>CM055962.1:61207087-62407087 GCA_029531755.1 Holothuria leucospilota
TTAAATATGCTTTACCTTTACCTTACAATGCAAGGACATGTTGCTGCATCAACGAATCAGAGAAACATGTCATCTTACGCTGTGGTTTCCAGATTAAGGCAGACTGGCTTTTTACTTCAGGAAGTGGATGGAGCCAGACAAGTGGATATGACAAGATTGAATATCCTGATGAATGTCTTAGCAGGACTTGTAGCTGGAACTCCGAAGCAGGCCTTTATCCAGGTTTACTGATCAGGCAGGAGTCCTCATTTTGCAGGATACCGTACGTGAGGGGTGCAAGGGGAGGGCCCTTTGTTGAAAACCTTTCAGTCCGTGTAATCTGATACAGATTTTGACAAATTTCACACCTATTAACAATGGCCCATAATACTTAATTGATGTGGAAATGCTGCCTTTTTGATTTATTTAACAAATTTGCTTTTTCTTTTTTTGGTAGTAGGAGTCAGGTGGGGTGGCCATCCAATTAATGACTGAACAGTTCTCTGGCTTAAAAGTAGCTCACTGCTTGGCCACTTCATAACAACAGAGTTGTAACTATGAACGCTACCCGACACTAAGGAGCTTTGAGAATTTTTTCAAAAGTAACCTTACTAGACAATACTGTGACTATTTTTTTATGACATGATGTTTGAAGTCAACTATTTAATTATGGTTCAACACATTTTTACCACAGTCTTTTTTCTAATAAACTACTTTCAAGCATGTGATCACCTTCCCTAAACACAGCATTTTACAACTGTTCTGAAATTATATGCTCGCATAAAACTTCTGAAGAGGGATCAAACACTTCTTAAAGTATTACACTTTGAAGTAATTTTCTTCTTAATTTTGATACCTCCCCAAGGATAATTGTTTTTTCCTATGAAAGATTTTCAATGTCTAGAGACAAAATGTGGGGTAAACACTTACAAAATCACACATCAACTTGCTCTGTGATAAACAATAAAAAAGAAGAGTTTATCCTAATACTTTTTCAATTAAGCTATAATTTGAAATTTTTTGCTGATTTTCAGAAGTATACAAATTTCAGGATTTCTTTGTGGCATCTACTGCAGGATGAATGCTTAGAAAACTAGTGACCTCTCTAGGAGTATAATCCATACTTTACATCCATTGTTGTTGAATATCATTTCCAGATATATAACTAGTCTCATGCAAAATATGTCCTAACAAAACATTAACATAGGTGCTGTCATTTGATGAAGCAAAAGTTCCCACAAAGTATTGTTAACATTAATTTTAAATGAACCCTCGTTTATGTTTGGTGAATCCTGGCTCAAAAAATTTTTCAAATATAAGCAGCTGTCATAATGCCATTTTTGTCTTTTCAAGATTCACAAGCTGGGTAACTCAACATTCTTACCATTTACATTATGCACTCCTATTGCAAAATTTATAGTATATAAATTTCAATTTTAATAAGTTTTTCTCTAGATCATGGTGGGTAGAGATATGTGCTGGCCTCCCACAAATTATTAAAAAACCCTGTTGCAGTTGGTTTCCAGAAATATGTAAATGAATAGTAAACTACAGTATAGAAATCCATAAAGAGGCACTTGCTGAAGCTGTTCTTATCACATCTACACATACTGAATGGGTAAGGTTAGGCACTCATGCATCTGACTATTAAATATTGGTATTATAACTTAGGCCTCTTTATTTTAACAGCATGAATGATGAACTTTTTAGGGCATTTTATAGCAAGATTGAAGTGAAACTGATAATGTTTGCACCAAAATTGAACCATGTTGCAGTTAGCAGTGTCACAGAGCAATTCTTTGATCATATCAAGTGGTTTTATTAATCTATAGGGGTCCTTCATGTGACATACAGTAAGGCGGTTACCAACTGCTACATATGCACAGGTGTGTAATAATGGGCTGTGGACATACCATAATAAAAACATTAGGGCTGTAATACAATGATGGCCTGGCTATCAGTACAGTATGTCCAACGAACAGAAAGGCTTGTTAGCAGTCACGTTGGTGATGAACATCTGCATAATGTATTGTAAGTCAGCACACATACCTGATGAGTACAAAACTGTGCACAAAATACATTACATTGTTCCCCTTCAGAAATGGGGCTCACAGATGAAAGGGAAAAAGAGTGAAGGGGGCAGAGGACCATCAAATGACAGACTGGTCTAACAGGCCTGAATGGCCATTGCCACACTACTTTTTGCAAGTAAAAGGACAAAACAATTGCTGATGTTATAAAGGCCTGAAGACCCTGTCAGACCCCATCCTGTAGTAAGTTTATGCATTTCATTAAGTTTATCAAGAAAACTGTTTGCCCCACTTTTAAGTAAAAACAAATGCCTTAAAATGGACTGTGTAATGTCAGATACCTTCCTCCATCTTTCACTACAAAACTACACTTTGTTTGTTACTTAGTTAGTTAGTTAGTTAGGTAGTTAGTTAGATGAGATTTAACGACACGCCAACACGAATGTGTTATATAGTGTCAACTAGATAAATACGGTTCAAGTTGGGATTCAAATACATTCAAATTTAGTCGCCTTTTATGACAGGTGGGCATATTCTACAACCCCCAGACCACAGGGGGCACATTACACTTTGTATCAGCACACACTGTAAATTTGAATATGATACAATAAGAAACACTTAAATCCACTGTGCATTCAAAGAAGTCCTCTTCAAAAATTTTGTGAATTGATAAATTTTTGCCAAATGCTGTATCATTCTCCTTTAACAGGATGTAGCCCTGGTCAAATATCAATAAATATTGTGCCTAGAGAAATGGGTCTCCTTAAACTGACAGCATAGTATTATTGCAAGACTCCACATGAATCATAAAATAACTGCTGGGTGTCTTAAAGCCCTACCAACTTTTATTTTGGGTAACATCAGACAACTGATTGACCCCACCCTACTCTCTGAAACATCTAAACCATGTTTCACTTGATGACATCCTGTTATGAAAAGACGAATTAATGACTGTCATGCAGAGAGCCCAAAGGCTATTTGAATCTCAGCCAATTATAAAAAGCATTCCTTGTCATTTAAACTTGTCTGTTTGTGTGTCCATGCATGGCTGCACCATTGTCGAACACTCCAAAAATTTACAGATCCAAAAGTGCTATCAACTGCTTTTTTGAAAGAAACTGAATAAAGGATAGAGTGACCCCTGCCTACTTTCAACCAACAGCTGCAGCTGAATAACCAAATACAGACAATTTAATTCAGAGGTGGTGTAGGACCTGTCCACAATTTAAAAAGCTGTTTGCACTTTTGTAGGCTCCCTTGTTCCCCTTCCCCCCACCCCCAACCCAAGGTCTCCTTTGTCTGTGGACCCAAGGAGCTCAGATATTTATGAATCTTATTCATCCCTGACTGAACCACAAAAACAAGAAAACAAAATTTTGAAATGTTCACAAGTATTATCAAGGTTTTCCCTTAATGTTTTTTTCACTCCCCACTCTGACTAGTAAACTTGGGGTCCTCAGCCTCTTTTCGCTAGTCTGCATGTCTCTGCCAATGAGAAACCTCATAGAGATTGTCACTTTTTCAATCAAAATTTTGCTCCAATAGTGGGTGCTGTATTTTCTTGATTAGAAGCTTTATATGTTATTAACTTTCACTGTAACTGACATTTGTGTTGCTAGAACTGAGTTTATTAATACAGAATGGACAGTTTCCAATCTTGGCTTAATTAGAACTTTTTTAATTCCTTACTGGACTAATAAGGAAGTTGTGTTAGTAGTCTGCCACTGTTACTGCTTTCATTTGGCAAGCAGGCGGCTGCTTATTTCGAACCCTGACTATGAGACGTAGTTTTCAAAATGTAAAAGAACTATTCCATGACCCCACCCCACTTTCAAACAACTCACTACTCTAAGGTGTCCTGCTTTGTAAAATACAAGTACACAACTAAATTATCAGAGAGAGTCAATTTTATTTTAAGACTACCCTTTTGGTCACTTTGATTACTTCATAATGGTATAGTTATGTTCTCTTTGACCAAAAAAATGACAAAATGAGAGTCACGCTGAGTGCCCAAAGGCCATTTGAACTCAGTAATAACCCACTTCCTTTAAAATCTCTTCTGTCCTCAAAACCAAGTATCTGTCTTTTATCTCCATCTTGATCCATGGACTATTTACACAATTTCTGAATGTCCAAAAGTATTATCAACTAGTTCCTTATAAAAAAAAAAGAGAGAATGAAATGACCCCACCCTACTTACAAACATTTCTTTGGACGTGTGTGGCCGAATCATTAGTAGCAAGCAGCTGAATAACCAAACACGATTAATTTAAGGGATCCTGGAAGATCACTCACTTCCAAACCCTTGTCTTTTTTTTACAAAAAATAGAAAAAAGAAGACAACAAATTGATGGTCATGCAGAGAGCCCAAAGGCTGTTTACAGCCATAACAATTTTCACATTAGTTTCCCTAAGCCTTTTAATAAGTCAGCTATGGTATCTTGCTTTTAACCCCCAAGGCTGAATGACAAAATGTTCAGACTTTTCCTATTGTGAGAATGGACTCTATCTTAAAATAGATTAAAAGATAAACCAGCCAAATGAAACCCAAGGGTTTTCAAGTGTTTTGAACAGAGGGTCCCTTTAGAGTTTTTAATTTGCAATAACTGTAGACTTAGCAACAACTTCATTAAAATAGTTATTTCTTTTTAATGTTCTTCTGTGAACCATACATACAATATTTAGTTCACCGTACATGTCATGGACCTAAAATAGCCTGCACTATTGAAAACAGAATAATGCAATGTTCACTTAATCATACATGCTTTATGCTGAACACTATTTGAGTTCACCTGTATGTATAGTGAAAAAGTAAAAATTGCGAACCTGATTATTTCCAAATGAGAAAATTTAATGTATTTTAGGAATGTTTATTCAGTCAGTTCCTATATTTCTTGGTTAAATAATTTGGTACTTCAAAACAAGGCTGACAAGAGGTTCCAGTGACTGGACCTGAATTCTAAGGCTAACTGCTTCATTTTCTGACTTCCTCTTCTGTTTGAATCCACGTCCAAACACTTTCATATCAAGTGTTTAACTCCTGCCAAAGGTCCCCTCCCCGGTTTTAAATGGGGCCAATGAGGTAAACTTCAATTATCTTTTAACTGTTCGACAGTTTTTTATTGACCAAAAGTAATATGTGCAGCATTTTTGAGTAGGATCATATCCTCTCAGTATTCACATCAGGATGTGAGACAGAGGAATTATTGCAAACCGTTCCTCTCAAAAGAAACATCCTCATCTGACAATTTTCACTTCTCTTTAGTTAACTTAAGTACTAGGTGTACTTGGAGATATTGACAAATCAAAACATGAACAATGGCACTGCAGACACTATGTACTAGCTTGCAATCTATAAATTATATGCATTGATCTACAAAATATTTATGTATTATAATAAACCAGTTCTTAGATCCGTTTCAATTTTTTGCTTTATACTCCTAGTCTACTTCTGTTTTCTCATTGAAAACCTGTTTGAAAGGTCACATCAAACTGTAGAAAAGTCACAAACATTTAAACTATTACAACAAAATTTCATGATCATTACAAATGATCCATGGCCTACATTTCAACACAACTGAGAACTCTACAGAAGCTCTGTATTAGGCCCTCACATTTTGTTTATCACTATTCACAAGTTGTATCTACAAAATTCAGCAGATTTGGGCTAAAACTCTAACTAAACAGAAAAATTTCTTCCATTTTTAGAAAATGACCTATTCTGACCTGAAGCCTGCTTCAAAGTTACAAAATATGAATGGTGCAACATATGCACACCACCATAAAAATTTAATTAATTAATACTATAAAATGAAACACAAAAAGTATGATAAAATCCCATCATAACAGCACATTGTGTATGTTATTAAAATTTCCTTTAATTGAACCCCTAGCTACATAATCAACCTAAGAGTACACAAAGAAATTTTAACTATATTTGACACTGATGATTAAGCCTCGTAATCTGAGTATGATTACCAGGCAATTACAGGCAAATGCGCCTAATGATGAGTTATGGGAACACTTTCACAACAAGGCTAATTTATGGACAGAATTTTGAATCAATAATGCAATTTTTGTGTAGCAAAATTTTCTACACAAATATGACCCCCTGTGGGCTGGGGGTTGTAGAATATGCCCACGGCATTTCCCGCCTGTCGTAAGAGGCAACTAAGGGAAAGACTTGCACCGTTTAAACTTTACCCTTTTATCTAGTTGACACTACATAACACATTCATGTTGGTGTGTCGTTAAATCTCATCTAACTAACTACACATGTATGAGTCTGTGCTTGGTAATTTTCCCTTTTTATGTAGAAATTTTTGCACCATTGTGTGTTGTTGTTTTATTCCCTTCCAACTGCTGGCACTTCCTTTCATAGAACAGCATATTTTACAAAATAGATTTTGAGAATTACATCACACGGGCAAGAAAATGTGTCCTGTTTATTAGGGTACATGAAACCAGCTATTCAGAATGCTGTTTACTAAAGTTACAAGAAAAACATTTTTACATTTTTTTACATTAAAACAATCACACAATCGCAAATATCAGAAAGAAACTCAAATATTTTTAAAACTGGAAATGAACACTCACTTGACTTTTTTCCCCCTTTTAACACTCTTAAAAATAGTTTTCATTGCAGGTGTAACTGAAATCTGTAAGAAAAAATGAATTTTCACTTAAATCTTTTTTGTGAGTCTCCATCAAAACATGAAAAATTGTCCTATCATTATGGGGTAAATGTAAACAAAATACAAGAATACTTTAAGTTCAAGCAAGACATATCCCTAAAGGTATGAACAATCTGGTACACTTAAATTTATTCTTACATTGGTACACACAACATTGGAATTTTTAGAAAGTATCACAGAATCTTAATGCTTTCAATTGCTGAAATGTCTTACTTTGAACAAAGACCACTGGAATATGAAAACATCCTTATTGAAATTATTCAAATAATATAAAACACTTCCAAAAGTAAAGAAAAAATTAACAAAATGAGTGCATAGTGAAATAAAAGAAAAAATATATACAAACATCAATATTTTCTGAGCAATGTGTTCTCTGACCCAGGCAAAAATTAGGCAACCACAGGTATTTTATATAGTTGCTTACATCCAATCCATACTACAGAATATTTCAAACCTGTAAACTATAAATGAACTATGTGCAGCTAAATTTACACTGTACCAAAGGTTCATTTATATTTTATGTCGGCAACATAATACTGAGTATTGACTGGCCTTCAACAACAGGTTTCATCGTTGTTATTTGCAATGAAGCTTGAGCCCATCAAAGCTCACAGCTGCTGACTTTTCAGATCAAAACTGGGTATGGTAAGATTACATATAGATTGCTTCTCCATGGAAAAGTGATAGTTTATATACTCCATGCCTGACAGTTGTGCATGGTTCAAAGGAGGCTTCTTGAAACTCTAGATTCATGACATGTCCTTAGCTTTCTTACTTTGTGCTAATATTCCTATGTAATGGATAGTTTGCTTTCCACAGTCCTTGACTGACACATCAATCTCCCTGACTGACACATCAAGTCATGCTGGTACAAGTTTGGAAATAGAGCTGTTTAAAGGTTCAATTCTAAGATTATGAGGTAGGAGTTAAACCATTTAGTTACAGTACTTTGGTTTTGCATTTTCTAAGGAAATTTTTGTCCTTCTAAGACAAAGTTTAAACAAACTTTTGACAACTAACCTTCAGAGAAAATAATTTGTAATGAAAGGCTCCCTCCCTGTCCTGGGTCAGATCGCCCTGAAAGCTTATTGGCAAAACTCTTGTAAGTTGACACCCTTCTGGCAAACCCAACAGTGTCAGCTTCCATTGTTTTCTTAAGAGTGTTCGGTGTAATTTTCCACTTCATTTACTTCAAACAATTAGTGAAAAAAAGATACCAGACTTCTTCAAAATGTGGGTGATGGGGTGGGGGAGGAAGGTAAGTGAAACAGACATCTATACAGTATCTATCAACCAACCGTCCGACCGACTGACCGACGGACCATCCAACCCAACCCAACTTAACCCCTGTCAATCAATCAATCGATTGATCAATCAATCCATCAATCAAATTTATACACTCTGGGAGACAAGGAAAGCACTGCTGGCTGACGAATAATTTTTACCTATCTGAATATGTTAATCCAGTCAGTATCATAGTCGGGGTGTTGTTACATCAGAAACTGATAGAGGATGGTCCCAAGCCAGAATGAATATCTTTTTTAAGAGTACTATCAAAATGTTTTGGATTAATCTGACCCAAGACTTTTTGTTGGGGGTATTTTGTGGTTCACAGGGGCTATTTTTATTGTTTTTGTTGGCAATTGTTTAGGGAGGGAGGAGGGTGGTTTCTTCTAAGCATGTGGTATTTTTTCTCTCCTTAACACTTTTAGGGGTGATATAGGCTGCTGTATGGATGAATTGCCCAGCATCTGTGTATTTTGTATGTTACACTCTCCTTAGCCCCCTAGCCTTCCCTACTGGTGTATCAACAGCACCCTCAATAGTAATAATACCCTTACCTTCTGAGGTGGATCCTTTTCAAGATGTTTTAATCGCACTCCCACAAAAAATTCATGCTCAGAAATCTGCAGAAAAAGAAAGATCATAAGGCAAGCCATGAGCTGAAACTGTATTTAGTTCACCATTGTTATAAAACTGATCTGGGCCCTTTTTCATAAAAAAAATCCATGAATCTTAAGTTTGATCGATCATGCAGTAGTGCTACTGATTTCAAACTTAAGACTGAGTGTAACTCTTCATGAAACAGGGCCCTGGTATCACACTGCATCTTGCTCAAGCTAGTCAAACTCTCATGCTGAATAAGTCATTCAAATTCGAGGTGTCAAGGTCATAATACTAAATACATCAGATCTGTAGCAGTAATGCATCCTGACAACCTAAAAATTTTCTTTTATGACAGAAAATTATTTGTGATATGACACTTAGAACCCATCCCCTAGAATTTTCCATAGTCTGTCTAAAAAGCAACCTTACTATACTTTGAAGGACTGTCCACAGTCACAGTGAAATCTGGACCCCCTCAAAAACAAAAACAAAAAAAATGTGGTCCTGGGCCCCCATAATTTTAATCTGCAGGCCTGCCTATTTTTTCCCTGGCCTAGAGTTACATCTTTTATTGCTACTGTCAAGTACAACTTCACAAATACAAATCCTTCTTTTGGAATGAAAGCAATGTGGCCAGTGATGTGAGCCCTGCAAGCCCTCTCTCCATAAACAGTAAAGATAGAACATTGAGGGCAGCATAAGAACAGCAGTTTGTTTTCACTTCAAATTAGATTTGCTTACATAAGTGATGTCACACTTGACAGCATCAACCCCTGCCTTGAGGGTGGCCCTGATAGTGGGTTTCTACACCCAACAATCTAAGTATTATGCACAAAGAGAATTTATCATCAACAGTCCTATAAGACTGTAACTACAGTAGTAAAAAAGTTTAGATAAGATTGAATGATTCTGTTTCTTTCAATCATCCTAATAATAAAACCTGTTTACCATTCAAACTATTCATCATCATCAAATAATGTCTTCTGGTCTAGTTTTTCATTTACAATTCTGTTAAATAGCAATTGCTGCATTCATTGAACTACATTGAATGCACAAGAAACGGTAAAGTTGGAATAAATTTACAAATGTAATGAAAGCAATCATTTGTAATGACAGTCTTTCCTTTTATCAAAATGAGATCAACACGGCAACTAGATCAACTTTAATACCAATGGAAAACTGACGTCAGGTGGCAAACTATGTCATCAGTGTAAATGTTTGTTCTTATCAAAATATACCTAAGGGGATGCTTTAAGATAAATACATCTCCCCATCATATGGGTTACGAGACCAAAATGGGGTCACTGGACTTCAGCTTTGGGTCGCCTGCTGTATTTGAGAGAATGCAACGAATACTAAAGATTTCAAATGTATCTCTTTGGAAGTGCAAATTCCCAGATCATGAGATCTCAGAACAGAATGTTTTGGATGCACCTCACAAAGCCTCTGAAGTGTTATTTCTCACAATCTGGGAGACATTTTGGGCCCCCTCCCACCTAAAGTCTTTAACAGTGCTTGATGCACCAACCACTCCTGGAGCACCACTAATAGGTAGTGACATGTATATTAGCTCCCACTTTAAAGCAATCACATATGGGTTGCTAATGAAACACTGGCATTAGTAAACACTTTTGAAAAATTCCACCAACTCTAGAACACCTACTATTCTTATAGATGGATAGTCTCCATTGACATCAAAAATGAATTCCAAAAGCTGTAAAAAGGAAGAAATAGATCAATTATTTAATCAGTGACATAGATTACATTGTTGATATTCACTTATGAATTCTGTGGTAACCACATAGGGTGGAAGAGGAATTTTGTGGGGAAGGGGAGAAAATAAAGCAACTTTTATGACAGAGTAGGGAAAGAAGCTTTGTGCTATTACTTCTAATACGGTGTACGAAGTGGTAGTACTTTCTACATCTCACGAAAGTTAATCCTGTTATGTGTTTTGATCGGTTAACTTGTGATTGATATAGGACTGTTGTTTATTCCCTTTGTGGTGAGAAATAGAGAGGATGACTACTGAACAACAGACCAGACTTCAGGAAGGAAGTCCCCCGAGTGGGAGGGGCTTACTAAACTTTGAACTGAGTTGAAAATTCTAAAGGTTCAACTAGTTGATCAAACAGCATTGAGTTGACGTTCAACGTGGTGCATACCGATCTTTGTGACAGTACTTTATATCCTATGTATTATGACCCCTTGATGACGTCACTTCAAACAATTCAGAAATCATACAACCACAATTACCTTGTTATTTAAACACATTTTTTTTGTAGAAAGTGTAAATGAAATTAGGAAATTCTGAGCACTCACAAATCATTGGTTGAATCAACAAACCTCTTTTACTCCTTGGGCCTTACACTTTTGAAGGTGTAATCTGTCAGGAAATGCTTGAGTTAATGGTTCCCCTGAACTCATTTCATACATCATATGACCTGTGGTGACCAATAAAAATTCACTGACCATTGATATACCTGAATGCCTTTCAAGACTAGAAATGTAACTAAAGTAGTTTTCACTGAATCTTTAATGGTTTATCAACATGCATAACATAGAAAGTTTGATAATATAAAGTAAATGACCTTTTCTCCACAGTGTTGTATTTTACGGATCACCAATATGAATTGCTCATTATGTCATCTTCACAAGACAATGGATTCATGGATAAAATTATAAAGGTTACAACAATTGTGTTAATACATGAAACAAGTTTGCAATAATGTCCAAACTGAGGGCAGCATTGCACTTTTCCCTTGCAAAATGCTTTGGTAAAAGTTCACCTGAATCTAGCTTCACTAGAAACTCCTGCAGATTAGTTATATATAATTGTAAGTGGTGGGTTCTCAATATTTTACAAATATGAAGTTGCAAACATTTTCATGAGTTTGGTCTCTTTACCAGGTAATTGTTATGACCCAGCAACGTAGCCAGGAATTTGCAAGCGGGGGAGTACATTTGTGACTGATATGGGGGAGGGGTGTCCTCCTCCCCTATGAGAAATTTTTGAACAATTGAAGGTCCTTAGATGCAATCTGGTTCAATGTTTTGCCAGTTTCATCATTATCATATATCATATTATCAGCAGATTTTTTCCTGTTTAAATTAAGAACATTTAAATTTTTTTTTTTTTGACACTGAAGGGGGGAGCAGTCACTCCCTCTGCCCCCCCCCCTCATAAAAAAAGTTTACATCTGCAATATTTAACTTTTTTTGAGTTAAAAATTTTTTAAACTAAAAAGAATTTATGGCCACCAAAGGAGATGGTACAATAAGTCACAATGTCATTGAAATTCCCCGTCCAACCATCTGCCAACCCTACCACCTCTAAGGCTTTATTCATTGCAAAGGTGCTACAACCCATTACAAAACTGTTCTGAAAATCAATAACTGGTAGATTTCCTTTTCTTCCTTACCAAATGACAGACTGTCCAGGGATTGCATATCCTCTTTAACGTATTTCTCTAAGACTGGATAAAGCTGTGACGAGTAGCCCAGGAATGCATTTTCATAGGCTGCTAGCCTGCAAATAAAGAAGCAGAAACTTTATCACAAGTGGTTGGGCATTTGAAGACATATTCTGTTTATCAAAAATCATTTTGGATTTAACAATGCCAAAAATTGAGGAGTAATTCTTGGGTAAAGCAATCATCAAAATGGCTGAACAATGATCATAACTTTTACCCCAATTCTCCCCCCCCCCACCCCACGGGGAGTCAGTTCAGCAATTTTGAGTTTGGTATCTAAGCTTATATTAACTTTGATTATACCTTGCTTTGTTTATGCTGCTGTGCAAATAAAGAGAAAGAAACAGATGTAATCAATTTTAAAGGGAAGGATGATAAAAGATGGTTTGATACTATGGGAAATGATTATATTAATTTCTTTCTGAATATCTGTACATCAATAAGTCTCATAGTAGTAATTTCACTTCATTTTTCCCTCTGTGACAGTCAAGCTTTCTTAAATAATGTTTTATATGGTATCTGAATCATCAACATTTGTAAATACTTTAAAAGAAATCAGAAAGAACAGAGTATGTGACATCATTATAGTGACTTAAATTAAAACAACAATATGGAAAATGTAAGGTCCAGTGTGAGAAAACAAAACAGTGAGACTTTGACTATGACATATAAAGAGGTTGTTTATGAAACAAGTTTTGTTTTATTCCTCTTTTTAGAAAAGAAAGAGAGAAAGTGGATGGGGACTGGGGTTGAAGGGACCTTCTCCTTCATCTTACCATGGTACGGCTTTTCCTTTTCAACCTCCCAGTTTTAAGTCAAAGAAGCTACAACAGTCTCAAATTTCAAGACATTTCTCAAGACTTATCTCTTCTCCAGCCATTAATTTTTCATCTTCTGGACTCTTTTTCTTAGGGCAAAGGGACTTTAGTGTGTTTTGTGCTCTACAAAACTGTGTATTATTATCCAAAACATGACAAGGATTCTGTTAATCACTTTAAAGTTGCTCCACAATTAGGAACTATGCTACATAATCAAAGGAATGCCTTAATCCCAATTTGATTTGGCAAACTGCCCCCTATACTGTTCATGTATAGTTCCTCCCGAGTCATGAAATGTTTTTGTTGCACTTAATAAATTGCTGCATTCATGCAATATCTGTCTTTCGATAGATCATTTCTGTGTTCTGGAGTTTCATAAAAGGTAGCTTTACAAGAAAAACGAGGAGATTTGAAAGATTTAGCTGACTTTCCAAACATAGTTGAGGAGCAGCTCCAACTATAGATAAGAAAGATCCAACTAAAGATATTACAATAACTTGTTCTTTCCCCTACATTACATGTGATCATTCAAACTCTTTGACATCTGAAACCATATTGCAACACTTTTTAAGTGGACACAATCAATAATGACCGTCCTCTCATAAACATGTCCTTGATACAACAATCAATGACACAATAATTTTGCTTTCATTGTTTCATTCTTCTTCAAGGATAAAAGGTAAAATATCATTTCCCTTGTTTTGTATCAATCTAATTTCAACACGAGTATTTACGACATTTTACTACAAAGAACTTAACTTCAAAACAAGCAAAAATTTCAAGCAGTTTAATGGGCAGTTATTTAAGGTTTGAAGTGCCAGGAAATATGAAAAGGGCAAGTTCATTTTTTTAACATTTAAATTTCACCTTGGTGACTTTTCACCAAATTTACAGTTTAGGTCCAACCTGGATTCTTTTAACCCAGTAAATGAGTTCTGTGGTCAATATTAGCTTTCTCTTACATGATAAACCTATTTTATTATTGACATAGCCAAACTTTAAACTCCTAACCTCCTGGCTGATATGTCTAATTATCCCGGACACCACAGCCTTTAGCCACTCAGCTATTCAGTAGTAACAGGTTGAAACAGCATAGAGTAGCACCAGCCTTCCTTTCTAATCTCATCCCAGACAGTAAAATTCTCCCTACTATATTCTTTAACAAAAAACACCAGTACACCTCCAAGACAGAGACACAGTACCAAGCTTGCACTAAGTTAAATTTGCTTGACGCCATGATATATATATTGATACATAGTGACAAGGCCTATGTGTGAACTTAATTGGAAACACAACTGGCCATAATGTTTGAATGAATGTCGACCAAAGTGCAGTCATCAACTGTATTTAGAACTCTAAGGCTATTCCCAAATATGTTTGGGCAGAGAGTTGCTAGCAACTCCCTGGTTTGTCGAATGCCATACCCCCTTTAAGACATTGCTTCAATCAAATCTCCTGTCTCCCAGGATGTTTCACACCTGAAACATCTCAAATTAAAGGTAAATCAAGAGACTTTCAAACAAAAACCTACCAATTCATTAACAAAACATTTGCCATGAGACTGAAAACGAACCTTCCTGATTTAGCTTATTTGGAAAAGTAAATCGAAATTGTTCTTTGCACATGCCCTTTAAAGGTAAGTAATCTTGCCACAGACAATAACAAAATTTAAAAGGAAAACACCTGTCTAGGCTAGTGCATATCCTGAACAAAGCCAAAATGGCCTGCCCTGAGTTTACATTATGCAAGGCCATAGACACTATTGTGTGGAGCTATCTGTGATGCAATAAGTACTGGGCACTTGTAAGTGAATTTATGTCAATCATAATGTAGAAACCAGTTGCTTATACAGATATACAGATATTCCTAAATATGTTTGGGATGATGCAACAGCCCTGTTAATAGGAGCAGAACATCACATGTATATGCATCACCTGGGCAAACTTATCTTTAAGGGGTCATCCATACTTATCAGAATGTCCACACGCATACAGAGAGTTCTTGTTTTTCTGACGCCCTCACCCATCCCAGAAGATTCTCTGAAAAATAGCAGTTGCTTTGACAAAACTACCATTTGAATCCAAAGAATTAATCATGGAGATTTAGCATCATTTGGAAAGTGCACATGGGTCATTTTCCTTCTCCCTAGATTTGTGGTTTTTACACATGTGAGAATATTCACAATTATGGATCACCCCTAAATTCATCTTGATTACAAACAATAAAATATTAGTTCATCTTACCTGCATGTCCTTTTCTCAAGGATAATATTGCCGGAGTGAACATTTCCATGAAAAGGAACTCCCTGTTCCTCTAGGTACAACAATGCCTACAACACAAGAAGAAAGCAACTTGTCATTAGTCTATCCATAAACCATCTACCTTTCATCTCCAGTGATACTAAAGGGTCTGGCTGTTGTGTGACCCCGAACACATTTAAGAACCCCCAGGTATCTCTACTCACAACTGGTGACTGCAATTTGATTGACATAAATTCAAACAATATCGCTTCACTCTGCCTGGTCAATAATGTCTCAGATCAGTGAACTGTGATGGTGAATAGACCATTGTATTGCCATGTCAGATGACAGTTCATTAGACTCAGCTAGTGTACTCAGCAGAATATGGCCTTGAGCAATTTAAACCCAGTACTGGCTGTTCTAGCTTTGTCTGGGAGGTGCTGTAAATAAGCGTCTTTCTTTTGTGACTGCAGGAGGGACTAGAGGCAATTTTAGGGAAATTTACCTGTCTGTGATGAGATAATTCAAGCTTTAAACACAGTTTACATATTACAGAGATCAAAAAATGTTCCAAACTACTCAATATCCTTTCATAAGTCTCTACACTACACCCAAAAGTGAAACGCTTTGTTAATTACAGCACAATAATACAAGCAATTATACACATACTTGGAAATGACATTTCTAAAGTACTTTTCATGTTGGCATAACTCAATGACTTCCACATACAAACATTTGCTTTAAAGTGGGTATGACATGGTCAAAGTACGTTTCTCAGTAAAGATTCTTTGGGTACAGCTTGAAATGAAGAGAATGTTTTCCCGAATAAACTACATCCATAAACACAGTAATACGACCTTGTGAATTTCCAATCACAGGTTAGACTCAGCCCATCTGAAATCCGAATGCGAACAAACGTATGTGAGCGCGTCTCAAGATCGTGACGTCATTGGAGGCACGATTAGTAACACTGTACCAGGCAGTTCACCCATCGTTCTACACATCGAATCATGTGCATGCTAACGCGTGTTAGTGGTTACATCATTGCAAACCCTCGTTGCGCGGTGACTGCTTACCATTCGCAATAGCAACGTTACTGAACAGTTCACTGAGTAAAGGCGCGCTTGTTATGGACTGTCCATACATGTTCTTAGCTGTTCTGTACAGAGCGCCTGGCCTTTTTGCACAAAACAAAGCTGTTTATTATATGCAGGGAAGCTAAAACACGGGCACATATGCACGCGAACATATTGGCCAATGATATGCTTCGAAGCCCCGCCCAACATGGTCTGCGCTTTGCGCTTTGTGTGTTGGGCGGGTGTTGTGATGTAATCCTTTCATGAAGGTGCTAAGATATGATAACTTTACCAATCGTTACATTAGTTCCACATCTAGATGTGCGTCCTTAATTGCGCAGTGTTTGTGCCTCCAATTGCGTCATAAAAGTCATGTGACCTGTTGCGGCATTTTTCGAGATTGGATTTTGAACGTTTTTCTTCAAATTTCGTTTATGACGAATGGTACTGGTTTGAACTGTGTGTGAGATTATATTTATAGAATACTGTATTAAATCTTGCAATACAGAAAAGTTATTTTGGCCGTGTCATGCCCTCTTTAAGGTTTATAGCATGACTCTCTAAGCAACATTTTTGTGAAAACACAGTTATCCTCTTACTTTTGTATGAAGTACTAACTTTTTCAAATCATCGTTTTTCACATGCAAGTATTATTGTATCTGTCTTTAATTACTATCCAATTAATACTAGCCCCTCCCCTCTTGATGCCTCATACAAAATACTCCCACAAACATTTGAAATATAGTTTTCAGAGCAAGTCATTCCAAATATTTCAAATACAAGAATGGACAGTCAGTATTCTATAGTATTACAAAATACCTGTAAAACTTGTAAACCATATAGTTTGAGCTGATTTATAGGTAAAGACCTTCCGTGGAGTCCATATTTATCTTCAACATAACCATTTGGACTGACCTGGAAGAGACAACAAAGTAATGAGGGGTAGGGCTTAACTTCATAATTATAAAAGTGCAAACCACTATGGAAATGCTTTTTTTTTCCTGTCTTACTGAACAGTATCTCTGATCAGTGGCATTCCACAAAGCAATGCTTATTCTTTTCTTCATAACCATGTTTCTCATTGGAAAATAATTTTTTTATAATTTTTTAATAATTTATTAAAAAGAGCATGCATTTAAGAAGATTTTGGTCTCTTATTCAGTATGTAAAGACTTTCATTGCACAATGTGAGCAGAAAACTTTATGTGCTTTTAATCCAAAACCATACCATGAACCTGCAAAATCAGCAGAATTGGAATTGCCAGAAGCCTCTTAATGTTTATTTTAACTTCGTTTGGAACTAAATAAAAGGTTCTAAAAATTCATACAGATACATGCACAAAGGACTGTTTTTGCACACTAAACTATAAAATGAGGAGAAAACTGAGAAATTATTACAAAAAAAACTATTCATTTACCCCATAAATATGATCTTTCAAAGATCCACTTCTTTTGTAGGTTTGTACAGATATGACAAGATTCTGTTCCTCCCAGAGATCGAGGTCCAGTACCGGCCAGATGTATGGATGCTGATGACAAGAAAAGTACAAAATGAATAACTGGTATCAACAGTTATAACTTACAGAAGCATGCACTGTTACGGTTTCATTTGTTTCTGAACTTGAGGCGTGAAAAGAAAGAAAATATAAAAACTGGCCAATGACTGATCTTGATGCAACTTTCTTTCGAAAAACTTTATTTTTCCACAGCTTATGTTTGTCAAATCATAACAAGTGTAACTTTGTGACAAATTTGACTTTTGCAATCACAATAATGCTGTACAATGTCAAGTATATGCACACATCAAAAATGAGTCTGTAAGGGGTAAGTGGTTCTCACAACTCCCAGACTGAAACAATCTGGCAAACAAGCCAGTGAGCCACAACTGGATAAAAGGCCGTGGTCGTCTCGACTTGAACCAATTGGTTGGAAACTGGGACGTGGTAAGTGGTTCTCACAACTCCCAGACTGAAACAATCTGGCAAACAAGCCAGTGAGCCACAACTGGAAAAAAGGCAGTGGTCATCTTGACTTGAACCAATTGGTTGGAAACTGGGACGTTAAACCTCATCTAACTAACTAACTGAAATAATCTTCACAATTTAAAAGGCAGGGAGAGATTCTCAAAAATTGGTGTTGGTTGTTGCACATGTCAAAATATTTACATATAGTGAAGTATTTCCCTACAGGATAGTCACACTGCCAACCTCTGTTGTTTGCACAGATAAGCAGCGCTACTGCAAGAAGTGCATTAGTCTAATTGTCTGTGGTTGCTTCCGATTCAATCACACCTGACACCAATCACATCGACTGTAATTATTGCTGAAACGGCATTACAATGGTCTACTGAACATCTAAGGTTAGGGGCCAGGGTTAACAATCTGTATAGAACAATGGTACAGTTTGCATCATTATATCCTGATATGGCTTTTGTACTTTACAGTACTACAACTGTTACAGCCTACAAAATCTTACGCATAACATTCACACTCTCTTCCCTTTGTAAATACTGAGTAAGCAAGATCTGCTGCGTAAGTCCAAATTATGCAACTCTGTGTGTGCAAGTATTCTTTGTGAATACATCTCCAGACCTTTAATGCTTGTCCAAATCTTACAAAATTGAGGATAACTTTCTTTAGTTCACTAGATTTCCATACTAAATGTGGTTATTCAGCACCAAGTAACTTAAAGGGAAAAGAAATTCTCACTACAAGCTAGGAACACCATTTTGTTCGTCCAAATTTCGTTTCACTAAAAGTATTTTTCTTTCTTTGGTTATAAGAATTACCTGAAATGTTTGTATACTTTTAAATTTTGCATATGAAATCTCATTTTCAGGCCTCCAGATATCAGATTTTGTGGGAACCCATTTTCGGGTTACGTGAAATAAGAACATGGGCACCCATCCAGACTGATTTCGCGCCGATCATTAAATGATACAAAGTGTGCAAATATGGCAGATACTACGTACTGTAATACGGCATTCCACTGGGTTGGTGCGCACCGCATTTCATTTTTCTGCAGAACTGATAGTTCAAAATTATGTCTCTTTATCTGCGCTGCATAACAAAATAACCCTTGTGCACATCGTGACCACCGAGCCAATGGAGTGCGACATATAACTATTAGAAGCCTGAGACGTATGTGGTGAAGGGCCATAGATGCAATATTCATAATAGCATACTTCAAAAGGATTTTTGGTTTTTCATTACCCTTAAATACAGCATCACAGCACTTACCATCCCCGATCCTATAAACCATTGCAATTCTTTTCTTAACAGACAATGAGTGAAACTCACAGATATTGCACGGAACAATTCCTTTAATGTTTTCTGAGTAGCTACGTCAAAGGGCACTGGGCAGTTGGGACTTTTCTTCCAAACAGTCATGATTAAGTCTTTTGAACTTCTTACTTTCCGGACAAGAAACCAATGTTTCTCCTGTCTTGTGCCTATAAAGGTGAGAAGACAAGAATGAAGAGAATCAGCTCTGCATACAGTAGGTTGTGATTTCCACAAATATTCTGTGTACCTTTACAAAAGGTAGTTGCTCTGATGAGAATAGAAACACTTTTATTTTCCTGGAAGCAATACAAGTTTTGCACATTTTTCCACGTTTTCATAGACCAAAAAGCCAAATTTCCCTCTACTTGCGAAAGTTTCCTCAAAATACCAAATTATCCTGGCAAGGAGCTTCCCACATTCTGTGTTTTCTACCCCTGTGGTTTGCTCTATGCTGTTTAATGCATGGTATTATAAGGATTTTTAAGGAGTGTACAGATTAACTATTTATGTATCCGGTGCTTTCTTGCTTTTCACATCTTTGGATACCCTCTTTGTATTAAAAAAAAAAGAAACATGAAATGTCCCTTTCTCCACCCATTTTTTTGCTATTTTGCCTGATTTAAAATCAATTGAGATTTATTTCTTGCAAAAGTCACAGAGATGTTAAAATAATTACTCCACTGCCATTGAAGATCAAAGGGGTCTTTCCACATGAAACATAAAACTTATATTAGCAAAAAGAAATAAATAAAAAAAATAAAAAGAAAATCAAAAAAAAAATAAAAAATAAAAATCTGCCTGATTTATATACATTTCAACATGTTTACAGAGATCACTTCTGCAGAGAAATTTCACGTAAATTGAATTGCTCAAAGGAATTTAAGTGTTAATTTTTATTATATTTTAGGTAAACAAATTTTACTTTAAATTCTGTTTACCAACTTCTGAAAATGTTTTGGTATCCATTATTACTGGAACACTGCAAAGTACCAAGATACATGGATGAAATCTGGAAAATCAACAAATGCTTAAATTCAGACCATACAGGAAAAAGCAAAAACTGCAAAATTTGCACACACATACACACACACAATAGTACAAAGGCATCATAACTTGATACCAGTTCTGGCTCAAGTGTCTCCTACATCCTGTCCTGAGGGCCTGAAAACAAAAATTCCTACTTACTACTTAAGCAGATGATTTTGTAGACCCCTATTTTCTTGGTAGGCTATTTTCTTTGAGAGTGGATAATTCTAGACCTGTATGACCCTTAAAGTGTACCTTAAGTCTAAAATTCCAAAAATATGTGTTACAAAGCTTGAAAATTACATCCAAATGGTCCAACTCCCATCTTCACGGGACTTTCCTGAGCTGAGATATAAAATGTTGAAGCTTATTCACTCAATTTCAAATGGTAGATTGCACAATAATTTGTGATGTCATTCTTGTACTACTCAAATTACACTCTTTGTTTTTCTTTGTTTTTTTTCCAAAGCCACTGAACCTTGTGCCGAAATGTGATCACTGTTTTTCTATTATAGGGTGACTTGGCCATATAAGCCCTCTCTGTACAACAACCTATGCAAGGGAACAGAAAACATTCCAAGGTCTAATTTAAAAAGGAAACAAAAGCAGGTAATGTGAGTTGTACAAGGAGGACATCACAACTTATCGTGCAATCGACTATTACATGTTTAGTGAGTAAATTTCAACATTTTATCTCTCACCAAAGGAGTAAGCTATGAAAATGGGAGTTGGATGAGTGAAATTCATTTTCCAATCTTCAAAATATATATTCTTGTTGTTCTAGACTTTAGGTCCACTTTCAACCATCAGGCAAAGAGAGTTAACAACACTCACCCATGTTTGGAAAGTAACCAGAGTATGTGTAACGCCCACTGTGAGATCTGAGATAAAACTGACAATTTATCAAAGCCTCCTCTGGAAATATAAATAAAATAACAATTTCAGTATCTTCAAACTGTAGAATTTTTAAATTCAAAATGGAAACTCATGTGAATTCCAAACATTCTCCAATATTATATTTCTCCCATGTTATAAAATTTGCCTATGTAAATCTGAACGGAATATGTTCAGATGGGTGATATTAGGATACCCTTCAATCTAGAAGCACTGGATGCTTTGCAGTGGGAATCCAGTAATATGTTACCAGAATCTAGTGTAAAGAAAGATGCTCTATTGCAGGGTTTCTTATGCTGTTTCATGTAGGCCAAATGGAGCGTGAAAGAACCCACTCCACCCAGGGAAATAAAATGAACAAAAAAGAAAAACAGCCATGGTAACAAATGGAAAAAGAAAGTGCAGCTATTAAAATTTGGATTAAAGACAAATTAATATTGAGACAGTCACATTAAAACCTAATATAACAAGCAAAATTGAAAACATACACAATTTTGGTCTTAAGGTAGTACATTAGTCCCATGAAAAAAGGTTGGGGGATGTGGGAGGCTGGTTTAGTTGACATGCCTCTATTGAGTCCCTTCCACTACTGGCTTGGGGTTGTAAGTCAAAATCATCATAGGGGTTTCATAGAAATTGAAGTAAAGAGGTTCTTCTCTATGGTATAATATGTGCTACACAATTTGACTGACATGGAAAGTTACAGTACTCTATCTGGATGTTTGGCGTTAAGAGACCAGTTACAGTATAAAAGCAGTGCTCAAAAATAAGATTTCCCTCTCTGGAGCTAAAAACAGCTTTTGACGACCTTCATTTTGAAGCTTTTCTGGAGGTGTTTTCCTCTTGTCTGGAGCTGGTTTCAATTTTTCAAAGAAATCACTGTTCCCTGCATGTAACATTCTCTGATCATCTCCCGAATGCAGAATGTTACTTGTGCCTTTAGTAAGAAAAATTCAACATAACAGAGACAGGAAATAAGACAAAGAGCATTTTCTGGTGTAACACGCTGTACAAAGCATGGTGTGGTCACTCCATCTCTGAAAGACTTGGAAGGGGCCGGAGGGGCTGGGTGCATGTATAGCCTACAGCAGACCTCAGTGGCACCTTGAATGTGGAGAAGGTGGAGGGGGGGGGGGGGTGGTGGGCACAGGAGTTCATAAATTCTACTGCCTCATGTATCTGGTGCTATTTTCAGCATCAGATAAAAACCCACTTTTCTGTTTTTCTATTGCAGTTGCGGTGGTCTCTGGTGCTTTTGTGCCAGAGCGCCAGTCTATTTTCGAGTCCTAGTAAAGAACCCCCCCCCTGCCCCTGCCCCTAATCAATTATTGGTACTGATACAGTACTGATACTGAAGAGTATAGAAATGGGAATTCAATGGCCTCATTGAACATTAACCAATCGAGAGCAAGGTAAGTATACATATTAACTTACACCATTTTAAACAAAAGGGTGCATGCAATACTGATAAAGTAGTGCAGTATTGAAAAAGTAACACGAGAGAGCCCTTTAAAACTGCAACTGGGCCTCAAATAGTGTACATATTTGTAACATCTTTCCACAACTCGGAAACAACTCTGAAACTCAGAACACTAGAACAACAGTCTGAAAATGAAGGTATTTTTTTGGGGGGGAGGGGGGGGGGAGTGGGTGGAGGTGAGGCAACACAAGATCTGGGAGCTGTCATAGACTTAAAGTCTTCAGACCACTGTGCTAAGATGGTTTTCCTTTCAAACATTTTCCTGATATTTAAGCAAAACATAAAACTCAAAATTTAGGCAAACTATACAGTACCTCTTACAGAATTCCTCTGGGTTTCCCTCTCTCGTCTTAATTTTACAGGAAGTGAGAGGTCCTCATAGAGGGGTGTGTAGTCATAACGAGTGCACCGCCTGCAGGATGAAACATTTTAATACAGCATTATCAGTTACTTAAAAAGAACTCTTACTTCCAAACACTTAGAAAACCTACAAAATAGTTTTGATCTATTTTCCTACACTCATAATATTTTTAATATAAAGTGTCAATATCTGTAATATCTGTCATCTGTATGCTTCATAGATACATACTGTACTTGAGATTGTGTTTACAAGCACTTTTCAAGTTTCACCATTTGACCTCTGCTGATCCCAAATAACCTGTGACCCCATAAAAAACAACAGACACTCAGAACTCACTAAGGGTCATCCACATACTAAGTATGAACTCAATAAATGTCACCCTTTTTGAGATAGCATGTTTACAAGGTTTTGGCCTTTTGATCTCTGGTGACCCCAAATGACCTTTGACTGACATAAAATTCAATAAGGATCATATGGGTTCAATAAGGGTCATTCACATGCTGAGTAGGAGAACCTTCATGGTTACACTTTTTGAGATATCATGTTAACAAGTTTCTTTCACGGTTTTATAACTTGACTTTTGTTGACCCCAAATAACATTTGACCTCCACAAAAATGATAGCAACCTACTGTAGTACCTGTACTTAATATGGGGAACCCACATCAAAGTATGAACTCCATCAAAGTTTAATGAGATACTGATATTTACAGGTTTGACCTTCTGACCTCTGGTAACCCCAGTGACCTTTGACCTCCACCAAAAACAATAGGGATCATCTTCTAAATATTGGTTATCCACATTCCACGTATTGGTTACTCTCAAAGTTACCCTTCTTGAGATATTATGTTTACAAGCAAAGAGACCCCCAGGCACACAAAGCATTACCATAGTTTCCTCTGGCCTATGGCAAGGAATAAAAAATTGTCCTATAATTTTGCAGGTGCCATTTTGGCTTCCACAGGGGCTATATCTATTTTTTGTTGACAATTACCTCAAAGGGAGGGGGAGAGGGGTGCATGGCCATTTTCACAACATATTTCTCAAGCCTTCTGAATGTCTTTCTGGGGGCAAGCTTTGGAATGCCCTACCTTTAGATATTAGACAGTCTTCGACCATTGTTTCTTGTAAAGGTGCTTTAAAAACTTATCTTTTCAATAGATCGTTTTCTTGACTCTTGTTTTTGTACAGCGCCATTGAGTGTGGTTACACAGGAATGTGCGCTATATTAAGTTTTTCAACCTTAACCTTAACCTTAAGAGATATGGTAGAAAGAAAAAATAATTACTTGTAGCAAAACCAGGAGACAAGTATAATCACCACGGTTACAATCACACCTACTGCACAAATAGTCCCAATCTGTTAAGAAAAAAGAAACAAATCGTAAATTAACAGGCATATCTCACACATGCACAAATGTGGCTGTATTGTGCTTTGATGATGATGATGATGATGATGATGATAAATACAAATTCTGGCTTGTTCTTATAGTATCACTCCCCAATGCAGTGGTCTACAAAGGATCAAGAGTCCCTATAGATCTCTTAACATGTCACTGACCCTCACACATTTCAAATAATTCAGTAATAACACAAAACTCAGGAGCTAGACATACTGTAATAATTGGACAGGGCAAGCCCAAATGACCTTTGTCTGGCACAAACATGTCAGAGCACCAAGGCTACAAAGCAAAAGGAGAATCAAGGCTAAAACTTTGAAACTAAAGCACACCAAACAGAAATGATGTTGTAAAGAAGGTCTCTTGGCCCTTTGGTGTTGGCATTAAACTTTTGAGGGGCATCCAAGGTAAAGTTAAAGAGCCAACAGCAATGGGCTTCAGCCATTCAGTGCCTGCATTTATTTTGAGCCCTAGGTAGATTTGGGGGCTGGGCCCCCAGATGTTTGCCAGCCCCCCCCACCCCAAAATTGTGCATACATGTCCTAATAAAATGTGTAAGAATTAAGGATGGTGATCGATGTCATGACCCCCATTTGATAGCTAGACCCCATAAAAATTTCATCCTAGCTACGCCCCTGGTGAATAAAAGAGTTCCTACAACTTTGTTCCCTAAAACAAAACATAACCTGATATCTAACATCCTGAAACAGTCTGGTATTTAATAATTTATGTACACTGGACTAACTTCTATACTGCACTACAATAATTTGGTGACACACTGATCTCCGACAGTGGATCACCCAAACCATTTTCATCATTCATTACCTATGGTGACCCTTGAATAGCCTTTAAAATTTCATTTCCCTTGCATGCACATAATTTACCATAATGCCCACTTAGTTACACAAATCAAAACTGTTTTATATATGTCTGAGTACATGAAAAGACACTGTAATTATAACTTACTACAGCATATGAAAGACCCATGTCTGCTGCCCTCTAGTTTTCTATTGCACTTGCTTACATCAGATGAGCTCTTCCTGTGAAATAATGATACAGTTTTTAGTGTTTGGTGTTTGATGACCACTGGCACAGTTGTCTTCCCTTACTGACTCTAGGTCAGATGATATTTTGGAAAAAGAGTACTGAAGTGACATCTGAAGCTGACTTGAATGACTCTTTGAACAAATCTATTTAACAAACATACCTTTAGCTTTCGCTTCTTTAATAAACAATATAACACATTAATGGACAAAAGACTGGGGAGAGTACTATAGTACGACTTGCAAATGTGGGACGTGGGTACAGGAATCTATAGTCCTTGTATATGTGAAGAAATACAATACTGTATTTAGTCTGCAAAGCAAAATTAGGGAAAACCCGTCAGATCAAGTGAGAAATACATGAAATAGGGAAATTGTGAGCAATTTTACAAATCTGTCCAGACGCCAGCGCAAACCAGTAAAAAAGAGGGCCATGTCCCGGTAAAACCGGATGTCTGGTAACCCTAGTCCCCAGTAAAGGACTGTGGTTGTTCGCCTACATCTCACTATACACAGTCCTTACACCAACCTATGGAAAAAGCGGGGGGATCGGCCATCTGCGTAATGGTTGAAATTGTCTTTCTTCTCACAGTAAATTTTGAAAGTAAAATCTTAATTTACTACCATGAATATTCTCCTCCAGGTCTTACAGGAGTATTGCAGCTGTTTTTGATCACTGAAAAATCAGCAACTTTTTTGTGCCGTAAAATTTACTGTGCGACTACGGAACTTTGTTTACATCAGCATGCTAATGAGCTACATCGTTATGTCAGTTAAAAATATTTGCAGAGGCAACTGCCATATAGGAACTACAGTAATCAAAATGTTGTGCATGATGTCACAATGTTACGCACATGGTATTCTGATGTCAACAATATTTTGAATGCTACAGCAAATTCTACGGAAGTGACACAGTTGATGATTTCATTTCAACTGCACCTGGGTCATTCTCTGCCAACTCAACAAATAGGTCGGTCGGGCACCGACTCAGATTTTGCTGAAACTTTTATGAAGCATAGTTCCACTTATGGGAAGAACACACCGAAAATTTCAGGTCAAAATTCCAAACCGTTTGGGAGTTATGGCCCATTGAAAAATGGCCCGGACCCCATCTTTTCATGCCTAATTTGTGCGCATGCCATTTCGATCATTTTTGAGGGCCTATAACTTCCCACAGAATAAAGATACAAAGCTATAAGTACCTACCTGGAGTATTTTCTGCCCAAATTTTCAGAATCTGACATCAAAAACACTGTATCTGGCTTAATTATGAAGATAAAGAGCTCTTAACATTGCATTTCATTTTAGGTGTCCATGTGAGTTTTGATATTTGGACCTCTGTGGTTCAACCAACTTCTATCAGATAAGTACCATTTTTCATATATATAATATCTGGTGGGTGCACTTTGCTCTCACAAAGTTAAGGATCTGAAATAACTTCCATGACAAAATGGTTGGGGGTCAAACATGGTCCCAGAGCCAAAAAAACAAAATTTTGATGTTTTTCAGGTTGACCTTTGACCTTGTTTATCACCTCCCATGAACTAAAATTTTTTTCTACCAACAGCTCTATCCCTTTTCTATATCTGGTTAAAATTTCAGAGAGGGGTTTCTTCCCATTTTTAATTAAAAAATCTTTGAGTTGGGTAGGTGGTGCACCATTTCGCATAGCCGTGTACAGTGTATATATACTGTACACATGTATACAGAAATTAGTAGTGAGTGTACCACAAGTGTAGCCCAATAGCTCACATACCTTGTTTGCAGTGTGGTAATACAATTAATGATCATCATTCTTGTTTAAGCACAGCTCATGGCTTTAAAAATAAGTATATATATCTTTCCACAAGTCTTAAATGGGCACGACAGCCCCTTTGATTTCTTAGACAACATTTGTTATACATGCTGTATTATACAGTATCTGTATACTGTACTGTATACAGTGCATACTTGTTAAATTAGTACAATTATTACAAGTTTGTACTGTAAGTTACTTAAAATGTCTTTTCCTAAGTAGATAACTGTAAATGAAAATAGTATTACTTCTGTGGTTGAAATTATACAAACAGGCCATGATATAAGGTCATGTGTGCTACACGAGTAGTTTGTACTATTAATATGTATATGTACAGTAGGCCTACATACTGTACAATGTGTATGTGACATTGACCACCTACCCAAACTCAAAAAATGATTTGGGAAGAATGAGGAAAAAACCCTCTCTGAAATTTTAACTAAATATAAAAGGGGGTTAGAGCTAATGAAAAAAAAATTTTCAAGTTCATGGGAGGTGATAAACAAGGTCAAAGGTCAACCTGAAAAACATCAAAATTTTGGTTTTTTGGCTCTGGGACCATGTTTGACCCCCAACCATTTTGTCATGGAAGTTATTAAAGGTCCTTAACTTTGTGAGAGCAAAGTGCACCCACCAGATATTATGTATATGAAAAATGGTACTTATCTGATAGAAGCCGATTGAACCACAGGGGTCCAAATATCATAAATCACATTGACGCCTAAAATGAAATGCAATGTTTAGAGCTCTTTATCTTCATAATTAAGCCAGATACAGTGTTTTTGATGCCAGATTCTGAAAATTTGGGCAGAAGTTATCCCAGGTAGGTGTTTTCAGCATTGTATCTTTATTCTCTGTATAGATATAGGCCCTCAAAAATGACCGAGATGTGGACCATGCAATTCGGGCATGCAAAAAAGGGGGTTTGGGCCACTTTTCAATGGGCCGTAACTCCCAAACGGCTAAGAATTTTGACCTAAAATTTTTGGTGTGTTCTATCTACTACTCGAACTACACTAGGGAATTTTTTCAGCAAAATCTGGGTCGGTGCCCGACCATGATTTTCTGAAAATTTGTTGAGTTGGCAGAGAATGACCCACCTTTATTGTAAGCCTCAGAAAGGAAAAGTTACTGCATAGTAGCATATAGAGAATTTTGGTCCTAGCTTTGCTATAAGAAGTGAAATCAATTTTGACGGACACTGTGCTGGTCGAAGTTCCCGGGTTTTCAATGGTCGGTGCAAGGACCGTGTATAGCAAGGTATTGGCAACTGGCTATACACTAGTCCTTGAACAGGACTCTATGCTGCGTACACTTTGTTTTACTTCGCACTAGAGTCCTTGTCCTGCCTACACAAAAAACCCCGCAGTTAAGGTTTGAGAGGAAAATTTATCAGAAATTGATCGTTCCTACACTAATTGTCATTTCTTCGATTTTAAAACAATTCAATTCAGTTTATTATCATTATATTGCAGAAAAATATGCATTCACACAGCTCACAGGTGTGTTCTAAGGTCAAAACTCACAGAACTCGCTTCGACATTCATCAAAAAACGGCAGCCATATTGTCAGAATGGCTCATGCTAATGCTTCCACATTTTGATGTCAAATTTCCTAAAATTATTTGCAGGATTTCCTTAAATTTTGTTACATTTTCTTGGTTTCAGATTTTGAAGTCAATATCTACCGGTTTGAGGTGAAGGTCCATTTCTAATATACAAATATTTTCTCCAAAGTCGAAAAATGTGCATCTATACGACATACTTTATCCTTTTGCATACTACCCTGGTTACAACTTTTTACAGGGAAGTCAGTCATGTGACTGCACGGGCACTCTAAAATCTTGTAACTCACTTAGTGTTAAGGTCAGTTTTTACCTCCAAATTTTAACTTCTTGCTCCCCTCTATTCCAAGAAAAACTGGTCAAGAAGCATAGATGCAATAACAAAGAACATTCATGGAAAGTATGGCAATCATAGGTGAATATTTGGAGCTGTGAGGAATGCCGGTCTGCTGGCAGACCGACTAACCACTGGAAATTATGCGTAGGCAGGACAAGGACCACGGTACGGAGTACTGTAGGTCCTGTTCAAGGACTAGCTATGCACGTGCCTTTACTGAGGACTAGGTAACCCTTCCTTGGGGCCAAGTTGGTTGGGATCAAGTTGGTTTGGGGCTGACATGGCCTGGGGACGTGCTGGTCGGGGTAGAGTTGGTTTGGGGCCGACTTGGCGTGTTCCCCCTACCATTGGGCCTTGGCTACTGTACATACCGTACAGAATAGCCTGACCTGTTTGTGGGACAGCATAACTAACAAATAACATTTGCAATAGGCCTAGTACAAAAACAATGTCAATAGGCTTAACGTTACTACAAACATAGCAGACTATGAGAATAACCAGGTAACATTTAGCTTAAACAGAGTCTCTGTGGAGGGAAAGTACAGTAAGGTTATGCGGTTACTTAGAATACTCACCCAAAACACCACTGCAGGTCTTCGTCGTGACTGACTCTAACACATGAAGGTTCAGGCTTCAGATTAAGATTTCAGGAATATTTAGGTCCTGTGAAAACAAACTGTCTTATTTTGATAATTTAGGGTTGCTTCACGTAAGCTAGGACTCTGCGTTCTTTATCAAAATTATCATCAAAAATAGCTAGCCTAACTTAGGCTAGGCTAGACCATATTAAAACTAGGCTAGCACTAGTTTCGCTCCCAATACAGTACAACTAGGGACTGGAAATAACCTCCCTAACAGTCTTATCGAGGGGGCTATTAGTCACCCTAAACCGGAATTTATTACAAATTCTCTGAGAGTCTGACTGACCACACGGTGCGTACGTGGTGTTATAATGTCCTTAACTGGATGTCTCACCATTATCCAAAACAAGAAAGAAGAAAGAGCACAGTAGCAGACGGAATGAGAAATCGAGAAATCACAATAACCGCAATAACCCATGACAAAGTACCATGTGACTGTTCAGGTGATTGAAAGAAACAGGATACTATCTAATTTAATCGACTCAAATTGGATGGGGAATATTTCTTGATGAGCTGATGGTTAACTGCGCACCTGGCGCCCACATATGCCAAGTTATACTTTCGCCGTTGATGTTCCAGTCTTGTGCAGTACAGTAAACTACATGGCTAATAAGCAACCTGCCTGCAACGCACATTGACATTTCCAAATCACGAAGCACTTCGCAAAATCATGGCTACTGTTGCGAACCACGCAGACATCGAAAACGGTGTCAAAACTGAAACAGTTGCTGATGATGAAGCAACTAAAGATGAGCAAGAAATTGAAAATCAGTCAGAAAAGAAGAAGAAGAAACGAAAGAAGAAGAAAAAGCAAGGCATGTGATGTAGCCTAAGTTAGTGCACGACCATAGAGTAGGATCTCTCTATGCAGTATGTGCACGACACATGATGTATCTGCGCGAGGCCGTTAGGCTACGACTAGGCCTTACTGTTACTGTAAGGGTAGGCTAACCCTTTGGCTAGTATGATAAGTATGAAGTGGTTCTGCATACTATCCAACACTTACTGACAACTGTACTACAGGCTGTAGTATACAGTAGACAGTATTTAGGGTTACCAGACATCCGGTTTTACCCAGACATGGCCTCGTTTTACTGTTCATACTGGCGGTAGCTAGACATTTTTTGTGGGGGGGGGGGGGGGGCGCGAAAGCAAAAATTTCCGACAGACTATTATCTAGGGTCCTTTTTTTTTTTTTTGCTTTCCGGGCAATTTGAGACCAAAATTTGATTTTCACGTTGACATTTCGATGTGTAATTATCTGAGGACCTTTTTTTATTCTTTTTTTTGCTTTCCTGGCGATTTGAGACCGAATTTTGATTTTCATGTTGACATTTTGATGTGTAACAAGTTAGTTCTGCTTAAAAACATAACAAGTGTTGTAAGTGTTTTCAAATGAATTTTTTTAATTATTTCCGACAGACACTAGAAATTTCCGACAGAGGCCTTCAAAGGCTTTGTGGGGGGGGGGGGGCGGGCGACCGCCCCCTGCCCCCCCTCTACAGTACTGTGATCGTTTAACTCCCGTAGAATTTTTTCTACGATCGCGGAAAACCGTGCAAGTTCGCACAAATTCACACAAAATCGCACACGCAGACTTCAACGAAATTCCGTACAAATCAATGCATACAAATATCGCACACATGACCACAAGAATTTGTGGTCAGTGAAGCAGAGAATGGAATGTTTACTGATAAGGTGAAAGGTTAGAATTTTCGAAGCCGTTTCACAAAAAGGATCGCCGGCAACAGAAATAATATTTTGGTACACTGTGGGCAACTTTGAACAAGCCGTTGAAATATAGTTTGCAAGTTGCCGGCGGATTTTATTTGTTAACCTAAGCTTAAGGGAGATAAAGGTGTTGTGCACAGCTCTGTATTATTGATATATATCACAGTTGTATTAAACGCTTGTCGGTATCAATTGACGGGGGACTAAAGAAAAACAATACCATGCAGCTGAGCAATGTGAATGAAATACTGCTACAAAAGAAATTCATCAGTTGACAGCTGCGGTGAGGAATGAAGTGCGATAAGGCCTCCACTGCAAAGCCTCTGGAGTCTGAAAGCTTACGTTAACGAAAGATGCAAGTGCCTCGATCGGCGAACGCCAAGAATGGGAATAGGAAGCATTGTTTTTGAAATTTTCCATAGTAATTGTGCTACAGCATATATTTTTTCATACTTTATTATCTATGAAATAGTTTCATTACCGATATAAAATTATCACATAGAACAGACAACAGAGTAGCTATGCAGGCTACTTTTAAGTTCCTTTCAACGAAAGTTGATGAAGCTTACTATGGCGACTTCTACAGCATAGACGAGCAATCGCATACTTTGTACAGATGAAAAAATCACTGTAATTTAACAATTAACATTATTTTGATTGTTATTAATCGGATACTTTTGGCGGAGAGGGGGAGGTTTGTATGCATTTCAGGGGATAATAGGATGGCAAACTGAATTTTATGTCGGGGTTCCAGTACAGCCGGGAGTAAACGAGAGAAACGAGAAAGGAGTTTATCAGCGAGTTTAACCAACTGAAAATGTAATCTGAAGCAAATAAAGAAATTTCTGTTCATCTTCACCCTTTTGTCCATCAAACGAAGTTTCTTTTCATTCGTAACAAATTGGGACAATGCCGCATGAAACTGCGAACAGGACGATGGTTAATCAATAACGGTAATTAACAGATACAAGTTGACTTAATTGGGGCCGGGAAACGTTGACTGAAGGCATAGTGGACCACCTGAGGCCTATAGGGATTCTGTATTTAGACATTTGCTCAAAAAATTTGCCCACTCTGAGTGTGGGGTGTTTTACACACCTTTGGAAGTTTGACTGAATGGAATTTCAACAAATCGATATCATTTTTACTCATACCTGCAGATTTTAAAACGAGGTTGCTCTCTTTTACGCGATTCCACGATTTGTACGAATTTTGCCCTAAACAATTCGACTGAAATTCGCACAGGCGGTAAGAATTAACTTCCTGTACATAAACTTTAAAGTCATATAAATTTCTACTGTTTGAGTGGACTTTTACAATTGTTCAAGTCCATAAAATTGAACCATTCTGTTGTCTACCAAAATAGTCAGAGGGTATGCCATTGCAATGGTATCACATCTTAGTTCCGGCACCCGCATGTTCCGGTACAATACAAATACAAGCTTCGCCCATGGCTGTGACTGTCTTTCTCAGGGAGGGCAGTGATTTTTGCCCGACTCCAGACCTAATTTAACTGTCCAATTTTCCGCCCGACTGAGACAATAACTGCCCGATTTAGTCAGGTTTCTGCAGGGGAACCCGCCCCCGGCCCGTACGGCCATGGCCTCGCCGCCTTTTCGTTTTCATTTCACACAGATGTTGCGATGGATATGGATCCCATTTTGACCCCCACCCCTAACCTTTGGAACCTTTCTTACCAACCTCCCTATACTTTCCCCGCTACGACGCAACTGCTAAAATTTTGAATCTTACCTACTGTGGACAAAACTTTTGAAGTCCCAAGTCCTTGGGGAAAAACATTAATCCAATTATAGTCCATTCAGTGAAAGAATGAAGATGGAAAATTCGGAAATCAATTTTTCGAGACTTCGCCTCTGAATCTCTGACTCAGGGCCCTACAGCGGAGTGCAATACAGTATTGCCGAGATCTCCCTAAATTTCACCCGCGGTGTACTGTGCTAACATGATCCGAATTTTAACCCGGCCCTTGGGAAACCGTACCTGCATTGTCATTTTACTGGCACACGCTGTATACGCTACAGACGCTGGCCTGCAGATCTAGTCATGTACAATACCATTCATTCACACATGGGCCTAATACTCAACTGCGTTTATGTGCAAATACCATATGTTGCATGCTGTTACTATGAGGGCCGCTGCAAATGCCTGGTAATGCAGCTGCTTTTTACGTGAAATATCCAATCGCAGCTCTGGGTTTAACACTCATTCATTCACAAGCGGCCAGCGCCCATTTGTGCGTAACCTTTTTTGGAAGTCGTATGCCCAATTAGTCCCCGTACGTTTACGTGACGTCACACATATCGCCCGGGATTTTTTTTCAACCTTCGACAGCCAGCGCCATCTTGGGATTTACACATAAGCGATGTTTCGTCCGATACGAATCTCAAGAGCAGACTTATTCTACACCCATGAAAGAGATAAGGTACAAAATTTAGCTCGTAATGGTTGATTTTGCTGAAAATCTGCATGCTGAATTTTGGCCCATGACAGCTGGTTCGTAGTTACGTAGAGCGGCGCGTTACCCAGGCCAGGATATGAAATTTTCTTCGTTAGGTTACTGTACTGTACTACAGGCCTACACGCTGAAGTGACAGTACGATCGTAAATAGACAGTAAAGTCAGACAGTGCTGTATGTTTTCAAGAGGTGGGTGTAGCCTAGTAGGGCGGGATTTAACAGTTATAATGGTTAACGGTGATTGGTAGCAGCCAATGGAAATTTTACATGCATCAAGTCTGTGAAAAAAAGGGGGAAGTCCAATGACGTCACTAGCAAAGCAATGCACAGAGCGTTGCATGCAAATAAGTTGGGCCCATTGCAGGTGCCTGGGAATTCTCGAGTCGAAGGTTTCTCATGGAATTGAAGTGACACACAGTACTGTACCGTTAGTCTGCATTCGCTATGTAGCTCAACGAGATACAGTAGCCAGGAAGCGTAAGCGAATAGTGATAGTGTGCTGCATTGGGCTATAAAATGTAAGGCAGTACAATGGTGGGCTGAAAAATATGACAGTGAAATGGGTCGCAGTTTCATTTATGCGGGCCTAGCGATTATCTATTAAAAGGTCATTCACCATCGTATTGCCGCCGAAAATTGTGTTTGTGGTTGTCCGAGCGGAAAGGTATGGAAACATGCATCCATGGCCGTTAAAACGATTGCTGCACCTCGCCATTCTATATGCTCTGAAGATGAATTAATACACAGAGGAAAAATCCGCTCATTTCCCAAACTAGGAAATAAATAGGATATATATTCAAAGAATGACCGTTCTGGACGGCTGATTAGGCTTTCCGAGGTAAGAGAAATTTCTGCAAACATGAAATTAGGCTAACACTGGATAGCAAATTTGGGGGCAACTATTACAAACAGGCCTCATCCAACACGAAAATATGTATGATTTCTGAGAAAAGGTGGGTGGGGAATCCAGCCCCCTCCCAACGGGAGGGGCCAAACCTATTTCTTTGGAGGATTTGTTGAAAAATCGGGTCATACCTTAGGTAATGCAGACTTTTTTCAAGCAGAAACGGTTGTGCCGCCTTCCCCGAAAATATGCAAATACCTACCCTTGCTGATGACTGTCATCTAATCAATGTTTCGACGGCACACTTCTTATAGATTTAAACTTGACGAATATTACTTCATGTCTTTTATAAATAAGCAAGTTACGAAAGGTGATATATTAGCACAATACACTGTTGCACAGTTGGATTATGAACATGCTTGGCGGTACGTCAAAAACGGTGCCCCAACCAAAAAATAGAAATTTTCGGTTGTAGTTACTTCTACTTACCAAACTTTGAAATATACTTTAAAACGCATGTAAAAATGAATGTTTCGCCTTTGATCATTATGTTACGGCGTACACTGTATACATAACGAATGGTGCACCAGTGTTTGCAATGAACGCACGTTTTGCCCGTTCATCTGGTGTATGAAAGCTTATCCTGCTACATAAGCAACTGCAACGTTAAGTGAATGATCGGTACTTTTCCATATCAACAGTTTACATTTTAAACTCGCGTTCGATTATGGAACGACTGTTTGATTTTTAAGAGACCATGTCAACGATTTTGCGCGATTTTGTACGGTGAAAAACTGACCGCAAAAACCGCAAATAATTGTACGAATTTTCCACGAACCTTTGCGGTCGAATTTTTGTACGATTTTTGAAATCGCGCAGAATTGCAGAAATTCGAACAACTTCACACAAAATCGCGCAGATTCGAAGAAATTTGATTCTTCGATATTGTACGGGAGTTAAATGATCACAGTACTGTAGCTACGCCACTGTATTGACCAGTAATGAGTAAGTGGCTATTGCTGCACCAGTAATATTACACACATTATTGGTCCGGCTGGAAACTAGCACAAATTTTCAACTAATCTGCAATCACCAATAACAAAGACGAAAGTAGGCCTAGGCCTATTTTTTGGGGGGGGTAATCTTCTATCATCTTATTAGGCTAAGGCTTTAAAACGGCTTAAATTCAACTCCAACATCCGTCTTTAGAAGTGTTCATGTTGAAACTGAAAGTACAGTAAAGTCAGTGCATGCACATTTGGGACCCGACAGCTGGATCAATAGGCCCCACCCACACTGACGTCTGGGCAGATTTGTAAAATTGGATCTTGTCTCAGATCACATGAGGCTAGGGAGAGAAGTTGAACGTCACCCCTAAACCCCAAATATGGTTAAATGGTACTCATTGGTATGATATCCTTGTTAGGCCTATATGTGATTCAGAAATTGCTTACAGTATTTAAGAGGCCACTTAACCCTGTCCTAACCCCTAAACTGACTTCCTTAAGCTAGTAGTATGCCCCCCAAGCTTCTTGAATAGCGGTCCAAAGCTCTTTTTGAACTGTAAGACAGTTTAGGCCTTAACAGCTTCTGGCGGCAGAGAGTTCCAGTCATCAATGACACATTGAGAAAAGTAGTAACATCTCAGCATAAGATGAGGTCGCTGCGTAAGAATGCTCAACGCATGCCCCCTTGTGATCATACGTGATTTCTGATGATTTTTTAGTTGAAATAGATCATGAACAGGGATTCTGTCAAAACCTCTCATAATTTTAAAAACTTCAATCAGGTCAGCCCTGTGCCTTCTTACTTCCAATGACATTAAATTAGTATGTTTGAGTCTCTGAATAATCCTTATCACAGAGGTTGGGAATCAATTTTGTAATCCTCCTCTGTACTCCTTCGATTAAGTCTATATCTTGTTGAAGATATGACCTCCATATCTGGGAGCAGTAATCAAGGTGAGGCCTCACTAGACTTTTGTAAAGTTGTAAAATGTTTGGCTTGCTTTTGTCCTGATAACACCTTGTAATGAGCCCTACAATCTGGTTTGCTGTTTTGACAGCTTAAGCTACGTGACCACTGACAGAAAGTGACTTATCAATAATTACACCAAGGTCCTTTTCTTCTGACACTTCAGTAAGCTTTACGTTGTTGATAAAAAAACCTTATCCCTAACCGAACTCCAGGCACCCAGTATGAAAAGTATGGTGATTTCACACCCATGATTTTTTTTCTCGATTTTTATTGCACACTTGAAAATTCACATTGCACACCTGATATTTTAAGCCAATGGTGATTGCCTCGTATAACCCAAGGTATATGTTATATTGACTTGGCCTACTGGATGATCACAAGTCGTGATCATGACATGCTGATGACTTGATTGGATGATGTATGCAGTATCAGCTATCACTCGGCCAAGACCCCTGGAGTGAGGCATATTTGGAATTTATGATCTGGTATCGACCCCATGTAATATTGCTGACTGTTTCAAAAGACTAAAAATGGACATTTAGGTGTTATTATTCATGAAAAGAAAACAAACAATACCTTAAAAAATAAAACAGAAATGATCTTTCCTTCTTTCGCATGTCACTTGGCTTTATTTTGAATGGAACTTTAACAAGGTGAAAACAATCTTATATATAAGCCTACGTGTATATTTATGTAGTTAGCTTATATCTTTCTTTGGTTGCAGTCTTGCAGACCCCAAGCTCTTAACACACAAGAAGATAACTTTCAACACTTTGCACGCTCTCTTGTTTTCCAACAATCAAAGCATCAACTCGCTTTTAAATGCTTATTTACAGGTATCATACAAAACGTGCCTGCTAAATTTTAATCAGTTTGTATTATTTTTATTTTACAAGGTGAAAACAATTGTTAACATCGTTAATTGTTTTTTCTTTTTCCTTTTTACGTTCTTTTTCACAAGAGCTTTGAAGACTGTTGCGTCAATTTGTGACCTTTTTGAAGTGCCACATGGCGTGTTAAATGGAAAGTTAGTCTTCAAGTTCATTTTTTACCACATGAAGACATCTTGGTTTCTCATGCTTGATTTGGTCAACAACTTTGCCTATTGAAAAGCATGAAAATGATCGTCCTCTTTCATCTGTGAATACTGGTAGACGATGTTTTGGGAGTCCCTGCTGTTCATCTCATTCTGTGTAGACTTTTGCTATCTCTTGCATGGTTGGAGGTGATGATAACGGATGAGGGATACACCAGTCAACGATTGAACTGTGAACCAACACTTCATTTGACTGACGTCCAGTCATTTGTTGCGTTTTCACCACGCTGTAGAAGCTTTCGACTACTGCCTCGCATCCACTACCTGCCATTGCAATGTCAAAATGCTGATGGCCATCTCTTGCCCAAGTGAATACACGACTTGCTTGTTTGTATCTATAGAATGAAGACCAGATGAACTCCTCATTGAGGCAGGGGACGACTTCTTTCCAGATAAGAATGTAAGGATAAACCATTTATCCAGACTGCTACATTCATTCTCTCTTATTGAGTACAGTTGTTCACTGAAAAATGGTTCAACTGGCTTTTCCTTCTGATCCAGGAACATATTGCCTGCACAGCTTTCAAGCCCTTGCCAGATCATATCAACAAAGGTTTTCTTAAATCTCCGAATGACGATGGAGCTTGAATGAGGCATTAGGTCCACAGTGGTGAAGCATTGAGGAACTCTTTCACTTGTGGTTATTGGCAAACATGCTTGTGAGAGTGACAAAACTCAGGTTCACCATCTGTTTCCCATTGTTCTTTGTTTTCTGGGAAAATTGTTATTCTTCCACTTTCGATGCTGAATGAAGACATCTTGCTTACAGATTCCTCTAGATCAAAGATCTTTGCTACTGTAGGTCTTGGACATTTGCAGCGATGACGTCTATGAAACGCGTTTTCATCGCCATCTTCATTTGTGTGCAGAGGTCGCACCTCGTCATACGTACAGTCCAATATTGTTTTGCATCATGACAAATTCGTCAGGGTCAGCACAAATACTACAGTATTCAAGTAGATAGTTTTACAGTGTGGTTCGTGCATTTAATGGAGGATTAGTTTAAATTTTCACAGGAACCCAGTTTATGTGGCCAATATATTACCTCCGTATGTCCTTGCCACTATTCTAAAATGGCTGCCTCCATAAGCGTATGCATTGGCTTCATCCACATATATACTGTTGTGCAAAGGTACGGTGCACGTCATTTATCCAGCGCTGTGTACGTCGTTGGGCTAGCCGAAGGTTGCATTTTGAGTGAAATGTGTAGACCGCCGGTACACGCGCATAGACAGAATGTACTGGTGCTAGGCAATTGCGGTATCTGTCTGTGAATGACATAGAAAACAGTGTCAACCTGATTATAGCTCGGCCTATATGGTGTCTGATTTAAGATTTGTGAAGATGTAATAATGCATGAAGTTCAAATTCTAGCAACAAAACAGGGTTATAGCAGTAAAACATAACAATAACTAGAATCCGCCGTGGCCAACTGAAATTGAACCTTGCAGTCACACTAAGGCAAGGCAGTGTGACCACAAGGTGTTTCCACTTTCTATAAAAGAACAAGCAGGCATGGGGAAATCTTAAACAAAATACTGTAGAAAAGCTTCCATTGGCTGCCTATGTACTATAAACTTTCAATTTTCAGTCAGTTAATTGTGACAGGTGCCTGTGGTATGTTTAGGAGCCTTCAAGGGTTTTGTTTAAATTAGTCCCAAGTATTTACTCCCATATATTTATCTTGGCGAAAAGTGCCATACTTTACTCTCTGGCCAGGCACAATCGAACCCCCAGGTGGAACCCCTGACCAAACCCCGTTTGAACAATAGGGTGACTTTTCACTTTAGTTGCATGTTCCCAGATCTTGCCGGTTTGTACAGACTGGGCTCAGCTATTACACAAGTAGGGGTGTTACAGACTGGAAAGGTTGCATTTTACGTGGGCAAGTAACTTGTTATTTCTTGTTCTATGTGTGGCCACAGGCCAGATCCACAGACCTCTGTGCAGTCAAATGTTGGTCAGGTCATGCTGTCATACGGGCACTGTGGGACAGTGAGTTTTGCATTAGCTTTCAGGTAGGCCTACTTTTTTTTTCTCGTAGCATCGCGGCCACGGCAAATTTGCATTCCATGTGTGGCCAGATGTATGACCAGCAATTTTTTGCATTGCCAGGTGTGCCAAACCATGCAGTAAGCTGCATGGGCCAGATCTTGCGTGCACAAGGCAAACTTTCCAGTCTGGTGTTGTACAATGAGTACGGCGTCTGCTACCTTCGTTACCGAACAGCACTGTCTGACAGTCGTGTTTTCCGAGACGAGAGACACACACCACACTAGGTATGATAAACCTGTGCACAAAGTTGCCGGTAGCATAGACACGCCCCACGTTATACTCATTGTCATAACCTAATGACCCGAGGTCCAAAGCTCTCACCACTGAGCTAATCCATGTGACATTGTACTTATAGCCAAACTTTAACAAAACAGGCTGATTCCTTTCACTATTATTTAGAGCACCTTTGGTGAGGCTCATGTCCTACAGTATGGGTAGACTTAGGTACAGCACAGTATCCCACTCGTCTTATGACTTGTTTGTGCATAATCTACACTTTTGTCGTCTGTATATTAGCTACTACTAGGGAAAAGTGCTGCAAATTTAGTTTTCTGCCCAAACCAGTGAAAGACTGGAATAGTCTCCCTCCTTCTTTAATTGATAACACCCTACTAAGGTCTTTGTCGTAAAGAACCAGTTAGATTTTTTGATGGTGATATTGGGGCTTAGGCTAAGCACCTCTTGATGCTTAACCTTCCAAAAGATTGAAAATTCATCAGTGAAAAATTCAAAGACAGCACTCTAGGCCTAAAAAAGAATAAATTGAATTAAATTGAATTAAACTGTGCCGTACAGAGTTTCAGATAGAAAGACCAGCATCTACAGGTCCTCAGGATCTATTGACATTAATCCTACTGCATTTGTGTTGGTAAATTCCACTTTCTGGATGGGTCTGCCAACTAATATAAAATTGAGCACTAAAATTCTGGGAAAAATTCTTCAAAACATAATAAATTAACCCAATGCGGCGTGTAACATGCTACGGAGGTATCGGTATGGATTTAGCTTTAATACCTACCTGTACAGAGGAGTGTGATATTTCTTCAATTTGTAGTCCTAAAAATGACGCTTTACTGTCTTTGAACGATTGCAGTAGAAATTTGCATTAACAGTTGAACAGGTCACACGATTTCAACATCATGGATCAATAAACTTACTACACATGCACTTAGTAATATTACCCATACAAGGCAATAGTACGCCTAGGCATAGTCAGTATGAATGAATGTTGATTGTAAACAAACAGTGGGCTGTGTACAGTATATGTTGAGGGCAAGCCACAGAAGAAACACAGACAAGTGTATCTCACCATGTACAGTACTGTGCTGAGAGCTACCACGGGCAGAGAGCTGCCATGTGGTACTGTAGCTCTCTGTTCTGTATAGAGGGCTGGAATTAACCGACGGCCACAGCGGCCATGGCCATCCTGTTTTTCATGATGGCTGTGGTGCCCTGATAAATCACCTATAGTTCACGGCCATGATGACCATCGTGCCCAGATTCCTTGGCCGTCATCCCCCTCCCCAAGTTTGATGTACAATTTAATGGGACCATACAATACCAGCGAATAAAGTTTCCCTCATGACCAGAAATTATTTCATCCTGACAAAAATTCTGCTGTGTGCTAGATTAGAATTAATGGAAAATGCAATATTGGCTAGTGTTGGTTGCGACTGGGGCTGTCATATTGACACTTTCGCTTGCTTCATAAACTCGCACAATAATGTCTATGACGCCAAAACTTTAGACCATGTCCGTGTTCTGTACAGAAGTTCAAGTGAAACACGATGAGAGCAAAGGCAAGTGCATGTGTAGGTCCATAATTGTATGCAAACACCCATACATTAGGCTACACACCTGCTCTGTAGAAAAGTTGACGTACATTACAAGAACACAGGACATGATAATGGAAGTTCAGTATTTTTATGATCGCTGCTTGTGCTGCTTAGTTTCCAGTTGTTACAGTACCTCATATTTTTGCAGTAGTAATGGTGGGGGCTTTTATGTTATACATTGGTGTTAAGTTGTGTGGTGGTGAAAGTGCACCTTGTGCATTTATGATTTATGCAACTTGACAGTGACTGAAAAGTGACCCCCATTTCATGAGCTGTGTATGAAAGTTCGACACTCGATTTCGAACTCGACTTGTGTACGTACATACTGTATGTCATTGACTCAAGAAAGGGTACCATACTAGCGCCACTGATTTGCGCACAGTGTCGAACAGATATATATGTAGCTCGACTTAAAGTGTGTGCATGCATTACGTACCACTGTATGATTCTAAAACAATTAAAATCAAACACGTGTAAGCCTACACATTGTGTTTACTACAGTATATAGCAGTAGTGCAAGGTAGAGTGGTGTGAAATAGCCAAATAGCTGCATTGATATACTGTGGGCTTCCAAGTATCTCTGTTTTATAGTTCGTTCTGTGAGAGACTTGGGATACAGTTTACGGTCTAAACTGAGAAGAAATAAATGGGGTTGGGATGCGGCGGCAGTATTTTACCCTTCTTGTTTTTCAACCTGCAATTAGTACCCACACAGGTTTCGCAAAATAGTGAGACGGAAATGATTCGCTGATCATTCTTGAGGTAGAATCTTCCAGTACACATGAGCAGGGCCAAGGAACTTGTGGACATTATCTTTATAGGAAAATTATTGTGATTATCAAATTATGGGGATAATTTTTGGTTTACTATCACGATGGTAAAAAAGTCAATATCGCTCAACGCTTATATTGGGAAAAAATATTCTTGATTAGGCAAGAGTAAGGTCGTACAGTTTACATCATTAGTAGTTTGGTGCAGTTGAGTTGAGTGACACTCTTCATCAACAGTGTCAATGTATAGGGTTTCCCTGACAGTGTAATATCAATGGAATAAAGATTAAAACAATTCAGTCTAGGTTCCAGGGCTGCTGTTTTGGGACTGGAAAATAATAAAATGATGCTGGTGAAGCCAGAGAAATGACGATACTAGAGAGTAGTAATATGGAATCTGACACCTGTTGATAAAGGCTAGTGTTTTCCTACAGTATCACATGATGTATTGAAAAAGGTCTATTTTACTGTTATCACTTGATTTTCATTTTTTGCCTTGGTGCTCTCAGTGCCATACAAAAACATTTGCCTGTTGTGCCCTACCTGATGGCCTTGCTGCCCTCCAAAATTTGTGAATGACGAAGGCCAAATGGCAGTGCCCTCCTTCAACCTTAATTCCAGCCCTGTGTATATGTACTTAATACATGTTTGGGGAGTTATCACCCAAAACTTATAACATGCAGCTACACATACATTCAGTTCATTCTCCTAAACTGTTATGAAAAGAATAGCAGTATGTTCTGTGCAGAACTGGGGTTTATATATTGATGATTACTACCGCAGCACGGCTTAGAGAATACTATTGCTGCTTGGGCCTAATTGGTGGAATTATGTACCTAAAATGTGAAATCTCTAAACCAGGTTTTCTTTTAGGTTATAGCGTTTTGAGGGTTGCCAACATGTTTGTTTTTTGCAAGTTTAGAGTTTTATGAGATAGTACATTCTATTGAGCTTTGTAAGTTGATAATTGCTGGTGGCTTTAAGACAAAAAAATATACAGTATCTTGAGATCAATAAAATCGTTGCAGTACTCCTCATGGAATTTGTTAAGTTTGACTGAATATATTGCTACCATGCATGGATTCGTGTGTTAGCCAGTTAACTGTGGAACTAAAATATTGTAACTTTCATCCCACTGTGGAATTAAGTACAGTGCATATATATATATATACAAGACGGACATATCCATCATATGCAGTAGCGTGAATTAAGGACATGACGGATATCTGTCATATGTAGTTTACTGGTTAAAGACTGCTTGTGTTTGCACTTGATACTTGTTCAGCTGTATAGTACTATATGAATGAAGCTGACTGAGTGCTGCAATGCAGGTGCCAAAAAATATGCAGACAGTAGCTTTTAATGAACAAGATTTTCAGTGTACGCTGTCACTGCTCATTATATTTCCGATCACTTTTAATATGGCCACGCAATACATAAATAAAGATACCAGACAGAGATCAATTCAGTTTCGCAGTAGATGGCTTGCAGGTGCGCGAGTAGTTGTCAATCAGAGAACTGTCAGAGAAACTAATTTAGGTCAGTTCCCTGTGGCTTAAAGGATTTTTAAACTCATTGAAATTGAAACTCATAGAGTTCCATCTCCAGCAATCAGTTGCACCGTCAAAGTTTTATGACAGGATAGTGGGGTGTAGGGTGTGCTCTCTCACCTGACTTTTGGCTATTGGATAGAGTACATTGCAAGTTAAAGTACAGTACCCCACCATAGTGCTGTAGTATCCTGATTGTCTGTGATGTTGTTAGGCAAATATTAAAATGGTTGGCATATCCAGTCCTTCCCGTTAAAAAAAATGCTACCCTTCCGTAAATTATTGCAACATTACCGCTTTAATTATGTTTTTTTTTTTTCTTTTTTACAGGAGCAAGCCCCCAGGAAGATTCATCTGAAGCCATGAATGGTGACATAGATGTCATCACTCCTCAGTTAGAGAAACAAACCCTGGATGATGAGAAAGGTGTGTTGGGTGATTAAAGCTTTGAGTTTAAGAGGGTTCTAACCTAGTCTATTCAACCATCCTCTCCCCCAGTATGTACAGTACAGTCCAGAAACTTGACAAATGTGTGATTGTGTTTCTTGTGGCACAATTTGGGTTTATTTGGGTTTACTGAAAGTTGCTTTTTTTCAAATTTACCAAAATGTCAGTTTTTCATGTTTGATGTGGAAAAAATTTCAGCAAATTACATCTTCCCTAGAAATTTCTGTGTCAGAAAGTTGCTTGCATTTAATGGGCATCTCTAGCTACAGGGGATGCCATATAGATGCATTATATATTGAGTGCAAGTGCTCAAATGTTTTTGGAGACCTGTGTCAGAGGTCATCTGAGGTCACTTTATGTCAAGATCTGAAAAACTTGCACAACAGGATATGTAATGCTTGGAAACTCAACAACCTTTTATACACGGTATTTATTTACCATATCATACAAAAATGTTTTTTTGTGTTCAGGGAAAGGTCATTTCTGGTCACCAGAGGTCAATGTCTGAAAACCTTGTTAGCATGGTATCACAAGACCTTAGATACTGTATCAAAGCAGTTTTTTCAAACACAGTGGTGTGGTGGGATGGGGGGATGCATCACATTGGTTCAGACCATTAACATTGTTGAACCTGTGTAGTCCTGAATGAAGGGTGTTAGTCTAGTTGAATGAATTCATCAAAACCTTGATGCATTTTTGCATTCTTGTTATCAAACCTTACAGAGGAGGATGAGGCAGTTGATGGAGGAGCAGAGGATGCAGATGATAAAGGTACAGAAGGAGGAACAAAGAAGAAGAAGAAAAAGAAGAAGAAGAAGGGAGGTGTAAAGCAGCAGACAGACCCACCCACTATCCCAATATCGGAGCTATTTCCGGATGGGAAATTTCCCAAGGGGGAGGAACTGGAACATGCTAAGGACTGCAATGGGTGAGAAGCGCTTCATTGTCTTTGGGTTAAGGGTAAGACCCATGAGTCAAACAGACAAAGAGAGGACCTTTTCATAAAGGTCTTTGTCTAGTTTCAACCATTCTTCATTGCACTTTAAGAAACCAGTTTTTTTTCTATAGGCCAGCTGGAATAGCCACCCCCCTTTCCCAATGGTTTTCTACCCCCCTTGAAATTTCCCCCTAAAATAAGGTGTTGGATTTTTAGAAATTTTTGATGAGTTCCAAACTTAGCCTGAGATAAAGCCATTTTTCATAAAAGAACATTTCACAAAGGGGAAGGTGATCTCCTCCCCTAAAACCTTCCACCAGGATGGTTGACCATCCATATAAAACACACACACACACAAAAAGTAAATAAAATCAAAATCAAAATAAGAAATAGTCCTGAGAAGCCCCTTGTACTGGATAGTGGAAAACCAATGTTTGCTTAAGAATATTATGATCTGTCCTTTGAAATACACATTTTTAAATGTCAGTCTGTTTAATATTAAGCATGTGAGTGGCAGCCTGATTGCTCATCCTAAGGAGTGTGAGGAAGAATTTTGGAATGACTATGTTGCACAATATTTATGGGTTCTATCTTGAGCAATATTATAATGTTTATAAGTGCATATATAATACTTTAAGTGCATGTTATAAATTTCTAACATTGATGTCACTGTTGGTAACAGTTGAGTTTGGTGTTGAATCATGGGAAAAAAAATTGCCCTAACATTGAGTGACCATTTCAGAAAGTGCTGTTTGATCAAGTTGAGAACAAAACTGTTTCTTTTTTGACTTGTGGAAGTGACCAGGTTCAAAGTGCAGTGGTATATTTTAGGGTTCCCATGAAGAAGGAAAAAAGGAAAATGTCTGGAATATTTGTGTGGTATTGAAAGTCCTTTAAGTTTAGTTTTTCAGATCCATCAAAATTGCCATATGGTCTGGAAAACTGAACTCCTTACTCTATGTGTTCTTAAGATCATGTTGGCAAATTGTGTAGATTTGTACACAAAAAGGATATTATTTTTATTCCCAAACATTATTATTAATCCTTCAATATAGAAATAGCCATCTTGATGTTGAAGAAGGTAAGAATTTCAGTATCATAAAAGTAAGGAAACTCCAATATTTCTTGTCACCTGATTTTAAATATTTCTGCATGTGTACAGCCATACTAGCAGCAGGCAACTTCAAGTATATTTTTCATAAAGTGCCCCATCTTAAAAGATTCAGAGTGTAAAGAATACTGCATAATTTGAGCAAATTGATAAACTTTCGAATTTCACTTCTTGCAGACGAACAGCAGCTTGGAGGATGACTAATGAAGAGAAGCGGGCTTTAGACCTTGCTCATGAGGATATCTACAATGACTTGAGACAAGCAGCAGAAGCCCACAGACAAGTTCGCAAATATGTACAGGGATTCATTAAACCTGGGATGAAGATGATTGATATATGGTGATATGGATGTTCTATTATTTTGTGGACTATGCATGAAGGGGTGGGGTTGGGGGTGAGAAATGTGAAGTGAAGGGAATTCATTGGTACCTACTTTTGAACTGTATGACAAACCATGCTCACAGATACTATGATTCAAAGCTGTTCTGTCATGTGTTGAAGTCCTCAGTGAGAAAAAAAATGCACATATTCTTGAGTTCCATGGTTTTCTGTTGCCTGCTATGTTCTTATTTGTTTGCATCTTTTTGTTGAATGTTTATTGCTCAGGTCTTCATTGATTTATGGAATGGAAAAGTACCTGTGCAATGATATTGAAACAAATTCTCAAAGTAGTTGTGAGATACTCCTTGCTTGCAATTAAAGTATAGCCATTTGAGGAATATTTTGCATTTTATGACTATGCACAGGTGAATTATTTATGTAATATGTTTAGATGTAAATATTTCATGTAAAGCTTTATTAATGTGATGGAAGGTAATCAATGTCTGTACAAGAAGGCTATACTATAAGATTGCAGGTGTGACAAAAAAGTTCACACTAACAAAATGTTACTCAAGGTTTGTCTTGGGAGGTTGCTGAGGTTTTTAAAGTGGAGGTTTGCTAAAGTTGTGAATTATTAAGGTTTTGCACTTGGAAGTTACTGAGGGTAAGGGGTGGAAACATTTTGCAAACCCGAGGAAAATGGAGGCATTATGTGGAAGCTTGATGCATATGATCACATACCAGAAAGTAATGAAAGCCTTTAAAATCATATTTCTATCAGCCAACATCCTAATTATCGATAACACGTTTTGGCTTCAGTGAGAAATTGGAAGAAGCTTCAAGGAGAACCATCAATGAGAATGGGTTAGATGCAGGTCTGGCTTTCCCGACTGGGTGCTCCCTCAATCATTGTGCTGCACACTACACTCCCAATGCAGGAGATAACACAGTGCTACAGTATGACGATGTTTGCAAGATAGACTTTGGAACACACATCAAAGGTGAGAGAGTTTTGTAATAAACCACTACAGCACTAATGTCTTTCCATTGATGTAAAGACCAGCTAGGATGGCTGGTCATGTGGTCAAGATTTGGAAATATTTTCTCAAAGATATCTCACAAATAATGTTTAAAAAGACATCCTTATGGAAAACATTTCATTCATGACAGAGTTTTATGTAGGACTTTGGAATGCACAATCGCTGTGAGGGATGTGTGAAAGAAGGGGTGCACTGGATATCCAGTCCGGCCAGACTATCTGGCCAGATACTGAAAATTGTCTAGTTCCAGTTCTGGCTGGATCTTTGAAAAAATCCGACTTTATTCTTTTGAAATTGTAGGGAGCTACCTCCATCATTAAAAGATAGGGATACTGTAGCTCAGAAATGAATATAACACCTTTGCCAAATTTTCTTCCTTTCTGTTACAAAGTAAGACAGATTGCCTGTGACACAACTTCCATTTAACAATCTTAGAGAAGTCTTTGTGCCATGCACATGTGCAGGAATAGTGGAGCTACTGTAACAATGAAGACAAATTCAAATTTAGCCTATCTCCAGTTATCTCACAGAATCCACATATTCAAGTGTCATAAATGTATGATTATTGCATAATAATTTAATAATTCAATATTTAAAATCTCTGTCAATTATTCCTTGATAATATGCACAATCTGAGTCACTTTTATCAGAACATGCTTCAGTTAACATGTACTGTTACTTTGACGTTGACTATCAAATGAATTTTTGTTGCTTAAAAGTTGCAGTTCATGTTACATGTTATTTTAGATAATTTTACCTTTGTCAATTAATTTTCTGCCTGTATCATTCTAGAGTCTAAACCCTGCAAAATCACACCAGGGTAGAGACCTACTGTAGTAGTATCATGAAGTTAACCACCAGTTCCCCTGCCTAGACAACCCCCCCCCCCTTACCCACAATGCTATTTTTTTACTGTTTCTCTTTACAAATGGAAAAATCAGGTTCAGGCAAGATTTGAGATACTTTCCGCAAAATCCGATGCTGGCCTGATTAGAAAATTTGACTTCAGTGCATCCTTAGATTTATTGATATCAAATGATAGGCAATTCAAACTTGGTTAACTGATTCTCATTTACACTTTTTAGCCATGAATGGTTTGTTAACTTTGTTCATCCAGACTTTCAAATTTCAAATGATACAACTTTTATAATTCTGCACCCAATCCGTAACATGACATCAGGCAAGTAAGAAGTCTCAAGCCTTCTAACCCTACACCTTTTCTGACTTCTTTAACCCTAACCTAACCTGGAGACATGATATCATGCATATATGCATGTCTTGAGACACAAATGTGATACCTTACAAAACAAAACATAAGGATTTGGTTAATTCTGGTAGTGCATAATGAATAGTATTTTTTGTCTTGTGAAAAGTCATTGCCCGAGTTTATTGGTGAGAATGAATAGTTAAATGATGCAGTTTGCTTTCTGTCTGTACCAACTTGATGCATGTAAAGCATTATTTGCATTTTAGCACTGTCAGTTTCTCCTAGTTAATCCAAGACCACAGCTTCAGGTTTAGGGATTTTTTTCCATTCATTTAGCTCCTAGGGTCTCAAGCAGTGGGTAGGAGGCTTGTGGCCCACAATGTGTTCTGAAATAGCCTGCAGAAGACTGGAGGAGTCCAAAATGTAGAGAACAAAACAAAGTGCTGAATACAGTTCTGGCTACTTTGACTATTTAAAGTAAAATTTCAAGTAATAGTGGCCCTCTACCAAATACTTGAGAAACCGTAATGTAGCTGGTATGAAATGTGTTTACTTGTTGAACAACTGTGGCTTAGTACTAGTTGTTTGTATAAGCATGAACGACTTCTCACTTAAACGAAAAACCTGTTTCTCTGTTACTTGCACAACTTTGGAATCTGACTTTATACCAGATTTTACGTAATAAATCCATGGAGGATTGAATTTTGACAGTTATGCAGGTAACTTAACTTTCTTATTAAGTCAGAATTACAGCCTTTAAAGAAAGTTAATTACTCTGTGGAGTAGAGGTAGTTTTGTTAAATCTTTGGTGACTTTGCAAACTTAATAGTGCAAACTTAGTAAATTGTATATTCAGAGACCAAAGGGCTGAAATACGGAGGAGATACCCTTTGATTATTTCTCTGGAAGGGTAGACCTAATGAAATAAATATCCTGTGCTATATTTGGACTGGTTCCTGGGAGTCCAAGTAGTCTTTTGTACAAGGTAGGAATTGCACTTTAAGTGTACAGCCACAGTGCAGTTGGTGTGATTCATGCAGATTTCTTGTATGTTTGAAACACATTTGAAAAAAAAAAAATTGAAGGTTTTGCAAAAGGCAAATGCACATAAAATGAGATCACATTGTCTAAATCCTCAAAATGGCAATGTACACCTGTCTTCTTGTTACAACTTGTGTCAAAAGGTGTTGGTTGGGTGAAGTTGTTGTTTCAATGAAAAATATGTCAGAAAATTGCACAAACCCTAAAAAGGTCCCAAATCATCCAATAATGATTCACTTGTAGTTTCTAGAATGTGTAAATAACCATTAGCTTATCTCCTATATGTAGGTCGAATCATTGACTGTGCTTGGACAGTGGCCTTCAACCCCAAATACCAGCCTTTACTGGATGCTGTGAAAGATGCTACAAACACAGGAATAAAGGTTAGAAATTGTGAGAAGGAAGAAGATGGATTAGGCTTTATGTCAAAATAGTGAAGGTGGAGCTGCATCAGGAAGGCTGCAGCTACCTCAGCAAAGCTGCAGCTACTTCAGATGCTTTGTTGCTGTACACACAACAGTAGCAGCAACACATAAAACCTGTTACTTTGAAATGTGTAGCATCAAAATGTGGCTGCATCCCCTGCAACTTAGCTGGGGAGCTGCAGTTTTACAGAGACAGCTTCAGCTTCACTGAGGTAGCTGCAGCTTTGCTGAGGCAGCTGCAGCATTGCTGAGGCAGATGCAGCTCTGCTGAGGCAGCTGTTGCTTTGCTGAGGCAGCTCCAGCTTTGTTGAGGCAGCTGCAGCTTTGCTGAGGCAGGTGCAGCTTCTTTGAGGTAGCTGCAGCTTTACAGAGGTAGCTGCAGCTTCACTGAGGTAGCTGCAGCTTTGGTGAGGCAGCTGCAGTCAGAGGTTTTGAAAGGGTATGTCAAAGGTACAGCATAGCGCTGCCATACTCTGAATTGTAAAAGTGAAATCACAGGAAAAGTTACGACAAAAACGAAGCTTTTAAATTTCACTTTATGTCTTCCATCTCAACATGAATCTAGGTAGTTCATCTTCTTTGAAATTCGATTTTTGTGTCTGAAAGTCTCTCAAAATAGTCGCAAAAACCACCGTTTCTGTGTAGGTTTAAGAGTTACATTTAATGTGCTATCTGCTTGCTTGGATAGGCAAATCAGTATGGAGATGGAGTTTGTATGTACGATCATAGTCCATAAACAACTGATTTAGTTGCATGCCCTCACACACTGTAAAGTATTGCATAGTTAGTCACAGCTTTTGCAGGACTTAAGTGGCTTTTGAGAGTTGGCCACTGTGGGCTTTGTATTTTGAGATGTGACGTGAGATATATTATGTACTGTTGCAGAAGGATACTTGAATCAAGTTCAGGCATATTATTGTACATATGATTTCCTTTTTGGTGTACTGGCTAGCAGGCACAACCTGCTGTTAGTGTTGTGACAATTTTTTTTGTTTCTCAATAGCGCATTTGTTGCTGTGCCAATCATGTGATTTAAGTATAAGTCAGTACGCTGTAAGGGGTTGATTTTGTGAATGAAATGGACCCCAAGTTGATTTTTTTCTAGTTTGGAGGTGTTGGCCAAGCAGTATAGCAACTAAAGATGAACATGTTAGAATGAATTTCCCAAACAATTTCTGTGTTGGCTTAAATTATGGGTGTTCAACCAGATGGTCACGATTGACTGGCTGATCGCAGACTCACTTCCAGTTAATCACAAGAAACTGTGTGCGCATAGTATGTACAAGGCTATTAGTATTAGAGCTCCCTGCTTAGACTGGTAGATCTTGTTATAGCAATTGTAAAAATAGACCTTGATTACAGAAAATTAGGGTACCACATTGTTTGGTGACAAATTTTGTGTTTGTATTTAAGAAAACATATCTATCTGTAATAAAATGATTTTTAGAAGTAGAATGATGGGCAATTTAAAATAAAGTAGCTGAGTAATGTTACTTTCAAAGCAAAAGCTTTTCATATAGAAAGAAATTTATTGCTTTGTAGTTTGTGACTAATTTGTTCACCAGAACTTTCAAATTTTCAAATGATGCAACATTGTAATCCTTGTTAATGCAAAATATTTTGGAGAGAGAAAGCTATCGCCAGAATTGGTGAGAGTTGGTTAGAGTGAATATTTTAGTAATAATAAAAGCTGTCCTCAGTCTGTGCCATATAGATGCAATATATGAACCCAGTATGCCCCTTTTAATTATGAAAGGAAAACAGTATATATTTAAGTTGTGAGGTGTCAAAAATGGATTCTCTTAGGCAGGAGACATAGTTTAATGGTTAAGTTGGGCATGATTTTAACATTATGGACATTGAGACACATGTAAGGTGGTTTCTTTGAATACAATGTGAATGGCCCTCAGTGCCTGACTTGCTTTGCCTGTCATGGCAAATTTGTTTTTGCCAAATGGTAACCTGGGAATTAGCTTCTATTTTTTCCTATAACTTTTGGTTGTACTTCAGGAGTTAGCAGGGTATTGAAAGATATTGCAGGAATTATTGAGTATTGAGATCTCTGTCACATTCTTCAGATGGAGTAACTTTTGTTGCTTTGGACTTAAATGTTTAGCAAGAGATAAAAATTGTCGTAGTATTTGGAAGAAATAGTGAATCAGATTTGTGGATTCTTAACAAAAAAAAAAAAAAAAAACCTCTAGCAACTTATGTCAGCTGACAATTTTGATAGTCATTACAGTTTGTAACTGCTTTGATGCTTGCTTTCATTATTTTACTTTTACTCTGAAATTTGGGTACTTTGAGTGTCCTTGTAGATGTATGCATAAGAGGCTCTCAGAATGTCTTGGAAACCCACTCAGAGGCATCACCTTACTTCCCACGTAATGCTTTGAACTTTGACTTCCTTTTAAATTAATGTGCTGACTGATAGTGCCAAAGGAGTATACAGATATAGATCAGACACCCAGCTTTATAAGAATCATGAGTTTGGAGGTAATGCCAACATCTGTCGTCGTTTAATTTCCTAACAGGAAGCGGGGATCGATGTCAGGTTGTGTGATATAGGTGAAAGGATACAAGAAGTGATGGAGTCCTATGAAGTTGAACTAGATGGAAAGACTTACCAAGTAAAGGCCATTCGCAACCTCAATGGTCATTCCATCGGCCAGTATAGGATCCATGCTGGCAAGACAGTCCCAATTGTGAAGGGAGGGGATGCAACACGTATGGAAGTATGTGCTTTCTTATGAAACTTTAATGTTTATGGCTGGGGAGGAAGTTAAACTGCCTCCAAATAGAAGGCATTCATTTTTGTTATCATTTTTACAGGAGTACAAAATGTAAGGATGGGGGGGGGGGAGGGGGGGTGTTAGAGGGAGGTCAGAGGCCATTGAATATTATTTTCAAATTTAATAAAAGATCATGATTCATATTTTTCATGCTCTTTCAAGATAAGCTCTGAGAGGCAGGTGGGTCCAAAGAAAGAGTACAGTTTCCCCACTCTGAATATGACTCATGTAGTGGATGAATTCCATTTCTTGAAGGGCAGTTATATGTGACACTTTTATACTGACTGCAGTGTTGTCATAGCCCACAGATCAAATGCAACTAAATGTCCATTAGCTCCAGTATCAACATGTAAGCTATTAAACAGGTGGGTTCTTGTTAGCTGAACATAATCTGATCAGAAAGTAGTGGTCCTGGGGTCCCAAGCTTTATGGAAACTGGTCGTTTTTGCTTTGCCATGTAAGTTGGAGAATTTCTAGTTTACAGTCTGAAGAAGTTGCTGCATGGTTTGGGAAACTGAAAACCTCACAGTTCCTGTACTCTAGATTATGTTGCTACATGGATCTACTGATGCAAGAAGAGTAACCAAAATTTACTTCCCAATAGTGTCTTTATTTCTCAAATTTGGAAAAATGGCTATTCGTCTTGAAAATGTTTTGAATTTCAGTATCTTAGAAGTGCTGAACGCCAGTTCCGGTGTAGACGTGTATCTCACCTGTAGCTTTTATTATATTATAGTTAGTACAGGTGTGTTACTTCTTATCATGCACACATGTGTCACCATAATGTTATGCACAGTGAGTAAGTTTACAGTGTATATTATAATGTGGATGCACTCTTTACAGCTCTGTCCTGTAGGCATTGCCAAGTCTTAAAAGTGTGAAAAATCAAATACATCTGGGAAAAATTTGGAACTGAAATGTACTTGAATGCTGAAATGTGTTAGCCAGATACAAATGACTTGAGACTTGTCTCAAATATTACTTGCATGTAGAATGAGGTATCCCATGTAGCAAAGTTAGTTCCATCTGAATCACATACAAAAACGAAATAAGAAGTATTCCTCTTCATTTTCTTGTTATGAATTTGATTAGATCACTTGTTTTGATATTCTGTTCATCTCACTTGAAACCTGTAAATTTGTTATGTTTTTTGAGTTTAAGCGATTGTGTTGTCCAATAATTTTTCAGGAGAATGAATTCTTTGCTATTGAAACCTTTGGCAGTACTGGTAAGGGTGTGGTTCATGATGACATGGAATGCTCTCACTATATGAAAAACTTTGATGCTGGCCATGTTCCACTCAGGTGAGTTTAGCAGTCAAGTGCGGTTTATTGCCCGTAGATGTTATTGTGTAACTTTTCACATAATGGCATGTGTAAAAATAGTTAATGAATTGTTGTAAGAGTGAAATCATTGTAATTAAAAGTAGTTACATAGCATATCATTTGAAATGTTTGCTGTCCAGGTGCTGATCAAATTACTTTGCTGTTTTGCCTTTAAAACTTATAATGAGCTGGCGAGATTTATTGTGAGGGTTCTAAAATCTTATGTTTTTATGTAGATATGCTGTGAATACTAACCACATTGACCCATATGAAATGAATTGAAGTTGCCAGCAATCCTCAGAGTTCATAACTTGAATGATTGCATGACTCAACCAAAACCTTAAGCTGCAGAGGGTGATGATTATCCCTCTGAGTGTCTTACCTTGCAATTTTGAAATAAAAGACAAAGTGCTAAACTAGTACAAAAAAGTCACCCCACATACCATGAATGATACTAGGTGAGATGTATAAAGTTTAAAACACTTTGTAAGTAACATTTGTAGCTGTTTAATATTTTGCTGAAATTTAATTCGTAATATTTTTGAGGAGTGAATAGACAGGGCATATTCCCTTAGTGCCCCACAATTCTCAACTTAGCCTTGTGGAGATCGAATCATGCTGTTTGCACCGATATGAACCCTGGTTCCTGAAGTATTGCTCAGATGTTGATTTTAATGGTGGTATGGCCAAGTTGGTAAAGGCTGTACCATTTGAAGCAGTAAGAATTTGACAACTGGGCGGCTTGAGGTTCTGTGCTTACCTGGATTGTGGTAAGGTGACTTTTTGTACAAGAGAAATCTACAATTTTCCTATCAGAACCACCTTTCATGTGAGAGCATTCAAAATTCAGTCTAAGTCATTTAGTTGGTCAGCTACCCAGTGTCAGGCTGCAGTTTAAGTGATAGGCTTTCTCCACATTTGTGGTCTCGTGGCCCTGAAGTAACTGCTCATCACAGTAAGCTGATTAAGGATAATTTAAATAAACTAGTTGTTGTGATATTTCTTTTCTTTCAGAACTGCTAAGGCCAAGGCACTCCTGAACACCATCAACAGAAACTTTGGAACCCTTGCCTTTTGTAGAAGATGGTTGGATCGACTTGGTGAAAGCAAGTACCTAATGGCCTTGAAAAACCTTTGTGACACTGGTAAGTTGTTTTTGTGTTGTTTAGTGAAGCTTAGTAACAAATCATCCCAAACACAGTAGTAAGTTGTCTTATTTCATATGTGACCAAACAGACAGGCAAATTGGGTAAACTATGCCCAAGATATGAATACCCCAATGTTGTCCCTACTACCAAAAAAAAAAAAACAAAAAAAAACAAACAAACAAACAAGACATTGTTTGAGATAGCTGTGTATTATAATTATCAGCCTTGCTCATTCACTCATAGTACTCTGTCTTTGTGAATAAAGGATGTGGCATTTGGAGCAATGTTGCTTAAAAATTCAGAGGTTTGGAGACATGGGGTGTGTTTTACATCCTTGAGCAATCTACAGTTTTCTTAGCTGAAATCGTCTAATTTGGAATATGACAAATCTGAGTTTAAATATTTAACTGGAAGCCACCCAACATGAAGTTTTAATGAGTTTCTTGCACATTTGTGTTTGCTTAGCACTATAAAACAACTGTCTCAAAGCTTGTACTGCCCTCTTTTTGGTGGAATATCCAGTCTGGGAAGAATGTCACCTCTAAAAATTTTTGAATCTGTTCTTTCCCAGGTGTGGTGGATGCTCATCCTCCTTTGTGTGACTCTAAAGGATCTTACACAGCACAGTTTGAACACACCATCATGCTGAGACCAACATGTAAAGAAGTAGTCAGCAGAGGTGATGATTACTGAATGAGGGCGCTCTTCATTCAATGTGGCTAGACATGAGAGAGGACAGGGAATGTGGTGACCAGTAATAAAGTTGGTGACTCCTAGAGAGCATGTAAAGTTGGTAGGGCAAAATCAGGATGGAAGGAAGGCCCAGTGGTTGGTTGTGACAAAAAAAAAAAAAAATAAAACATACTTTTGTCATCTTTCATCAAGGATGGCATTTTATCAATTTATGATTTTGAAAAAGGACAATTGCTTATAACTTTCAGTGACCAACAGCAGAATTTTAAGATAGATTATTGAAGAAAGTTTCAATCCTTTTGCCTTGATACTGCACTTAATTGTGTCACAACAGCATATTCAGTGGTATGATCAAACCTGCTCAAACTGCCTTGAAATCAGCAAGGTGTATTACTGTAGCATTTAGTATGTTGAAGGTGGCAAGTATCATTGTGGAAATCGAAAATTTTTCTAAATTTAAGATGCATTGATATGGAGCCACCAAAAACTCACTTTTTCGTCAAATGAGAAAGTTGTGACAAAATGAGCTAATGAATGTAAAAATCACCCAAACATAAAAATTTGGAGTAATACATTATAACAGAAGATTTTGAAACTCTGTGTTAACTGTTCTTGCTTGAGGAAGTCACTAATAATTGTCAAAGTGTTGGTACGGTTGATGCAAGTAGCAAGTGTCGTTTGTAATGTTCTGATTTCATTTTTTCAACTTATTTGTGGAGGTGGAAATCCTGAAATAGTAGTCGGTTACTTATATATCTTCCTGCTTTTTGTCTAGTACCATGAAATACGGCTGTGAGCCTGTTTTAGAACATTTTCACATCACAGCTTGTGTTCTGTTGCCAAGCTGCCTGTCACAGATCATGCTCAGGTGTGGTTAATGGTACGTGCCCCCAGCAGGATGATAGATAGCCTACAATTGTGTGTCACAGTGAATGCTAATGGTCTAAATATCCGCCTAACAGAAAGATGCATGACGCAGTGACATCTGTGAAAACTTTTGTAGTGTTGCAGTAATATAAGTTATCACCTTCTTTGGTCGTAGCGACTGTAACAATGGCTTTTTCACTAAGAGTCCAATGGCACAAAAATTTGCTATTATTTTAAGGTGACTTTTTCTTGCTTTTAGTGGTATTCTTCTATTGGTTGTGTGTAATTCTAAATCTGGAATAAGGGTGGGGGCATTCTGAAATTAGGAATAAGGGTATGGGGAATCCCTTTGTACTTCTCCTTTGAAAACCTGGAAGTTTCACTTTTGTGAAAGAATTTTGTGTGTTTTAGAAAAATGTCAGTTTTGTCTATTTTTAGAAAAAGTTAAGGGACATGCTCCAGGCCCCCTACCCTCAATTTCTCCTCCTTTGATAGCATCTTCAACTCTTTGATGGAAATGTTTTTTTGGGGGTACTGTAAAATGTTAACTTACATTTTAACAAACTTGAAGTTTGTCCCACTTTTATTCTGAATAACATTTGCTCTGGTTATTAGCCTCACAGATTTCCACATGAAATCTTATTGTTATGCTGTATAGTGACCATTGAAAACAGTTTGTCAAACTTTTCTTGTGTGAAAATCATAAACAATCTGATGTGAAAATGTATTATTAAATGGTTGGTTGATCATTGAAATAGTGGGTCACAAATTGTACAGTCTTTGTTATAACCCTGTCTTTTCATGCTCTTTATTGTGTCAGCAGTCAAAGTAAGTGTCAGAAAGAGCTAGAGGACAGTCAAAATATGGCAGATGTTATAAAATTGCCTTCTGCCTCCCTAAATCCCTAAAATAATAATTGTCAACAAAAATAGTAAACATAGCCCTTTCATATACCAAAGGTGTCCCACTCAGTGTTTTCGGAAGTGAGTTTTTCACCAAAGTTTTGAGCCTTCCCTGAAAAAGAAATGAATTGATGTTGGGTGTGCTGATATCCTACTTGTGTGGTAGTGATGGTGTGTGTGATGGGTTGGGGAGTAGGGAGGGAGGGGTGGTTATGTCTCATTTATTTTCATGAATGCTTACAAAAAATTACCTTCTCAAATAAGGGTATCGTGAAAGATCAAATTTGGGTTACTTGTTTTATTGCAGGGTTTTGTGTGCTCTTAGTTTGTCAGATGAACAGTATTATGTTTCCTGACCTAGCGAAAACCTGCCCATATACTTTGCAGAATATTAACAAAAAACATTTTATCGCAAAATTCAATTAATTCAACTAAATTGTACCATTTTATTGCTTTTCTTCTTCATTTAATCATTACTGTGAAGGAATGCACATTTGCAAAGGAAAGGTTGCGCATATATTTCATTGAGTCGTTTCTTGGAGAAACCAACGCAAAGTAATGCTTTATATTTAATTTTGAATTGTTAAGGATTGTTGAATTATACGGGTTGAAATATATTAAATGCATGTGCATGATATTGTAAACACATTTCCCATGCCATTGTGTATTCTTTAATGTTAGAAATATACTCATTCAAAGTTGAATATATAAGAAGGTATGGTCTCATCAAAGGAGTATATTTCATTTGTGGCACAGCAAATTTTCACACACTTATAACCAGTGTTGTAATAAGTCACTCAGTTTTGCAGTCAAGTCGAGTCGAGTCATTTACACTTTCAATGTGACTCGAGTTGAGTCAGTGACTCAAGTCATTGTATCATTTCTGTGGGGAAAATTATGATACAATTGCAAGAGTCATTTCCCTTTTGAAAATTAGTGACTCGAGTCATGACTCGTTACAACACTGCTTATAACCATGATTTATAGATACAGAATGATAGGAATTTAAAAGTAAAGTTGAAAGTAGTAAAGGTCTCAGGGGAAGAAATCGATGCTGTTTATCACACAACTGACTTGTTCACCCCAAATTTTAAACTTTGAAATGATGCAACATTGATAACCCTTGGCTTAAAGGCAGTAAGCAGTCGCCCCAAAATTTGCTTTGAAAAATCAGCAAATTCTTGCAAATCTCCTCTTATTGCATTACAAGCACCTCTGAAGACATTTTGAACATAACTATTACAAACAATAGGTAAAGCAAGGAGAAATTCTCTTTGAATTTCACAATTCACTAACAGAAACATTGTCACATGATCAAAATTGGCCATTCATGAACTAGAGTGATGGGGCATACTAACTCTGATTGGGGTGACTGCCTATTGCCTTTAATATTCTCGGGTAGTAAAGCTGTTTCCAAAGTTTGTTGCAAGATTGAATGATTAAATAATGGTGATTTCTTTTTTTTTTGAGCCATGTTGATGCAGTGTATACACAATATTTTCCTTTAAGTCTGCAGTTGACAACATGATGTAATAAATATTTCAGGCACTCAGGCACGGCCCAAGAGGTCCTACAACCCACCTTCTATTACCCGAATGTATTGTTGCTTGGAATTTCGTAGGCCTGTCTGAAAGCAAATTATGTATACTGTGCAATGTTGTTGGCATTTGTTCAGTTTCTGTTTTGGGTGGTGTAGGGAAAAGTATCAAAAATGTTTCATTTTCCTCTGTTCCCAAAATGATCTTGTTGCTGTTTGAAAATTTTTCACAATTCAACTTTTGGTTACAAGTCAGTTTGCGCAATAGTGCATTTAAGGTCAGTGGTTTCTCAACCACTCCCAAGAAATTTCTCATAATGAATTCGGAAAGATGAATATTGTCCAAACAGCTTACAGCATGGCAGTGTTTGGGTAAACCTCTCCGGCAGATTCCATTTTGCAGGTGCTTGACCGGGTTAGTTTAGTTAAATATGCATTTGTGGGTCCTGGCATTTTGTGTATCATAGTACCAAGACGTTTATGATTGTAGTGTAATTTGTATGTTAGGGAAACACTACCCGAATAGCGAAGTGACTTCTGGAGATCTGCTCAGTATTGGTTTATGGACTTTAATGTAGGAAGTAATAACTTTAGAGAAATTTTACCCTCTTGGTAGACACTCTCATTCTAGTGTTTGTTTAAATTATTCCCAACCTCATAAATATCTCGTTTCTTTTGTCTTCATTCTATTTTCCATATTTCCTGTATTTTTGCTTGAGTTTTCATCAAGGTTCATTTTTCTTTTATTCTTTAATTTTTTGTCGAAAGTTAGTTCAAATACGGATAAATGTTGCCCACCTGTTATGTAAAATTTTGAGAGACGAATGATATAAGGTGCTAGTCAAGGGGTGTTGACACTGGATTGTGTCTCTGCATCCCTGATGCTCTGTTCAGTCATTTAGACGCAAAAAAGTCGGACTCGCCCATTACATGTGCCGTTGTCACAATGAATTTGCAACATAAAGTATCAAAATATCCCAGTAAATTATGTATGGGGTTTTTCAGGCCATGTAGTGCCACAGCGAAGAAGTGTCGTTCGATATTGTTGCACAGGCCTGAAGAAAAATGCCATAGGGGAGTCACTGTGGTAATTGGTCGAGTCAAATGATGGGAAAGGAGGTCTTCGTGGTTCAGTGGACCCCGAACATTTTGGTCCAGTGCTTGCTTCAGTGTTTGTACTCAGGATTTACCGAGTTGATCCTTAGCTGCTTAGGGTAGTAACATGATTGGAAAGACATCAGTCACTTGCCATCAATCCCATTTCTGACAGTCTTTTACAAACCGCTTGGATTAATCCCATGTGAATTTAATACATATTGTGCTTCTACAGAAATGAAATGGTAGAATGAAATTTGCCCCCATTGTAGAACAAGGTATAATGTCTAGATCTTAGGTGATCTAGACTTAGGTGATCTGTTGCATGAGTTATTTACTGGTAGGATAGTAAGTTGGTGCATATATTTTACATACTTCACATATTGTATTCTTAGTAACTTCAGCTTACATAAGCTAGGAGTTTAGGATTTAAGTTCCTAGAGTCAGGTGAACATATTTTTTAGCAGGTAAAACTGGGTAAAATTTAGAATTGACCCGTTTCTTCAAAATTTAGGTAAGGTGCAGCTTACCCAAGAAAGGAGTTAAATTTATAAAATGTAAGCCTTAGGTCACCAGGTATACCCAATCATATTTCAAGAGTTTTATGAACCTGAGATCAAACGTGTGTGAACTGCTTGTGGTTACTTTTCGATTCACTCACTGAATGACCGATAAATTATGAGAACTTCCTCACGACGTAGAGGTAGAGAGGTACTGCTCGGTCTTTATAGTATATGAATGGTCAGAATGACAGTTTTAATTGCATTGTGGGTTGTATACCTTTTGGTAATGTAAGATCTATCTGTAGATGAACAGACATTTATTTTGCATTGTCTCGTTCCCGTGAAGAAATTCTCATATCTATAAAATTTTCTTCAAAGGTTATAAGATTTGTTGGGTGAAATCATAGGCCAACCGGGTGTTTGAGTCAGCCACGGCAATCGCTTTTACTGTTACTGGCAGTCGTTTTTTCTTTTTTACTGGCGGTGACCAAACTTGGTAAAAGGTATTCTTTCAGCAACAAGTTCCAAATGGCTGTAAACCAAGTCGCCGGGACGGTGATCGCCAAATCGCAAAATCGGCCAGTCAGCCTATGAGTCAAATGATGGCTTTACTGGGAAAGGTGGCCAAGATATTGTAGTTTGACTTTAAATTATATTAAGGCGAGGGTAAAGTACCTCCAAAGTGTGTTTTCGTATCATTTAAGAAACATAAGAACATGTGTGGGTTAAGTTGCTGCTTTGGTTACAAATACAACTATGGTATGTACTTCTTGCAAAGTGAAGAAATAATAAAACTAATTTGAGTAAAATGAAGTATGTCTTTATTTTCTTTCATGTGCTACAAGAGTAAAATAATTTTACAAACATTTTATATATATATATATATATATATATATATATATATATATATATATATATATATATATATATATATATATATATATATATATATATATATATAGCGGTTAGGTTAAATGTCATCGAAAGGATGCCCCTCAATTTAACCTGTGGTACTTGCCTATTGCTCTCCGTTATCTATCACAAAGGCTCCCAACAATTCATCCAAGGGTTATCTGCAATTGAGGACAAAGCTTACTGAACTAACTGGACTGTCACGTAAGCCATTAAGTAGACCCAGCAACATGACTGGTGAATCCGTCGTAACATATTTTGTCGCGACTGAAAAGTAGTCCTGTTAAAGGTGATCAGTCGGCTTGAAATATTCTTTGTGACGTCAGCCTTTTCTTGACATGTTTCTGCAGTCGTCACTGTTCAAGGATACACCGTACAAGTAGCTATGATGACATCGGTATAGCTAGTAGGTATACAGCTACAAGCCGTCTCTTCTTGCTTACCGATTAGCTATACCATGCTTGTACGGTGTATCCTTGAACAGTGACGACTGCAGAAACATGTCAAGAAAAGGCTGACGTCACAAAGAATATTTCAAGACGACTGATCACCTTTAAAGGGACCATAAGAAGGTCGTTTTAGAGAATTTTCTGTTATATGTCTTAAATACACTTCACTGATATTCTTGTTCAGCATTCAAGAGTCCTATTTAAAGGTAGGTTTTTCCTGTAAAGATTTGTGAAGAGGGACCTTGAGCTTCCTTCAAGGTTATTACGTAATACATGCAGATTGTTTCCAAAACTATTTTTTGTTCATAAAACTTGCCCTTCCTCCCACCCTTGGCTACGGGTCAGCCGCCATACGACGTAAAACCTGAAACTGCTTCTAATGAGGTACGACCCAACCTGACGTAGCAAAAAGTTGCCACGTTTCGTTTATAATTGTTTGTCCTCTACAACTCTACAACCTCGCCCCAAATAATATGGTCATATCTCTATTTACAATTGGTGACTGCACTTTGATTGACATCAATTTAAACAATATCTTCACTCTGGTTGGCCAATTATGACGTCTGCACTTGAATTGGTTGTGTTTCCAGTAATGCATACACTTTGTATTGTGTGAATATGTCCTCGAGCAATTTAAACTCAGTGCAAGCTACTGTGGCCCTTGAGGTGCATTAGAGAGGTTATTTGTTTCAATTTTAGGAGGGACTAGAATAAACTAAGTGTGGATAATTTTTAGTGTCTGGGGCCAGATTGTTAGGCCTTTTAAATTGCATCTAGCTTGGAAGTAGTACCTCCGACGTAGTACTTCCATGCATCTATATAGTCACACGAAGTCAAACATCACTCATGAAAATGCAAATGTGTTAACAATGCAATTTGAAAAAAAAATAGTCCCTCCTTGGTATATAACTGTCGTCACCCCTGCGTTTCCCTGGTAGTCTCATGGGTAATCTGTCACCACTGAAGAATTGGGCAGGAACCGTCCAATACTTGGCAAATCAGGACAGCTCCCTGGCCAAATTCGGTGTGTTGTTGCCAAAACCGGGTTCCAATCGCAGTGGCCAGTGACCTTGGGAAATCTCGACACAATCATCGTTTGTCAATTAAAAATCATCAAACCTGTGTGTCTCCTCAGAGAATAAGAAGTCGCTCCAAACTTACTTCCATGAACCAAGTGTTAAAAATCTTTTATCTTTATTGTAAGTATCTTTCATAATGTTTCAGAACGCAAATGTGACATTCGCAAGGTAAACAAAGGGGTTTACTTTGCATAAATTTAAAACTTCATTTACAAAATTGTTGTTACATAAAAAGAGCCATTCATAAATTAGGATACCCGGGTATACCAATTCAATTTGGGGTGACTGCATTTTCCATTTTCCATTTTCAGTGGAGCCCGTTGATGCAATCACTAAATTCATTGCTGAGGTTGAGCATTTTTATGGGGGCACGTGCCACCCATGCCCCCAAGCCGGCACCACTGATTATACCCGCCATTATCAACAAACTGTCCGTTTCATCAAGCAGTTGTGGATCCTCTCACACCATTCATTGCAGAAATGTTCTGGCGTCTTTTTGGAACAACGGGCTTTGGCTTTATAGACGGAACTTGTTTAATTAACGACCTTCTGTCATCGTCCAATTTACCGTATGAGGTTTCCATGGTTGGACATTTCTTAATGATCTGTTCCGCACCACGGGATAAAAGATTATATCCGACAACGTTCAATTCTGAGATCGATCCGGAATTAGCAAGATTTCTTGAAACATGTCGTGGCTTCGGTTTTAGCTCTGGCTTCACAGAGTTGCTCTCGCTACGATTGAGTTTGTCATATCCCCTTTTCTGCAATAATTCATTTCCTTTATGCATTTTGTCATAACGTTCTAATTCTCCGTATTTGTGGGTCAAACAGGCCTCTGACGTGGGTAACGAATTTCTCTTTCCGTGCAAGACGTTGGAAAGAGACAGTCCGACGGTTGGATCGACAGCTGTGTAGGCGTAAGCCATCAATTCGGGTGGGTCGTGAGGTAGGCTTTCGTTGCTGGAGAAAAAGTTGGCAGTTTTCCTGATTGGTGAGTGAGGGCGTGGACAAATATTTGGAGGGAGATTGCAGAGACACCTTTCCGAAGAGGTAGACGATAACCTTTGCGGTGTGTCTTCATGAATAGAGCGTAAATCTGTAAAACTGTAAGGGCCCAAGAACGAAGCAAATTTTGTTTTGAGTTCGAGTCTGAGCTTATTTCTTGCCGGCGTTCGTCTAGCCTCTGGGTTCTTCCAAGCGGGTGAGTTGACAAATTCGTCTGGAAGGGTTTCGTCAGTTACGGAGATGCGGACAATTCCTGAGTCGGTATCGTCAGTGCAGGTAGAAGCTTTCGACACGGAATTTACCCGTCCAGTAACGGGACCATCTGGAGAAACTGTATGAGGTTCTGCGAAGTAAGATAGGGATAAGATGTTTGTATGCTCTTACATACAATTAAAGGCTGAAGTATGGACTACAACCCAGGCTGCCGGCCTACCGGACCTATTTTGGATGCAAGGGCGTGGATTCATCTCCAGAGGTGGGGGACTTTTCACCATTTCGAATCTCCGTCCTGGGGGAGGGGTCTAAGGGGAGGGGATGTCCTCCTCCCCTTTGAAAAAAAGTTAAATTGGGAGGTGCCTATATGGCAAGTGGTGCCATATTTGGACGCAATTTAGCTTTTAAAATGTAGTGACAATTCGTAATCTATGTTATATTATTGAAAAAGTGTGTGGGTGGATTTTTGGAAATGTCCCCCTTCCAAAAAGTGAGGGGGAAGCGTCCCCCCGTCCCCCCATGATCCACGCCCATGTTTTGATGCAACTTGTATGGAACACAATTCCATAGGCTCATTGCAGTTTAGCCGTGAATCATTTTGGCACTGACTTCGTTTCACAATTAAGTGTTCAGAACATTTCACATCGGATGTTTTACACACATAGCCCATTGTAGGTTAAGAAGGATGTTTTTGACATAATTAGAACACAATATATAACTGAAATTTAATCACCAACTCTACTGTGTGCGAAAATGGCTACCAGTCCCCTTTAAGAGTCAAGAGGTCGCGCAGTTAAGCTCATTACTTGTAAAATGTTGACGGAGTTCTAAGGATATTGTCGAACACTGACATAATTAGAACACTGCATCCGTGCGTGATGTAGATGAGAAGCATTCGCATAAAACATCAGGATTTTAGGATTGGGAAAGGAGGATGGGGTATAGCATAGGCGTATGGAAGGAGTTTTAAAAAGGGGGAGGGGGTTCCTGAAATTTTTTCTATCATGATAAGCAAATCGATCATGGCATTAATTGGCCTGAGAATGATAGTTTTGCCCTGAAATCAATCTTGTCTTGCGTAAAGGGGCTGCGGAGTCCGCTGGCTCCGCCTCACGAATATGGAAGGAGAGAGCATACATATTGCTAAATATGTCATTTAGAATGTGTACAAAGTCTCCTTGCAAATCCAGTGATCATCCTGGTAATTGTATTTACACTGATGATGACGTCATAAATGTCAGGGCGGAGACCCCGATTTATAAAGGTGATTAGGCGCCATTTTATGTGGGAGATGTATCAGAACTTCAAAAGCATCACAAAAGGATATATCAAAAGAAGTAACACGTACAAATTGAACTTCTACTGTCTGAACCACACTTTGATGTAATGCATGTAATCAATATTGTAATAAACCCTTAAATATAACTGAAATTTAATCAACAACTCTACTGTGTGCGAAAATGGCTACCGGTCCCCTTTAAGAGTCAAGAGTTTGCGTAGTTAAACTCATTACTTGTTAAAATGTTAACGGAGTTCTAAGGATAGTGTCGACAAAAAGGTCTGCAGGGTCTGGCTAAAAGAAAAGGGAGGAGGGGGAGGGGTAAGGTTGGAAGCTCGGTAGTCTTGCAATAATTTTCGTAGTGGACCATGCAGTAACATTCAGGTGCATGTTTGACAATTTACAAATTTACGTGAGAAAGCCTACATTCCCCGAAAATATAGAATTGTATAAAAATATGGCAAACTTGGAAAATCCGGAGTTATATGAAATACATGACCAAAGTTTCCTTCCACTAATCGATCCTATTCATTCAGCAATTAACTGCTAAATCTAATATTCAATGCAAGATGCATAGTTTTAGGGCAATGGGGCCACACAACACCACATTAGCCCACAGGACTAATTTCAGTTGGGGGAGGGTGGGTGGGAGGAAAGTTTTGCCTGAAAGTTTAAGCAAAATGTCACGTTTGCTCGGGAGAGAATACGTTTTGCCCGAAAATAGTACATAATCTGTCCTTAAGGTGGTGGTATGCATTCCCGTCTCGTTAGCATACTGGTTGATGCACCATACACGAGATACTTTGGTAAGGCTTTGGTAGCAACTCATTTTTGAGAGGGTGTTTAAAAGGTAGCAGGTCAGGCCCGGGTTTGGGTGAGTCAGAAATGAGTAGCGGTCCCCCAAAATGGGGAAAGAGCGCATTAAGAATTTCACTTAGCCCCTCCCCTTCTCACTGCTTCTATGTCTCTCTTGATTTGTCCTTAGCTGAGTAGTTCATTGCTGTTAAACGACCGGCAGAGAGGTTGCCAGAGAAGGTGCCTGTTGCATCATCGCAAACATTTATCAAAAGAAAAACACCAGGACCGTTTTATCATATTGGCCACGGATTTGTGGCCCCAATTCTCTGCATGCCTTCACTAAGGTTATCTAGCCATGATGGGTCCCTTTTGGCATGTAATACAATACTGATATAACACCCTTAAACTTAAGTTGCATCAATATTCTCGCACATCGTATGGATTTTAGGTTAATCCAACACTAATTATTAGGACTTTCTACCGTGAATTACTTTTTAGGCGTGAATCCAGGTGGGAACTCAATAAACTCTTGACCTTAATCGTTTTTGGTAGGTTTGAAGTCCGGTTATAAAGTGGTTATCTTTCTAACGATGAAAATGCTAGCAACTGCATGACATTGTGTCATACTTATTTATACAACTCTCAGAAACAGGGGCTTCTGTTTTCAAAATTTTGGCTGTGGAAGCCTCGCTGACTGGCGCCTTAGGCACACCTTTAGGGCACCCTGGCAAATGAGCCTCGCGTCCGCTTGCTACGAAACCTACTTACCAAAATGTGGTCACACAATTGAAGGAGCTGTAGCTTGCATCACCCCAACTATATTTCGTAGTACCGGGGTATTTAAAATTATACCTCAAAGGGCCTAATTACACTTCCATTAACATGTGCAGGTCAGTGAATTGTGAGATTCACAGGAGTGCAACATTTTAAGCAAACAATAGTGCACTCAGCAGAATATGTACCATGGACATTTAAAGTACAGCCTAGTGTAGGCCTAGGACGGTATATTTGAGAGGTAGTAAAAACTCACTTTTAAACTAGAGGAGGGGCTAGACGTTAACTTACTTGGGGGATTTTAAATTGTCTGGGAAGAGTTGAAAAATTGGGCCTTTAAATGACTTCGACTTACAGATGAGCGAACAAGGGGTCTTGGGCCTGCAGCCGCATAGCCTCTGGCAGTTCTGGTAAAAACCTTTTTCTCGGGTAGATTTTTTAAAGAAAAAATCAGGTAAATTTCTCGGGCAAAAGAAGATTTTCTCTAGCAAGAAAGGCTCACTTCCTAGAAAAATATCAGGTTAGCATATGTTTCCTCTTGATTTCAGATTAAGAAACCACACTAGAAATATCTTACGTATTGGTGACCCGATGATCAGGCCTGAAATGGCCTATTTATATAAGCCCTATTTATATGATACACTTTTTATAAACTTCCTTTGGTTTTCCGGTTTATAAGTAAGTACATGTTCGCAGTATCACAACTCTGTTGGCAATGAGCTTGTTTCAAGCTTAGACAGTTAGAGGCAACGGAACCTATTTCCCTCAGGACGTAAAGACCAATTTCCCTTTGGCACCCTTGAGTATTTACTGCACATAAAGAGAGACGTATCATTGGCAGGTAATGTTTCCATTCTGGAGTTGACTTTTGGGAAAACTATTGTACCAGATGGAGACAAAGGGTGTTATAAGGATAATATTGACTATAAAAATATTAAAAATACAGTTTTTAATATCCTTTACTGACTACGTTAGATTTTGAGAGTTCCATTAATTGTCTGCGTTTGGAATGCATTTGTCTACGGCAATTCGTTTAATAATCTAGCTAATTATACGCACATATTATATTGACTCTATAGTTAGACGGGACTAATTTATTTTAGCTTTGACTAATTTTGCTGATTGGTAATAAGCAGTTGAAATTTAAATATGCTTGGAATAGTAACATTCAGAGTCCCCCCCCCCCCGAAGAAAAAAGAAAATCACAAAATAATGAGAATTCCTAAACATAAAATCAGCTCAGAGGTTTGCATGATATAGCACCATTTACATGTAAGCCATTTGACATAAACAAACTTTCTTATGGAACGTGTTACCCCATTTCCTTAGACCCATCTCCCAACTAAGAAACATCTACTAAATCACAAGAACTTCTTTAAAAACAATCAGTTCAAAGTTTTACTAAAGATTGCACCATTTTGCGTGTAAGCCACCTTATATGAACAAAATTTTCACTTTTCCCAGCCTTAGACGGCACCCTTGAAGGGGTTGACAAGTGAGGACGAGATCTACCCGGGTGCCAACTCTCTTATGTACTTCACAGGTGTTTTTGCTCTCTTAGATAAGAAAAAAAAATACCGGTGTAGCTTACAGATGCACACCTTGTGGGTAGTTGCTTATTACCCACTGTCCTCATTCATATACGGTTCTATATTGTGTATGTGACAATAATTGTGATATTGACTGAACAAATATCTCCTCGATTTACTTTTCATAAGAAATATTTCCTTTTTGAAACACTATGAGAGACATTTGTAAGGGAAATAAGAGATTGTGAAGATTTAAGGTGTTGCTTAAAAATACACTTTCAGCGACTGTTTTTGCTCTTAAATGTCATTTCAATAGCTGCCTAATGGGTCAGACAAGGAAGGCGTTAAAATATGGATCATAACATGTGGTAAAGGCATGTGGTAATGTCACGTGGTAGCGATAGGTGAGAGCTATCAAATTCGAAGTGAGTACGTCACTGCATAGGCATATGTGACGCCATTTTATAGAAGGTCAGCGGAGTGTGTTTGACAGGAAATTTTATCTCGTCTTCAAACAATTATGACATGAAGTTTAACTTTAAAATACAGAGAAAGTGCCATAAAATCGACATCGTTTTGCCCTGATATCGATATCTTTTCGGAGGGAATTATAGGGGGCATTCTGCCACCCAGAACCCCACCCATACGCCTATGCGCTACTAGTGACACGGACACATGTTTAGTAGGGCCTACTTGAACTTGTCAGTATGGTCTTGAACGTGAGTACTCTTGCTGATAGTTAAAAGATTTTCAAGTTTATCATTGAAGCTAATGTAATATTTTGCATCAATGCAGTCATACTGTATACTACACTAATGCTGCAAATGTTGCAGCAGTATAATCTATTTAGGTTGGTCTAGTGTTGCGACAAACATTTAGTAGGATAAGGGTCTCAACGGTAGACAGGGGGAGAGGAGTGGAGAATCATTTGCAAGACTGAGGGGAGAGTTTTTCCGCACAGTGTGGTACATTTAAGGATGGCGGGAATGATGGGAAGGCCTATTTACTATAGTTGCGGGATGTATCGTTCATGTTATAGGTGGAAAGTCTACGGTGTTAGCTAAAATGCACTTATGGGGATAGGTTACCTACGGTTTGCATATCACTTCACAACACCATGCAAACATACGTCCACCCAAACTTACGACTAGATGGTTGCACCGAATCAGAGGGCATTAGCTCGTCCTTGTCTGACCCAATAATCGACACCCTGGAGAACCAAGTTTATAATGACTGTTCGTAATTTTTGGAGATATTTCAAACTTAAAACTGAAGATGGCTTTCCTGTGTGCTATTTTAAAAACCAGCTACTTATTTGAGCCAAAGGTGTTAAGCTTCTTTTGGCACAGGATCAAAAAGTGACCGCAACACTTAACGCTTTGCACGCCATACTCTAAAAGTACAGTCTCGTAATTTGGAGAGAATCATAGTGACAGTCTGACAGACTGATGAGAGACATCGAAAGAAGTAAAAGACTGCATGCAAGTAGAATTATTGAGCTACTAAGTTACAAAAACATTGATTGAAAACTCGACATACGTAAATTACAGAGGTACATTCTATGCATGTCACTGTAGGTGTACACAAACTTTATTTACTCCCGCCCTTTTCCGTAGAATTTTGTCATTGAAGTTTATCAGGGCATCTTCAACAAAATCGTAATTTTTACTATTTTTCTTATTTCTTGCCGTTGCTTATTAGGAATGATGACTTAAGGATGGATAGCCTGTCTTCGTTTTCTTTCATTTATGGAATAGACCATAATTAATTATGGAGGATAGTTTTAGAATCCAGTTACTATTGAGACGCTCTTGTCGTAGTGGCGACAAAGTAGCCCACGCTGGTTTAATTTCTAAACCCCTACTCTCGGCTAATGTTTGAATGGGTAATATTTTGTGACCGTGTGAAACGTCTACCTTTTCAGTTTTATTGGTACTCAATTTCTTTACAAGCAAAATACCCTCAGCTCATTAGAGATTTGTCAAATATTATTCATATTTTATTACTGACAAGTGACTTCCTCAAAAAAATTAAGACCAGTAAGTATTGAAGAGGGTCGAGAAAGTTTCCAAGGGACGACTTTTTATAATGGGCGAGATATGTTAAGGCAACAGTAAGTTTCATTCTTTAAATTTACTAAGGGAAGAATATTTTTCAGGGTGCGGTGCCATACCACCCCCCTTGCCTGAAGGTCCGGTTCAAAGGATGGGAATCTAGCATAATCAATTGGGATAAATGGAATACATTGTTCAGTAAATTGATCTGCTGATGAAAAGAAGCCTCGACAGCAAAATTGTAACTTTTGTTGATTTTTGTCATTTTAGTGTTTTGTCGTTTAAGAGTGTACGTTTAACTCCTTTCCGCACAGTTTACATTAAAATTTTAGCCATGTCAGTTGCTAGGGAAGAAAGAATACACGACAAAGAGACTCATTCCTATGACTTAAGTTGTTCAGGGCCAGGCTATGCGACTAAGGAACATCTCTTTTTATGCAACTTATTTAATGTGTCCAAAGTCTGTCTCCCCAGCCCACAGACAACACGTCAACTTTGGAGGGACCTAGTGTTTGTTTGGAGGGACAATTTCCTGGATTCTTCTAGAAAGGGGAGGGGGGAGGCAGTTGCATGCATTCATCATAAGCCCATCACTGAAACCATGGATTTAAAAAAAGAGGGTGAATTATCGATATTCTTGGGAAAGGGGAGTGCGGGGAGGCATAGTATTAGAATGCCAGCTCCTTAAGATATTTATTTTTTGCCCAGGTTGATATTTACTACTTACATCTAATTGTCACTGAGGGGATGGTTTAGGGGTTGGACCTTAAACCCTTTTCTAGAGCGAGAACCCCCCCCCCAGTTCCTGCTGTATCCAACCTTGCAATCCTATTCTTTCATACCCTTATAAAGGCCGAAAGTACCTTCTCAAATCACCTCTTGTCAACTTACTTCATAGTTATACAAAACTAGGGGTTGTTTGTACGGGTACAGTGGAGGTGACGTCACATATGGGGTACTTGGTAACCTGCATGTACGTATTCATGACATACCTTGGTATCTCTTCTTCTAGTTCCTCGTGCAGATTGACTCGTTTCCTCATATAAGCCATTCCTAACGCTCCTAACGCAAATAAAGCCATGACAAGCATCAAGACCCCAAAGATCACGATCACACTGCCCTTAGAATCAGATGAAGCGTAGTTCTCTTGCTTATCATTGTCATCCGAGTCGTATTTTGTGTCTTTCTGGTTATTGTTTCCATGAGAGTCTGAAGTGAAAATAAGGACCATATAATTGGACCGAAAGGGCGATTTTGTTGCTTATTCAACCGTTTAAGGAATATGATTGGACCTTTGCACTTCAAAAAGTGCACAAAATTGTTGCATTAAAATACATCTAAATATACACTCAAATTTTCAAAAAAAAAAAAAAATTAGAGTGGGAGGGGACACCTCCTATTCTTAGACTCTCCAGGGCGGCGGTATAAAGTGTTAATCCCCTAGCTTACTACAGTTTCTTGCGTCTTTGATCTTCGATGAAAAAATAACAAAATATGTACACAGATTTATTTACCTGGTGTTTTTCCATCTTGTCCAAACTTTGGATTGATCCTTGAATTTGATCCTCCACGGTTCATAGGTTCTTCGTTTGGGTAAACGGGATCGTAAGGATCGAATGGGTATTGCGGGTCCACGGGAGCGTGAGGATTGAAGGGACCACGACGTTCTGTTTGACTACCTGGTACCGTATCCGGTAAAACAGGTCCATTGGGTGTATAAGAACTCCCTGGTCTACTTGGACTACTTGGTGACACTGGCCCCACTGGTCTTCCAGAAACTTCGGGGCCCCCAGGGCCAATTGGCCCGCTACTAGTAGGTCCTGGTCTTCCAGGTGAACCTGGTAGGGCAGGCTTATTTGGTGCATTTGGTAAAACCGGTGTGAGTGGATTTAGAGGCTCAATGGGAACATTAGGGAAATCACTACCCGGAAGACTGGGGTTGGAGTTTGACCCTGGGCTACTTGGCGAGTTTGAATTTGGACCAAGTGGATTAAAGGCGTTACCCCTTCCGCCTGGTAAGTCTGGTCCACTTGGCACATTGGGACTACCTGGTCCAGTAGGGGCATTTGGATTTATAGGTGGTACACGTGGAGCTGGTCCATTCGGACCAGGTCCATTTGGTTGTCCTGGACCACGTACTGTTCCTGGAGATCCAACTCCTCCACGTTGGCCTGGTCGACCGGGTCTGTTAGGGGGTTCGGTACCACCTGCAAGAAAGTAGTGAAATCAATAAATCGTTTTTGTAACACGATGTTAGCAGATTTCTATAATTTGCAATTTACCGTGCATAAAATATAAAACTCCCGACTGATGCCACTGGTCAACATATTCAAATAATGGCTTTATGTTACTTTCAGGTGCCATCAATTTCATCAGTATATATGAGAAAAGCATCACTGTATCTTTCCCTACAATAAAGAAATGTTCAATACAACAAATCCTTACCAAAATATTTTAAGTGATGATAACTTTGAGCAATCACTGTGGGCACTTGATAACAAATGAACAGTTCCAAGAAATAGGAGCTACTAACAATGTATGGATTCAGAAAGAGGAGGATGACTATGAACAGAAAAGAGGGTAGCGACAAGCTCTTCCATGTTCACGACAGTCTACTCCTCGCCGGCTTTCATGAGGGCCGGGTTGAGTAGTTTTTTTCCCCAGGACGAATGGGGCAATTTAATTTTTTAAGTTTATCCTAACCTACTGAGCATCATTTTTCATGATATCAATGGAAATTTCTGAAAATCATCCCCATTCGTCCTGGGAAAAATAATTCAGGAGCTGGGACTCACTTTAATGGAACAGAGGGCTCTCCTCACATTCTTCACCTGGAGGCAGCACTGTTACATACATCGGCCAACATATAACTGTTGTTGTGCTACCCACAGTGGTAGCACGAAACCGTCAACATTTAAATTTCTTTGGCAAGGATCTGCCGTTATGGGTTATAATTTACAATGTAGGTTTAGAATGTATAGTAATCATTTGATTTATCAAGAGTAGGCTGGTTTCAGGGGGTTTAGTGGGCGGTGCCCCTCATGAAACATTCATCCTAAAAACTTTGAGAACAAAGACCGCAATTTTCTTAATGTATCATAACGTATCCCTCCCTTAAAAAATATCCACCTTCCGGGCACATTGTCTGTCTAGCAAGGGATTGATGAAAACAGTCAGTTCACAGTACTTCATATTTATAACACATACAAAAGTTAGAAAATATGAAGGAAGAAGGGAAATATAACCTAGTATTAAGAGTTTTTGGCACGAGTAATTGTTATCAACTGACTCGAATCCAGGACAACAGATCAGCTCTTGTCTGTACATAGCTCTTGAATCTGCGAAGTAGACAGGAACGAAGACGATTCTGTAGGACAAAAAAAGACAAGTATGATATAAGTCACCAGGCTCGTGACGAGTATGTACTAGCAGGGAGCTGTAAGTCTCTCACCAGTAGCGTGTTCAAGGGGGGGGGGGGGGGGCCGGGGGGGGGGGGGGGCACTGGCCCCCCACCTCTGAAGCCAGTCGGGGGAAAATCTCTTAGTCGGGGGATTTAAGGGTTAGGGGAAGAGAAAAAGATTGAAGAGACACTGAGCACTCAGCAGGGATGGCGCCAGGTGGGGGCGGGGAGCCCCATCGGGGAGTCTTAATCGATACGATAGAGTATGCAGGCAGTCCCCGACGGCGCCTGAGGGAGGACAATTTCTCTAATAAGAACCCAAATTTCTCGACGCGCTACGCGCGCCGTATAGTTACTCCATGATCTTCAGCAGTTCCATTCCACATTGCTATAAGGCACATGTCCTGCAGACCTTACCACGAAACATGTAGGCAGAGAACACTGTTCAAGTGGAGGTCGAAAATTTCATCGCATGTCGCTAAGCCTAGTTACTGTTCTCTAATGTGTGTCATGCGGTACGGTCAGTTTGTGAGCGACTCACGGACCAAATTTTGGCTGTTTCACAGGGTAGTCCAAGTGTTTCGATAATATGTATGTTATCCCCGATATGGTCTAGAACCCCTACAGTTTTTCTTTTTTGTTTTCTTTATGTTCTTGATCACATATCTTTTTTATGTAAGCCCACCAAAAATTTTCGCGCGCTTTGCAAATTCAAGTTTCAGATTCGAAAGAACACTATGTAAAGTGGACAAATCGGCTCATGAAGTATTAAGAGATATCATGTAAAATATGCCCTGAAATGGCATGGGATAATAAGTCATATCCCCTTGTCACCACCTCTTCGACAGAGGGGCTGTCGAACCTTGGGGTGGCTGGCATGGCCCAGCCCTCTGAAAATGCTGTCGCCACCCATGATCTATTTACTTATTTTGGCTTTCAAAGGGTCATTTCTACAATGAAACCCAAGATTTCCGGTACGCTTTGCCCACTCTTCCACAGTTCTGTTACTTATAGCCTAGCTAAATAAAATACAAACCATTTCCACCTTTTCAAGTAACTGAAGAAGTAGAATTCATGAATTTATGTAAAAGTTGGGAATTTCACCTCATTTCACGTTATTCAGTCAATGTTCTCTTGGGCCTGTTGTGCGCAACGGCTATAGTGACAAGAGGAGAGAAGTACAATGTAAGTTATGCCCGAAAGGAACCAACTGCCCGGACAATTGACCTTTATTAGCTTTTAATAATTATACCGATTCTTTTTAGTGAAGGATAACACAAAAAATTTTCGCTCGTTTTGCAATTTCACACTTTAGATTCTGGGGAAAACATTAAATCAGCCCCGAAACTACGTTCCTCTAGTATATACACCCATTTTATTATGTCCGGCAATGGCATCGTTTGGTACACAGATTTTTTTCTTCAGGTCCCTCCTCACCATCCCCTTGACGGCATCGGGGCTGTCGGGGCTTCAGGTCGCTGCCTCTGCCCGTCTGGCCACCTGTCGGGCAAATCCTGGCGCCATCCCTGGCACTCAAAACTTAGAAGTAGCCTACAGAATGATATTAGAAGAGAAAATGTTTTTTTTCATTTTTTGGTCGTTTACCAAAGGATAGAGCTCTTCCAATTGTCCTCCAGTGAATAATCAGACAGGATGCTATCAATATCAATATCTGTCTCATATGGTGCAGGTAGGCCTACTATCATTAAGTTCCCTTCGCCCTTCGCCCTTCGCCCTTCGCCCTTCGCCCTTCGCGCTAGTCACTTTAACTATCTGTAATGGTAAACTATATAGGTTTAAGGATGAAACAGTGCTGTTAACTTTTGCGATCATGACAAGCAGTCCTTGACTGGCCTCGTGATCTTTAGCGCAGTCCTGTCAATGTATGTGACACATACTGTAGCACACTGCAGCTTTCAACGCATAGAGGATAACCTGAACTCTCCGTCACTGACACCGAATTTTACAAAATCTGAAACAAACGAAACCTGATCAATAAGGCCTCTAGAACCAATTTAGGGCGGTCTTATTACCTTATGTTGCAGGAGCTTCCGGGGGCTTCGCCCCCTGGACCCCCACCGGGACTCTGCCCCTGGACCCCGCCAGGGGACCTGGCGCGGGCCCCTGGACCCCACGCGTGCAAACTCGCGCTTCGCGCTCGTGGTGCACCTTCGGTGCACTTGTCACACCCCTCCATGTCAGTCGGGGGAATCACAGGTTGTGCCCCCCCACCTTCGAAATCCTGCACACGCCACTGTCTCTCACAGCTCCCTGGTACTAGTGCTCGAAGTTTGACATACTTGTTGGTACTCGTACTCACTAGAATGAATTTGTTCTCGTATTATGCACTCAAAGATATTTTTAAGTTACTCATTTCTGCCAATGCAAACTTTTGTACTCATAGTTGAAACGTGTACCTCCCAGTGGCGTCAGAGGTTGGTGATGGGGGAGGGGGGGGGGGCTTTACAGAAGATGATGCCTTAAGCCCATCCCAGATACACCCAGAAAGTTTGTGTAAATTGTGCATATTCGTATCGGTAGTAGTTTGCACCAGGAGCTAATCCTTCCTTTGTCACCCTGTGCAGGAGATGTCCTGGGGAGTGGTTTAAGACGAGGGATGTCCCCTACCCCTTGAGAAATTTTTGTTCATTTAAGATGGCTCAGGTGCAAAATTGTGCTTTATTTGACAATTTCCGAACTAACCATATAATGTGAAACTTTCACAAATAAGTGAATTTTTACTGTTTTAGTGACTGCCAAGGAAAGACGTGTTTTCTAAGTTGAGGGGAAGCAACTCCTCCCCTTGAAAAATTCTTGTTCATTTAGGGTGGCTTACATGCAAAATGGTGGTATCTTTAGCAAATCTTTCAATCAATTACATCATTAGAAATTATCGGTATTTAGTGATATTTTGGCTGTTGCATGGCAATCGTTATAAAAATGTGTAATGACAACTACATGCTACGAATGTTATTGTATATACTTACCCATGATATTAGATTGCTCTAAGATTCTCTATTGATGTGGGGTCCCTGCAGAGGTCGAAGATGGACTATTTTCGGAAAAAATTTTTTTGGTCAGAATAATGTATTATTGCCCCAATAATGGTTATAAGATATATAGAGTGAGTACCGTGACGAATGCGTGCGAAGCGCGCAGAAATTTTGCATTGAAAATCATTTCCATAACAAAAGTTGCGTGCAGACTTTGCACTGCGACACTTTAAATTCCTAACAAAATGCATCTGCCAATTAGAGGGTGAGTCTTCTGTCTAGTTCCTAGGAGCTCCACTTTGCATTCTGGCAATGCTGCGCTCCTCCATAATGATTCACGTGCACAAGAACAATCGGCGTAGCTGTGGAATCCTCACCATTGAATAATGCGAATACGTTTGAGACGGTATTGATAGTAAACACAGCCATGCTGCGAGGCTGCACGCACGCGGAGCGCTCGAAAATTTTGTCACTTTGAGACGGATTTGCGAGAATGTTGATGGTTTGAGAACGACTTGTGATACAAAATGATTAAAATAGATTCATCATTCAGTCAGAAGCACACCTCATCCCACCCCATACAGAAATCAATGGCTTAAACACCCAAGTTTGTGGCGCGGGAAAATTTTCTGTAATAGATGGGGGGGGGGGGGCACGTTCCCCCCATGCCTCGTGCCGGCGCCACCAGACTACCTCCGAAACCAGCCAATTAGAAAAATACCCATGTATTACCCTCCTATTCGTACTTATATGACAATATACACTTTGCTACCGGCAATTCACTTCTGCGAGCCAAATGTTTTCGTTACAGGACTTGAAACGAAATAATCTAGTTGACACTATATAACACATTCGTGTTGGTGTGTCGTTAAATATTATCTAACCAACCAACCAACCAACCTACTAACTAACTAACTAACTGACTGACTGACTGACTGACTGACTAACTGACTGACTGACTGACTGACTGACTGACTGACTGACTAACTAACTAACTAACTAACTAATTCGTTACAGTCTCGAAGCTGGGATGAAGGTTTCATGGATTAGGCGAGCTCTGAACTTTTCGGTGGATACCTTTTACTTTGTATTTTGATTGATTTTATAACATGCTTTAATACATTTCTGAACATTATACCCCAGAATGGTGTCTATATGAGCTATTCAAGTGGATAGGTCAGGGAGCTTCCAGATCTAGGTCAGCTTTTAATTGTTGAAATAACCAGAGGACCACATTTTACCCTTAACAGAATATGAGGTTCCACTTAAAGACATTATGCTTATGACGTCACAGAACAGAAAGTGCCCCGCGTATCATTGCAACTTACACCAAAAATGCAGTCAGCTGATTTTTGTACTGGTCGGATACGTGCAATACCCGCACGTGTGAAGTCTACTAGGTCGTGCATAAAGTGTGCTTCATTGGTTATCCTCAAAATGACGTCACGTGACGTCAGTGCATAAGGTCAATATTGTAACTTTACAACACAAGTTAAAACACTACGCAACGTACCATATTAAAATTCCAGACAAAGCACCCAAAAATGGATAGAAATTATCCGATTTTTTTCGTTTCCGAACAACCGACCGACTTCATGGTCCACCACATGATGGCCAATGCAGCCCATTAAAGATTGGTCCTGAGATTCATTGAGGGTGTAATAATTTGACACTTGATAGTAAACTAACTACCAAAAGTGCTGCCAGTAGTAGGATTTACCCTTGAGTGCACACAATTAATTGCACCTAGCCATGTGTCATTGTAGACATACTGACCAACTGTACAAGCTATTTATAGTGCATTATATGCTTTTGTGAACATTTGTAGTCCACTACCTTTGGAAGTCAACTGGTGGTTATCTAAGAACCAATATGTGCAGTAGAGCGTTCAATGAGACTAATGTTACAAACTCGGGTAGATATTTAATCTCCCCTGTTTTTGGCCAAAAACAGGGGTCTCGGGTGGAATTCCTTATGGGCTTAAAAGATCGTAATGCAGACGGCGCTTCATAGCCCATCAGTGGGCCTTGGCCCACCGGTTGAAAACAATGCGGTGGACCAAAACTTAAAAGACTCAGTCTCATGTACTTTAACTTTCGCCACCTTTCCTCACTGTTTGACAGTCGAAATCATCGATACCATTAAAAGGACACCAATAGATCCTCCTTCGGTATCCCCATACCAAACTTTTCTCTTAATCTTTTAAGGGGATCTTTCGGATAGGTGGCAAACACCTGGGGAATCGTATTAACCATGACAGCTGAATGATAACAAAAGCGTAACCTCTTTTTGTATGCCGCCCATCTTAAAGACAGACAGTCATCACCCCAAAGTATATTTTTAGTGTAGGGGTATGAAAATTCTCAGTTGGTGACTGCTCTTTGATTGACATCCAAGTTTGAAAATTTGAAAGATGCAGAGTAGCTCACATTCCACATAAGGCAGAGAGAGTGCTTTTATTACATTTTATAGCCTTGTATGCTCACCGGGATATGGCCTTAAACAATAAAACAGGTTTATTCCTGCACAAGGAGTAGCTTCATACAGTTATGGGAGGAGCTAGAAGTTGCATAGTTGGGAGAATTGGAACTTTCTGGGACGATGAAAATTCCCCTTTAATGAGTAAATTAGGTTGATTTCCTCTGAAAATTTGACAGTTCAAGCCATTGTAAGAAATATCTACTTTAGACTGCATGAGTACTATACGTACTTAATTTCGAAAAAGGTGTCAGCAAATTACCTTAGATGGACTATCGCACTTTACGTATCAAACTTAATTTACAATTGGTTGGCTTTACTGCGCAAATTTCCTCGTCCCTGACAGCTGATACTATCATGGAGTTTCGAGGTGGTATCACAATGGTTTGATAGGCAATTAAACTGCTGTTCTACCTCTCACATGCAGCATGTCATAGTCCAATCAGAGCCGCTTTTATTTTGAATGCAGATTTTGAATTTGAACACTTTTTACGTCAATCAAAATGTAGCCATTACTATTTTTGGATTTCGGTTGCCATGCCAAAAATACATTTTGAGTGATGAATATTTACCTCTAAAGGGCAAAATCTATTGTCACTGACGTAACAGAAGGGTCGGCAATTGGGGGCGCAAAGTGTAAGCACGCATTTTTTTAAGCACGCATTTTTTTTATTAACGTTTCCAAATGTATGTACACTCAGGTACTATAAGGGCAAATATATTTTGGGGGTTTGTAAGGAGAAAAAAGTGCGGAAATGACCCAAATGAGCCGAAGACGCCTCGGAGGAGAAAGATGCCCTTTTTTTGGTGTGCAGTTTGGGGACAACTCCCGGTAGGAGGACCAGGGGGGAAGCCCCAGGAAGTTATGGGGTATTTACAAATTTATGGACATTAAAATGAAACAGAATGAGCGATCAGTAAGAAAAAACCCATTAAATCACAATTTGACTATTTTGCCCCCACAACTTAATGCGGACTAGTGGCACTTTGCTTACAATGCATATATGCAGTGAGAATAGGCCTCATCGGTACAAATAAACTTACTTGATAGGCTAGGCTACTGAGGCTAGACGAACAGCTGGTGCATATGAAGTTACAAGGAAGTGAACACGTGTATTGCTTACCATTCATTTCCTGATATAGAAATGTTCTGTCCCTTGAGACTTGTCACTGAATCAATACAATGTCTTTAAATTGACACATTTAGTAAGCAATGCAATTGCATCATTAGCCCGCTTCCTGTCCGTGTAACGTGAGACATACAGTCCTTGGACTGAACACTGTACTGTGTTACGTTTAATAACCACGGGGCCTAATGCTTGTGTGAATGGAACAAAAATATTCTCGCTGGATGGGGTACTTGTTGCAATGATTTTGGTTATGAAGAAATTCTTTATTGATAAAGAAGCGGGGAAAGTATTTCGTTCTCGCACCTTTTTGTATGTACGTGATACTACATGTGCCGCAAGTGGTCCCATGTGCTTACGCACAGCAGTGTACCCCACGTGAACTTACTGAAATATGGCCCTGTCTATGGTCAAGAGGCTGTTTAAAATCAACTTGAACAGCACAATAAACAGTTACTGGCTGCGATCAAAAGACCTGGAAGGTGTTATTGTGAAAAAGACTTTTTTATGAATTTTTGGAATGCCACATTTTAAAGGCAATAGGCAGTCGCCCCAAAATTTTCTTTGAAAAATCAGCAAACTCTTGCAGATCTCCTCTTATTGCATTACAAGCAACTCTGACGACATTTTGAACATAACTATTACAAACAATAGGTAAAGAAAGGAGAAATTCTCCTTGAATTTCACAATTCACTAAAAAAATAATGTCACATGATCAAAATAGGCCAATCATGAACGAGAGTAACCGGGCATGCTCACTCTGATTTGGGCGACTGCATATTACCTTTAAGTTTCTCTTGTATAGAAAATCGAGTAACTTAAATGTTACCCTTACAAGACGCTGTTATACCCCCAAAGTGTAAAATACAAGGATACATAAGAATACGAATGAATATATCGGATATTGGAAATTGCTGTTGATTGAATATACAATGAAGACGTTGACTTACATAAAGTACTAAATGTATAGGCCTTTAAAAACTTGAGCTGTCTCGTCAGGCTCGTCCTCGACGCTGAAAATTCTCCCAACCAAATTTACTCCTAAGCCTCCATTTTAAGAAACTTTTTACTACTGTATATCCCAGACTAAGCAGCCTGTACTGAGTGAATTGCCCAAGGCCATATTCCAAGAAGTACTTTTGAGAGTATGTGTGTAATGTATAGCCTGTCTGCTACACCTCATCACATTTCACTTATCTGCACCAATCATAATTGACCAATCAGAGTAGTTAATATTTGAAGCTATAGTTTGAACTTATCAAAGAAATGATACTTATAGGCTATATACCCTTTTTCAAGAAATGATTCGTACTTATATATACCCTTTATCAAGAAGTGATACTTACTTATATGAAATACACGTATTCCATCCGCACGGCTTGGAAAATTGCACTTTCTGGGCCTGCACTCTCAGTGAAGGGTAAACATCTGTGTAACTGAAAAACGATTAAAGCGACATTATTGACAACTGTCTGAAGTTGATTTTTGGACGTTAACTTATCAGCTCCTTTTCTGTTACTACTTTCACATCTTTATTGCACGGAAAAGATCAAGTCTTCACGCAAACCAGCTTAGTATTCAGTACACAAAGTGGCAATTGTTACCACATACGTAAAAGGGATTAAATTGTCGTAGCAATTCAAGCAAGACAGGGCATAATTCAATTCCATGTGGTAGAGCCAACTGTATTTCAACTTTGCAAGTAATAAAATTCATACGAAAGTTTCTCCAAAAGTGCATGCTCACAAAGTCAGAAATATGTATAATTTACTATAAAGCTATACATGCATACGCTGCTTGCTATGTTGCTGGAGAAATTAATAAGTAACTAATTAGGGGGAAGTTTTAGACAAAGATCGATTTGCTCACGCTTCCCCAATATGAAACACAAGTGAAGTGTGGATGCAAATCGAATACAATTCCCAGCTATCCATGATCATCGATTTTGTCGTTTGGCTTTTTTGTTTTTATGTATGGTTGTTTAATTGAAAATGACTACAAAAGAAAACAAAAGAAAGTTAATTTACAGCAATTTATGGATCATAATATATAAATATGCAAAGCAGAAAAGAAACTAAATTAATAAGCTCTTCGTTGAACAAATTTTAAGCTAGTGGTAAGTTCACTAAGTTGGCTGTTGCGTAGAAAGGGAGAGCACAGGAATACACCTTTCCATAAATTATTTTCTCATGGTATTTAATATGGTATGCATTGCTAGTAATGCAATTCTGCCGAAATAAGAGCAGTTGCCTAACTTCAAACTGAATACACTGTAAAAGAGACTTTCTTTAGAAATTGAATCACCCTTACCCTTTGTACAAACGTATAAAATTTTAACATGTTAGGTAATCAAAGTATGTTCAGGAATTCGACACGCGTGATAGGCATTTGAAATATGTTTACAAAGTGGAGGCAAAAAGGTATCCAGAAAAACACATATGATTAACTGCAGCTGTAAAGGTTGATATCTGCGCATGTCTGTACTTGTCTGTCTTGTAATATAAATGTGCTGATCGTTTTTGTTACGTACACATAGCGCTTACAGACCACAGCGTTGATAATATCAAGCGTGTGCGCAGTCTCGAATCTCCAAGGTGGGATCTGTTCTACTCAGCCAGTCTAGAACGGGACCACTTTCGGGTTGGTCAGTTTAGTCACAGTTGTCCCTTGAGGACATTGCTCCTTCAGGGGAGTAATGTTTGGTTTCTCCCCTTGGCTCTTCGCCAGAGGGTCGATGGGACTTTTGAAAAAGTACTTAATTCTGCAAAAAGTTTGGTAACTTAAATAGGCTATGTTCAACACGCCAGGTTTAAAATTTATCATTTGAGATATTTTCATGTAAAGATTTTCATTTGGAAAATATCAAGAGGCATTGTCTGAAGTTTTACCTTAACAGTAACGTGGAACTATTTTTCCTCTAATGATCTTGGGGAAATATGTTTGATTCGTACGTATTTATCCTTATTTTGGCGTTATACTGAAGATAAGAACAAACGAATGCTCAATGTAAGGAATACAAAGTATTACTATATAACATCTCTGATTTTACATAAAAATACTTCTGGAAAACTTTTTCGATAATGTACAATGTGCTCTATAGAACTGAGATCCTCCACAAGAGAGATTTTTTAATGAATCTTACATTGAAAAACGTCACGATTTTTCTTCTCCTAAGTTCTTATTACCCTCTGTTTAGCTTACTTTTTGGAAGTGCATGTAGACATATGGCTAGACATGTTAAGTAAACGACTGGCGGGCAGTCGAGTTAATTGTTCATATCCTTACTTTTAATTACCCATTCACTAAATCTGTGTAGGGAGGTGTTAGGAATTAGAAAAACCAAATATGTCCCAAATGTACTTGAACATAATTAAGTACCTGCCAAAAGTATCACAATTTGATTGATATATTTCTTTATGACATGTTTCGTTGTTCATATTGTTTAGCCTGGTGACTAAAACCCTAAAATGACGAATTGTTCCTTTCACATCCATCTATTCTAAAACAAAGGACATTGTTAAAATATGAAGTGAACCGAGGTTTATTATTGTCAACAAGGTCCAAGCTTTGATCAATATTTCCTGTTAAGCCACTGCCAATAATCGTTTAAATCATAGAGGCTACTTTCTTTGTGACCCTACGATTTCAATGCTTTGTCTACTTGAAGCATTGTTCAATTTTGACATTTTTCTTCAAATTTTTAGCATATTTCCGCTTTTGCAGGAAACTGAAAACATACTTGCAATGTAAAGGGGAGATTCTTTAATGAAGGTCTTTGAAATGTGATTTATTGTGACGAATAAAAACGAAATTTAAAACTTATATATACTGTATTTTAATGAACTTGAAAGTTGATGCTAATCTTGCTTTTCTCAACCAAAAATTGCTCACATACAAATATAAAATTACGTATGAAGCATTAGCATTCAAACACAAAAATGTAAGAAACTGAGAATATAACTTAATCAGTTGTCAGTACTTCCATTTTAAATTGTGCAAGGGCTTTCCTCGAAGCCGAAGGGAACCAATCCGTATTCGAAAGTGCTTATAAGCACCGAGATGTAGCTTGTAGGAGTAGGAATGACTCCTAAAACTGTAGCTGGATTGTCGACAAAAGTGATTTCAGATCAAGATGTAGGGGGTTGCTTTTGGCTTAGGCCCAAAACTCTGCATGCTTATCTTTAAAATTAATTCACTTTTCGCTGAAAAGTTTACTTGATTTATTAAAATCGTAAAAATCGTAAAACTAAAACATTAACACAGTGATCTAGTAAGCCTTAGTCTTTTCTATTTTGGCAACAAGGAAGGGTACCATGGGGGAACAGCATTTCAAGTGAAGTTAAATGATTGCACATATTAGAAGCATACATCTAGTTTCAAACATATCTAAACCTATAGATTCAAACATGATTCGGTGTATTTCAACGATGTAATAACCCTTTCTTAAAGGTCTTGAATTATGGATTGAAAAGGTCAGTTTACGTTGAAACACAAGCTCAAATCCAGTGCTTGCTCAGCTCTGTCAACTTCAGAACCGCTTATGACAGTTTTCAGTGCCTTTGCTGATATCGATCCCCGTGCTAAATGTTTGTTTTAAAAAAACCATTTCTTTGGGTTCCTCTGCATTTAAGAGGAAATTTTTCAGTCACGTACTGTTGTAACATGAGAGACAAAATAATTGTAATTTTTTACAGTCCTTTTTGTGTGAATGAGGGCCTCCTGGAACGATTACTGCTTCATAGAGTATGTAGCTTAGGTGTAGGTTAGGTTAGGTTAGATGAGGTTTAACGTCCCAGTTTCCAACCAATTGGTTCAAGTCGAGACGACCTTTTTTGTAGCTTAGGTGTAGGGAGATATTTTTAAAGTGTGTGTGTGTGTGTGGGGGGGGGGGGGTTGAAAGTGTATGGTCAGTGGCCCTTTGATGGGTTTGTGATACTATCTGAGCAGAACGCCACCATAAGTTGACGCGTTATCGTACCAAGAAAGTTTTTGCCCAAAATGGCACCCAGATTGCAGGAAATGGCGCTTCTCAGACCTTGTAAGTGTACTTAACTGAACAGACTTCTTTTGAGATCTCACGCTTAAGAATTTAGTATCTCTCCTCACTACGGCTCCCGAAGAAACTGGAAAATTCTCCGACTGGGACACCATGGCCCCTTTGCCCTCTTGTGCCACACCTGTTAAATGGTGATATAAAAAGTCACTTAATCAAACGGCAACATTGAATTGTCTCGCTGTCCAGATCAATCGTCTCTCCAAGCGCAGGCTACATGTGGTTTGCAGTCCGTGTTCTCCATGCTTGCCTACGTAGCAGGCTGTACGGCATATTCCTTGTTCAGTCATATCCGTGAGGAGCTGAGCAAACAGAGTCCGCTCCGCGGGCTATCTCCATGCAGCTTTGAAGAACTTGTTACCGTAGTTTTAAATTTCACTTACATGCTTTAAGATGTCCAAGTGTCAAGAAACCAACCACAAATAATTACAGCATGGTGAGGGGGGGGGGGGTGTTCGTCCCATCCTCCCACCTCTCTGAATGCAGGTCTGTTGCTCTCTGGTAACAACGCACATTTTCCATAAGTATTTTATCAATACTAAGCACATATTTCTACACCATGGAGATTCAACTCAATGCCTGGAACATCTTCATTTAACTACATTTCCAACGTGGCTATATAAAAAGCTGTCAACAACAGGACGATCTTTGGCGCCGAGTTGGACGTGGGGCCAATTACAAATTTCATCACGATAAACGTTTTCAGATGCCGGGCGTTTATCTTGCCCAAGCAAGCTTCCGTATAGGACATGACATTATTATGTTCTCATTAAGGTTTGGTGAATAATTGGAGCCCCTACTAACAGTACATTAACAGATGAAGTGAAGGTTTCGCAAATGGCACCTCAGGATAAAATAATCAATGAACCAAAAGAACATTAAAATGTGAGTTCAATTATAGCACATTAAGTGCGATACTTGGATTCTTATGAAGTAAGAAAACCAGAAATGTTCACACAAACTGCAAGAGCTTTGATTTTAAAGACAACAGTCGTATTCAGGTCAATGCCGGTGATAAGCTCATCCATAGTCAGCGCCCCAAGTGTTGGGACACGCCCCTCGGAAAAAAATAACATAGTTGAGATACCCTGATCTACAGTATTTCAGAAAAATGCCAATTGTCGGAATATCTAAATAAAATAGATGCAGACGGGATCTTTAGTCGGGAGGTAAAACCAGGGTTGGCCATAAGATTTGCTCGACGAGGGTTGGGGGGGTATACGAGGGTCATGATCGAGCGGCCAGCAATTCAACGCCCTGACGAAGTTGACAAATTACTGTAAGAATGGCGAACCCAATATTTTCAGCCCACTCCGAGCGTTAAATAATTTGGGGTTTTATTGAAGAAAAATTGAAAATTTTGCTCTTTTTTTACAAAAAGTTGAAAATTGTGAGAGGTATTGACAAAAATTTGAAAATGGCGGGGGGGGGGGGGTTCCAATAAAGAAGCTGCCCACCATGAGAGCAAAAACATGCAAATCCTGGAGGCGGCTGGACCGGGATTACATATGCTTTATCCCACTCAGGAAGGCTCCTTAACAAAAGTGGAGATTTCCCCGACTGTGGGGACAGCCTTCCCAGACTGGGGTCATGACTTCTCCTACCGCCCATCGGGGGCCATTACTGGTCTATATGGCCGTGAATAACAACCAGCAGGAACTTCAGTTTGGAGTTAAATCTCCACAGTGTATTGGCTATGTGCTACAGACCCCCGCTTTGGACTAATGCCTAACCGCGAATTCTTTCACGACCTGTCCTACATATCTTTCCGAAATGGTTTCTCTCATTGCTCAAACTCTGTCATATGCTGTTCTCTCTTCCTAGAAATCATTCCTTTCACAACATTATGATGATTACTTTTTCCTTTTAACCATATTTTATAATTTCATGTAAGTTTCTTATGACTGAAGTATTTTACAGTTGGTCACTGGGAGGTCATCGGTTCAACACTGGGCAGTTTTAAACTGAATGGGGCATTCATCTAAAAGTAAGTTGTAACTTCCACATGTCGTTTTATCTGATTGGCCAACGTCGAATCCATTGTTGGTTGCCTAATAAGGTAGTCTGTGGGGAGTGAGCGGGGTTGTGTATGAGGTCAAAGGTCAAATTCAGTTATGATCTTGTTTTTCGAGGGTAAGCAAACGTCATGCAAGTTACGACAAATAACACAACGAATTGTCAGCGATGTGGGTGTGCCTCCACGCAGTACGTACATGCGTGGGTGTGTTTGATCTCCAACACTTCGTTGCTTAGCATAATTAAGTTATCCCATGTAACCGTGCAAGGCCCTTACAATCTAATTGCGGGATTGAAATTACTCCAACTTGGAAAGAGATTCTTGCCTCAGCCGCAGCCATCATATCCATATTCAACAGTTAAGGGTACGTATGGAATATTTAGCCAGAGTCTGGTCGGGTCAGAATGACCCAACGCGGTTTCTCCCGAAAGCGCAAAGGTCCCCGTCCCCCAGGGTGGGGTTCATCTTAGGGCACATGTGGGTTTCAACGACGCCGCTTGTGGGGATGTGGAGTAAAAGTGCCATCACGGAGGCTCTGAGGTAAATTACGGAATTTACGGACATCAGAAAGAAGCATCATCTCCTAACTGGCACTGGGCGCACGCCAGACAAACCACAAAACTCACTATAGTTGACCATCTTTTTTTGTAATAACCGAAATGCGGATCAACGGCCGGTTGATTTTATGATGCAGGGTTTGGTGGATGGCACGATGGAAAATTATAAGGGTTTCATAAGGCTTTTGAACATAAATTCCATTCAACTACTCAGTTAGTAAGAATGAGCTAACTAAACCATAATAATTCTCGTCTTTTATAGCATGTCATCGCACAATGCTGCCGGATCAAACTGCGCCAAAGTGCAATACAGGGGATTTCGGAATGCAGCGTTTGGTACGTCAAGAAAAATTGGTGGGGACACGAAATACCATGTCCCCACCAATGAAAAAGTTGGTGGGGGAGCGTCCCACTGTCCCCAGCAGGATCTGCGCCCATGCCTTCGAAGAATATCATATTTTGAAACAATTTAGTTATTATTTACAGTACGTCATTTTACATTGCAAAGGTCATCCACCATTTTGAAACTCCTGCCTATTTTCTCTCGCCTTCTTTCTGTTCCTTAATTTTTTGTTATACTTGTTCGGAAAAATTTCTGCGGGTGGGGGGGGGGGTAAGGATGGGAGGCTGTTGGATAGATATCTATTTATCATACCAAAACCACCATATTTGGCGAGTAGGGGCTGTAGATATTCCAGGACAGATTTCTGAGGGGGGGGGTAGGCATGGGGAGGATTGCTCCACTGTTGCTGTATTGCAGGATCACACCTTATAAACAAATCCACGAAACTAATTTCATTTTAATGTTTTAGTTTACGAGTAAGGTAAATTTTAATTAATTCTAACGGGTCACGAAACAAACATAACTATAAAAAACAAATAAGAATAGTAAAACCATACTTCTGTAGCTATTTTGTTGTCAATTGTGATTAGTTCATGCTGTAAACCCATTTGAAACTGAGTCCAATCGATGCAATAGTGTACGTTTAATCATTATTTACAGCTACGAAGTGAAAATGACAGCAGGTGCGTACAAGTTCTGTTTACTTAATGATGAGCGATAGCCTATAAGCAAACATTCTAAATTTAAAATTCATCTCACAGCAAAATAGGACGACAATTATTGTATAATAAAATTATACAACTGTCAACTGACGAGGTGGCCGAGTGGTTAAGGCGATGGACTGCTAATCCATTGTGCTCTGCACGCGTGGGTTCGAATCCCATCTTCGTCGAGGATGTATTTTTACTCGATAGTTTTTTGCCGTCCCCGAACCCTGCATATTTCATTGATTCTTTTGTTAGCATGTGAAAGCAATATCGACAAGAATGGTAAAAACCCTTTTAAAATAACTTTCAGATAAACTTCAAAAACCTCATGGGGAAAGGTGAAACGTTTTAGTGTTAGATATTTAGAATATTATACAGATAGTTTTACTACTTAGGTTATTCCTATCATCATATTTGACCTTCTTTTCCACATTCTGTATTTCCACATTCTGTATGTGTTCTGTACATAATAATATTATTTAAAAATATTAAATTAACATTAAAATGTAATATTTAGGGGACAGAACATCAAAGAAGCGTTTTTTGAGCGACGTTTTGTGATTTCTCAAGCTCGAGCATGATCCAAAATTTTGCATGGTATGGTTATAGATAATAACTACTCAACATAGGCCATATCTTAGTTGTAAATAAATTGTGGAATTTTGTAAATATGTCTCCGAATGGAAAAGGGGTCATTTTCCTTAAAATCAGATAAAAAAGAAATAACTTCAAATAATATTACTGGGTTACAAAGGTTTTATCTTCAAACCGACCATAGCTCAAAATGCATATAACTTTACAAACTGAGTTGAGTTGAGTTGCAGTTGTTACTTCTGAAGTGAAAACGTTGAAGTTTTCTCCCACCACACCCCCTCCCCACCCCACCCCTACATAAAAGTTCCTATAGAATTCTATACAAAAAAAGAATCATCCAATACGTTTCGATCCGTCCAGTCAAGATAGAACAAGTAAGAGACGGATCAAGAGTTTTGTGTTTCTCAACAAACGTTTTCGTATACGTTTTAGTCACCATGAAGGACTCCCTTGCATGATATTTCATAGAATTCTGTAAAATAATACTTAATACACTCTAAAAACATCCTGGTTAAATTTAACCAGTATCGGGGTCAAAAGTTTTCCATACATTTCCTGGTTAAAATAACCGGGAAATCCGGGTCAAAATTAACATTTTCCTTGTTAAATTAACGACTGGTTAGAAATCCTGATAAGAATTTAACATTTTCCTGGTTAAATTTAACCAAGATTTCTTTTTTACTTTTAACCAGGAAATGTATGGTAAATTATTGACCCCATCCTGGTTAAATTAACCAGGATTTAACCAGGATGTTTTTAGAGTGTATTTCTACAACTTTCGTTGAGTTTTATTAACTTTATGTAATCTCCACAAGGTATCTTCTTTGTGAATTTTATAGAAAGGGCGAAATGTTGTAAATCTTCTAGAGATTCTTTCAACATTTTTTACAGATCTTACAGAAATGGTTATAACTTACAATTCTTAAGAAATTATTTTTTAAAAAATTCTTACCGGTAGTAAGTCTTAGAGTTTTTGAAAAATCTTTCAAACTCAGAAGAAACAGTTAGAAATTTTACTAGTTACTATCTATAGAATTCTATAATCACTTTTAAGTACATTCGTCAAAGTGTTTCCAGAAATTGAACACTTTTTTCACCCCTCAGCAGAGCTGTACTACCGTATCTTGACTGATCAGATAGTTTTAATGGGCCTGGTAGTAATAGCCAAGTGACTTGAATGTAAAAAGACGAAGTCTGAAGAACATTCACATGCTCTACTCTCCCGAGATTTGTTTTCTCCTTTTGACCTTGGCCTTTGGGACTTTTGAAAGAAAACGTAGCACGTCTTATGAAAAAATATACAGTACTTTACTTTATTACGTTAAAGGAATAACTAAATGGCTTGAGTACTTTTCATATTATGCAACCTTCTTTTAAATTTAGTTTTTGAAACGAGCGTGTTGTAAGCAAGTGTATTGGCATCATTGCTATTTGGCAAGGTCGTTGGAGCTGAAGAGGCAAAAGGGGGGAGGGGAGCTAGGGCTAAGGTTTCTTATTATTTCGAGACTGAGGCTTTTCCAAAAACGTTTTCAACTGTTCCTTAGTAAGTCCAAACATTAATTCAGAAAATAACAAAATCCTGTTCAGCCCCAATCTTGCCCTTACAAAAAAGTGTGGCATGCCCCATGTGAACACACGCAATCACGAGTGGCAGAGCATATGAAAATACACAAGGAAAAAAGTATGGTTATGCGTGGTGACACATGTGGTATTGGAACCAATATGACACACAGGACCACGCTTTCCCTGCATGATTATCACACCTTGAAATCTGGGTCAAAGAAGGGAAAGCTGTGTCAAGTTGACACATGTGGCAAACCAAGGCAGAGTGTGGCAAACAAGGCCAGTGAACGAAATCGAACTATTGAATTTACTTTACTCAGCACCACACTTCTCCACACATCTCCACACTTTGCCTACTTTACCCCAGTTTGCCTCCCGTTACATGTGTCAAAGCGCGATTTTCGTCTTTCCACAAATTGCCTCATGTCGAAACTGTGAAAATGCAGGTCAATGCATGGCACTTTGGAAAAGTGTGGCAACTGTTTATTAATGACACACATTGTCATGCAAAAATTCACAGAAATTTTACGCCTCTCCACACCCCACCATAGTTTTGCACAGTTCGACACAGTATTTTACGTGTGGTATTGGAACGTTTGCCACACAATTTTTTTGTAAGGGTGGAAACCTGCCCACATGCAGCTCTGTTACTATGCTTGTGAGGTTATGTTTGTTTTAGCAAAATATTAGTTATAAATTTATCTACAATGATGAAGAATTGAAAGTACTATTACCCAACTTGTTATTTAGTTAATGCTGAAAGCAACGATAGAACAGTAACTAATAAACAGTCCGCGTTTCTTTCTAACACCAGTTGCATTATTCTGGAGACGAGTATGTCTGTGTATTATCTCATGGTTAATTGACAGTTTTCGCACCTTCAATATGAACGCATTGTTAATTTTTGTAAAAGATGATAGGAAATGACTTCTGTTTTTTCACTGTAGTACAGACTAATTTATGTGTTGAGGTGGTATAGCTGTCAAACCGCACCCAGGGAAAAATTCCTGTTGAAACCTGTTGAACAGGTTTTAACAGGTCCAAAGGGTAATTGGAAACAGGTATCAACACGATTTCAATAGGTTTTAACAGGTTCCAACAGAAACCAGTTATTAGTTACCTGTTGGCACCTGTTGATTTCATTCGCTCCAACAGGTGATTGGAAACTTGCCTGGTCATCCTTGTTAATACCAGTTCAAACCTGTTGAAATTTCAACAGGTTTCAACAGGAACTTACTCCTGGGCAAGGCAAACACTAATGACGTAATAAAATATTTGGGCTTTAAATCTACCGGCAGTCAGATGAAGTACCTCTTTAATGTTTGTAAGTATAACTTATTTCACGCAAGGGCCCTAAAGGAGAAAAAACCCTTCAAATTTCAAGTATTCTTGGATATTACAAAGAAAAATAAGAATGGGTTTAGGAAACAGCCCCATAATAGCTGGGGGGGGGGGGATTTTCCTGTATAGTTCTTTAATAAACTTTCTCAGTTATTTTCTTTTATGCAATCATCATTTTGAAGTATGCACTTGTCAAGTTATAAATTTTGAGTAATAAAAGTGTGAAAAGGGTGAATTTTCTTTCAGTTTAAAACGTATATAATAGTCAAAGAAAACAGTACCGTATAATTCATTGCAATCATGCAGGGGGCAGCCAGAGGTGGGTTTGGTGGACGACTTGTTTTCAATTTCATGTCACGTACTTTGTCTCATAATCTTGTAGTTATCCTTGTTTTTAAGTATCATACTTTTTACATAGGCTTTTACATATAGAACTCGTAAAAACCTTTGGCAACGCTTTTACAAATTGTCAGGTGACATTATTGTCTAGCAAAAACATACTTTTTCATTAAAATACCTGTGATTATCAGTGATGCACTTAATAACGTGTCAATCTGGAACGGATTTAAACAGGTTCTTTAGAGGACATGATATCTAAATACGCTGACACGATGATGACGCGCTCGCCCTAGTCCTCCATCAGCTGCATAATGCCATACCCGTCAAAACAAGTCCTATTTATATTTAAAAATAAATAGAAGTACACACAGGATGAATTCACACTAGGGAGGTGATTAAACAGTCAACACCTACGTTCAACTTCAAACTGCAAGGCGAGATACATCTGTGAAGCTACTTAAAATTGAAAACAGTACCGCACGGTTTATTGACCTATGAAAACAATACAGCCAATAGGTAATTGCTGTTACTATTAGTCAGCCCCAACAATGATTCACAAGTAATTATAGTGCAACCTAATTAACAAAAATTGGTTTGTGGCATTTAGAAAAGCCAATGTAACATTTAATTTTTTATTGTTATTTTTCATAAGGGATTTTTCGAGAATGGTCCCTTGTTTCATCATAACAAACCATTACAGACAGGGAGCGATGTAGGCTATACATTGTGAAAACATTGAAGTCATTATGCATACATGTTGCTTCTTTTAATGTAAGGACGAGGTGGCCGAGTGGTTAAGGCGATGGACTGCTAATCCATTGTGCTCTGCACGCGTGGGTTCGAATCCCATCTTCGTCGATTAAAGTTTTTCTAAACTCAGTTTTTGTGTCCTCCTTGAGCTGGCAATACCTTTTGCTTGTCAGGATCCTTCTGGAGACCCTTTTACTTAGGTTGGCTTTGATTATGAAACCCTAAAATGTGAAGTATTTTTCTTTTGTAATGTCGTTGCCAGCGGCCAAGTAAGGCTCGATTCTCCGTAAAGAGGGCAATCGCAGAGCAGGGCGGGGTGTGGGTAGGTAGGCGGGATGACAGAAAACACAACGGGTGGTCGAGTGGTTAAGGTGGTGACCTGCTAAACCATTGGACCTGAAAAGTATGGGTTCGAATCCCATTTCAGTAGTTATTTTGCTGTACCATGGGCGGCTCTAAGAAATTTTGTTGGGGGGGGGGGGGCAAACTCACGTCCGTATTCAGGGAGGTTCGGAAGACATCTCCCCTCGGCAATATTAATGGTCAGCTCCGGATAGTACAGTAGGAGTATGGTTATTATTATGTATTACAGCGATGCCCCATGTACTTTAGTTTTCAAAGAGCTCTTCAAAAACCATTTCAGGCAGTCAGTCATGAGCTAACTACTTTAAAAATAAAAATATAACCATATCAGCCGATCGCTACTCCATAGGGGGAGTAAGAGGCAGGTGTAATGGGCAAAGCGGTTTGATTCATTTGTATAAAATAAGCCCCACCTTTAAATATTTTGTTGTTTCTTTCATTGTGTCGCAATATGTTTCAGCTTTGCCATGAAGCCATAAAATGTTAGTTTTCTGGATTGTTTTCTTAAACTAACGAAAATTTCGAGCACTGAAGACACTTGAAAACGATGAAATGATAGCACTATTTTGGATCTCAATACCGTTCCGAAACGAATTTTTTAAAGGGGGAGGGGAATTCCCCTAGTTCAGAACGAAGTCTCATCCTAAATACAATAGCTTGGTTAAAAAGTCTCACTATACTGAGCCTAGATTGACCGTTTGGTGTGTTTATATTAAATCAACTGAAACGGTATATACTTTAGCACAGAGGTGGAGAACCTTTTGCTTATAACATGCCATTTGACAGTCATAAGACCGCTCGTGGGCCAACGGCGCTGTCAGTTTGGACAAGGGAAGGAAAACCTCTCCTTCTATGGGAAACAAAATACGTTTAGATTACATGCCCGTTACAACTTTTTGTAGGCAGATACTTATGCTAATCTCGCCAGGTGACACCCGGGCAAAACTGTTTTTAGTCGTGGATGATAATCAACACGGCTAATGGGTTGTGTATCTAAGAACCTGAAAGCTCTGAAGTCTCTGCAAAATTATGGGCATTTAACTCCAGCATGACCGTTACACTCTGTAAATGACATTATGATGCCTAAGCTAATCAAATTACACATATCACAGCGTCATCATTTGTTTTGATTACCTTAGCTCGCACTAATGGCAGGTCCATTTGTGATGTCTGAAGTACATATAGTAGCAAACATGAAACTAAGAAAACGCGCGCGAAGCACGCCGAAAAAAATGCCGTTTTGAAAGCACTTTATTAATGTTTAACCTTCGCATTGCATTGGAAAGTTATTCACTTCTTTAATTTTAAACCGAGTCAAGGAAAAGTGAGGGCCTTACCCCATCTCGATAACATGTTTTGTTTTATTTATTTATTATTTTTTGTGGAAAATTGAAGACCATGCTTTGGAAACTTTTTTAGGGGGCAAGTGCCCCCCCCCCCGTGCCCCGATGGCGAGCCGCTAATGTGCTGTACGTAGGATCGTCTGACCTACTGACAGGGAACTGAGCGACACCGATTAGGTTTGGACCATGTGCAGTCCGTTCCTTTTCTATCGAATAGATGTAAGGATGTGCACGTTCCTCTTGGAAAGATCCCACTTGCACCTGTGGTTACACCACAGGTTGAAAACGGTGGAATAACTTTAAAGTTGTGGCGTCGCATTTAGTACTACGACCTAAACAGTTTTTTGTTTTACTCCAAGTTTCTCAGACTTGCCTCAAAAATAAACCTATACAGCAAGGAATGCCGTAATTGTCTTTGACACAGAGTAGGAAGCCTTAATTAAACGTTGCATGGTAATAAGACGACAACTAGATGTTTCGGTTTAGATAACCACAAAGTATATAGGTCTATCTCGTTGAAGATATGATTCGCTTACATTTCGCAGCTAGTCTTTTAGTTTCTGAAAGGTCCCCGTACAATTCCTCCGGGACAATTCTAAATTGTCTGGTGCGTGAAGTTGTAAGGGATAATGATTGTGGATGGGAATTGTCTAGGTTAGAGTTGCCGAGGGGGGGGGGGGGGGAGGGATTGCCCAGTAAGTTTTGAATAACCTCATTCTTCAATTATGTATTTGTTCTGTCAGGCTGTAATACCAACTTAAGTCTCCTCCAATCTTTCTGACATGATCCTGAAAATACTATGTAAACAAATTACAGTGCAGTGAAGTTGTCGCATGGACTTTACAATAAACTATCAACCCTTCCATTATGTTTTGTTACTTTCTCCAGTCCACATACTATTAAAAACTATCACTATGTCTAAAATCTCTTCTTCGTGCATGTTAGCAAAATGGCGCCGAGCGTAGCTGGCCCATGAAAAGACATTTTACAAGGAGCTGAGGGTGATTCCCCCTAAAATTGTCACTAATTGACAAACCATCATGACATGAGATGCCCTGAGAGCAACATTTTCTACCTGAAAATAGACATTTTTCCCCCTGGAGGGGGCCGGCGGACCTTTCTCTTATACGTCTATACAGCGGAGGACGTTACAAAAAGGTCAGTTATCTAAGGTTTGGTGCTTTTGTTACTTACAATAGTATTGGTAAGAACCACTTTTCAATTGGAAAATATCAACGCAAAGGACATGTTTAATAAGTAGACATTGGAGAAGAACCTTTTAGGTACAGAAAAAACATTAATGAAGAGGACGGGGGTCATTTTTTGGGTTTGAGAATGATTAGATGCCCATTTATCCTTCAATTTATGAAACATGGGGAAGGGGTGAGGGGAGGGGTGGTGACTTGGAAAGGCCCGCAATGTTGAAAAAATATCATTTGAACTCACACCTGTACGTATGTGCTCAATAAATAAATCATTACTACATTCGTCTTCCATATTCTAAATGGCCTGCTTGAAAGACTCGAAAACTCACTGTGGGGTCTGAATTGAGGATAGCGTTAATTAGCATCGTGTTCTGCTTGAAATTAATTTATCGTTTCCAAGGTGGAAGTAAGTGGGTGATGTGTAGTCAGTTAATAAAAGCTGAATGGTGCTGGAAATGGGGCACTAACTAGCAATATTCGTTCTGGCTAGCTAGGGTCAGTGTTGTTTACTGGCAATACTGTGCCATGTCTCGATGTATGTCGATATGAATGGCAATGCTACACTTAATTGACGTGAAGGGCAATGCTAGAGAGGAACTTGTGGGATAAAGCCCCTTTTACACTGTAAGCGATACTACGCGACGCAATAAAAATGTAGGTATGCCTTTCACAATACAGGCCACTTTTTCAAAGCCTAGTCTTAGAAAATGGCAACTCTTTCTCATACCACCCGACAATAAATGGGTAAAAGTTGAATCAACTCAATTTTATCACCTGTGACGTCACCTCCTAAATGTGAAGGGGCCATACGCAGGGCGACCAAAATATCTGCCAAAATTTTGGAAGGGGTAAAATATGTTTACAAAAGTTTTATAGTTGGAATTAGACGGGGTGGCAGTACAGTATTTCCATACATCCGATGCATTCATACTATGTGTAGTAAATACCCCTTCCAAGTCTGTGCAGGGGATTTGGATAATAGAACGTGTACGTGTATTTCTGCAGCCTATGCCAGCTCAGCCGATGTGGGTTTTAATTTGATGAAACGTTTCTATTAGTGTGACTAAAAGACACAAAGTTACATGTATGGTAGGAGTATTTACTACTCTCTTGATGGGTTCCAGGCTCGAATCCAGACATTTCGAAAAGGGGGGCTGAAAGCCCCCTTGAATATTCTCCTAGATTAACATTATGCTAATTTTCGCGTATTTGTTATTGTTGATGTAGCGAAAAGGGGGGGGGGGCTGAGCCCGACGAAGCCCCCCCCTTGGATCCGCGCCTGGGTTCAGTTCAAGGTCTACAAGCTTCTGGTATTAATCAGGGGGAAGTCAAGGGCGAGGGGGAGGCAAGGGGAAACGCCCCCAGAAAACATATTCCCCTGGAAAACTGTTAAGAACAAAACTTACTTTTGCTACCGCAACATATCTTGCCCCTGTAAATCATTTCTCCCCTGGAAGCTATCTCTTACTCTCATTCAACCCTTTTCTGGCCACGGGCCTGCTCAATCTCCCCAAGTTTATTTCAAAAAATCTCTTGAATCCTACAAATCTCTTCTTATTTCGCTCACAAGTATCTTTTTAATGTTTCCGTATAAAAACATTGAATATTGAAGATAAACCAAGGGGTTATTCTACATGAATTTAACAAATAAGTAACAAAAATATTGTCACATGATTGATAGGAGCTATTCCTGAATAAGGATGACTGTGTACACTAACGGAGGGGGGGGGGACTACATTTTCCCTTTAAAGAATTATACTTTTTGAAGAATTTGCTGGAATGATGGAATGTGCTCACACTGTCCTAATGCAAATTGTCAAGCGCTAAAGATAGTACAAAACTTTTTAACCTGTCTTTCAGCTCCGCTGGATGGACATGAGTATACGCACACCATGGCAGTATGATAAATGTGGCTTATATTGTATTATATGTCTTACTTTGCTATCTCTTCAAACCCGAACTAGGTTGATGTTAACCACAGTAAGTCACTTAGTCACTCTTTGTTCACTTATAGATTTGTTCATCCATCTTGAAATAGGAAATTCTGATAATAGTTTTAATGTTGCTCATATTTCTGCTTTCCAAAGCCTTGCTTCCTTTTTCTCGGCGAATGAGGTAACTTGCAGATCACGAAATTTTACATCGTTTTTCTAAAACTGCATTTGCAACGAGATTCACATAAAGATAGCAAAGTGCTTGTTAAACCACCGCATGGTGACATGTAAAACACCCGATTTTCAGCTAAAAGTGACCAATTGGACAACCAATAAACATACAGTACAGACTTGTATCGTAAGCCTCTCATTTGAGCGCCATTTGAACGATTGCACTAGCATTTAGTCTTAGTATACCTACTCCCACCGGAAATTAAATTGGTGTAATAATTTTCCCCCCCCCCCCCCCACCCCCCCCCCCCCCCACCCCCCCCCCCCCCCACCCCCCCCCCCCCCCACCCCCCCCCCCCCCCACCCCCCCCCCCCCCCCCCCCCCCCCCCCCCGACCCCCCCCCCCCCCCACCCCCCCCCCCCCCCCCCCACCCCCCCCCCCACCCCCCCCCCCCCCACCCCCCACCCCACCCACCCCCCCCCCTCCCACCCCCCCCCCCCCCCGCCCCCCCCCCCCCCCCCCCCCCCCCCCCCCCACCCGCCCCCCCCGCCAACCACCCCCCCCACCCCACCCCCCCCCCACCCCACCCCCCCCCCCCCCCATCCACCCCCCCCCCACCCCCCCCCCCCCCACCCCACCCCACCCCCACACCCAGCCCCCCCCCCCACCCGCACCCCCCCCCACCCCCCCCCCCCCCCACACCCAAAACTTTCATCTTTCATTTAAATTAAAATCCTAACAATACACAGACCTATGTAACACAAGCATAAAAATATGTATAGACCTAGTATATCAGACAGAATACAATACTTACTCACGTACACTGCTCCTATTATCATACCCTCTGGTAATTTGGATGGTAAGTCCTTCATGGATGCACCAGCATATCAACCTGTCCTGCAGCTAAAGCTTTTTCTAATTCCTTAGTGAATAAATTTGATTGGCCAATACTTGATAGTGGTATTCTCTTGAAACAAAGTCACCCAATGGGTCTCCATAGTAACTGAAAGTCATAAACACATCACATTCAGCTCCCAAATTTGATACACTTTCTAAGCCCATCTCCAAATGAGTTTTAGAGAATGAATTCATAACAAGAAATCATTAGCTGTAAATGCACAGATTCAAGCCGAAAATTGTTTGATACATAAGAGAGAAACTAAATGGAGGCCTACTAAAATAAACAACTGATTCCAATGTATAGTAATTTCTTGAGATGTTTAGCAGTTCTGTGAAGTTTGTATTTGCATAACCAAGAGTATAAAAACCTGAAGTAAGCAAAGTGGTATTATCTCCTCACACTGATGATGAACACTTCTTTGTTCCCTTTGTGTTCAATCTATTGTTCTCACTTTCAAACAAGTATTAACATTTGTAAAACTCTGATGAGTCTCATTTGTTTACATTTTTACAAAGACAAATAAGATAAATGGAGGAGAAAACTGATTTTAAAATTTAAAGAAAACAAAGCAGCACTGATTAATTGATATGAGGTTATGATGTCACGGCATGTGCTTTGTGTGATTCAGTTTTCCGTGAAAATGTGATAACTTTATTTCTTATTTGAAAAATGCAAATACAAATTGAATATAAATTTCACCAGAATGCATTAATTATTCTAACATATCAAAACTATGTATTTTTAGTGACAATGTACCACTTACTTGTTTACAGTGGGCACTGGTAAAAATTGTGTGTGTGTGTGGGGGGGGGGGGGGTGGGGTTGGAGGAGCAATGATCACATTTTCCAACAGAACAGTATTTTCAAAATAGCAGTTTTGCTATTAATTCAGTTGTAACAAAGGGTGTCTAGTTTGCTCTGCAAAAACATTTGGAGAGTTCGGCTTAAAGCTTTAATGCTGTCTTGAGGGGGGGGGGGGGTGCAAGGGGGTGGAAACCCCTTCTCTTTGGTAATTTTAGGACAACTAAGAGTGTAGATGTACAATGGTGCTTTAAAAATATTACAGATGACAATGAATAATTCAAAACACTATTAGGCCTACTGTAAAAGGGTTACAAATCAATGAAATGGTGTTATTGTGGATAGCTCATACAGTACATGAGGATCCATACAAAAACTGTAAAGATGTCACAGACAAACAACCTTCAACAAAGGGTGCATTTTATATGGTGATGCAACATTGCCTTTCAATGCAAGCTCCAAGAAACTGGTTGTCTATGGGTCCTCCCCCAAGAACTTTTGCAGCTTTTCCAGACCATTTCTAAAGAAACTCCTGCATCCTTTGTGTCACATATTGTGATGTGAAACATGAATGACATTTTGGTTAGTCTGAAATTAGAGTAGGATAATCGCTCCTGCCAAGGCTTGAGGATGTAGCTCCACTGAAACCGGAGAACAAGAATCACAGGATACACAGATAATGTGAGCTTTCAGTTCATTGGTGTTGATTTATTGATTCGTATTTCTCCAAAGGGTTTTAGACAATGCGTTGGTGATCACAGAAAATTATTACAGCAAAGAATTACAAGCTGATCTATAAATGTTATTTACAAACGACATCTCTTCCTTCAATTGCCTTGCCCAACAGCATTAACCAGGAGGTGTTAATGAGTTGTTTGCGTCTTGTCTCTCTTAGCTTCTGATCTTAAGTGACGGCACGATTGCCGACAGACACATGGAAGTTAGGATCCTAACAGTGACTACTACTTTTATGGGATACGATTTGTGAGCTCCTGATTGATCCATAGCAAGCATGTACTGCTGATATGAATATAAATGAACAGGCTGGAAGGTTTGACCAATCAGAGGGGGATAAAAGGTTTGGGAAACCACACCCTTAAACTAAGTGTGCTAGACATCTGAGATGTGGCATGGGAGTTTCCTGAATATCCAGAAGGAAGGGACCTGGGGATTTAGGACAAAAATAAGGAAGTATAACTTGTAAACAACAAAACTGTGTCTCTCTTAATCAGTATTAAAATACCTTCTGTACTACATAACACTAATGATGATTGCAAATTAGATGCCATCAAAAAGTTTCACTGCAGTTTGTAAAGGTGCTGCTGGAGCACCTTCTCCTGCTAAGGTTTATAAATGTTACTGGTAGGGTTCAGAGGCAATCAGTCTGATGAAGTGAAAGGGTAAAGCAACAGAAACTGTGGGGTATTAACAGAGGTAATTTTCAATGGCTATGATAATGCAGAGGCCAGAAGAGTCATAATTTATCACCCTGTAAAAAAAAACTGTTGGTCCAGTTCATGATGGAGTTTCACTAACTGTTAGTCTAGTTCATGATGGGGTTTCCCTAACTATTGGTCCAGTTGATGACAGGGTTTCCATTGACTGGGACACTAGATTACAGAAGGGGTTCCAACAGCTTTCAAAAATTACTCTCATCATGTTGTTATGAAGAAAGGGATAATCAGACAATTTCACTTCCAGAGTTGTCTTAAAGAAATCAGGAATAATGAGACACCTACAGTATGTATATTGGCTGCACACCCACACCAACTGAAATTTACTTGAGTATTTGATTCCATATATGCAGTTTGGTTTTTGAACTGTATAAGCAAAGAGTACTGTGGATTACATATATATAATCATCAACTGCAAGAGGAAACCAAAGCTTCCAACAGTGTCTCTGAGGCTTTCTAGGGGTCAATGAATGTAAGGATATGACAACCTATACTAGTGCAAGAAGTACAAATACAAACTGAATGAAAATTTCACCAAAATGCTGAGGGGTTGTCAAATGTATTACATAGATAAATTCTGGCTTGAACCAGTCTCTTAAAGGTAAATAATTGGCTACCCTACACATTTGCTTACCAACTTCAAAGGTAACATCTGGAAATTTCTGCTTAAGCTTCTCGATGACTCCATTGGTCTGAATCATTGCAAGCTGAGAAAAAGTAAAAATTATAAGTGCATGTATAGAAAAGAGTGCATTTAGTATCATCCAAGATATACCGTACATGTACAGTTTGTACTGTAGATATATGCAACTAAATAAAAATGTTTTGAAAGAGGTACAGATTGAAATCCCAAAATGAAAGATCTCTTCCTATTAGTTTGCACTATTCCCATCAAACTTTGCCCATGTTTGTGAGATACATAAATGATTAATATTAGCCACAGCACCTGTACATGTACCTGATGATGTAGAAAGTTACATACAACATGTATCAGTGCTTAATGTTTTTTCTTTTGCTAAGCAATGAATTCTACATTGTACTGTAGTCACGTACTGTCCCAGGGGTTTCACATAAGTTTCAAAATGAGCACAGCAAAACTGAGTCCCAGGGAAGGGTGCTGGATTTAACCATTTCTTGAATACTTTTTTGCGGACCACCATGGCAGTCATCATGGGTACGACAGCTTTTTGCCATCGGTGCCATAGGTACCATCAGTTATAATGTAAAGCAGGTGCTGTATTGATAGCTAATACTGGTTGAAATTGTATGTTGAGGGTGCAAAATTTAACTAAAAATGTTAGCTGTGAAATGGTCAAATTGTGACTGCCATGATGCAAATTATGGCTGATATTCATTTGTTCAACTGGTTTTTCTAGTAGTCAACCTAACATGTGGCTTTTTAATGGAGTTCAAGACAAAAGATGCCAGCGTGTACAGTACGTATTGTAGATCTGCAGTCTGCAGCCTAAAAATAGACCAGTGGGCTGGCCGACAGTACACATGGGGTTTGCATGACTGAGAGAGTGAATTGCTGGTCAGAAAGAATTGAAGCCATCAACTAATGGAAAACTATAAATATAATTGATCAAAAAAAAAAAAAAAAAAGGGGCCATTTTTTCATACAGTACAATATTACCAAAACTTACAGAGGACACCAACTTACTGTTCTGACCCTCTACTTTCTACATCAAACAGGCAGGCACTGTACCACATTGAATACCATTTACATGTATTCAGGGGATGGAAACTAAAATAAAATAAATAAAAGATAAAAGAGGACTGAGTGACACCTATACAATATGATTAAAATGAAGTCCATCAAGGAATTCAAACCACTTGAGATTAAAAAAATTGATCATCAGATTTCAAATTATTAGTAACATTTGACACCAGAAATGTTCAGTGACTAAAACTATGTAGTAACTATATTGTAAACACACTGAGTTTATTAAAATTTTCTTAGTACTGTACTTACCGTACTGTACAGCTGGCAGAACTGCCTGTACTTTGTAGTGAACAGTACTACTGTACAGGTAGTATACTGCATTTCCCTATTTTCGTGCGTCCCTTATTTTCGTGCAGCACATACATATATCGTTAAGCCTACATCTATTTTCGGCTAGCCTAACTGCATGAAAATACTGGTCTCCATCCTGCTGTATTAACATGGACACTCTTGCAGAAAATCTTTTTGTGTGTACTGTACATGCATGCAGGTCAAGTTATTTTGGTTACACCTTCACACCTTTTCCCGACATTTCGATGTTCCGACACATGTAACTGTAATACTCTCTGATAACCTATAGGTAACCCTATTAAACCAAACCCTTATCCCAGCACTAACCTTCATGTAATTGGAATACAGGGGAGGTGAACAGTGAGCAGTCCCCGTTATCTTATTTTCAAGCTAGGTAGTGTTATTTAGTGATGTTTTTGTATTATCTAACATTAACTAGTTTTGTGAAAAGGAAGAACACATTGGAAGCCAGTATGGAAACTATGGCAATTGCACACCCGAGATTTTTTTTCTAGATTTTTATTGCACTCTTGAAAATTCACACTGCACACCTGATTTTTTAAACCGATGGCAATTGCCTCATATAACCCTAGGTAGGCCTATATGTTATATTGACTTGGCCTATTGAATGATCAATGGTCGTGGTCATGACGTGCTGATGACTTGATTGAATGATGAATGCAGTGTCGACAACCACTCGGCCAAGACCCCTGGAGTGAGGCTTATTTGGAACTTATGATCCGGTATCGATCCCATACTTTCCACTCTGGGTGTTATGGAGGCCTTCAAGAGTTTTGTGTAAATTTCTCCCAAGTATTTATTTCACACTTGACTTTTCGTGTTCACACTTCAAGTGTGCATTTGACACCTTGTTGCACACTGCACACTTCAATTTTTTGTTGGTGCACACCTGAGATCTCGGCCAAAAGTGCCATACTTTCCAGTCTGGATTGGAAGGATTTCCGATATGATTCTGATTTGACGTAAGAATCATGAATTTTCTGGTTTTTGCCCTATACCTGTAATACTAATTGCCCCTATGAGAAGAATTTCGGTTGTGCCCTATAGTTGTACTGTGAAATAATATAAAATGCACAGCCCTAATACACACTAAACACTGACAGTTCGGCACCTATACACTGTGTGCCGACAACCGGCACATGTACAGGAACTGTGTTGCAGAACTACTACCTGCATAAAAACGACCTGACAATTGGACGCACAAATGCAGTTGTCAGGAGCACGAATTTGTACCTTCGTAACTCCGGTGAGACTTATCAAAAACTGCTTTAAGTTTTGTCTTCGAAAAATTATTGAAGCTTAATTACCTCGCTCTTGCGAGACCCAACGCGAACTTCCTGTAAATTGGTTGATTCTGCCATACTATTGGCCCTGCTTTCTCACAAACCCTGATCGTGTTGGAGGTAGTAACGCACTAGTACATATCACCATACATGGAAATAGCGGGTGTTAGTCAGGGTCACCCTGCCGTGAAGGGTCCACTGACTGACTGGAGTTGACCCTCTAGCGAAGAGCCAATTAGGGGCGAAAGCAAACGTTATTCCCGAAAGACAGTGGCGTAGCTAGAGGGGGGGGGGGGCAGGGGGAGGTCGTCTCCCCTACAAAGCCTCCGTAGGCCTCTGTCGGAAATTTCTAGTCTCTGTCGGAAATAAATAAAAACACTTCATTTGAAACACAACACTTCTTATGTTTTTAAGCAGAATTACACATCGATACGTCAACGTGAAAATCAAAAGTCGGCCTGAAAACTCAAATTTTTTTTGCTTTTGACCCCCCCACAAATAATATCGAGCTACGCCACTGCCGAAAGACTGAGCTCTGCTCCCCAAAGACTGATCGCAAATGGTTTTAATCGATGAGGAATTTTCTACTAGCTCTGACGTGTTGTCCAGTGTGCCCCAAGGCACAGTCCTTGGCCCACTCCTGTTCTTGGTCTATTAACAAAACGACCAGCCAAATTGTGTCTCTTCTATGCTACGCTTATTTGCCAACGATCTTATCTTATATCGCCAGGTCGATTCTGTTATAATGACTGCATGATATATCGGCTCTCTGCCAGATTGGGAGTCCCTCTGGCATGATGAAATTTAACAAACTAATCCCATATGGGGGAGGGTGAATAGTCACCGCCCCCCCCCCCCCCCACACACACACACCAACTGTGACACCCATTTATAAAAGGAATTTTTTGTAAATATAATGAGGTTAAATTATATTTTAAAACGGAAGAAGAAAAGCAAACTTGAGAGAAACATAAGACACAATAATACTATATCTAGAAACAGGGGCGTCAATCCGTATTCAAATGTGGGGGGGGGGGGGGGACATACATGACTTAACACAAACCAACCCTATGGTTTCGAGGAGGGGGTGTCTTCCTATATGCCCTTTCCTCCCCCCCCCCCCTCATGATGACTGACGCCCTATTCTAATAACAGGCCCGTAGCCAGGAATTCTGATATAGGGGGCAACGACACCTCATAGAGGGGCACCGAAGAAGATTATGTTTGTTGTCAGTAGTACCACCACAGGATTACAGTTTAACGGATCTGCAGGGGATTCTATCTCAAGCTTACCACACATAGCTTAAAGATATCGGTTTTAATTGTGAACATACGCGTGCCGAAGCCAGGGGTGGCGCCAGGATTTCCCCGACAGGGGGGCCAGCAACCCAAAGTCTCAACGAAGGAAATAAAGTGCCGAAACGATGTTTGACGGAAAATTTTGGCGCGCGAAGCGCGCCGAAAATTTTGGGCTCTTTTTGGAGAAAATTTGAAAAAATTGCCTGCATTTTCCATGGAAAATTTGGAAAAAATTGGGTTCTGAAGAAGAAAATTGGAAAAGTTGGGGTTTTTATTGAAGAATTTGCCCTAATTTAGACCAAAATTAAGTAAATCGTCGGGGCGACTGGGCGTTGTCGGGGACTACGTATTTTATCGTATACATAACAGCTCCCCGACGAAACCGAAAAATTTCCCCGCCGGGGGGCAGCCTCCCCCGATGGGGGGGCCATGCCCCCCCCCCCGCTGGCGCCACCCTTGGCCGAAGCGCGCGAAAATTTCACTCTTCTGTTAGAAATTTTTCCCTGTTTTCAATACAGAGACGTAGAAATTCTCCACAAGTGAAGGGAACAACACTATAATCACGATATATCTTCAGCTCAGCAAGCGCAGGTGAAGTCGGTTAAGTACCTTGCAAACGGCGAGACGGGACCAGGGGCTGCCACTAGGCAGGCTTGGTGTGATCCAGTATGATTTTGTTAGGACCCAGAGGGAAATTCCCCAAATATGTGGCGAATTAACAATATGGGAACACTAGCATGGAGCTTTGAGCAGGACTTTGAATGACGGTGAGAACACACCAATGCCTTCACAGTTTACAATTCGGATGGTCATTATCGTATTTCTACTTTGAACGAAATTTTACATGAAAAAAAAGAGAAAAAGTAAATTTTGGAATAAATTTTTGGTACGAGTAAATTTAGTTTCAAACCGTATAGTCGTCGCGGAGCGAATGTTACTCAAGGTACTAGATTACTACATGAAAGCCCCTTGATGTCCGGGATCTAACTTTGAGACTTCACCTAGCTTTGGCTGGAAGAGTTCACTTGAATTTTTGTACTAATAATGTTCATGGGTGATATTACTTCGCTTGCGAGAATTGCGCGCGAAGCGCGCCGAAAGTTTGCATGAAAATTATTTACCACGGTAAAATCTGCATACAGACTCAGCAAGGGGTGGTGGAAAAATAATCCCGACGAAGGGACCAAGCTCCCCTAAGAGGGCCAGCAACCCGAAGCCCCGTCAGAAGCAATGGGTTACAGATTGGATACCGAACGCGAAATTTTGGGCGACCGGCGAAAAAATTTGGGGTTCTGTTGAAGAAAATTTGAAAGTATTTGGTTCTTATTAAGGAAAGTTAGAAAATTTGGGTTTCTATGGAAGAATCTGCCCTCTTCGTCCTAGACAGTTCTAATTCTCCCGACTAAGTTACTCCTTCTAAAACTTTGTTGAGCCCCTCCTTGTGCAGACACAAACCTAGTTTATTTCTTAAGGGCATATCTTGTTGGGCGTACAAGGCCATAATATGTAACCAGAATATTCTCTGCGCATGCTGTGTGTTGTGAGCTTTGATGTCAATCAAAGAGAATTCACCTAAGACCAATTGAGAATTTTGCTTTCTCCCAACCAAAATGTATTTGGGTGATGAGTGCCTGTCTTTAAGAACAAAACCAAGACGCCGGGCGACTGGTCGCGAGGAGATACCCCCTTCCACCACCCCTGGACATTGAGACACTTTACGTTTCATACAAAAATGATTATCATGATGTTGAGTCTGAATTAAGAATCTTCCCGATCGTAAGAAAAAGAGGATGGAACTTTTTATGGATTCAGTTTTGTGTTTTTCCGGGAATCACACCTACACGAAAAAACAATAGTCTAATTGTGGAACCTGTACATTTAAATTCAGCCAACATACCCGAAACGGGTGTTAAAGCTATATGTAACTGAAGATGAAAGCGCGCGTAGCGCGCGAAAATTTTTGTGATTTTAGAACAAAAATGTTACAGAGAACAAAATACGTTCATTATTAAACTCCTTTTGGGATCATTTTTGGTTACAAATCGGTTGGTGTCATACCCTGATACCAGGGCCACCGTTTACATGTACTAAAATTTTATTTTTGATCGATTTTCCGTATAGGGGAGCACAGTGGTCCGAATGGGGGGGGGGGACACGGCCCCCTCGTGCCCCGGCCTGGCTACGGGCCTGCCTAATAAGAATTATCATTTCAAAGTTAACACGACCACCATTGAGATCTGCCGGGTGAAATACACGGAATTACTCCAAGTTGTTATTTTACCATGTCCCAAAATAGCTAAAACCACGCTTCGCAGCGTGGATCATTGTTGGAGATCATGGACCCGACCAGGCCCGTTGCTAGGGTGACATGTTTGGGGATGTGAAGGTGACCGTCCTAAATTCCGACTGGCTGGACGTTTTTTCCAACTGAGAGGAGGCGTGTAAATTGCACTTTGTTTTATGAGCGCTCTGCGTTTTGTATACGGCAGTGGGGATCCTTCCTTTGTCACTACATAAATGTGTCGTACTGGGGGAGGGGTCTAAGGGGAGGGGCGTCCCCCTCTCCTTTGAGAAATTTTTGTTAATTTAAGGCTGCTTAAGTGCAAAACGGTGCTATCTTTGGGATATTTTTGGAGCTGATCGTATATGGCTGGAAAATGTCCATAATGTAGTGAATTCTAATTTTCCCGACTGGCTAGATGTTTTTACTAACTGCAGTGACGCCGCGTAAATTGCACCTTTTCATGCACACTGCGTTTGTATACAGCATTGGGGATCCTTCCTTTGCCACTATATAAAGGTGTCATCCTGGGGGGAGGGGCCTCCCCTTTGAGAAATGTTTGTTAATTTAAGGTTGCTTAGATGCAAAATGCTATTTTTGGGATATTTTTGGAGCTGATCGTAGTATAGCAAAGTTGTGAAGGACTAGCAAGGACGTTTTCAGAATGCTTTTAAGTCGTAAGTGTATTAACAATCACTATCTTTACCGATAATTGCTTCTGCGAAGCGCTCTGTAAAAATTTTTTGAAAAATGTTTAACGGCAAAAAAGTACTTTCAACCTTCCACATCACGCTACGAATTAGACTGAATGCAGTGGCGTACCCAGGATTTGTCTCAAGGGAGACACGCAGTATGTTGTGTGACCGCCGGCCTGGGGGAGGGGTCTAAGGGGAGGGGTGTCCCCCTCCCTTTTGAAATTTTTTGAAAAATTAGGTGTCCTTACATGCAATTTGGTGCCACATATGTTACCTGTTGAAGTAAAGTCTGTGTTAAAAAAATTACGTTTTTTTAAGGAACTAAAAAATAGGCATCAGTGAGGGGCATAAAAAATTTACATATTTTTAGGAACTTAAGAAAATCGGAATAAGTGAGGGGGCATGGCCGAATGGCCCTCCCCTCTGCGCAGGCCACTGTTTGAATGATCCCATATTGATGAGAAGTCCCTTCAGATGTTTGGAGATGTATGTCTGTTTTCGGAGAGTGTTGTGATCAGAATAGTTCCATGTATTTACCTTTTCAATGGTCATGAGAAGGAGTGCAAACCGTGACGCATGCGAAATTTTGAAATTTTGAAATTTTGTCATTAAAAAGATTTCCCTGACGAAATCTGCAATCAGAATCTGCACCAAGACACTTAACAATTGTCCAGCAAACCTACATACCACTCAAAAAGCCAGTCAAACAGAGCCACGGCACTACTCTTTTACGCAAATGTGGGGGGGGGGGGACATTTGATATTGTATCCCCCACCCATCGAAATGTGGAGGGGACTTGTCCCCCCGTCCCCCCCCCCCCAGGATTGACGCCCATGTCTAGAAACTACCAAAATTCTGCAGATGTATGGTAGAAATGCCCACATGAGAAAAAAGAAGTTTTGTCTGATTTCTGGGGAGAAAATCCGTACAACTGTCCAATTTGTGGTACTATTTCAGGCCCTGAAATATGACAAAACATTTGTCAATTATTGCACCATTTCGCATCTGAGCACACATAATAAACAATATTTTTCCAAAGTGGAGTGGACACGTCCCTCTCCCCTTACATCTCAGCCTCCAACAGGTAGGGCTGTCAACTCTCGCGCGACATTCAGCGTGAGAGCCACGCATTTCGGCGCGATCTCACGCTCTCACGATGAAGCATCAGTTTCGCACGCAATGTCAATCTCAGTAGGGTGTGAAAAATTCCACTCATAACGCAAACGATGTGTCGGGTGTCGGTAAAACGCCAACTCTCACGCTACCTGGGTTCCTTATACAACTGATCATAGTCAGTCTGCAGTAAGCTGACAGTAGTGCAGTATATGTATAATTAATCTTGCCATCTTCGACCCTAGCCCCTTTCAATGCAAACGTAAACAATTATGTCTGAGTCCACCGGATGAATTTATATTCGAGTTTAGGCTGTCAGCAATACATACCGGTAGGCCTCACTGTCGAATTTCCAATCTTTCGTAGGCCTATAATGTGAACAAACTGTCTCCTTAAACGTTTCCAGGAACATGAAACATCTGAAAACTGGCAATTCTGGTCATGCAGTAATGATAAGGAACTTTTGGCAAAAAGTCCCACTGGCGGGACGCTGCGCGCGAACCCATGATCGCGCTCTGCGTCAGTAATCTCCCAGCTTATCTCACTCTCACCAGTCACTAAAAGTTGACAGCCCTTGCCCCAGGACACAGCTGAATAGTCACCCCTTCACAAATTTCTAGATCCGCCACTGAATCCAAGTGTTTTGTAATGCGTATGACCCGCTGTCACCCACAAGAAGAGGCCGATCTGTTATAACTATCATATGGGCAACTCCACACTCCAAGAAGTTAAACATCATCCCTACCTTGGTGTTGAGCTGACCAATGATCTTTCTTGGTCAAAACACATCACTCAAACTGTAAGTAGTGCAAATAAAGTTCTTGGACTCTTGAAGAGAAATTTGTGAAACTATTCACCATCTACTAAAGAAATTGCCTACAAGACCCTTGTTAGACCAAAACCTGAGTGAGCCAGCTCTGTCTGGGATCCGTATCACGTTACCCCTACTGAGTCCGTAAAAAAATATCAACGTCGTGCAGAAAGATTGGTTAAAATGATTACAGCCACACCAGCAGTGTCAAATCTATACTTAAGGACCTTACGTTGGAATATCTGGAACTACTTAGGACCAAAGCTCGTCTCATATAGGCCTATTACTCTTTTCAAGAAAATCATGGATTAACACCTAGCAATGTCTCTCATCTGGCAGCAAAACCTATAGGACGCGTGCTTCTGATGTCATGAACTATATACAGCCCCGTCTACTTATAATGACTGTTATAAGTGTTCGCTCTATCCGCACACTAGATCCCACTGTGAAATAAACTTCCACCAGAGCTTAAATCTGCCCCTGGTGTGCTATCCTTCTTCAGACAGTTACTGGAGACCCACATCTAATTCCGGCAAAGAAGGACCCACACGTCAACAGCCCTCCTGGGCGATTTGTGTGGATCAAGATCAAGAGCTACGTCCCATAGGGTAAAACAAACTAAAGTGGCCAACCTCTTGACCTTCAGACCATTACATCACGGGCCAGCTGGCCGTATGTGGCCCGCGGCGAAATTCATACATTCAGACACAGAATCACTTGAAATGTAAATTATAAGAATTATTTTGGTGTCCACCGTTTATCCTGCTATTACCACATTCCGGATATTTTACGTCAAATGCTGTGAAACACCCTGATATCAGTGACTTTGTCATAAAAACCTGTGTGCAAATGGTCAGGGTAACCCTACCTTCAAGTAACGTATTTGCATTTGGTCTTTTCACGTATACCCTGTGGTTATGCACAACGTAACGTGCCCACCATTTTGGGAGGTAAGTCGGAGTGCAGAACCCTTGTAGGTCTAGTGATAACCTGATAACGGAAACTTTGCGTGGGAGGCTACATAGCATTAAACAGAAGCGCACTATCAGCTGTACAAGTCGATCTCTTTGAGTGCGGACCTCAGTTGATGAAGATTCTGTTGCTAGCTACGAAATAGTTGGGGAACCTTATTTTTTATCTGACGGGCCGTTTTAATTTGATAGTCATAATCTACTCGCGGCGGGCCGCAGACAGCAAGGGCACAACAAGCTTTCCCCATAAGGTACAAGCCAGAAGGCCCCAAACAGGCCCTGGTGAGTCCAGGAGGAAAGCCCAGGCAAGTAACTAGGCGACGTCTCTGAAGCTCTGGAGTTTGTCCAGATTTGCCCTACAAATGATATGTAATAAAAAGTGCGCCCAAAGCGTGCCGAAAAACAGCATTTTGGAGAAATTTTAGTTAGGTAATGATTGTTTAAATTACACGATATTTTACAGTAAGGAGCATATATAAGTACCAAATACCCAAAATATACGGACTTTATGGCAGGCCCGTAGCTAAGGGAAAATATATCCCCCTCGAAAATTAAAAGATTCTATTAGCACATTTTACTATAGATTATCTTACCCCCCCCCCCTTATAATTCAGACCTTGAAGGGAAGTTATTTTACGATCATGCTAAGCGACCACGGATGTGGGAGAAGCCTATGTGGCTTATGAAATACAACTTCACGTTGGACGGCTAACCAATTCAACCATTTGGATCAAATTTGGTATGATGAAAGGCCAATTCAGATAAGTAAACCGTAGATTGAGCTTGGGTGAAAAATGTACCTTACTTTGACCCGGCCGGGGATTGAACCCCTAACCTCTCTTTTGCTAAGCTTCGTCTCTTCAAATAGCACCGCCTTTATCCACTGGGCCACAGCACCGGTGAAATATTTGCGCCCCTAGAAGCTGTTTCGCCCTCTACCCTTTTTGTACTTTGTCTGGCTACTAGACTGTCATTATATTGTAGTTGGTTGCCGGTGAGAAAATACCTATGTCCCTATACAGCTAGAGGAGCTTTCACACCCGACGCTGCGCTGACCTGCACCAAGCCGTGGAAAAAAGTTAAACAAGAGATTGAAGGTGGCTACATCAGACGCCGCGCCCCGACTTGCCGTGTGACGCTGTGAAACGGTGCGGAAGTTTGAAAACAAGAGTTGATTTTTTTCTTTAAACTTTTAAGGCGTTGCGTTTTCAAACAGCCAATCACTGGACTTTATTCGAAGACTCGCGATATGCAAGACTTCCTTTTTGGCGAAGTTTGCATGTCATCATCGACAGCCATCTAGCGCGCTTAAAAGTATATACCGTACAGGGTACAGTATAGACTATCAGGGAAAATCGAACCTTGTCGCGAACAAGAACAAGATGGCAATTGGTGACTCAGCGGTGGAAATAAAACCATCACTATATAGCACCAAACATTAGCATGATATTAAATGCATGCAAAGCCATCGCATGATGATACAAACCCAACTTTCAAAAATGTGTAATACTTCCAAAAGTGCACGCAATTCACGTACTACACAAAAGTCATTTGTACGATGATTTATTTCAAAAAAAAAATTCAAATTCCATAAGTCTATTTCCTATGTCTTATTCATTAAAATTTGAAAAGGAGTCAATACCATTTTGCAAATTATTTAAACAACCAAATTTAAAACCTGTGCAGCATTGTTCACTCTTGTGTCGAATAAGTATGAATATTTGTTGAACAAAAATTTGGCTTAAAAATAAATGAAATGAATGAAATGAAAAAAATTTAGGACCGTTAGGGTCTCTAAAATTTGTTGGTAAGGGAGAGAAAAAAGTTTTAGCGCCTGGATTTTGAAAGCCCATTATTCCAAAAAAACGTGACGGTGAACACGGAGAATGGAAAAATGCAGAAGGAAGAGTTAGGCTCTACGGAGCCCTCTGTAGGCGGGTAACCCACGGTGCTATTAGGTTTTTTTTTCCAAAAAGTTATTGCAGGCAATAATGGTATACATGTAAATAGGAGGTAAGTATCGGAGCTCATAGACTCCCAAATCAGCGAGTGTTAGAGATTTTCTGAGGTAACGTAGGCCCTTCTCGGTCACAGCTAATGATAATTGTAGAAAAACTTCTGACAACTACTGGGTCTGCAGTAGCCTATACCCCCCCCCCCCCCCCCCACTGGCTCCGACGGCCCTTTGTAACAAAGATCCATTCCGTACCTCAATAATATGGGTACACCTTTTCAGTCCGACACGTTTTCATTCCGAAAATGAAATACACGTCTTCATTCCGAAAAAAACGAGTTTTCAGTCCGACACGTCTTCATTCCGAAAATGGAATACACGTTTTCATTCCGAAAAAACGAGTTTTCAGTCCGACACGTTTTCATTCCGAAAATGGAAAACACGTTTTCATTCCGAAAAAACGAGTTTTCATTCCGAAAATGAAATGCACGTCTTCATTCCGAAAAAACGAATTTTCAGTCCGACACGTTTTCATTCCGAAAATGGAAAACACGTTTTCATTCCGAAAAAACGAGTTTTCATTCCGAAAATGAAATGCACGTCTTCATTCCGAAAAACTGAGTTTTCAGTCCGACACGTTTTCATTCCGAAAATGGAAAACACGTTTTCATTCCGAAAATAAAATACACGTTTTCATTCCGAAAAAACGAGTTTTCAGTCACTGTCACTGTCATTATCACTATCACTATCACTATCACTATCTTTATCATTATCATTAATATTTATAATATCCTAGTTTACTGCACAATCTAAAAACGGTGTTTAGGAATTGATCATTTTGAATATTTTTTCTAAGCACTTTCATCCCCGCACTTTGTAATCATGTTTAGATGCTAAACACGTGTTTTTATTCCCCCCCCCCCAAAAAAAAAAGAAAAAAATAAGTTTTAAAACACCTGCTAAACATCACAGTAAGTGTACAATAGCTAGACAAGCATTTTATGATTTTAACGTGTTTATAAAGTGAGGCAAAATAAGTGTTTCATTGGTGAACACGTTCTTCAGAGTGCATAATAACTTACAATGTTAAAAATAAAATTTCAACTACACATACTAAGATAAAAAGGCACCCTGAGCCGAGAAGCTTCCTGCTATTTATTCAGCCTTCCTTAGCTCTAATGAAAAACGATAAAGTGCGTTCATATGTCCACCTATAAAGTTTCTAAAACACATGCAAAGAGCAATAAAGAATTAATGCAACTACTGTTCAAAGTTTGTGCTGATTAATCAGCACAATCAGCACAAACTTTGGACAGAAGTAGTACTTAAAACATAAAGCTTAAAATAAGCAGCAGTAAAGCAACAAAATAGGATATTTAAAACCAGCTGTAAGTGCGTCTTCAATATTGAAGTTAAGATAATACTAAAAAAGTTAAAAACAATGGTAGCTAATAGGGACCAGGAAGTAGTATCAGTCAAGACCATTTCACATTAGAAAACACAGAAAGGGGTGGGAAAAGTACCCCTGAACTGTGCCGTAGATAACTTGCTCTAAAAATCTCTAGGAGGATGCAACAAAACAAGAAGATAAAATTGGATTCTTAAAACTAGCATGCAAATTTGTTGCATTGTAGTTAAGAAAACTAGCTTATACCAACGTAGCTTCAGAGGAATAGGAGTAGTAATCGAGCAAGAACATTTCATAAAACAAACCGCCAAAAGGAATAGAAAAAATTCCTTCCTTTCATTTAGGCCTAGAGAAAACAAAGTGTTCTGTTCTGTTTGTCCTCCAAAGAGGTATCAGAACTTAATATGAAAAATACATACATGTCAAAAATTATAGCACTAAGACAAAAGAAAACATATGTATATATATATTTATAAAAGAAAGAAAAGAAAAAACACATTATAATACAATGACATAGTTAACTGTCATGTGACCAAAATACTGGCACCAGTTTGAAAAGAAAGAATAGGTAATGCACTGTTTGCAACTAGCGAAACTTTTCCATGATTTTTCAACCCCCAAAAAACCTAATTTCTAAGGGCAGCTTTATTACTTGACTGAAAAAGTAATTCCATTTGAGTGGCACTTGCTCTGGATCTAAATATTTTGAAATACATACTACGCTCATTGGAAAAGGGGCATTCAAAAATATAGTGCAATTCGTCACCGATTTGGTTCTCAGAACAGAAAAACAAACTCATGTAAATCAAACCTTGGTATTTACCACAAATGGAAAGAATGTTGGTATTACTACATCTGTATTAACAAAGATTTACAGATCAAGGAGGACTTGGGCTTACTAAATAATTCTCGAAATTAAGTCTCTGTTTGAATATCGTATATATTTTACAATTAGAGATTATTTTCCTGTGTAAACCGTTCTTGTTCATAAATATCACTTGGTCCCCTACTTATTGAGTTATTTAACCAGGATTTTCGAGAAGAGACTTGCATACTGTCTATTTGACTCACGCCTAAATGTTCTGGTTACAAAAGACATTCCAGACTTATTTAGTTTGATCTTAACTATCCAAGGGGAACTGTAAAAACCATTATTATCAAGAGCTCTTAAGAATTGATACATCACGTATGACAGCTTATGTTCACATTCGATACCAAAATATTAATCACCCTAATTTCAATTGTTTTAAGTAATTTGTGACGCCCAAGAATACCATACACCATACAATTTGAAGTATTCTTACCAAGCTTTAGGATAGACTCACGAAATTTACTATGAAAAATTCTCTATTTGTTTTAGGTCTTCAAACCCCAAGATTTCACATCCATACAGTAAAACGGGTAAAAGTAATTGATCAAATCCAATGGAAGACAAAGACTAGAACTTTTGTTTAACATACCGTGAGAACTGTATTAATACTAGACTAGCTGTAAGTCTGCTCTATAATAATGAACTTAATATCCGATACCTGATGAGAAGAATTAGGGAGCTAGACCCCTAATCATTTACACTATTGGGAACGAAAGGTTTGGTGATCTCGTTGTGTCAAGGACATAGTGGGAAAGAATAAAACCCATTCCTTTAAGTGCAGCATTTGGGGCCATAAGGAGAGGTGGGGCCCTAAATGGCCCCCAAAATGACCTTCATTTACACTTTTGAGAACAACACTGATATTCATAACAATTTAAAGTACTAAACCCAGTCGATTGAAAAATGCAACTTAAGAAAACAAAATCTGGGACATTCTTTACTTAAGAAGGGCCCAAAGTGTACCCAAAATAGGGTCTCATTTACACTTTTGAGAACAAGGATGAAACTCCTATTGTAATATCTCCACACATTACTGATTATAAAAATATAACTTAAGAAAGGATGGTCCGGGGCATTCAGCTTAAGAAGGGCTTAAGTGGACCACAAGAGCTCACATGGGGCCCAATTACACCTTTATGAACAATGCCGATATGAACAGCAATTGATCCACTTACATCGTAAGTTTCAAAAATAAAACTCAAGCAAAAAATCGGGGCAGTGGTCGTTTAAGAAGGGTCCAGTTCGGGTCCCAAAGACAGGGCGCCTCAATTACACTTCTGAGAACAAAGCTGAAATTGATACTGTATAGTATCATCAAACATCAGTACTTTAAGAAATATATCTTAAGAAAGGATGGTCCCCGGCATACCAGATTAAGAAGGGCTCACCTGCACCTTGCACTGCATTGCAGTTTTGTTAACAGCCCTTTTTACGTCAAATGTTTAAAAACTGCGACAGAAAATGAAAAAGCAGTGTGTTAAACCATCTTTTGAAAAGGGCAGAAAGGACACACAGAGGCCCACTGTAAAAAAATGATTAACACTTTTTTGTAACAGATAATAAATGCCTCTTGGAGTTTATGTGCCCCCCAAAACAATAAAATACATAAGCAAATTAAACGTCTAAAACGCCAACTTTAACACAATGACGCCACTTAAACGCCATCTCGTAAACACGTTTATGCGTTTATTTCATGATTACTGTAAACATCAAGTTGTTTTTAATAAAGGCAAATTAACATATATATATATATATACATATATATATATAAATATATATATATATATACACATATATACATATATATATATATATATATATATGTAAAACATATAAGCGTGTTTGCGGAGTGCACTTTAATTGACGTCATTATCTTTATCATGTGTTAATATTCGTTCAGTCATTTACTGTGCTTATCCATTTTGTTGTTCATTTTCTATTTTTTTAACGCCATAATGTGTTAAAAAATGAAGACGTCTCTTTTTACAGTGGGGCCTCTGAAAACCAAGGCATATTATTCCTGTAAAATTGCCTGACATAGGTTAATTGTCGGTGGTTGTGGCTTTGCGTCTTCCGAATTTTGGAAGGAAAAAAGCAAGCGAGATTATACATGGTCATACACTGGCCTACTTTGCCGACATGAAAGCCTCCTAAAGCCTTCGAAGTAGAGAAAAATTAACTTACCACTCGGAGTGAGAGCAGAAGTTTTTCTCTTCATTTGGCAAATTACATCGGCTTAATAAAAGTGCATATTTTTTAGCTGAAATGGCATGAGCCATAGAAGACAGAACATAGAAGGAAGTACAAGGTAAACAGGAAATGGTCTAGCATAATCCTTATTTGTTATCAAACACCTTGCAATTCCTTAAGAGTTGAAAGTAAATGTATTGTATTCCCAACTTAAGTAGGGATACGGGCTTTGTAAAGACACAAAACTAAATGAAAATGTAAATTCCAATAATGCATTAAGACCACTCTATTTGAAAAAAAAAAGATAATATTTAAGCGACTTCTAGCTGCCAGACAGAGCCGCTGTTTTTTCAGAGGATTTTGTGAGGAACAGACACCTTCCTGCATCGCGGGATTTTCCTTAATCTGTTACTGGAAAAACAGCCACAGTGCAAAGCGTGCAAAATGAGTCGCCATTACAGACTTGGTCAGCTAGCCAACCACGACAAGAAAAGGCTTCATTTATGTAGGTATATATTCGGTATTTATATGTATGATTTATGCATGAAAAACGGTTGCATCCGATTGAAACTTTTATTTTACAATTGAGAGCACATGGGCATGTTCTCCTATTGTCTCCCGATTTTACTGTAAGAAGGTTATCGCCAGAACATATTCATAGGTTTAAAGTTCCCCATGAACTTAGTATTTCTTTTTCAGCCAGGTCTAATGACTTCAAAGAGTATATATAGGCCTAATAAAGCAACAGGGCGTGACTCTGTTCATTTTTAAAATATACGCGATTATAAAAGTCTCAACCCATTTTTTTTTCTTGAACAGACTTTAGTAGAGACTATTATTGTTAGTATGGAGTGAGTTAGATACCACTGCTTCAAACAAGTTGTTGAAATACTGTATTTTTACGGTACAGTAGAATTCTGTTTTTCATAGAACTGTTACACGTCAAATATTCTTTCAGAACCCTTTTGTCTGTTTGTGCCATTGAATCCCCGGGATCACACTGTAAAATGAGTGGTATCGTAGAAAATGATGTATATACATGGATACCAGGATTGTAGCTTTGTCTTCAAAACTTCAAAACTAGTTGAACCACCGACGACCAGCCTCTGCTATATTCCTTACCTTAAACATTTTCCCAAGAAAGGCCGATTTCGGTCCTAGGCAAATCCGTTACCCAAAGTTGTACAGTATTTGGTTATGCTTTCAAATGCTTGCAGACTTGTGGCCAAATTATGTTGATCTGAATTAAAAAAGATGCTCGACATTCGAAACTGAGCTCCCGAAGTAAAGATTCGCACATTCATATGTCGGTTCTATGACTGGAGGTAGGACTTTCACCACACTGATTGCAATCTTTGGTCTCCTTCGTCATTTGCTACGTACTATACCGAATTCCATATTATTATTTAATTAATCGTCTGCATGAGAAAGTATCAGTTTGAGCCTACTTCAGGAGATTTTTTAACTCCGTTTAATTCTCCAACAATTATCTTTGGTCCATGTCGTTATGGAAATACTCTTTTGGGAGTTAAAAGTGTAGGTCCTATAAATAACAAATTTGTATTGTCAATAAAATGGAGTCACGGTAACTGCCTCTTTCTCCTTTGTTTAGTTTCATTTTTCCCCCAACAGACAAGCTTGGGACCCACAAAAACTATCACTGGGAGAGCTACAGTATGTTCCTTGTCTTATGGCTGCTCGTATATGTGTAATCCAACAATTATCACCTGAATAATAAATGTATTCCGGTGACGTGGGCCTAAAAGTTGCAAACAGAAACACTTCTGAAAGCTAAAAGTGTGCACTTTTAATGACCAGTTCTTTCTAAATTAAGTTGCACCTTCAACATCAAATTCCATTTGAGTTTTGAGATTTTTATGCTTTACGGTGGAAACTTCATTGCCTCTTAACTCAGTGCAAATGGCAATTTGGCCACTCTCCAGGCCTTCATGGTCCCTTTAAGATACTTAAGAATTAGTTTCAGTTTTGTTCTCACAAGTGCAACTTGGAACTTACTTAAAGTGTTCCTTAAGTGTGAAATTTCAAAAGTACATGTTACTGAACTTCAAGAAAAATGCATCCAAATGTCCAACTCCTGCCCATCTTCACAGGAAATTCCTGAGCTTAGATATGGTAAAGCTTATTCACTCAATATTAAGTGGTAGAATGCGCAATAATTTGTGATGTCATTGTTCTGCAGAAACGAAAGAAAACGTTTTTGAGGTTGGCCCTAATGGTCTTCCGTAAGTTCGACACAGGAAGGATTGGGGAAGTCAGAACTGATGAGATCTAAAAGTATATATGGCATTCGGGCAATCGGCAAAAGGAAAAACAGGCAATTCAACAACGCTGCATAAATTTGAAGGCGAAACGGTTTCCTTTGGGTATCAAAGTTCATCGTTGTTTGAGACCCAAGTAATTTGATAATCAAGGAATTAGACCACATCGTAATTGTAGGAGAAAAGTCGGTGTTGGGGTATTTTAGTACTTTTGTGAGGGCGCCTTCCCTCCCAATATGTGCGCATGAGAAAACTTTGTAACGATGTCTAAAAATTCGTGTCGTTTAATCATTGTTAGTAGAATATGTTCTCATGAAAAACGACCAAAAGTCGACTTTTATTAACCTCTCGAAAATACTCGAAAATATCGCTATTGAATTAATTATTCCTCTTGTAAAATGCCTCCTTCATGGTTTTTTAATTCCTAAAATAGAACAGAAGTTTATCTGCACAGAGACTTCTCGTTTGTAATTTTCTTCCTTTTAGAAAAGTTGATTTCTTAATATAATTTTGATTCCTCTTTTCTAAAAGTAGGTTTTTCCCGTATACAGTAACACAAAAGTGTTAAATTATAGTGTGGGGGTATTTGTGATCCCCACAATGGGCCATTAATTTGTTATAACACAGAATTTTTCTCGTTATTTTATTTTTTGGATTAAATATGAAAGAGGGCAAATTGCTCATCAATAGCATAGTTTTAAAGCAAAAATTTGTGTTATTGCGTGTAGTCACTACCATTATTTTCTGATGTCGATTTAATGCAATATAAATTACTTGATCGGGATATTCTGGCTGTGATAATTGTACTTTTTGGTGATTGAGAGTGGTGCAGTACATTGTTATTGGGTCTTTTACTGTGTGAAGATATGCACAATGAATGACAGGCAGTTTGGTGCACACAGGTGTTAAGTGAATGATCGCGTTTTTGCATCAAATAAGATAGCAAAAGTTGCATCCTTCACACGTTTTTAATGTAGTTTTCAACTTTTCACCCTGATGATGAGGTATTGGTCCTTAGAACAATAAAGGCACCCGATTTTCCCATTAGTGTGCTCAGTTCTCAAAATCAAAAGCTTAACGTGTTTGAATCCCAAACACTCGATATATAGGATAATTAAAACCCCGACGACCCATGGACCTTGAATAAGACATGGAATGAGTTTATCCCTCAATTGCTCTGGCTTGTGTCGGTTTTAGTAATAACCATAGGTTTACTAAAACCGACACATGCCACAATCGAAAGTTATATGATGTCAACACAGGTTATGGGTTGTAGGGGTTGTGGGGGTCTCAGAACTAATCCGTGGAAGCTGCGATGTCAAGGACACGTACACCGATATAACACATGACAGGTAACAGGAAAGAAGCCGGAAAGGCTACTAGGTAAAAAGAGCAAGGAAGGCAAACAAGTCTGCGTGGCACGCTGGCGGTTAAATTGACCTACTTAATTAAAATGTGTTGTATGTTTTCAATACTATCCAACAATACATTAAAGATCACTTGTTTAGCCCAACCTAATAGTTGGCCATACTTCGGTATTTCGTTTCGATATCTTTACTAATTAAGCTGCAAAATGCAATGCGGGTGGGGTCACCCCGTCCGTTAACTTACAGATAGACGTGAGTTCAATGGTGCAGGTTTCAGCTAGATCGGACATTGTGATGGTAAAAATAAAGTCGAAATTGAGTTACCTGAAGTACGCCTTCATATCTTCTAGGTTAGTCATCGGACATCACCCCTTTCTTTGCATATGTTACAGATCTCGAAAGTGCAATCCTATAGCTTAGCCAAATATCTCGAGATTTTAGAGTTCAAAGGCGATCAAACATTTCCCAAAAGTTATATAAATTTTCAAAAAACAATTTAATGGAAAATATCATGCTGGGGTCACTTTAAAAATGTTTTTCTTAAAGAGGATGCATGATACAAATATGCGGTTTCTTGTATAGTAAAGATTACTATGAATGAATAAAAAATCGCCTAAAGTTGCCGTTTGAAGTTAAGAACATGTAAACATTTTATGAGAATAATTTAAAAAGTTAGCAAAAGGGACGTTGGTTTTATCTTATATCTCAACAACAGAAAGTCCGATGGAGATAAGGATTATGGCCTTGTGATCCGCGGGGTCGAATCACTATAATATGGTGTTACTGCATGGTAAGTCTGAAGGGTTCGGTGAGATTTTTTAAATTTTGTATTCATTGGGTACCCCTGTAAAATTAAATTTATTAATTTAACCAGAATGCAAAAAATGCATTGAGGTTTCGATGAAATGTTTCATTGGAAATTATAACATGATGTACCATTTATTATAGTCACCATAGGTAAAATGCTTACACAAAGTGTTGGAAAAAAAAGTATTTTAAATCCAAGCTTCCTATCTCCAAAATCGTGTTAACAAGGTTTTCAGAGTTTGACTCCTGGTGACCCTAGATGACCTTTTACCCTCATCAAAAACAATAGGTTCCTCCTCTCTATATGGGACACCTGTGTACCAAGTTTGAGAACTGTCAAAGCTTCCCTTCTTGAGATATCGTGTTAAAGAGCAAAGTGTCACAAACTCACACATACATCCCCACACAGGCTACACACATATACACACACACACGCCATCATGGCATAGGATTCTCTTTCATCGAAACCAAAAGACTTTTAGAAACCAATACTTCAATGGTACGTTGTTATGCTTACAGGCGTAGGAAGCTGTTCGAGATTGAGGGGGGGGGGGTGGGAGGCTGGACTTTGTTTCGGAGAGCCGTCCTTTTAGGAGGGGCCCCCTACCCTTAGCAATTTTTGGGGGTATTTGGGGGTCTTTATATGCAATTTGATGCAACAAATTGGGTGAATTTTAAGAAAAATTACTGCAAAGTTTGACATTTTTACACAGGCAACAAATAAGGGGTTTTCATCCTTGGATTGAGGGGAGCGAAAGCATACTTTACATCATACTTCCAAATTTTTGACTGGGGGGCTAAAGCCCCCAAGCCTCCCGCTTCCTACGCCTATGGTTATGCTATATTCCATTTTCGGAATGAAAACTCGTTTATTCGGAATGAAAACGTGTATTTTATTTTCGGAATGAAAACTCGTTTTTTCGGAATGAAAGCGTGTATTTTATTTTCGGAATGAAAACGTGTATTTCATTTTCGGAATGAAAACGTGTCGGACTGAAAACTTGTTTTTTCGTAATGAAAACGTGTATTTTATTTTCGGAATGAAAACGTGTCGGAATGAAAACTCGCTTTTTCGGAATGAAGACGTGTATTTTATTTTCGGAATGAAAACTCGTTTTTTCGGAATGAAAGCGTGTATTTTATTTTTCGGAATGAAAACGTGTATTTCATTTTCGGAATGAAACGTGTCGGACTGAAAACTTGTCGGACTGAAGACGTGTCGGACTGATGGGTGCACCCCAATAATATCACCAGTCGTGCTGGAACGGAGAAGCTATATATGTGGTGTTTTTCTCAATGATAGGACTCACTGCAGTAATCATGCAAATACTCGACCTCTGCTGGGCTCGGCATCCCATAGAGCAGGGTATAGGAACCTACATCCTGTTATATGGCTTATCCTCAAGTACACTATATAGCGCCACCCATCTAGTGTCTAGCTTTAGCTCAAGCTCTAAGTCGGTGAAGTTCACCGAACTGTTTTCTGGATTGGTACGACAAACTCAGCACACTCGCGCATGCGTACAACACGTACAATAAGAGCGTTGGAGGGGGCCTCATCCCCTCTCACATCTGCGCAGAAATTTATTATTTGTGGGCAAAATGAATGTTATTTTCTGCCAAACATGCATCAAACTTTCGGACGACGTACTGAAGCACCCCCACCCCCCCACCCCTTGCCCCCAATCGATAGAAGTCGCATACAATCATGATACCTGAGGACCGGCGACTGTCCCGTCTACGCTTGCCGTGGACACGTAGAACGAAAAGGGCTAAAACTTCTTACTTACGCATAAGGTCGGTCACGTTACTCCGTTAATGATAAGGAATTTCGGTGGTGCTTCATGCGTTCGGTGTGACCACGCTGCGAGCTTTACAAGGTTAAGCACAGCGCAAAAAGTCACACTTTCAAAATCACTGGCTTTATGTGAAAATCAGGATAGGTTAGCTAAATCATAATAAGGTATATCTGGGTAACATTATTTTCAAGAAACATGACTCCTACAGAAAGAAATTTATTGCTTAGCAGCTCAATGAATAATTCAAATTTTTAATTGACGCAACATTTCGGTAGTCCTTGTAATTGACAAAATTGCTTACCATGAATTAAGTAGAACAAGTTGTTGGCCGAGTTTAGTTTTACAAATGAATAACTAAACGGCTGAGAAGCGACAGACCTCTACATCAGTATTTTTATGTACCGAGATTTTCAAAACTTTCTTCGTCTGGATGGCGAAGGGTGAAAGCCAACAAAAGTTACCAAGAAGGGCTTCTTCTCCCCGAAGGAGCAACATTTTCAGAAGGCGCGCCCAGACTAAACTGATCGACAAATCTCTCAACATTTAGACCACTACATTAAGGGTCCGCCATGCATGGCTCTATTCTAGACTGGCTAAAAGAAACAGTGCTTTAATGTATTTTTTTTTTTTTTTTAGAAATCTCTTCCGCTGGATTCCGCGGAGGGCGAAAACCAAAACTTACCCGTTTCCAAGCATCCCACTATTTCTGTGTAATTAACTGTCCGATTGTCGTTGTGTTTTCTACTGCACTGATCATTTTATGTGCAACTGACGGCTTCGGGGAGGATCAGTATACCGTACTGGGGAGGATTAGCCTTGGATAACCTTGCCCCTTCTACGAAACTTTAAATAGAATAAACTAAAAGTATATACAACAGCTTTCCCTAGGCTCGATTTCGCCCGTCCTATATCAACTTGCCGTAACTAAACTTGAACTCACGGATACTGGACTCACCGGAAACCACTGACCGACAGTATAGAATTGAAATGCATCCTGGAACCCGGTATGATGATCCTGGGACAGGTAGACAGCTTCTTTGGCTTTTGTAGACCTGGGTGTATGGCATTTTTAAATATTTTTACATTTTAAAGTGTAAATTATCACGAAGCAATTTGACATTCCACGCCAAGGGTAGGGGATTGTATTTTCTAACAGTCTAAGAAGATAATTTGCTAGATCTTTTGTTTGTGTAATGAAAGAGCGCCACATACTAAATTCAGGGGGGAAAATTGTGCTGGGGGTTACTGCACTTTGTGCATTGTACGTTCTCCACTTTTTCACGATTGGTTCCTCAGGAAAAACGATAATTTCACGGTATAATCATAGGGAGGATATCTATGGGAATGACTCACTTTGTAATCAGTGAGCATTAATCCTATTTTTCTTGGGCTGGGTTCCTCAGGAAAGACAATAATTCCAGATTCTTTTGAGAAATCCAAGGACTACAAGAAGTTTTTAATTTATTTATTTCGCTTTTGTTTATTTTTCATATTTTAGTTAGAGGAAAAACATATCACTTTTCTTAGGCCCTTTCCTAGTCGAAGATAGCAACTGAACTGCAGAATACTCTGCCCCAAAACCCTTCTCACCGAGACTCCTGGAGTCGCGGTCTCAGTCAGCACGATGATGATGTAACAAACTGCAGAGAGTCACATCTTCACTGAGGACCGGGACTGCGACTCCACTTCAGATTGGAGTCCCGGTCGCAGTTGAAGTGGAAATCGTAAGAACACCGAGGTCCGAGACTGCGACTCCGCCCCAGAATGGAGTCCCGGTGACTGTTGAATATACGGCCACCGGGACCGCGACTGTGACTCCACTCCAGAATGGAGGCGCAGTGGACTTAAAATAATTCCACCAAGGATCGAGACTGCGACTTTACCCAGAATGGAGTCCTGGTGGCTGTTGAATATACGGCCATCGGGACCGCGACTGCGACTCCACTCCACAATGGAGGCGCAGTGGACTTGAAACAACTTTTTGCAGAGGAGTTCGTAGGATCGACTCGTTCTCAGAATGGAGGCACAGCTAGAGAACTATGAATAATTTTCGGCCACCGGGACCGCGACTGCGACTCCACTCCACAATAAAGGCCCGGCGCAGTGGACTTAAAAATAATTTTTGCAAAGCTGTTCGTAGGATGCATGCTGACTCGTTCTCAGAATGGAGGCACAGCAAGGGGACTTAGAATAATTTTCGCAAAAGTATATGGAGGATGTACGTTGACCACGGACTTCAATACATGGACAGAGGATTGCGCAATCAATACGGTCGCCACCGTTCGAGCAAATTTCGGCTAACCAAGATTGCCGCCGGGCTACTACCAATTACCCAATTTGACGATGAATCTGCAACATTTCAAACAAAATATCAGTATGAATGGAAGAACAATATCACAGTCCTCCATTCTATTTGATGAATTTGACTTGAGCTTGCATTCTTTCGAAAATATTACAAGATTTTCACACAATTTGTCGATATGGGCCACTTGAGCAAGTCCAAACTTTTACACACAAGACTATAGCAGGCAGCCATATTGGTAAGCCTACTCGTGTACGTACGGTGTAGACAATTTACGCATAGGACGTTAGTGCAATATGCTCTGTCCATGTATATAAGAAGTCCGTGACGTTGACTTGTTCTCATAAAACCATCAAACGGCCACTACGACCGCGACTCCAGGAGTCTCGGTGAGACGGGTTTTGGGGCAGGGTATTCTCCAGTTACTCCGAAGATAGTTCCCTTTCTCCGATTTTGCTTACCTTTGAGATAGGACAAAAAAAAGACATATGGTATATATGAAGTTTTCTGAACAAACCATTACGTTGCGTAGAACTTTAATCATTTCAGGGAATATTTTTATTGTTTGTGGAAGATAGTCTACTGACTTGTTGGTCAAAGGTGAGCATACGATGCGCGCACTCTGGCTGGTGGCAGACCAGTGTTTCCACTCTTCCCGAAATTACCCGAAATTCGGGAAATCTGGGTGCTCTTCGGGAAATTTTCGGAATTATTCCGGAAATTTAGGGAAATCTGGAAATGGCGTGTAGCGTATGGAAATGACGTATGGCTTGACAGGGTAGAATCCTGGATCATTCACCAAAGTAGCGTAAAAGAAACCTTATTGAAAATTTCAGGAAATACAAGCCGATTTCAGGAAAATTTAGATTCCATTTCAGGAAAAATGAATTTGGAGTGTGGAAACACTGTGGCAGACAGCACTAGAACACCCGGTGATCCGTGCCTGTTATCATAGTCTGTTTGTGGCAAAAACGTTTAACTTCAATAAATTGCTCCAGCTAAGATGTTTGACTTGTAGCGTGACAAGTTTTATGAAAACTCTGAAACTGAAATGCAATTCTTCACCTCAGGTATATTTTATTTCGGGGGGGGCCTAACGGTTAGTCCGTTCCGCATTATAATCCTGCATTAAGGGGGCACTTGCCTTAACAGCCTTTAGTACACTAGCATTTCACAATTTACTAATTTAAGTTCGGACTAGCAGTGTACTGTTTATACTCCCTTAAACCTGTAGGCTGAGGCCGCAAGACTGCCTGACCATTTGTACAGGTAAAACCCCGTTAATCCGAATACCAGGGTTATGGCTCAAATAGGAATCCCGTGCCCGGAAGATGAACGTACATGATACGCATGAGGTATAAAGGGTTAGGGTTAGGTAATAGCAAAAAAGAGGTATAACATAATAGTAGAGAAAAAAAGGGAAAAGAGGAGGAAAGATAGGAAGGAAGAGGGGGAATAGAGAAAAAGGGAAGAAAAGAGAAAACAAAAGAAAAGGAAAAAGAAGAGGAAAGGATAAGAAAGAAAAAAAAAAATGTAAGAGAAGAAAAAAAGAGAGTGAGAGTAAGATAAGAGGAAGGAAGGAAAGAGTAGGTGATAGAATAGAAGGGATAGAAAGAGATAGAAAAGGTGGGTAAGAAAAAGGAGGGGGAAGGAAGAAGGGGTTAGGGTTAGGTTATAGGGTTTAGGGTTATTACGTTAGTAAGTATATACTGATAAGGGTGCGCATACTCCATAACGGGATACGGGTTACATACAATAGTAGGCATACGGGATAGGGATAAGGGTTATAACATATGGTACTCATAGAGATAAGGCTTGGGTTATACCCGTGAGGGATATACTTGTACGTATAGAATACGTATCACATGTAATAATTATAGCCTACGTATACAATCTGTAAGTAACTTATAATATTTTAAGAACCGTTTGCACGCAGCTCGGGGACTTCGCGGCTATCGGATTTAGGGCAATAGGTATCGCTATAACTAAGATTTATACCGGCGTTCCGTATTCCTTGCAATTTTCCGCGTTCGTAAGATCCCACTGTTGGCTTTCATGTTGAAACAGCATTGTCCTTGTCACGTTACTGTTGGTTCTTTTAGAACTTAACATTGGTCACTGATCTTTTGTAAGTTTTTAAGTTATAAATTTACACAACTTCCGTTCAACGTAATTCTCCATTCGCACCCAGGTTATTAGCCCTCAGAATTTATCAACAAATAATATTCAACACAAGTTAAGGTAGCCTAGTGATCCACTCACGTTTTAATAGCTTTACAAATACCTGGCAAAAATTGAACGTAAATTTCTTTTACAGAAGGCACTAATTTTTCTTGAGACACCTAAAAAAGTTATTAAAGAAGTCACGATGGGCTAAACAGGCCGCCCATGTGGACAACACACAAGACAATCTGTTTATCTCTTTGTTCAAGTTGGAAAAAAAGAAACGTGTTGTAACTAATTTGCCTTTTGAAATTCATGTTAGGTAGCCATTAGTCGGTATACAGATAACCAAGAATAAGTTGTGCGGCTCGGCCAATTGTGTCACGGCTCCGGTCTATTCAGTGTACAATAAGAACGCGCTAGGTACGCGTCGCTCTTCAATGTGGATTATCGGCCAACTCCGGTAAACCGAGTGCCTTGGTGCCAGTGGTAAACAGAAAGTCCGCATTGGTGTGTCCGTAATTCGCTGTGGCAAGAATTTTACTTCTCGTTGTTGGGAAACAAGTATCAATTTCCTGTGAAAGCCTGCCTGCGCACAATCGACGTTCTTGATTGACTACAAGTACGGATACGCTTGTGACCATCTGTAAATCCCCCCAGACGCTTTCCCCTGTTGGAACGATTTTTTTTGAGGTTTCGGAAAAAGTTTTTTGAACATTCCGAAAAATTGTCATACATGACCTTTGAAAATTTATTATTTGCAGATGGCGCCAGAATAACGTAAAACCGACCGGAGCGCTAGATTACCACCCGCTGAAAACCCAACAGTTTAGCCACCGCTTTTTGTCCGACGTGTTTCACTGAAACTGCGGCTCTGGTTTTGGCTGTTTGAATAGGAGTAATTCACGGATAATCAAGTAACACTTACACAAAAAGATTTCACCAATGAAATTCTTTTTACATGAGGAAGCGTAACACAAACTGCTTCCTCAGGTTTTCATTGATCAGACTTCCTGTTTAATCGATAAGTAATGTTTATCACTAGGCCTTCGTTTATAGCGCAGAGGTTTTGTTATCCGATTGTTACCTGGCTGACAGGTTTGGAAACGTTCGGACTATTCCCTGTAATGAAGTTCGGGACCACAAGTTCGTTCACCCCCGAAGTTTCGTTCATTTGACAATAATTCAGTGAATAATGGATGGAAATTGATTGGGAAATTGCACAAACATCATCATTTAACTGAATACAATGGTAGTAAACAAAATTCCAACCACATGGTCCCAATTTGCCTGAGTACAAAACATTTTTCGACATTCGAAAATTACGAGGCAACTCCCTACAGCCTAACCTACTTTCCAAATGATCCTATATTTTTCGTGATTTCACAGATGTGACGTGGCAAGTGGGGAATTCTGTTTTTCATGAACTTTTTACACGTAAAATATTTTTTTCGCCCCCTTTTTTGTCTGTTTGTGCCATTAAATTTCCCCGGGATCACACTGTTAAAATGATTGGTATCGTAAAAAATTGATGTATTTACATGGATCCCAAAGGTTTGTAGTTTTGTTTTCCCCAAAATTCAAAAACAAGTTAAACCCCCGAGGGACCACCCCTCTGCATTTTCCCTTACCTTAAACATTTTCCCAAGAAAGGCCGATTTCGGCCCTAGGCAAATCCTTTAAACCCAAAGTTGTACAGTTTTTGGGTTATGTTTTTCAAATTTTGGGCGGGACTTGTGGCCAAATTATTTTGATCAAATTTAAAAAAAAAGTGCTGGGAATTCGAAACTGAGCTCCCAAAGGGAAAGATTGCACCATTCTATGTGGGGTTCTATGACTGGAGGTAGGATTTTTCACCACACTGTTTGGCAATTTTTGGGTTTCCCCTTTTCGTCATTTGTCCCGTATTTAAAAACCAAATTCCATATTTTTTTTTTTAATTAATCGCTGCATGAGAAAGTATCAGTTTGAGCCCATTCAGGAGATTTTTTAACTCCTTTTAATTCTCCAACCCAATTTTTTTGGCCCCTTTGCGTTAGGGAAAATACTTTTTTGGGATTTAAAAGTTAGGTCCTTAAATAACAAAATTTTTGTATTTGTAATAAAATGGAAGCCCGGTAACTGCCTTTTTCTCCTTTGTTTGTTCTTTTTTCCCCCAAAACGGGACAAGTTTGGGGACCCAAAAAAAACTTTTCACGGGGGAGAGCTACAGTATTGTTCCTTGTTTTATGGTGCTCGTATATTTTGTAACCCAAACCCAATTATAAACCTGAATAAAAAAAGGTTTTCCCGGTGACGGGGGCCAAAAGTTGAAAAACAAAAAACACTTCTAAAAGTAAAAGTGTGAAATTTTAAATTTGACCAGTTTTTTTAAAAATTTAATTTTGCCCCTTCAACATAAAATTCCATTTGATTTTTTGGTTTTTTTATGCTTTAGGGTTTGGAAAATTTCCATTCCCCTCTTCCCCCGTGCAAATGGCAATTTGGCCATTTAAAAGGCCTTCATGGCCCCTTTTTAAGATCTTAAAAATTAGTTTCATTTTTTTGTTCTAAAAAGTGCAACTTGGAACTTACTTAAAGTTTTCCCTTAAGTGTGAAATTTCAAAAGTATATGTTACAACTTAAAGAAAAAATGAAACCAAAAAGTCCCCAAATCCCGCCCATCTTCACAGGAAATTTTCCGAGCTTTGATATGGTTAAAACTTATTTATCCAAAATTAAGTGGGAGAATGCGCAATAATTTTTTGAGGGCATTGTTCGCAGAAACGAAAGAAAAAAGTTTTTTAGGTTGGCCCCCCAAAGGGTTTTCCCTAAATTTTGACACAGGAAGGATTGGGGGGAAATCAAAAACTGATGAGATCTAAAAAATATATAGGATTCGGGCAATCCCGGGAAAAAGGAAAAAAAAGGCAATTCAAAAAAGCTGCAAAATTTTAAGGCGAAAAAAGGTTTCCTTTGGGTATCAAAGTTTCCCTCGTTGTTTGAGACCCAAAAATAATTTGATAATCAAGGAATTAGACCACATGTAATTGAGGAGGGAAAAAAGGGTTTTTGGGTATTTTTGTTTCTTTTTTGAAAGGGGGCCTTCCCTCCCCAAAATGTTTGGGATGAGAAAAAAATTTTTAACGATGTTTTAAAAATTCCCGGGCGTTTTAAATTTATTTGGGTTTGTAGAATAGGTTCCATGAAAAAAAGACCAAAAGTCGACTTTTTTTTAACCTCTCGAAAATACTCGAAAATATTTGCTATTGAATTAATTATTCCCCTTCTTTAAAATGCATCCTTTATGGTTTTTTTAAATTTCCTTAAAAAAGAAAAAGAAGTTTTTTGCACAGAGAAATTCTCGTTTTTAATTTTCTTTCCCTTTTTGAAAAAATTTATTTTTAAATAAGTTTGATTCCCCTTTTTAAAAGTGGGTTTTTTTCCCCTATACAGTAACACAAAAGTGTTTAAAATTTTAGTGTTTTGGGGGGATTTGTGATCCCACAATGGGCCATTTAATTTTTTATAAAAAAGAATTTTTTTCGTTTTTATTTTTTGGATTTAAATTTAAAAATGAAAGAGGGCAAATTGTCCCCCCCAAAAAGCTAGTTTTTTCCCCCAAAAAAATTTTTGTTATTTCCCTTTTAGTCACTACCCTTTTTTTCTGATGTCGATTTAATTTCAAATTTTTTAAATTACTTGATCGGGTATTCTGGCTGTGAAATTGTACTTTTTGGTGATTGAGAGTGGTGCAAATAATTTTATTTTGGGCTTTTTTCTGTGAAGATATGACCCAAAGAAAGGAAAAGGGCAGTTTGGTTTCAACAAAGGGGTTAAGTGAATGTCGCGTTTTTGCATCAAATAAGATAGCCCAAAAATTGCATCCTTAAACACGTTTTTAATGTAGGTTTTCAAAATTTTTTACCCCGATGAGAGGTATTGGTCCTTTTTTTGAACAATAAAGGCACCCGATTTTCCCATTGTGTGCTCCGTTCTCAAAAACAAAAGCCCTTTAACCCGGGTTTTAATCCCCAAAAACTCGATATATAGGAAAATTTAAAACCCCCACGGGCCCCCTGGACCTTTAAAAAAAGAAAGGAATTTAGTTTTTCCCCCCAATTGGGTTGGCTTGTTCGGTTTTAGAATAACCATAGGTTTTCCCAAAAGGGGCACATGGGCCCCAACGAAAGTTATATGATGTCAACCCCAGGTTATGGGGTTTTGGGGTTTGGGGGGGCTCAGAAATAATTTCCCTGGGAAACTGCGATGTCAAGGGGCACGTTTCAACCCATATAAAAACAGGCAGGGAACAGGGAAAAAAGGGCCCGGAAAAAAGGGTACTAGGTTTAAAAAAAGCAAGGAAGGCAAAAAAAGTCTGCGTGGCACGCTGGCGGTTAAATTTAAATACTTAATTAAAAGGTTGTATTTTTTTCAATTTTCTATCCAAAAATACATTAAAGATCACTTGTTTAGCCCAACCTAATAGTTGGCCATACTTTGGTATTTCGTTTCGATTCTTTTAAATTAAGCTGCAAAATGCAATGCGGGTGGGCACCCCGCCCTTAAAATTTCAGATAGAGTGAGTTCAAAGGTGCAGGGTTTTAGCTAGATCGGACATGTGGGGTGGTAAAAAATAAAGTCGAAATTTAGGGTTTCCCGAAGTTTCGCCTTTTATATCTTTTTAGGTTTGTAAACGGACCCTCACCCCTTTCTTTGGCATAGTTACAGGTCTCGAAAATGCAATTTCCCCTTTTTGCCCTTTGCCCAAAAATCTCGAGATTTTTGAATTCAAAGGCGATCAAAAAATTCCCAAAAAATTATATAAAAAATTTTAAAAAACAAAATTTTAAAGGAAAATATCAGCTGGGGTCACCTTTTAAAAAAGTTTTTCTTAAAGAGGATTTCATGAACAAATTGGGTTCTTGTATAGTAAAAATTACTATGAAGGGAAAAAAAAAATCGCCTAAGTTGCCGTTTTAAGTAAGAAAATGAAAAAATTTTATGAGAATTAAAAATTTAAAAAATTAGCAAAAGGGCGTTTTGGGTTTTTTTTTATATCTTTAAAAAAGAAAGTCCCAGGGAGATAAGGATTATGGCCTTGTGATCCCCCTTCAAGGTCATGTTTTTGACAATTTTTCGAAGGTTAAAAAATTTTTTCAAACCCTAAAAAAAAAATCGTTCCAACGGAAAAGGTTCGGGGTTTACGGGGTCACAACGTATACTACGTATTAAATCGAACTACGATTGTGCGCAGGCAGGTTTCACGGAATTGTAATTGCTTTAAAAAAAGATTTCTTCCACAGGAATTACGAACACACAGGGGGACTTCTGTTTACCTGGCAAAAAGGCACCTCGTTTCCGAAAATCCCATTAAAGAGGAGGTCTGGGGTTTTTGTACACTAAATAGAGGGGCGTACCAAGGAAACACGCACACTTATTTTTGGGGGTTATCTGTATCCGACTCATGGCTCCTAACATGAATTTAAAAGCAAAATGTAATTTTTTTTCCCAAATTTGAAAAAGGATAACAATTGTTTTGTGTGTCCAATGTGGCTGTTTTAGCCATCGTGACATTTTTTAATAACTTTTTTAGTCTCAAAAAAAATTAGTGCCTTTTGTAAATTTACGTTAAATTTTGCCATGTTTTTGTAAAGCACTTAAAACTTGGGGGATACTAGCTCCCTTAATTTGTTGAATATTTTTTTGATAAATCGAGGCTAAAAAATGGTTTCGGATAAGGGTTTTACTTAATTCAGCAGTGCCAGCCTACAAGGCCCAAAATCGTAAACCAAAAACTTTTTTCCGAACAAAAAATTTGGGGAAAAATTTTTTTAAGTTGGGGAAACCTATCTTTGTATGAAATTATGAATCCGTGTCCCCAGGGAAAGTTTTTAAAATACGCCGAAAATGTTTTTCAGCTTTTTGTACACAACGTACATAACATTAAACACCTTTTTACCCTAATTGAAAATTTGTAATGCTATTTAGTGTACTAAGCAAAGGAAAACCCCCCTAAACGGTTATAATGGGAAAGGGCTAACGTTCGGGGGAAAAAAAATAACCCAGGTGAAGAATTTCCTTTTAGTTTCAGAGTTTTTTAAAATTGTCCACGCTACGTCCCAAAATTTAGCTGGAGCTTTATATTAAACGTTTTTGCCAAACAACTTTTGATAACAGCCGATCACTGGTTTCTGTTCTGTCTGCCCCATGTTTCCCCCTTAATTCATTTTTTTCCCGAAAAGGAAACTAAATTTCCTGAAATCGGGTTTGGGATTTCCCGAAATTTTCAATAAGGTTTTCTTTACCTACTTTGGTGAATGATCCAGGATTTACCCTTCAAACCAAAACCTTTCCATACGCTACCGCCATTTCCGATTTTCCCCAAATTTCCGGAATAATTCCCCAAAATTTTTCCCAAGGCACCCGATTTTTCCCCAATTTCGGTAATTTCGGGGAAAAGTGGGAAACACTGGTCGCCACCAGCCAAGTGCGCGCATCGTATGCTCCCTTGACCAACAAGTCAGTAACTTCTTTCCCACAAAAAAAAAATAAAATTCCCGAAATGATAAATTCTACGCAACGTAATGGTTTTTCGAAAACTTCATATTACCCTTGCTTTTTTTTTCCTATCTCAAAGGTAGCAAAACGGAGAAAGGGAACTATTCGGGGTAACTGAGAAAACCCCGGCCCCAAAACCCTCTCACCCAGACCCCGGAGTCGCGGGGCGTATGGGCCGTTTGTGGTTTTTTTGAGAACAAGTCACGACTCCTTATATACTTTTTGGGAAAATATTCTAATCCCCCGCTTTGCCCCCACCTGAAACGTAGCCCAGCTCCTGCAACCTTTGAAAATTTTTTTTAAGTCCCTGCGCCTTTATTTGGGGGTGGAGTCGCATTCGGGGCCCGGTGCCTTTCCCTTCTAGAACGAGTCGATCCCCCGCAAAATTTGGGGAAAAGTTGTTTTTAAGTCCACTGCGCCTCCATTGGGATGGAGTCGCAGTCGGGTCCCGATGGCCTATATTAAACGCCACCGGGACTCCTTTCTGGGGGGGAGTCGCAGCCCGGGTCCTTGTGGAATTATTTTAAGCCCCACTGCACCTCCATTCTGGAGGGGAGTCGCAGTCGGGCCCCGGTGGCCTAATTAACAGCCCCCCGGCCCCTTCTGGGGCGGAGCGCATCCCGGCCTGGGTGTTCTTACGTTTTCCCCCTTCAACTGCGCCCGGGGGGGACCCCAATTGAAGGGGAGTCGCGCCCCGGCCCCAGTAAAGAGAAGACGTGACTCTCAGTTTTTTTACTCACATCGTGCTGACTGGACCGCGACTCCAGGCCGCCCCTCGTGAAAGGTTTTGGGCAGAGTATTCTCAGTTCTTGCTATCTTGACGGGAAAGGGGCCTAAAAAAGTGATATTTTCCTCTAACAAAAATTGAAAATAAACAAAAGCGAAATAAAAAAATTAAAACTTTTTGGGGTAGTCCTTGATTTCTCAAAAAAATCGGGAATTATTGTTTTCCTGGGGAACCCACCCCAAAAAAAATTGGATTATGCTCACTGATTACAAGTGAGTCTTCCCATAGATACCCCCCCTATGTTATCCCGTGAAATTATTTTTTTTTCCTGGGGAACCAACCCTGAAAAAGGGGAAACGTACAATGCAAAAAGTGCAGTAACCCCCACACTTTTCCCCCCTAAATTTAGTATGGGGCGCTCTTTCATTACACAAAACAAAAATCTAGCAATTATCTTCTTAGACTGTTAAAAATACAACCCCCCTCCCCTTTTCGTGGAATGCCCCAATTGCTTCGTGAAAATTTTTACATTTAAAAATGTAAAATTTTTTAAAAAATGCCATACCCCGGTCTAAAAAACCCAAAGAACTGTCTCCTGTCCCAGGATCATCATACCGGTTCCAGGATGCATTTAAATTCTTTACTGTGGGTCATGGTTTCCGGTGAGTCCAGTACCCGTGATTCAGTTTAGTTACGGCAGTTGATATAGACGGGCGAAATGACCTGGGAACGTTGTATATACTTTTAGTTTATTCTATTTAAGTTTCTAAAAGGGAAAGGTTTTCCAAGGCTAATCCTCCCGTAGGGAAACTGATCCCCCGAACCGTCAGTTGCACAAAAAAAGATATGCAGTAAAAACAAAGACAATCGGGAATTAATTCACAGAAAAATGGGGTTCTTAAAAAGGGGAAGTTTTTGGTTTTCGCCCCCCGCGGAATCCAGCGGAAAATTTCTAAAAAAAAAAAAAAAAAAAAAAAACTTTAAAGACGTTTCTTTTTTGCCAGTCAAATAAGCCATGCAGGCGGACCCTTAAAGTATGGTCTAAATGTTGAAAAATTTGTCGTCTTTTTGTCTGGGGCCCTTCTAAAATGTTGCTCCTTGGGGGGAAAAGCCCTTCTTGGAAATTTTTTTGGCTTTCACCCCTTTGCCCCAAAAAGAAATTTTGAAAATCTCGGTACTAAAATGTGTAAGGTCTTCGCTTCTCACCCTTTAGTTATTCATTTTTAAAACTAAACCGGCAAAAACGGTTCTACTTAATTCATGGTAGGGAATTTTGTCAAATTTACAAGGACTACCGAAATGTTGCGCAATTAAAAATTTGAATTTTTCATTTAGCTGCTAAGCAATAAATTTCTTTCTGTAGGAGTCGTTTCTTTTAAAAATGTTACCCAATATCCTTTTTTGATTTAGCTACCTATCCTGATTTTCCATAAAGCCCTGTTTTGAAAATTGCTTTTTCGCTGTGCTTAACCCTTTAAGCTCGCCGGGTCCCCACCAACGCATGAAAACAAACCCCGAATTCCTTATCTTAACGGAGTAAAGTACCCACCTTTTGGTAAGTAAGAAGTTTAGCCCCTTTTGTGTTTTACGTTCCACGCAAGCGTAGCGGGACAGTCGCCGGGCCTCAGGGATCAGATTGTTCGACTTTTATCGATTGGGGGGGAGGGTGGGGGGGGGGGGCTTCAGAGGGTTTTTCCCAAAGTTTGATGCATGTTTGGCAGAAAATAACATTCATTTTGCCCCCAAAAAATTTTTCACGGTTTTCAATTCCGATTAATACTTTTCCAGAAAAAGGTCGTACGTTAAATTTTAAAAAAAACCTCAAACGGAAGAAAACCCTTGGGAAAAGGTTTTTTGGGGGGGGGAATCCCGTTTTTCCCAAAAACCCTTTTCCATTTTGTTTTTTTGATAGGACAAAAAAAGAAAGGATTTGGTTTTTAACCCAATTTTAGAAACTTTTCATTTGGGGAAAATTTTTTTTTTTTTTAAAAAGTCAACTTTTTGGGAATAAAATCCCCCATTGGTTGGGAACCATGTTTAAACCCCCCCCAATACCCAAAAAAAGGGAAAATTGGGGTTTTAAATTTTTTTGGTTTTGTTGTGGTATAGGGGGGGAAAAAACCTGGGGATTTTAATATCATAGGTAAAATTTTTTTTCAATTGGACCTTTTGGATTTTTTTTATACCCTAAAACGTAGTATAGAAAACTTTAAATTTTTAAGTCCCCCCCCCCACCCCCCCCCCCACCCCCCCCCCCCCCCCACCACCGCCCGCCCCCCCCACACCCCACCCCACGCCCCACCCCCCAGCCCCCATCCACCCCCCCCACCCCACCCCCCCCCAGCCACCCCCCACCCCCCCCACGCCCCCCCCCCCCCCACCACTCCCCCCCCCCCCCCCCCCCCACTCCCCACGTCCCCCCCCCCCCCCCCCCCCCGCCACCCCCCACCCCCCCCGCCCCCACCCCCCTCCCCCCCCACCCCCCCCCCCACTCGTCTCATATATGCCTATTACTCTTTTCAAGAAAATCATGGATTAACACCTAGCAATGTCGTCTCATCTGGCAGCAAAACCTAGTATGACGCGTGCTTCTGATGTCAGGAACTATATACATACAGCCCCGTCTACTTATAATGACTGTTATAAGTGTTCGCTCTATCCGCGCACTAGATCCCACTGGTGAAATAAACTTTCCGACCAGAGCTTAAATCTGCCCCTGGTGTGCTATCCTTCTTCAAACAGTTACTGGAGACCCACATCTAATTCCGGCAAAGAAGGACCCTACACGTCAACAGCCCTCCCTGGGCGTTTGTGTGGATCAAGATCAAGAGCTACGTCCCATAAGGGTAAAACAAACTAAAGTGGCCAACCTCTTGACCTTCAGACCATTACACTCACGGGCCAGCTGGCCGTATGTGGCCCGACGGCGAATTCATACCATTCAGACGACAAGAATCACTTGAAATGTAAAAAAAATTATAAGAATTATTTTGGTGTCCACCGTTGTATCCCTGCTATTACCACATTCCGGATATTTTTACGTCAATGCTGTGAAACACCCTGATATCAGTGACTTTTGTCATAAAAACCTGTGTGCAAATGGTCAGGGTAACCCTACCTCTTCAAGTAACGTATTTGCATTTGGTCTTTTCACGTATACCCTGTGGTTATGCACAACGTAACGTTGCCCCACCATTTTTGGGAGGTAAATCGGAGTGCAGAACCCCCTTTGTAGGTTCTAGTGATAACCTGATACACGGAAGACTTTGCGTGTGGGAAGTCTACACATAGCATTAAACAGAAGCGCACTATCAGCTGTACAAGTCGATCTCTTTGTAGTGCGGACCTCGAGTTGATGAGATTCCTGTTGCTAGCTACGAAATAGTTGGGGAACCTTATGTTTTATCTGACGGCCGTTTTTAATTTGATAGTCATAATCTACTCGCGTGCCCCCGGGGGGGGTCGCCCCCCGTGCAACCGAGAGAACATCAGCCACGGGCACAACAAGCTTTCCCCATAAATGTACACCGCCTAACGCCCCAAACAGCCCTGTGAGTCCAGGAGGAAAGCCTCAGTCAATGTAACTAGGCGACGTCTCTGAAGCTCTTGGGAGTTTGTTCCAGAATTTGCCCTACAAAATGATATGTAATAAAAAGTGCGCCCAAAGCGTGCCGAAAAAACAGCTATTTTGGAGAAAATTTTAGTTAGGTAATGATTGTTTAAATTACACGATATTTTACAGTAAGGAGCATATATAAGTACCAAATACTCCAAATATACGGACGTTATGGCAGGCCCGTAGCTAAGGGAAATATATATCCCCCTCGAAAATTAAAGATTTCTATTACCACATTTTACTATATATTATCTTACCCCCCCCCCCTTATAATTTCAGACCTTGAAGGGAAGTTATTTTACGACATCATGCTGAAGGCGTAACACACGGAGGATGTGGGAGAAGCCTATGTTGGCTTATGAAATACAACTTCACGTTTGGACGGCTAACCAATTCAACCATTTGGATCAAATTTGGTATGATGAAGGAGGCCAATTCACAAGATAAGGTAGAACCGTTCCGATTGGTAGGCTTGGGTGAAAATGTACCTTACTTTGACCCGGGCAGGGGATTGAAACTCAGAACCCCTAACCTCTCCTTGTTGCTAAGCTTCTGTCTCTTCAAATAGCATCACACGCCTTTATCCACTGGGCCACATGCACCGGTGAAATATTTTTGCGCCCCTAGAAGCTGTTTCGCCCTCTACCCTTTTTGTAAATACTTATGTCTGGCTACTAGACTGTCATTATATTGTAGTTTGGTTGCCGGTGAGAACATACCTATGTCCCTATACAGCCTAAGAGCTTTCACTAACCCGACTCTGCGCTGACCTGCACCAAGCCGTGGAAAAAAAGTTAAACAGAGATTTGAGGTGGCTACAATCAGACGCCCGCGCCCCGACTTGCCGTGTGAACGCTGTGAAACGGTGCGGGAATGTTTGAAAAGCACAGAGTTGATTTTTTTCTTTAAACTCTTTAAGGCGTTGCGTTTTTCAAACAGCCAATCACTGGACTTTATTTCGAAGACTCGCGATATGCAAGACTGTCCTTTGTTTGGCGAAGTTTTGCATGTCATCAGCGACAGCCATCTAGCGCGCTTAAAAGTATATACCGTACAGTGTACAGTATAGAACTATCAGGGAAAATCGAACCTTGGTCGCGAACGAAGAACAAGATGGCAATTGGGTGACATCAGACGGTGGAAATAAAAACCATCACTATAATAGCACCAACATTAGCATGATATTAAATGCATGCCAAAGGCCATCGCATGATGATACAAACCCAACTGTCAACAATGTGTAATACTTCCAAAAGTGGCAAACGCAATTCACGTACTACACAAACAAGTCATTTGTACCGATGAGTTATTATTTCGAAAAAAAAAATTCAAATTCCATAAGTCTATTTCCTATGTCTTATTCTTAAAATTTGAAAAGGAGTCAATACCATTTTGCAAATTATTTAAAACAACCCAATTATAAACCTGTGCAGCATTGTTCACGGTCTTGTGTCCGAATAAGTATGAATATTTGTTTGAACAAAAATTTGTGCTTAAAAATAAATGAAATGAATGAAATGAAAAAAATTTAGGACCGTTAGGGTCTCTAAAATTTTTGTTAATGGGAGAGAAAAAAGTTTTTAAGCGGCCTGGATTTTGAAAGCTCCATTATTCCTGCAAAAAACGTGACGGTGAACACGGAGAATGGAAAAATGCAGAAGGAATCGTTAGGCTCTACGGAGCCCTCTGTGAGGGCGGGTAACCCACGTGCTATTAGGTTTTTTTTTCCAAAAAGTTATTGCAGGGCAATAATGGTATACATGTCAATAGGAAGGTAGGTATCGAGCGTCATAGACTTCCCAAATCAGCGAGTGTTAGTAGATTTTCTGAGGTAGACGTAGGCCGCTTTCTCGGTCACAGCTAATGATAATTGGTAGAAAAACTGTCTGGACAACTACTGGGTCCTGCAGTAGCCTATAAACCCCCCCCCCCCCCCCCCCCCCCCCACTGGCTCCGACGGGCGCCCTTTGTAACAAAGATCCATTTTCCGTACCCTCAATAATAATGGGTACACCTTTTCAGTCCGACACGTTTTCATTCCGAAAATGAAATACACGTCTTCATTCCGAAAAAACGAGTTTTCAGTCCGACACGTCTTCATTCCGAAAATGGAATACACGTTTTCATTCCGAAAAAACGAGTTTTCAGTCCGACACGTTTTCATTCCGAAAATGGAAAACACGTTTTCATTCCGAAAAAACGAGTTTTCATTCCGAAAATGAAATACACGTCTTCATTCCGAAAAAACGAGTTTTCAGTCCGACACGTTTTCATTCCGAAAATGGAAAACACGTTTTCATTCCGAAAAAACGAGTTAAACAGTTTTCATTCCGAAAATGAAATGCACGTCTTCATTCCGAAAAACTGAGTTTTCAGTCCGACACGTTTTCATTCCGAAAATGGAAAACACGTTTTCATTCCGAAAATAAAATACACGTTTTCATTCCGAAAAAACGAGTTTTCAGTCACTGTCACTGTCATTATCACTATCACTATCACTATCACTATCTTTATCATTATCATTAATATTTATAATATCCTAGTTTACTGCACATCTAAAAACGGTGTTTAGGAATTGATCATTTTGAATATTTTTTCTAAGCACTTTCATCCCCGCACTTTGTAATCATGTTTAGATGCTAAACACGTGTTTTTATTGGGCCCGCCCCCCCCCCCCAAAAAAAAAAAAAAAAATAAGTTTTTAAAACACCTGCTAAAACATCACAGTAAGTGTACAATAGCTAGACAAGCATTTTATGATTTTAACGTGTTTATAAAGTGAGGCAAAATAAGTGTTTCATTGGTGAACACGTTCTTCAGAGTGCATAATAACTTACAATGTTAAAAATAAAATTTCAACTACACATACTAAGATAAAAAGGCACCCTGAGCCGCTAAGCGTCCTGCTATTTATTCAGCCTTCCTTAGCTCTAATGAAACACGATAAACCGCGTGCATCGGTCCACCTATAAAGTTTCTAAACCACATGCAAACAGGAATAAAGAATTAATGCCACTACTGTTCAAAGTTTGTGCTGATTAATCAGCACAATCAGCACAACTTTGGCCAGAAGTAGTACTTAAAACATAAAGCTTAAAATAAGCAGCAGTAAAGGCAACAAAATAGGATATTTAAAACCAGCTGTAAGTGCGTCTTCAATATTGAAGTTAAGATAATACTAAAAAAGTTAAAAAACAATGGTAGCTAATAGGGACCAGGAAGTAGTATCAGTCAAGACCATTTCACATTAGAAAACACAGAAAGGGGTGGGAAAAGTACCCCTGAACTGTGCCGTAGATAACTTGCTCTAAAAATCTCTAGGAGCATGCAACAAAACAAGAAGATAAAATTGGATTCTTAAAACTAGCATGCAAATTTGTTGCATTGTAGTTAAAAAACTAGCTTATACCAACGTAGCTTCAGAGGAATAGGAGTAGTAATCGAGCAAGAACATTTCATAAAACAAACCGCCCAAAGGAATAGAAAAAATTCCTTCCTTTCATTTAGGCCTAGAGAAAACAAAGTGTTCTGTTCTGTTTGTCCTCCAAAGAGGTATCAGAACGTAATATGAAAAATACATACATGTCAAAAATTATAGCACTAAGACAAAAGAAAACATATGTATATATATATTTATAAAAGAAAGAAAAGAAAAAACACATTATAATACAATGACATAGTTAACTGTCATGTGACCAAAATACTGGCACCAGTTTGAAAAGAAAGAATAGGTAATGCACTGTTTGCAACTAGCGAAACTTTTCCATGATTTTTCAACCCCCAAAAAACCTAATTTCTAAGGGCAGCTTTATTACTTGACTGAAAAAGTAATTCCATTTGAGTGGCACTTGCTCTGGATCTAAATATTTTGAAATACATACTACGCTCATTGGAAAAGGTGCATTCAAAATATAGTGCAATTCGTCACCGATTTGGTTTCTCAGAACAGAAAAACAAACTCATGTAAATCAAACCTTGGTATTTGCCACAAATGGAAAGAATGTTGGTATTACTACATCTGTATTAACAAAGATTTACAGATCAAGGAGGACTTGGGCTTACTAAATAATTCTCGAAATTAAGTCTCTGTTTGAATATCGTATATATTTTTACAATTAGAGATTATTTTCCTGTGTAAACCGTTCTTGTTCATAAATATCACTTGGTCCCCTACTTATTGAGTTATTTAACCAGGATTTTCGAGAAGAGACTTGCATACTGTCTATTTGACTCACGCCTAAATGTTCTGGTTACAAAGACATTCCAGACTTATTTAGTTTGATCTTAACTATCCAAGGGGAACTGTAAAAACCATTATTATCAAGAGCTCTTAAGAATTGATACATCACGTATGACAGCTTATGTTCACATTCGATACCAAAATATTAATCACCCTAATTTCAATTGTTTTAAGTAATTTGTGACGCCCAAGAATACCATACACCATACAATTTGAAGTATTCTTACCAAGCTTTAGGATAGACTCACGAAATTTACTATGAAAAATTCTCTATTTGTTTTAGGTCTTCAAACCCCAAGATTTCACATCCATACAGTAAAACGGGTAAAAGTAATTGATCAAATCCAATGGAAGACAAAGACTAGAACTTTTGTTTAACATACCGTGAGAACTGTATTAATACTAGACTAGCTGTAAGTCTGCTCTATAATAATGAACTTAATATCCGATACCTGATGAGAAGAATTAGGGAGCTAGACCCTAATCATTTACACTATTGTGAAACGAAAGGTTTGGTGATCTCGTTGTGTCAAGGACATAGTGGGAAAGAATAAAACCCATTCCTTTAAGTGCAGCATTTGGGGCCATAAGGAGAGGTGGGGCCCTAAATGGCCCCCAAAATGACCTTCATTTACACTTTTGAGAACAACACTGATATTCATAACAATTTAAAGTACTAAACCCAGTCGATTGAAAAATGCAAACTTAAGAAAACAAAATCTGGGACATTTCTTTACTTAAGAAGGGCCCAAAGTGTACCCAAAATAGGGTCTCATTTACACTTTTGAGAACAAGGATGAAACTCCTATTGTAATATCTCCACACATTACTGAATTATAAAAATATAACTTAAGAAAGGATGGTCCGGGCATTTCAGCTTAAGAAGAGCTTAAGTGGACCACAAGAGCTCACATGGGGCCCAATTACACCTTTATGAACAATGCCGATATGAACAGCAATTGATCCACTTACATCGTAAGTTTCAAAAATAAAACTCAAGCAAAAAATCGGGGCAGTGGTCGTTTAAGAAGGGTCCAGTTCGGGTCCCAAAGACAGGGCGCCTCAATTACACTTCTGAGAACAAAGCTGAAATTGATACTGTATAGTATCATCAAACATCAGTACTTTAAGAAATATATCTTAAGAAAGGATGGTCCCCGGCATACCAGATTAAGAAGGGCTCACCTGCACCTTGCACTGCATTGCAGTTTTGTTAACAGCCCTTTTTACGTCAAATGTTTAAAAACTGCGACAGAAAATGAAAAAGCAGTGTGTTAAACCAACTTTTGAAAAGGGCAGAAAGGACACACAGAGGCCCACTGTAAAAAAATGATTAACACTTTTTTGTGACAGATAATAAATGCCTCTTGGAGTTTATGTGCCCCCCAAAACAATAAAATACATAAGCAAATTAAACGTCTAAAACGCCAACTTTAACACAATGACGCCACTTAAACGCCATCTCGTAAACACGTTTATGCGTTTATTTCATGATTACTGTAAACATCAAGTTGTTTTTAATAAAGGCAAATTAACATATATATATACATATATATATATATATACACATATATATACGTATATATATATATATATATATGTAAAACATATAAGCGTGTTTGCGGAGTGCACTTTAATTGACGTCATTATCTTTATCATGTGTTAATATTCGTTCAGTCATTTACTGTGCTTATCCATTTTGTTGTTCATTTTCTATTTTTTTAACGCCATAATGTGTTAAAAAATGAAGACGTCTCTTTTTACAGTGGGGCCTCTGAAAACCAAGGCATATTATTCCTGTAAAATTGCCTGACATAGGTTAATTGTCGGTGGTTGTGGCTTTGCGTCTTCCGAATTTTGGAAGGAAAAAAGCAAGCGAGATTATACATGGTCATACACTGGCCTACTTTGCCGACATGAAAGCCTCCTAAAGCCTTCGAAGTAGAGAAAAATTAACTTACCACTCGGAGTGAGAGCAGAAGTTTTTCTCTTCATTTGGCAAATTACATCGGCTTAATAAAAGTGCATATTTTTTAGCTGAAATGGCATGAGCCATAGAAGACAGAACATAGAAGGAAGTACAAGGTAAACAGGAAATGGTCTAGCATAATCCTTATTTGTTATCAAACACCTTGCAATTCCTTAAGAGTTGAAAGTAAATGTATTGTATTCCCAACTTAAGTAGGGATACGGGCTTTGTAAAGACACAAAACTAAATGAAAATGTAAATTCCAATAATGCATTAAGACCACTCTATTTGAAAAAAAAAAGATAATATTTAAGCGACTTCTAGCTGCCAGACAGAGCCGCTGTTTTTTCAGAGGATTTTGTGAGGAACAGACACCTTCCTGCATCGCGGGATTTTCCTTAATCTGTTACTGGAAAACAGCCACAGTGCAAAGCGTGCAAAATGAGTCGCCATTACAGACTTGGTCAGCTAGCCAACCACGACAAGAAAAGGCTTCATTTATGTAGGTATATATTCGGTATTTATATGTATGATTTATGCATGAAAAACGGTTGCATCCGATTGAAACTTTTATTTTACAATTGAGAGCACATGGGCATGTTCTCCTATTGTCTCCCGATTTTACTGTAAGAAGGTTATCGCCAGAACATATTCATAGGTTTAAAGTTCCCCATGAACTTAGTATTTCTTTTTCAGCCAGGTCTAATGACTTCAAAGAGTATATATAGGCCTAATAAAGCAACAGGGCGTGACTCTGTTCATTTTTAAAATATACGCGATTATAAAAGTCTCAACCCATTTTTTTTTCTTGAACAGACTTTAGTAGAGACTATTATTGTTAGTATGGAGTGAGTTAGATACCACTGCTTCAAACAAGTTGTTGAAATACTGTATTTTTTACGGTACAGTAGAATTCTGTTTTTCATAGAACTGTTACACGTCAAATATTCTTTCAGAACCCTTTTGTCTGTTTGTGCCATTGAATCCCCGGGATCACACTGTAAAATGAGTGGTATCGTAGAAAATGATGTATATACATGGATACCAGGATTGTAGCTTTGTCTTCAAAACTTCAAAACTAGTTGAACCACCGACGACCAGCCTCTGCTATATTCCTTACCTTAAACATTTTCCCAAGAAAGGCCGATTTCGGTCCTAGGCAAATCCGTTACCCAAAGTTGTACAGTATTTGGTTATGCTTTCAAATGCTTGCAGACTTGTGGCCAAATTATGTTGATCTGAATTAAAAAAGATGCTCGACATTCGAAACTGAGCTCCCGAAGTAAAGATTCGCACATTCATATGTCGGTTCTATGACTGGAGGTAGGACTTTCACCACACTGATTGCAATCTTTGGTCTCCTTCGTCATTTGCTACGTACTATACCGAATTCCATATTATTATTTAATTAATCGTCTGCATGAGAAAGTATCAGTTTGAGCCTACTTCAGGAGATTTTTTAACTCCGTTTAATTCTCCAACAATTATCTTTGGTCCATGTCGTTATGGAAATACTCTTTTGGGAGTTAAAAGTGTAGGTCCTATAAATAACAAATTTGTATTGTCAATAAAATGGAGTCACGGTAACTGCCTCTTTCTCCTTTGTTTAGTTTCATTTTTCCCCCAACAGACAAGCTTGGGACCCACAAAAACTATCACTGGGAGAGCTACAGTATGTTCCTTGTCTTATGGCTGCTCGTATATGTGTAATCCAACAATTATCACCTGAATAATAATGTATTCCGGTGACGTGGGCCTAAAAGTTGCAAACAGAAACACTTCTGAAAGCTAAAAGTGTGCACTTTTAATGACCAGTTCTTTCTAAATTAAGTTGCACCTTCAACATCAAATTCCATTTGAGTTTTGAGATTTTTATGCTTTACGGTGGAAACTTCATTGCCTCTTAACTCAGTGCAAATGGCAATTTGTCCACTCTCCAGGCCTTCATGGTCCCTTTAAGATACTTAAGAATTAGTTTCAGTTTTGTTCTCACAAGTGCAACTTGGAACTTACTTAAAGTGTTCCTTAAGTGTGAAATTTCAAAAGTACATGTTACTGAACTTCAAGAAAAATGCATCCAAATGTCCAACTCCTGCCCATCTTCACAGGAAATTCCTGAGCTTAGATATGGTAAAGCTTATTCACTCAATATTAAGTGGTAGAATGCGCAATAATTTGTGATGTCATTGTTCTGCAGAAACGAAAGAAAACGTTTTTGAGGTTGGCCCTAATGGTCTTCCGTAAGTTCGACACAGGAAGGATTGGGGAAGTCAGAACTGATGAGATCTAAAAGTATATATGGCATTCGGGCAATCGGCAAAAGGAAAAACAGGCAATTCAACAACGCTGCATAAATTTGAAGGCGAAACGGTTTCCTTTGGGTATCAAAGTTCATCGTTGTTTGAGACCCAAGTAATTTGATAATCAAGGAATTAGACCACATCGTAATTGTAGGAGAAAAGTCGGTGTTGGGGTATTTTAGTACTTTTGTGAGGGCGCCTTCCCTCCCAATATGTGCGCATGCGAAAACTTTGTAACGATGTCTAAAATTCGTGTCGTTTAATCATTGTTAGTAGAATATGTTCTCATGAAAAACGACCAAAAGTCGACTTTTATTAACCTCTCGAAAATACTCGAAAATATCGCTATTGAATTAATTATTCCTCTTGTAAAATGCCTCCTTCATGGTTTTTTAATTCCTAAAATAGAACAGAAGTTTATCTGCACAGAGACTTCTCGTTTGTAATTTTCTTCCTTTTAGAAAAGTTGATTTCTTAATATAATTTTGATTCCTCTTTTCTAAAAGTAGGTTTTTCCCGTATACAGTAACACAAAAGTGTTAAATTATAGTGTGGGGGTATTTGTGATCCCCACAATGGGCCATTAATTTGTTATAACACAGAATTTTTCTCGTTATTTTATTTTTTGGATTAAATATGAAAGAGGGCAAATTGCTCATCAATAGCATAGTTTTAAAGCAAAAATTTGTGTTATTGCGTGTAGTCACTACCATTATTTTCTGATGTCGATTTAATGCAATATAAATTACTTGATCGGGATATTCTGGCTGTGATAATTGTACTTTTTGGTGATTGAGAGTGGTGCAGTACATTGTTATTGGGTCTTTTACTGTGTGAAGATATGCACAATGAATGACAGGCAGTTTGGTGCACACAGGTGTTAAGTGAATGATCGCGTTTTTGCATCAAATAAGATAGCAAAAGTTGCATCCTTAACACGTTTTTAATGTAGGTTTTCAACTTTTCACCCTGATGATGAGGTATTGGTCCTTAGAACAATAAAGGCACCCGATTTTCCCATTAGTGTGCTCAGTTCTCAAAATCAAAAGCTTAACGTGTTTGAATCCCAAACACTCGATATATAGGATAATTAAAACCCCGACGACCCATGGACCTTGAATAAGACATGGAATGAGTTTATCCCTCAATTGCTCTGGCTTGTGTCGGTTTTAGTAATAACCATAGGTTTACTAAAACCGACACATGCCACAATCGAAAGTTATATGATGTCAACACAGGTTATGGGTTGTAGGGGTTGTGGGGGTCTCAGAACTAATCCGTGGAAGCTGCGATGTCAAGGACACGTACACCGATATAACACATGACAGGTAACAGGAAAGAAGCCGGAAAGGCTACTAGGTGAAAAGAGCAAGGAAGGCAAACAAGTCTGCGTGGCACGCTGGCGGTTAAATTGACCTACTTAATTAAAATGTGTTTTTTCAATACTATCCAACAATACATTAAAGATCACTTGTTTAGCCCAACCTAATAGTTGGCCATACTTCGGTATTTCGTTTCGATATCTTTACTAATTAAGCTGCAAAATGCAATGCGGGTGGGGTCACCCCGTCCGTTAACTTACAGATAGACGTGAGTTCAATGGTGCAGGTTTCAGCTAGATCGGACATTGTGATGGTAAAAATAAAGTCGAAATTGAGTTACCTGAAGTACGCCTTCATATCTTCTAGGTTAGTCATCGGACATCACCCCTTTCTTTGCATATGTTACAGATCTCGAAAGTGCAATCCTATAGCTTAGCCAAATATCTCGAGATTTTAGAGTTCAAAGGCGATCAAACATTTCCCAAAAGTTATATAAATTTTCAAAAAACAATTTAATGGAAAATATCATGCTGGGGTCACTTTAAAAATGTTTTTCTTAAAGAGGATGCATGATACAAATATGCGGTTTCTTGTATAGTAAAGATTACTATGAATGAATAAAAAATCGCCTAAAGTTGCCGTTTGAAGTTAAGAACATGTAAACATTTTATGAGAATAATTTAAAAAGTTGGCAAAAGGGACGTTGGTTTTATCTTATATCTCAACAACAGAAAGTCCGATGGAGATAAGGATTATGGCCTTGTGATCCGCGGGGTCGAATCACTATAATATGGTGTTACTGCATGGTCTGAAGGGTTCGGTGAGATTTTTTAAATTTTGTATTCATTGGGTACCCCTGTAAAATTAAATTTATTAATTTAACCAGAATGCAAAAAATGCATTGAGGTTTCGATGAAATGTTTCATTGGAAATTATAACATGATGTACCATTTATTATAGTCACCATAGGTAAAATGCTTACACAAAGTGTTGGAAAAAAAGTATTTTAAATCCAAGCTTCCTATCTCCAAAATCGTGTTAACAAGGTTTTCAGAGTTTGACTCCTGGTGACCCTAGATGACCTTTTACCCTCATCAAAAACAATAGGTTCCTCCTCTCTATATGGGGCACCTGTGTACCAAGTTTGAGAACTGTCAAAGCTTCCCTTCTTGAGATATCGTGTTAAAGAGCAAAGTGTCACAAACTCACACATACATCCCCACACAGGCTACACACATATACACACACACACGCCATCATGGCATAGGATTCTCTTTCATCGAAACCAAAAGACTTTTAGAAACCAATACTTCAATGGTACGTTGTTATGCTTACAGGCGTAGGAAGCTGTTCGAGATTGGGGGGGGGGGGAGGCTGGACTTTGTTTCGGAGAGCCGTCCTTTTAGGAGGGTCCCCCTACCCTTAGGAATTTTTGGGGGTATTTGGGGGTCTTTATATGCAATTTGATGCAACAAATTGGGTGAATTTTAAGAAAAATTACTGCAAAGTTTGACATTTTTACACAGGCAACAAATAAGGGGTTTTCATCCTTGGATTGAGGGGAGCGAAAGCATACTTTACATCATACTTCCAAATTTTTGACTGGGGGGCTAAAGCCCCCAAGCCTCCCGCTTCCTACGCCTATGGTTATGCTGTATTCCATTTTCGGAATGAAAACTCGTTTATTCGGAATGAAAACGTGTATTTTATTTTCGGAATGAAAACTCGTTTTTTCGGAATGAAAGCGTGTATTTTATTTTCGGAATGAAAACGTGTATTTCATTTTCGGAATGAAAACGTGTCGGACTGAAAACTTGTTTTTTCGTAATGAAAACGTGTATTTTATTTTCGGAATGAAAACGTGTCGGAATGAAAACTCGCTTTTTCGGAATGAAGACGTGTATTTTATTTTCGGAATGAAAACTCGTTTTTTCGGAATGAAAGCGTGTATTTTATTTTTCGGAATGAAAGCGTGTATTTTATTTTTCGGAATGAAACGTGTCGGACTGAAAACTTGTCGGACTGAAGACGTGTCGGACTGATGGGTGCACCCCAATAATATCACCAGTCGTGCTGGAACGGAGAAGCTATATATGTGGTGTTTTTCTCAATGATAGGACTCACTGCAGTAATCATGCAAATACTCGACCTCTGCTGGGCTCGGCATCCCATAGAGCAGGGTATAGGAACCTACATCCTGTTATATGGCTTATCCTCAAGTACACTATATAGCGCCACCCATCTAGTGTCTAGCTTTAGCTCAAGCTCTAAGTCGGTGAAGTTCACCGAACTGTTTTCTGGATTGGTACGACAAACTCAGCACACTCGCGCATGCGTACAACACGTACAATAAGAGCGTTGGAGGGGGCCTCATCCCCTCTCACATCTGCGCAGAAATTTATTATTTGTGGGCAAAATGAATGTTATTTTCTGCCAAACATGCATCAAACTTTCGGACGACGTACTGAAGCACCCCCACCCCCCCACCCCTTGCCCCCAATCGATAGAAGTCGCATACAATCATGATACCTGAGGACCGGCGACTGTCCCGTCTACGCTTGCCGTGGACACGTAGAACGAAAAGGGCTAAAACTTCTTACTTACGCATAAGGTCGGTCACGTTACTCCGTTAATGATAAGGAATTTCGGTGGTGCTTCATGCGTTCGGTGTGACCACGCTGCGAGCTTTACAAGGTTAAGCACAGCGCAAAAAGTCACACTTTCAAAATCACTGGCTTTATGTGAAAATCAGGATAGGTTAGCTAAATCATAATAAGGTATATCTGGGTAACATTATTTTCAAGAAACATGACTCCTACAGAAAGAAATTTATTGCTTAGCAGCTCAATGAATAATTCAAATTTTTAATTGACGCAACATTTCGGTAGTCCTTGTAATTGACAAAATTGCTTACCATGAATTAAGTAGAACAAGTTGTTGGCCGAGTTTAGTTTTACAAATGAATAACTAAACGGCTGAGAAGCGACAGACCTCTACATCAGTATTTTTATGTACCGAGATTTTCAAAACTTTCTTCGTCTGGATGGCGAAGGGTGAAAGCCAACAAAAGTTACCAAGAAGGGCTTCTTCTCCCCGAAGGAGCAACATTTTCAGAAGGCGCGCCCAGACTAAACTGATCGACAAATCTCTCACATTTAGACCACTCCATTAAGGGTCCGCCATGCATGGCTCTATTCTAGACTGGCTAAAAGAAACAGTGCTTTAATGTATTTTTTTTTTTTTTTTAGAAATCTCTTCCGCTGGATTCCGCGGAGGGCGAAAACCAAAACTTACCCGTTTCCAAGCATCCCACTATTTCTGTGTAATTAACTGTCCGATTGTCGTTGTGTTTTCTACTGCACTGATCATTTTATGTGCAACTGACGGCTTCGGGGAGGATCAGTATACCGTACTGGGGGGATTAGCCTTGGATAACCTTGCCCCTTCTACGAAACTTTAAATAGAATAAACTAAAAGTATATACAACAGCTTTCCCTAGGCTCGATTTCGCCCGTCCTATATCAACTTGCCGTAACTAAACTTGAACTCACGGATACTGGACTCACCGGAAACCACTGACCGACAGTATAGAATTGAAATGCATCCTGGAACCCGGTATGATGATCCTGGGACAGGTAGACAGCTTCTTTGGCTTTTGTAGACCTGGGTGTATGGCATTTTTAAATATTTTTACATTTTAAAGTGTAAATTATCACGAAGCAATTTGACATTCCACGCCAAGGGTAGGGGATTGTATTTTCTAACAGTCTAAGAAGATAATTTGCTAGATCTTTTGTTTGTGTAATGAAAGAGCGCCACATACTAAATTCAGGGGGGAAAATTGTGCTGGGGGTTACTGCACTTTGTGCATTGTACGTTCTCCACTTTTTCACGATTGGTTCCTCAGGAAAAACGATAATTTCACGGTATAATCATAGGGAGGATATCTATGGGAATGACTCACTTTGTAATCAGTGAGCATTAATCCTATTTTTCTTGGGCTGGGTTCCTCAGGAAAGACAATAATTCCAGATTCTTTTGAGAAATCCAAGGACTACAAGAAGTTTTTAATTTATTTATTTCGCTTTTGTTTATTTTTCATATTTTAGTTAGAGGAAAACATATCACTTTCTTAGGCCCTTTCCTAGTCGAAGATAGCAACTGAACTGCAGAATACTCTGCCCCAAAACCCTTCTCACCGAGACGGCCTGGAGTCGCGGTCGCAGTCAGCACGATGATGACGTAACAAACTGCTGAGAGTCACGTCTTCTCTTCACTGAGGACCGGGACTGCGACTCCATTTCAGATTGGAGTCCCGGTCGCAGTTGAAGTGGAAATCGTAAGAACACCGAGGACCGGGACTGCGACTCCGCCCCAGAATGGAGTCCCGGTGGCTGTTGAATATATGGCCACCGGGACCACGACTGCGACTGACTCACTCCAGAATGGAGGTGCAGTGGACTTAAAATAATTCCACCAAGGATCGAGACTGCGACTTTACCCCAGAATGGAGTCCTGGTGGCTGTTGAATATACGGCCATCGGGACCGCGACTGCGACTCCACTCCACAATGGAGGCGCAGTGGACTTGAAACAACTTTTTGCAGAGGAGTTCGTAGGATCGACTCGTTCTCAGAATGGAGGCACAGCTAGAGAACTATGAATAATTTTCGGCCACCGGGACCGCGACTGCGACTCCACTCCACAATAAAGGCCCGGCGCAGTGGACTTAAAAATAATTTTTGCAAAGCTGTTCGTAGGATGCATGCTGACTCGTTCTCAGAATGGAGGCACAGCAAGGGGACTTAGAATAATTTTCGCAAAAGTATATGGAGGATGTACGTTGACCACGGACTTCAATACATGGACAGAGGATTGCGCAATCAATACGGTCGCCACCGTTCGAGCAAATTTCGGCTAACCAAGATGGCCGCCGAGCTACTACCATTTGCCCAATTTGACGATGAATCTGCAACATTTCAGACAAAATATCGGTATGAATGGAAGAACAATATCACAGTTCTCCATTCTATTTGATGAATTTGACCTGAGCTTGCATTCTTTCGAAAATATTACAAGTTTTTCACACAATTTGTCGACATGGGCCACTTGAGCAAGTCCAAACTTTTACACACAAGACTATAGCAGGCAGCCATATTGGTAAGCCTATTCGTGTACGTACGGTGTAGACAATTTACGCATAGGACGTTAGTGCAATATGCTCTGTCCATGTATATAAGAAGTCCGTGACGTTGACTTGTTCTCATAAAACCATCAAACGGCCACTACGACCGCGACTCCAGGAGTCTCGGTGAGACGGGTTTTGGGGCAGGGTATTCTCCAGTTACTCCGAAGATAGTTCCCTTTCTCCGATTTTGCTTACCTTTGAGATAGGACAAAAAAAAGACATATGGTATATATGAAGTTTTCTGAACAAACCATTACGTTGCGTAGAACTTTATCATTTCAGGGAATATTTTTATTGTTTGTGGAAAGATAGTCTACTGACTTGTTGGTCAAGGTGAGCATACGATGCGCGCACTCTGGCTGGTGGCAGACCAGTGTTTCCACTCTTCCCGAAATTACCCGAAATTCGGGAAATCTGGGTGCTCTTCGGGAAATTTTCGGGAATTATTCCGGGAAATTTAGGGAAATCTGGAAATGGCGTGTAGCGTATGGAAATGACGTATGGCTTGACAGGGTAGAATCCTGGATCATTCACCAAAGTAGCGTAAAAGAAACCTTATTGAAAATTTCGGGAAATACCAAGCCGATTTCAGGAAAATTTAGATTCCATTTCAGGAAAAATGAATTTGGAGTGTGGAAACACTGTGGCAGACAGCACTAGAACACCCAGTGATCCGTGCCTGTTATCATAGTCTGTTGTGGCAAAAACGTTTAAATCATAAATGCTCCAGCTAAATGTTGGACTGTAGCGTGGACAAGTTTTGAAAACTCTGAAACTGAAAGGCAATTCTTCACCTCAGGTATATTTTATTTCGCCTAACGTTAGTCCGTTCCCATTATAATCCTGCCTTAGGGGGCCTTGCCTTACAGCCTTAGTACACTAGCATTCACAAATTACTAACTTTAAGTTAGGACTAGCAGTGTAATGTTATACTACCCTACTGTAGGCTAGGCCGCAGACTGCTGACCATGTACAGTAAAACCCCGTTAATCCGAAACCAGGTTATGGCTCAAAAAGGAATCCGTGCCCGGAAGTGACGTACATGATACGCATAGGTATAGGGTTAGGGTTAGGTATAGGGTTAGGGTTAGGTATAGGGTTAGGGTTATATACGTTAGTAGGTATACGGATAGGGTGCGCATACGCATAGGGATAGGGTTACATACATAGTAGGCATACGGATAGGGATAGGGTTATACATATGGTACGCATAGAGATAAGGTTAGGGTTATACCCGTAGGGATATACTGTACGTATAGAATACGTATACATGTATAATTATAGCCTACGTATACATCTGTAAGTACTTATAATATTTAAAACCGTTTGCCGGCAGCTCGGCTCGCAGCGCTATCGGTTAGGGCATAGGATCGCTATACTGAGATTTATACCGCGTTCGTATTCTTGCAATGTTCCGCGTTCAAATCCCACTGTTGCTTTCTGTTGAACAGCTTGTCTTGTCACGTTACTGTTGGTTCTTTTAGAACTTAACTTGTCACTGATCTTTTGTAAGTTTTAAGTTATAATTTACACAACTTCCGGTCACGGATTCTCCATTCGCACCCAGGTTATTAGCCCTCAGATTTATCAACAATAATATTCAACACAATTAAGGTAGCCTAGTATCCACCAAGTTTTAAGTGCTTTACAAATACATGGCAAAATTGAACGTAAATCTTTACAGAAAGGCACTAATTTTTCTTGAGACTAAAAAAGTTATTAAAAGATGTCACGATGGCTAAAACAGCCGACATGTGGACACACAAGACAATCTGTTATCTCTTTGTCAAATTTGGAAAAAAAAGTGTTGTACATATTTGCTTTGAAATTCATGTTAGGAGCCATGAGTCGGTATACAGATAACCCAAGAATAAGTGTGCGTGCTCGCCCTTGGTCACGCTCCGGTCTATTCAGTGTACAATAGAACCGCTAGGTACCTCGCTCTTTCAATGTGGATTATCGGCAACCCGGTAAACCGAGGTGCCTTTGTGCCAGTGTAAACAGAAGTCCCATTGTGTGTCCGTAATTCGCTGTGGCAAGAAATCTTCTCTTGTGGGGAAAAGCAATTATCAATTTCCTGTGAAAGCCTGCCTGCGCACAATCGTACGTTCTGATTGACTACAGTACGTATACGCTTGTGACCATCTGTAAATCCCCCCGAACGCTTTCCCGTGTTGGAACGATTTTTTTTTGAGGTTCGAAAAAGTTTTTGAACATTCCGAAAAATTGTCAATAACATGACCTTTGAAAATTATATTATTTACAGATGCGCCAAGAATAAACGTAAAAAACCGACCGGAGCGCTAGATACCAACCGCTGAAAACCCACAGTTTACCACGCTTTTGTCGACGTTGTTTCACTGAAATCGGCGGCTCATGGTTTTGGGCGGTTTGAATAGGAGTAATCTGATAAGTCAAGTAACAGCTTACACAAAAGATTTCACCAATGAAATTCTTTACAATGAGGAGCGTAACACAATAGCTGCATCCTCAGGTTTCATTGATCAGACTTCCTGTGTAATCGATAAGAAATGTTTATCACTAGGCCTTCGTTAATAGCGCAGAGGGTTGTTATCCGATGGTTAGCATGTGCTGACAGAGTTTGGAAACGGTCGGACTATTCCTAGTATAGTTAGGGAACACAAGTTCGTTCACCCCCGAAGTTCGTTCATTGACAATAATTCAGTGAATAATGGATGAAATGATTGGGAAATTGCACAAAACATCAATCATTAACTGATAAACAATGGTAGTAAAACAAATTCCAACCACATGGTCCCAATTTGCCTGAGTACAACATTTTTCTGACATTCGAAAATTACCGAGGCAACTCACCTAACAAGCCTAACCTACTTTCCAAATGATCCTATATTTTCGTGATTTCACAAGATGTGACTGCAACACTGTAATAATTTGGTGCGAGTCCTTTTCTTACATGGGAAATTTGACAAATTGAATGGATATTTACCTGATTTTCTACGAAAAGAGACAATTGAAAATGTGCGAACGAAATTGTGTCCCTCTGGAGAGAAATGCCTGAGGTCAGAGACAGTCTCATGAAATTATTCAAATTCCGGGTTACACTCTACATATTCCAGGAAGAAATCCGTTTTTGTACAGACAACATACTGTATTTCCAAAGATAAAATGTCTAAAACTGGGAACCATGTGGAACTATTTATATTTTTTTTGACGGATTCAGTGGCTAAGGTGAACGAACTTCGGACCCACCATGCTACTGTACGTCACTGAACCGTCCTGGTTTAGGCTTACGGGTTTGTGAAGTTTTAGGCCTAGGTACAGTAGCGTAGTTACTCAGGCCTGTTCATTCAAAGACACAGCCGTCACATACACACAACAAATTACAGTTTTATAGCAAAACGGCACAACTTCAATTAATCTACTGCATACGTTTGACAATACTACAATCACAGTAAATTTTTGCAATTGTCTTCCCTGTAAGGCTGCGTTATTACTTTGATCAACTTTTTTAGAATAAAGGCTGAACGCAGCACGATGTGGGGACAACTTTTTTCTTTGTAGAAATTCCGATATATTAATTCCATTTTTCCAATGCTGTTTGAAAAAAAACTTGCCGATTTTACTGCATCGTTCTATATCCTCGCAGTAAAACAGCTTATTTCAACACTTATGCGATGCTGCAAATCGTCCCAAGAATTAGGTTTGGCATCTGTTGGGAGTGGCCCAGCTTCCCCCCCCCCCCCACCCGTTCTCAGTAACCGTACAAGTTTTTGTGCTGGATGGGGCCTGTTTGTAGCAGTTGCCCCCAAAATGTACAATCCAGTGTTCCCATAATTTCTAGTTTGCAGAAAATTCTCTTACCTCGGAGAGCATATGAAAAGTAGTAGGCTAAGCCGTCCATTCTTTGAATATATCCTATTATTTCCTAGTTGGTGAAACGAGTGACGCTTTCCTCCGTATATTTATTTGTCTTGAGAGCATATAAAAAAGCGATGTGTCAGTGTCTTTTAAACGGCCATGGATGAAATATTCCATACCTTTACGTTCAAAGAACGGCAAATAATTTTCAGTAGCAATACGGTGCCGCATGACCCTTTAATAGATAATCAGTAGACTTGCATTTTAATGAAACTAAAACCCACTGCATTGTCTTATTTTTCAGCCCATCGTTGTACTACGTATCTTTCATTTGATAGCCCCATGCAGCACACATATTCGCTTTCCCTTCCTGGCTAGCTCGCTGCTACATAGCAAATGTAAACCACAGATACAGTAATGCATTAGTGTGTTAAATTCCATGAGAAAACCTTCGCAGTTCGACTCAAGAATTTCCCAGGCACCTTGCAAGGACCCCAGCTTATTTGCATACAATGTTCTGTACATTCCTTTGCTAGTGACATCATTGGACTATCAGCTATTTTTCACGGATTAACCCGTGTACAATTTCCATTGGCTGCTACCAATCCACGTGAAGGTTTACCGTAAACGAACAACTGCTAAATCCCGCCCTACTGGGCCAACACCCACCTCTTGAAAACATACAGCACTCAGTACTGTCGCTTCCGCGTGTAGGCCTGATAGTGGTGTAATGTACAGTACATAACCTAACGAAGTAAATTTCACATGGGTATCGTGTCGCTCTACGTGCGTTGCGAACATGCTGTCATAGCCTGGCCAAAATTCAGTATGCAGATTTTCAGCAAAATCAACCTTTACAAGCTAAATTTTGTACCTTATCTTATTAATGGGTGTAGAAGAAGTCCGATCTTGTGAAAAGTTTTCGGTAAGAGTTTAGTATCGAGCGAAATATCGCTTATTTTTGAAAAACAAGATGGCGCCGTCTGCAAAAGTTTGAAAACCATCCGGAGAGATGTGTGACGTCACAAAACTGTTAAGGACAACCAAATGGGCTACGACTTCCAAAAAAGGTTACGCAAAAATGGGCGGTGGCCCTTATGAATGAATGAGTATCAAAACCCATAGCAGCGATTGGATATTTCACGTACAGTAATTAAGGCAGCTAGCTGCATTTGATTTTCCCAAGGTATTTGAGGTGGCTCTCATAATAATAGCGTGAAACATGTGGCAGGGCCCTATGTACATATTAGCGCGGTGCAGTTTTAGGCCCATGCAAATATGCGTAGGCTATACAGCGTGTGACAGTACTAAATGACAATGTTATACAGTTCCCCAAGGGCCGTGTTAAAATTCGGGATCGTGTTAGCTGGTGAATTTTACCGAGATCTGGGCAAAGAATGGTAGGGGAATGTACTGTCTTACATTCTGACATTTTCATCTTCATTCTCTCCCACTGAATGGACTATAATTGGATTAATTTTTTTCTATTAAGGAATCGGACTTCAACGGTTTTACCCTTGTAGGTAAGATTTGAAATTTTAGCAATTGCTGAGTAGAGGGTACATATTCTATGTGAATGAAAAATAAAATGCGGCAAGGCCTTTGTATTGTACCGGAACATCTGAGGATGCAGGAAGTAAGCTGTGATACTATTGCAATGGCATTCTTCCTGATTATTTTTTTGGTAGAAAACAGAATGGTTCAATTTTATGGACTTGGCGGCCCTCCCTTTGTCATCCTTTGTACATGAAAGACTCAAAAAGTTTCAGGAATTCAGGCTAACAGATATAATTTTCAAAGGTCACACAATTGATTTTTTTTTTTGGAATGTGCAAAAAAAATCGAAGGTTTGAAAAAAAAATTGTTCCGTTACGGGAAGGATTCGCAAACGTGCAACAACATTTCCGAACATGTGGGAATATGTACGAAAAGATTTGGAACGTTCAACCAGATCTTTTTTTTTCCAAACTTACGAAATGTATTCATAATTGCAAAGAGACATTCCAAAGCAAATTGCGGCCCTCCTTTTTTCCATACTCATGAAGTTTCAGACTAGAACGCGGGTCACACTACAGTGATTTCGGATAGGATTATGTCCCGATTTTCATGAGTTTTAGTTAAAATATTCTCCATCTCTGGTCAGAAACCGCCAAAAATCTGCCAACCTGTGTAAATGCATGATATGAGAGGACTACGAAAATGAAATGTAAACTAATTATTTCATGACGTCACATCGACAAACAACTTTTATCGGAGTACAAAACTCGAACTGATTTTCAAGTCAATATCGCTCTATTGAGCGATATAAGTTATATGGTGATAGGAGAACAGTTTATCGTGACAAAAACTCAGTTACGGAAAGAATTTGCAAACGCGCAAGAATTTTTCAGAACGCAATCTTTTTCGACGGAAGGTACGAAACTTTGGGAACGTTCTAGGTATTTCTTTCTAAACTTACGAAATCTATTAATCATTGCAAAGGGAAATTCAAAGTAAACTGCGGCCCTTCCCTTTACTTTACTTTGTATATATAAAAGACGTTCCCAAAGTTTCGTACCTTCCGTCGAAAAGATTGCGTTCGGAAAAATTCTTGCGCGTTTGCAAATTCTTTCCGTAACTGAGTTTTTGTCACGATAAACTGTTCTCCTATCACCATATAACTTATATCGCTCAATAGAGCGATATTGATTTGAAAATCAGTCCGAGTTGTGTACTCCGATATAAGTTGTTTGTCGATGTGACGTCATGAAATAATTAGTTTACATATCATTTTCGTAGTCCTCTGAATGATATCATGCATTTACACAGGTTGGCAGATTTTTGGCAGTTTCTGACCAGAAATGGAGAAGATTTTAACTAAAAGTCATGAAAATCGGGACATAATCCTATTCGAAATCACTGTAGTGTGACCTGCGTTCTAGTCTGAAACTTCATGAGTTTGGAAAAAAGGAGGGCCGCAATTTCCTTTCGAATTTCTCTTTGCAATTATCAGCCCTTCCAAATAAGATATTGGCTACGGCAAAAAAATTGCTGAAGTAAAAAGGATTTACTTCGGCAAAAATACACTTTACCTCGGCATTAGGTAACTGTCCGATGCTACTTGTTTACAAACTTCTACCACAGTATGTTAACGTAATTTGTTTGTTTAAGCTCTGGAATTTCATTGATAAAACCAATACAGCCGCTTTGGGAATTTTTCCCACTTTATTACACATTAAAAAAGATAAAACGGCTGGTTCTGAAATCTAAAGGTCACACTCTGTCGTGTCATACTCATGTGTGTACAGTGATCACTTTCTTGCCAGCAGACAGTGAGTTTTATACATCAGTAAATACCCATCATAACGAACTTTTTAAATCAAGATTTTCCGTTAAAACTTGAAAAATTGCAACTATGTTTTGTATATAAAGCAATAATACTGAATATATTTGCTCATAATACGATCGTGGTGGAAATTTTATCAAAAAACAATTTCTTTTCAAGTCGCTACTCGAAGCTGCATTTCGAGCCGTGTAGGCCTAGTGTGCAGCTTTTGTAACCGGTAAGTCCCCGTAAGCGTGTCCTGCAATCTATCGCCTCGGCAAAATTTTTGCCGAAGTCAAGTCAATTTGTCTCGGCATTTACCTCGGCATTGCCGAATGCCGAGGCTATTTTCGAGGGCTGAATTATGAATACATTTCGTAAGTTTGGAAAGAAAAAGATCTGGTTGAACGTTCCAAATCTTTTCGTACATATTCCCACATGTTCGGAAATGTTGCCCGTTTGCGAATCCTTCCCGTAACGGAACAATTTTTTTTTCAAACCTTCGATTTTTTTTTTTTGCACATTCCAAAAAAAAAATCAATTGTGTGACCTTTGAAAATTATATCTGTTAGCCTGAATTCCTGAAACTTTTTGAGTCTTTCATTACAAAGGAAGACAAAGGGAGGGCCGCCAAGTCCATAAAATTGAACCATTCTGTTTTCTCCAAAAAAGTAATCTTGGAGAACGCCATTGCAATAGTATCACAGCTTACTTAAGTTCCTGCATCCTCCGATGTTCCAGTACAATACAAAGGCCTTGCCGCATTTTATTTTTCATTCACATAGAATGTACCCTCTACTCAGCAATTGCTAAAACTTCAAATCTTACCTACAAGGGCAAAACCGTTGAAGTCCGATTCCTTAATAGAAAAAAATTAATCCAATAATAGTCCGTTCAGTTGGAGAGAATGAAGATGGAAATGTCAGAATGTAAGACAGTACATCATTCTACCATTCTTTGCCGGGATCTCGGTAAAATTCACCAGCTACAGTAACACGATCCCGAATTTTAACACGGCCCTTGGGGAACCGTATAACATTGTCATTTAGTACTGTCACATGCTGTATAGCCTACGCATATTTGCATGGGCCTAAAACTGCACCGCGCTAATATGTACATAGGGCCCTGCCACAAATTTCATGCTATTATTATGAGAGCCACCTCAAATACCTTGGGAAAATCAAATGCAGCTAGCTGCCTTAATTACGTGAAATATCCAATCGCTGCTATGGGTTTTGATACTCATTCATTCATAAGGGCCACCACCCATTTTTGCGTAACATTTTTTGGAAGTCGTAGCCCATTTGGTTGTCCTTAACAGTTACGTGACGTCACACATCTCTCCGGATGTTTTTCAAACTTTTGCAGACTGCGCCATCTTGTTTTTCAAAAATAAGCGATATTTCGCTCGATACTAACTCTTACCGAAAAGTTTTCTCAAGATCGGACTTCTTCTACACCCATGAATAAGATAAGGTACAAAATTTAGCTTGTAAAGGTTGATTTTGCTGAAAATCTGCATACTGAATTTTGGCCTGGCTATGACAGCATGTTCGCAACGCACGTAGAGCGACACAATACCCATGTGAAATTTACTTTGTTAGGTTATGTTCTGTACATTACACCACTATCAGGCCTACACGCGGAAGCGACAGTACTGAGTGCTGTATGTTTTCAAGAGGTGGGTGTTGCCCAGTAGGGCGGGATTTAGCAGTTGTTCGTTTACGGTAAACCTTCACGTGGATTGGTAGCAGCCAATGGAAATTGTACACGGGTTAATCCGTGAAAAATAGCTGAAGTCCAATGATGTCACTAGCAAAGGAATGTACAGAACGTTGTATGCAAATAAGCTGGGGCCCTTGCAAGGTGCCTGGGAAATTCTTGAGTCGAACTTCGAGGTTTTCTCATGGAATTTAACACACTAATGCATTACTGTACCTGTGGTCTACATTTGCTATGTAGCAGCGAGCTAGCCAGGAAGGGAAGCGAATATGTGTGCTGCATGGGGCTATCAAATGAAATATACGTAGTACAACGATGGGCTGAAAAATAAGACGATGCAGTGGGTTTAAGTTTCATTAAAATGCAAGCTTACTGATTATTTATTAAAGGGCCATGCGGCACCGTATTGCTACTGAAAATTATTTGCCGTTCTTTGAACGTAAAGGTATGGAATATTTCATCCATGGCCGTTTAAAAGACACTGACACATCACTTTTTTATATGCTCTCAAGACAAATTAATATACGGAGGAAAACGTCACTCGTTTCACCAACTACAGTAGCTAATAATAGGATATATTCAAAGAATGGATGGCTTAGCCTACTACTTTTCATATGCTCTCCGAGGTAAGAGAATTTTCAGCAAACTACAGTAGAAATTATGGGAACACTGGATTGTACATTTTGGGGGCAACTGCTACAAACAGGCCCCATCCAACACAAAAACTTGTACGGTTACTGAGAACGGGTGGGGGTGAGGAAAGCTGGGCCACTCCCAACAGGAGATGCCAAACCTAATTTTTGGGACGATTTGCAGCATCGCATAAGTGTTGAAAAAGGCTGTTTTACTGCGAGGATATACAGTAGAACGACCTTATCAGTAAAATCGGCAATTTCTTGTAGTTAATCCAGTTGTACCAAAGTTTTTTTTTTTTTCAAACAGCACTGGAAAAATGGAATTAATAAATCGGAATTTCTACAAAGAAAAAAGTTGTCTCCACATCGTGCTGCGTTCAACGATCGGTCTTTATTCTAAAAAAGTTGATCAAAGTAATAATGCAGCATTACAGGGAAGACAATTGCGAAAATTTACTGTGAGTGTAGTAGTATCAAACGTATACAGTAGATTAATTGAAGTAATGCCGTTTTGCTATAAAACTGTAATTTGTTGTGTGTATGTGACGGCTGTGTCTTTGAATGAACAGGCCCGATTAACTACGCTACTGTACCTAGGCCTAAAACTTCACAAACCTGTAAGCCTAAACCAGGATGGTTCAGTGACGTACAGTACTAGGAATAGTCTGACCGTTTCCAAACTCTGTCAGCACATGCTAACCATCGGATAACAACCCTCTGCGCTATTAAAGAAGGCCTAGTGATAAACATTTCTTATCGATTACACAGGAAGTCTGATCAATGAAACCTGAGGATGCAGCTATTATGTTACGCTCCTCATTGTAAAGAATTTCATTGGTGAAATCTTTTGTGTAAGCTGTTACTTGACTTATCAGATTACTGCTATTCAAACCGCCCAAAACCATGAGCTGCAGATTTCAGTGAAACAATGTCGACAAAAGCGTGGTAAACTGTGGGTTTTCAGCGGTTGGTATCTAGCCCTCCGGTCGGTTTTTTACGTTTATTCTTGGCGCATCTGTAGGCTCTATATCCTCTTATACAAAAATATGTTAGGCTAGCGTAAGTCCTAGGCCTAGTTTCACTAAATCTGGAAAGTTAGTAACATAGTGAGCTTCATACCTAAAAATAACGAAAGTAGACGTTACAAAAACATTGTGAACTGCTGTTTGAGAGTTTCCTACACATGTTTCTCTTACATTTTTTTTTTAAATTTATGCACAATTTATACTCTAGATACCTCTCCAGATCCTTACAGCTTTTCTTCAGCCCACACACCCATTTAGTGTGTAGAAAGCATTGGAGATTCAGACGAGTGAAGGCTCGAATTTTAGGACAAAAATCTCTCTGTTTTAGGAGTCTTAAAATATACTTCTCATATCATTGGTCATAAAAAAAAAGAAGCGAAATATTTTGGGGGAGTTTATCTGCAATTTTAAGCCTTTTTGGAATTATTTTGGAAATGTGTTGACACACTGTCTTATATGGACCAAGTGTACTGACTGTACTTAAGGCAAAACCTTGGAACTCCGCTTATCCGAATTTTTTCGTTATCCAAACAACCTTCAGTCCTAATGTGTTCAGATAAACAGGGTTTTACTGTAGTAGGCCATACTGTACAGCAACTCAGTATTTGGGTCCCTTGGGACTTCCATACTACTGGCCAGCAGTATAAGCTATTGCAAAATTGGGCTAGCTCATCATGAAAAATTTGACTGGTCACCATTTTTGCGAGGTCACAAATCATTGATGCTTAGGCCTATATTATGGAGTATCCAGTCAAAACATCCCCACTTTTTATCCACTTTGTAGCGGGGACCATAACATCCTCGCTTTTTACCAAAATGTCCCTGTGGTATTATGGGTAATTCTCTAAATTAGGGTACCAGTGGTGATTTCACTACCATTATATACAGGGCTGTACAGAAAATTTCAAAGGCATAGAAAACAACAAACCAGCATAATTGGTATTTTATTATAGCTTACTGGGCTACCTTATGATATATAAACTGAATTTTCAGCGTTAAGTACTTTTCAGAAAACAGCCCTCTTTGGTTTCGTGTCCCCCCATGATTTTGGGGTAACAGGTGGGACATACAAGCATACAAACTGAATTTATCTGAAAAACATACTTCCCATGGATTGAATTGATTTGCTCATTTAACGTGGTTAGGATATCACCAAGCGTCCACTTTTTCAAAATATCAGTATTATTGCTTTACCCAATTTTCCAGACAGAACGGTCATAGAACATTACCTGACCAACATAACTGTTTGGTGTCCCCCTAGTTAAGTCAGTTTTCTAATGTCTTTTTTACCATGGGCAACTCCACACTTGTATGTCAACCAAGGCACTCAATTTTCAAATACTGTTCACCAAAAATTTTCTGTTGTTTTGGAAATCAAGAACATCTAAATTTTTTATTTCTTAAGGTTAAAAAGAGATATGGCATCATTTTTTGCCAGAAAAAGCATAGATTTGGTCAAATTCACTGCATCCTCCTGTGTTTTATCTAAAGATGGTGGAAATTTTACTTGTGTATGGCTATGGAGGAAAGGCCAAGGGATATATGCAAGTACTCGATTTAAGATGACTAGAGGAAGGATAAGGGAGAACAGAGGTAAAACGTTGCACAAATTCCGAGTGAAATGTCCCCTCCGCAACATTTTGCATATGATTTTTCCTGTCATTTCTCAGTAATGTACTGTTTCAAAATGAAATTGTGGGTTCTATTATAGATGATTGACTACTCTGGCTAAATACCATTCACAACGTATAGAAGTGCTGTATGAGGGCTGTGGTCCGAGTCAACTTTTTGTTGCGGAGGGGACATTTTGTTGCGGAGGGGACATTCAGAATAGGATGAAAGGGGTTGGGAGGATGAAGGTCCAGTTTCTAAGGAAGGTTTTGGTATTTGGTTTAGTCAAATTCATCGCTGGAACCCATATTAAAGAAACTTTCATGCTTTTAGGAAGGATATAGGCAAGCTATGGTAAGTCGTCACGCCGATCCTTAGTAGACTGTCCCCTCCGCAACACACCAAAATGATTTACCTCCTACTTCTTAGTCATGCATACTGTCTGGAGATAGCATTATGAATTTTTTTAATGCTTTTTGACAGCATTAAAAGGTATTTTCCCCAATGTTAAATTTGCTAGTGATTAAGTCTTTGGTAAAGACCCCAAGGTCCAAACTAACCGTGTTGCGGAGGGGACGCTCCAAATAGTAGAAGCTATTAAGGATGCCTTAGGTTTGGTTTCCAGAAAATTTCTGCTGTGAAGTACAGTAGTCATATTTATCATTAAATCCTTGTTAGTACAACAGCCTGGAAAAGCTTTATGCCAATGATATGAATTATAAATTCATGTACTTGAAGAAAATCCTATTTTATGAGATTTAAATAATTCTCCAATTATGGTCAAAGTGCAGTGCATTTGAATACAAAGTTTCAAGGCATTGTCCATTTTGTGTATATATTCACTATGAATAAAGGCACAATTAAAATCTGAAACCTGCATATACTGTACTTTACCTTCGGAATATGATAAATTTTTTAAGGCTTCCTTTCTGGACTGACCCTGTAAGTACTGTATGACCAGTTACAGTAAGTTTTTTTTAGGCTCAGTAAAATGAAATTTCCTAAATGAACTATTCTTTCCTTGATCAGTTGATCCACATGCTACGGTAGTTTGCATACAAAGAGTTAAAATGAATAAAACTTGACTCTTTTGGGAACTACAAGGAGTACTTTATCTCAAGAAACTGTTTAGAAGAACAAATCTTGACCAAAACAATTTCAACTCAGAAAAAACAAGCACTAAGTAGTTATCTTAATGCAAAAATAGTGTAAAGATGACCATGGTCTTCATTTAAGTTAAAAAAGGAGCAAGGAGTGCAGGAATGGTCCATGACTGAAACAAAATTATATTTTTGTAGTATATCAGTGATTTACATTTTCATAATATATTCAAAATATGGAGAAACATATCAGTTATTTGCACGCATCCCCTCCGCAACATTTGACTGTCCCCTCCGCAACACCGCACCCCCAATTTTAATTTACCCTCTCATCATTACTGAGCAGTGTGAAGAGATTTCAACTATTTGTGGTGAAAGAGTATTAATAGGTTTAAAGATCCAGTATCAGTTTCACCTTGCCACTCTTCTCAAATCAGACAACTTTTACTTTGATGCACGCTGGTCGCTTGACACTGATTTGTGCACGTCCCCTCTGCCACTCGCAGAATCCGACCAATAGGAATTACTGCTGGGGTAATTAAGTAAATTTTACTGGCGATGGATCAAGCATCACTAGTACTTCCCCTTGGAGCAGACATATCATTACATTTACCTATTGTACGAATGTACTGTAGATATGAATGTGTCCAAATGTCCCCTCCGCAACAGTTTGTTAGTGTGGAGTTGCCCCCATATTTATAAATATGGTCAGTCTCAGGTAGCAGAAGGTCATTTGATGTAAGAATTAGGTCAAATTCTGTTAGAAAGAAGTACATTTGTAAAGAATCATTACATGATATCACCCTTACTGAAATCACCTTCACTGAACAGTGCAAAACCCGACCCTATGGAGGAAAACTCGGGATTTTACATGATATTCGCACCAACAGATTATAGCCTTAAACCTGGAAAAATCAATAAAAATATGATAAAACCTGATAAGCACCTCAAAGGCTATAACCTGTAGGTGCGAACATCAAGTAAACTCCCGACTTCCCCCCAGAAGGTCGGTTTTGCACTGTTCAGTGCAAGGCGATTTCAGTAAGGGCGATATCACGTAATGATTAATGAAAAAAAACATTGTTCAAGGCATCATTCATAATCAACAGAATTTTGGTGTCCCCCTTTTTGAGTTATGTTGGGTAAATTTTAAGGCTGCACCATTTGTACAAACCACCAAATTTTTGGGCGAGTTAAGTCACATGAAAAGCAGATATGGGCAATTACGCAGTAAACCAACACGGTAGCATCACATAAGGGTTAACTTCCATTCTATGTTAGTTTCATTTGTTTTATTATGTTCAGGGCTAATCCTTAGATGTACAGAGATAGCATAAAAATTTTCATCTTGCTACCTCAATTTTGAAAAAATATTTCTATGTAGGTCCTATGGAAAATATAACGGGCGAACATTGACATACATAACGGGTGTAACACATTGACATACAAAATATAAATGGTTATTTTTCAGAAACTTTACCATGTAAATACTTTTTGCCATTTTCTGAGGATGATATGTAGCAATACTTAATAACTAACCCATTGGGGGCACTTTTTAATCGATATTAACCTCAGGAGACCATAAATTGTAAATGTATATGTCAATGTTACACCCGTTATGAAATTGTGTTCGCCCATTATAAAAACTGCTAATAAAATGCTGAAACTCAAAAAGTTTGCCATATATATGGACCTTGCCAATAACTTAAGTTGCTATGTTGTGATGGTTTATAATAAACAAGGTAACATCAAAATATGATGTACATAGAACCCATGAAGCACATTTGAAATTATTTGACATACATTTATGTGATGCATATGTACAGTATGTCAAACAATTGAAGGGCATTGTAAATTACCCTGTGAACATCATTAATGGATGTTACCATATTTATTATCAATTCTCACAGTCATATTAACCTCTAGGTATACAGCAAGGATCATATATGGTAAACTTTTTTAATTTCAGCATTTTATCAGCATTTTTTTATAACGGGCGAACACAATTTCATAACGGGTGTAACATTGACATACGTTACAATTTATGGTCTCCTGAGCTTAATGTTGATCAAAAAGTGCCCCCAATGGGTTAGTTATTAAGTATTGCTTCATATCATCCTCAGAAAATGGCAAAAAGTATGTATATGATAAAGTTTCTGAAAAATAGCCATTTCTATTTTGTATGTCAATGTGTTATGCCCTTTATGTATGTCAATGTTCGCCCGTTATATTTTCCATACGACCTATATAGAAATGCTTTTTCAAAATTGAGGTAGCAAGATGAAAATTTTTACGCTATCTCTGTACATCTAAGGATTAGCCCTGAACACAATAAAACAAATGAAACTAATTTTAACAAAACAAAATATGCATATATAATAATTCTGTGTTGGTTTACTGTGTAATTGCCTATATCAGAATGTTACCACAAAATATGATCTCCAGTCTTTTGAACCATGTATTTCATGCTGATGGACATTTGATTTTTTTGGTGTCTCCCATGATGCCGTAGTTATGTCCACCATTCTTGATGAATGACAAACAAAAATTCAATAAAACTGGGGCTTTTGATAGTATCTTAGTATTGCAAACAGTGGTTTATATTGCATAAAAAATTTCTAGGTCAATTCAATATTTAAAACTTAAACTGTTATCATTTGAAAATTTACATATTAGGTGTAATGGGGACACCAATTCTTGGTGTCCCTGTTACACGCGACAGTCTTAATGGAGTAAAAGATCTTGCAAATACCATACATGTCCATAAAGTGAATAGAAAATAAGATACCAAATGGCAATTCTAAAAATCTTTGGGTGTCAAACAGGAAAATTTAAATAGTTAAATACCATTTACTAGCTAAGAACAGTCAATATTGAATAAAATATGTAGAAGTGTAGACCTTTTGACATGTGGAATTGTTGCAAAAAATGAAAGTGGCTTTTTTCAAGGTTTGGAGAATTCTTTCAAACTGTTTCCATGTTGTTGTTACAAAGGGTTCTAAATCACACTCCACTATAAATTTTCAAACATAAAGGATTTTTCTTTATTCTTCTAAAAGGAACTTAACCCCTGCTTTGGTGTCCCTGTTATGTTGGTCAATTTACTGGCATGTATATGTTTTAATGAGTGTCCTCATGCATACACTAGGCTGTATACAAAAATATTTTTAATTTTAGTAAATGTTGATAATTTTCTATCATGAGTGTAAGTTTCAATCAATAAAGATGATTTTTATATTTTCATTTTATGTCCCACCACTGGTACCCTAATCTAGAGAAAGACCCATATGTAATACAAAAACGACCCTACCTATGAATGATACATATGTAAGTAAACCTTTTTTTTAGTTTAATAAAGAGAAGTTTAATTCTGATTGATTTGGTGTAGGTATTAGGTGAATCAGTGACAGTTTTTTTTTTGTTTTTAGAACAGTAACATTGCCACACAAAGAAAAGTACTTAGAGCCTTGCTAACCGTAGCTAACCTGTGCCCACTGTACTTTCTTACTTCATTACTTCGATAGGCTGTATACACAACACATGAAACTGCATTAAAAAGTATGATCGCGGCAGTAAATTGTAACTTGTATTTTCATTTTCCTTTGAAGAAATAGAAAAACTGGCCTAATTAAGTTTATCAAAACATTACAAGAAGCTGACCAAATAGTTACAACACTATCATAGAACTACCAAAGATTTAAGCCGGGGACGTTTTGGTATGGGAACGTTTTGGCACGGGACGTTTTGACCAATGGCGGGGAAGTTTTGGTACGGGGACGTTTTGGTAAAAGGACGCTTTGACTGGTAAGCGTTATGGATCCTTTAACATTAGGCCTACGCCTAACTCAAACTGTAGGCCTAGGCCAATACTGTATGTTCAAGAAATTTTTGTTTTAACCAGTTAACTGCATATGATGGCTATATCCATCTTCAAATCAGAGATACTGTACAACCTCAAAAGATTGTTCGCTGTGCACAGGGAACATTCTGTCCCTATTGTCTGTTCACCAATGTGTAGGGTGGATATATCTGTCTTCATCTTGAGATGTTGATCAAGCAGTGGAACCCGTAAGCATTCTTGGACGTGCTGCGCTGTTTGCAATCTCTTACGGGCTACTGCTGCAAGTGTAGGAACACGAGGGTGTATTTTCTTTCGGATTTCACTGTTACAATGGCTGCATTTGCATTAAAGAAGAAGTGGTTGTTTACCAAATACGGCAGCATTAAGGTGCCATTGAAGAAGCTTTGCAGTGTTTGTTTGATTCGGATATCATGCCACAGTGCATTCATTGTTAGGCCCACGCCAAAGTTACACCCATGCCAAAGTTACGCCAAGAAAAACAATAGAAAACAAAAGGAAAATGTCAACTCCACACCCAAAATCTTCAGATTGGAGTGCATGGAATGTACCCTGGATATCGAGTAAGATAGTGATTCAGAAAATGAGGGATAGGAAGGGTATTTGTGCTGGGCAAGTGACCTACTGTAGATACCGAAACTAAGTTACAAACACTGTCATTTGCTTGTATTTGCTTCAAAAAAGAAGAGAAGAAAAAGAAGGAGATGACACATTTGTGCTAAATATGTACAGTATATTATGTTTCCAGGGTAAAGTTGAAATTTGAAAAAAAAAGACATTTTTGCAAAAATTGATCTCGCAGTGGGATGAAAGTAACAATCTTTTAATTCCGCGGTTAACTGGTTAAGAATAGGCGTGCTACTTAGTGTCCTAGGCTATTAAAAGGCTAAAGTCAAACATGTTCAAATACAATGATTTTACAGCAATCTAAAAAGCTATAAATCTTGTTGCTAAGATATTTACACCATTCTAACGTTAGGGGTGCACTGGAACTGAATTTTGGTTCCAGACGTTTTGTCCATGTTTGACCTAAAAGTGGTCAAAAGTGGTCAAAACGTCATTCTGCATAAAAATTAATGAAAGAAGACAAGGAAAATAACTTTCCATCCAAAATGACAGTCTGTAGATCCTGCACTGTGCTCCACAAACATCATGTGCTTGAATGTTCGTGAAACTGTTCAGGAATAGGCCTACTGTACATTTACAGATGATATATACAAACTTTAGTCCCAAGGTGGCCCCAAACCAACTGGGCCCCAAGCCAAGTCCGGACACCCTCAGGCCAACTCTTCCCCAAGCCAACTTGGCCCCAGGCCAAGTTGGCCTCAGGTAAGAATTCCCTGATTGAGATAGTTTTATGGCAAGTTATGAGAGGGCAGTTGTCCACTCAAAATACTTTTGAAAATGATAGGCATATGGTTATTTTAAGATAAATCATTGGTTACGTTACATATTAATTATAAGAGTAGATTCCAAACTTACTCTGTGTGAGAGAACATGCAGAAAAATTTGAAGGACTTCTTTTCAACTTCTTAAAATCTCTTTTATCATCTGACTTCAACCCATAAAATTGTATGGAATATTATTTTTGGTTCCTTGCGTTAGCAAAAGGAACCTATGTAGTCAGCTTGGCGTGTGTGTGTGCGTATGTGTGCGTGTGTATGTGTGTGTGTGTGTGACGCTTGCTTCGGTACGCTGTATCTCAACAAGGGAAAGTTGGACTAAACTGAAACTTGATATATGGATCTGTCATAGTGAGAAGGTGTGCCCTATTGTTTTTGGTGGAGGTCAAAGGTCATGTGGGGTTACCAGGGGTCAAAGACCGAAAACCTTGTTTGCACGATATCTCAAGGTAGGAAGCTTGGATAAATTTTATACTTGGTATGTAAATGAATTATGGTGAGAAGATAAATGCTGTAGCTTTTGGTGGAGGTCAAAAGTCATCTGGGGTCACCGGGGGTCAAACATGGAAAACTTGTTGTTAGCACAGTATCTCAAGGTCGGAAGCTTGGATAGATTTCATACTTAGTATGTGGATGACTTATGGTGAGAAGATAAATCCTGTCATTTTTGGTGGAGGTCAAAGGTCATTTGGGGTCACTGAGAGTCAAATACTGAAAACCTTGTTAACACAATATCTCAAGGAAAGAATCTTGGATAGATTTCATACATGGTATATAGATCCACCATAGTGAGAAGCTGTGCCATACAGGTTTTGGTGGAGGTCAAAGGTCATCTGGGGTCACCAAGTGTCAAAAACTGATAACCTTGTTGTTAGCACAATATCTCAAGGTAGGAAGCTTGGATTAATTTCATACTTAGTGAGTGGATGCCTTATGGTGGGGAAAATATTTTTTTGGTGGAGACCAAAGGTCATCTGGGGTCACTGGAGGTCAAACTCTGCAGATCTTTTCAAGTCTATACCTGTAGGAAGCTTGAATAGATTGATGCTTTGAGGTGTTGGATTAAATCCAGGTGAAAACCCATATGAGTTTTGTCAGATGTCAGAGGTGAAATCACCAGATGCCAAAAAGCAAATTCCCGAGAATTCCTAAAGTCAAATATAAGCACAAAACTGTATCATTCCAGCACATTAAGATCACATTCACCCAATGACTGAATGATGTGGGACATCTTTCAGAGATGCCAAATATTTCAATTTTAGTGTATAGTATTACGATTTTAATCCATAATTCTGCCATTGTGAAAACCTGCATCAAATATCGCTTTTTAATATTGCAGAAGATTCTCTGCCCAAAAAGCAGAGGACTTGTGAAAGTTCACTAGACAGACATTTGTCCTTAGATTAGGACATGTGAGCTTGCAGAAATTGGAAATTGGAATTAATTAAATGCTACTATGGGTTGTTAGTTTTATGAAGAGAACTAAGTTACTGATCATTTGGATCAGATACCATTGAGCGTGCATGAATTGTGATTGCTTAATTGAATAAAACAAATTGTAACTGTATACTGTCTGTGTTGATATCCCTTGAAGTGCATGTATTTCTTCAGAGCAATTTATTTATGCTTGAATGTGTTAACACAAGATGTGCATTGTCTACAGAGCAGATTTTGTGCATCTACAGAAATACTGGTTCATTCAGTAGTTGGCTCAGTTTCATTACATTCAGCAAGTGCCCATTGGGCTCTTGTTTCAGACTAGCAACCAGCTTTTGTCAGTTATTTTTCATGTGGTCTTTCCACAACAATATTTCAGTTTGCTGATGATCATACTATTATCCGACCTATTACTTGTGAAGGGGACAAGGATATATTACAGAATGATTTGAATACTGTTTTCTAGTGGTCTCCAGATAATGAGCTTTCACTGACTGTATCTAAGTGTGCTATCATGCATATCGCTAGGTGTAAACCTAGCAATGCCGTATTTCATGATTGTCCAGGAAGCAATCCCCTTACTGTTGTACAATTACGAACTCCTAGGTATTCTGTTTAGCAGTAATTTTTCTTTCAGCAATCATTTTGAACATACTGTATTTTTATCTGCTTCTAGACTACAGCAGCCCTTCCAAATAAGATATTGGCTACGGCAAAAAAATTGCCGAAGTAAAAACGATTTACTTCGGCAAAAATACACTTTACCTCGGCAGTAAAAGTCATGCAGCCATGTGCATGGCAAGTTAACGAAAGTTTGGCCTATCTACTTTTTACAAACTTCTTCTACAGTAGGTTAACGTAATTTGTTTGCTTAAGCTCCGGAATTCCATTGATAAAACCAATACAGCTGCTTTGGGAATTTTTCCTACTTTATTACACATTATACGAGATAAAACAGCTGGTTCTGAAATCTAAAGGTCGCACTCTGCTGTGTCACATTCATGTGTGTACAGTGATTCTTCACAGCATGCAGGCAGCATAGAGCAGTTCCTATATCCTGCTCTATGGCAGACAGTGAGTTTCGTACGTACAGTAAATACCGATCATAACGAACTTTTTAAAACAAGATTTTCTATTAAAACTTGAAAAATTGCAACTACATTTTGTGTATAAAGCAATAATACTGAATATATTTGCTCACGTTTCGATCGTGGTGGAAATTTTATCAGAAAACGTTTTCTTTTCAAGTCACAACTCGAAGCTTCATCTCGAGCCGTGTAGGCTTAGTGTGCAGCTTTCGTAACCGGCAAGTCCCCATAGTCCTGCAATCTATTGCCTCGGCCCCACCCCCCCCCCCCCCCACCCCCCCCCCCACCCACCCCCACCCCCCCCCCACCCCCCCCCCCCCCCACCGCCCCCCACCTCCACCCCCCCCTCCCCCGCCCCACACCCCCCCACCCTCCCCCCCCCCCCCCCCCACCCCCCCCCCCCCCCACCCCCCCCCCCCCCCACCCCCACCACCCACCACCCCCCACCCCCCCCACCCCCCCCCCCCCCCACCCCACCACACCACCCACCCCCCCCCCCCGCCGCACACCCCACCCCCCCCCCCCCACCCCCCACCCCCCCCACCCCCCCCCCCCCCCACCCCCCCCCCCCCCCCCCCCGCCCCCCCCCCACCCCCCCCCCCCCCCACCCCCCCCCCCCCCCACCCCCCCCCCCCCCCACCCCCCCCCCCCCCCACCCCCCCCCCCCCCCACCCCCCCCCCCCCCCACCCCCCCCCCCCCCCACCCCCCCCCCCCCCCACCCCCCCCCCCCCCCACCCCCCCCCCCCCCCACCCCCCCCCCCCCCCACCCCCCCAGTTATCATTATGCCTAACTAAACTTAATTAAAGGCATGTATACACTTCAATGACAGTTAGGTAAAACGTTTTACTAAAATTGGGCAGGCATTTAAAAAAAAAAAAAAACTAAGCTGGATAAAGTTTGCTGATAATTGTCAATTCGGGAGACGAGAGACAGGTTACCACTTCAATGGGTAACCAGCCTTTCGATAAACCTATCAATCAACAATTGATGTGGCAAACTCTTCCGGATTCGGTATTTTCACATAAGTGGCCAGTGTCGGTGAGGATTTTAACCAACTTTTTTTAGAGTGTATAGTGTGTGTGACATTTTCTGCAAAGTTTTACTGCACTATACAAAATGTCCTGTCAAAGTGTGAGAAGGATCCTTGAATTTAATTCCTCTACGTCTACGATGCTGTATCTTGACTTCATGCGCACTTCAAATAAATTTGTTCCCGAAGTTAAAAGCGAATCTTGTCTTCCGGTCAATTTTGCCTTCGCTTCTTTGTTGAAGAGGAAGATATCAAAATTCTCACAAATTTAATTTCAAAGTGAATTCCAGTACTCGTAGAAGTAAGTCCAAGTAAATTCTAATTGTTTTCAAAGGATAGCGTCACGGCTAAATGGGGGTGGGGGATACCCTGACTTTTAGTTGATCATAAATGTTAAAAAATCCGAACATGTCGTGAATGGTGAGTATAGTGGTGGATCACAAAATTTTATCAAGTCGTGATTTGTCTCTCTTGTTGTCAGAGACAGTGTCGTATCCAGAATTTCTATGGTAGAGGGCATTAGAGGAGCACGACCATATTCGGGGGGGGGGGGGTACAATTATCTAAAGTCGAGTTTAGTTAGGACTGGATTGCAAAGGGGAGCGATAGGAAGGGATGGGCAAAATTGTAACAATATGAATACCGTAATTCCTTGCTGTAACTTAGCTAGCTCAACAGGCCTATCAAGTTTAGTGCTGGTTTAGTTCTTTCAACCTAAAACTTTACTTCGTGAGCAACAAGGACTTTGTAAGGAATCCATTAGAAGACTCTCCGACCTGGTGCCAAAACAGCTGTATTTAAGAAACGGGGGGGGGGGGGGCATATTAATTTTTCAACCTTCGTAAGAATCCACTCACCTTACTGAAGCTGAAATACGGTCAACCTTTTGGGGATAAAACGTACCCTGAACCGTAAGGGTTCATCTGTGACGATACCGTACCACCAGTTGATCATACTGTACACATCCAGGCAGTTGTCTCTCGGTGAAAGTTGAGAAATCTCGCATGCATAAACTGTAATGTTACAATATGAATACCGTAATTCCTTGCTGTAACTTAGCTAGCTCAACAGGCCTATCAAGTTTAGTGCTGGTTTAGTTCTTTCAACCTAAAACTTTACTTCGTGAGCAACAAGGACTTTGTAAGGAATCCATTAGAAGACTCTCCGACCTGGTGCCAAAACAGCTGTATTTAAGAAACGGGGGGGGGGGGGCATATTAATTTTTCAACCTTCGTAAGAATCCACTCACCTTACTGAAGCTGAAATACGGTCAACCTTTTGGGGATAAAACGTACCCTGAACCGTAAGGGTTCATCTGTGACGATACCGTACCACCAGTTGATCATACTGTACACATCCAGGCAGTTTGTCTCCTCGGTGAAAGTTGAGAAATCTCGCATGCATAAACTGTATGTTTTACAATATGAAATACCGTAATTCCTTGCTGTAACGTAGCTAGCTCAACAGGCCTATTCAAGTTTTAGCTGCTGGTTTAGTTCGTTTCAACCTTAAAACTTTTACTTCGTGAGCAACCAAGGGACTTTGTAAGGAATCCATTAGAAGACTCTCCGACCTGGTGCCAAAACAGCTGTATTCAAGAAACGGGGGGGGGGGGCATATTAATTTTTCAACCTTCGTAAGAATCCACTCACCTTACTGAAGCTGAAATACGGTCAATCTTTTGGGGATAAAACGTACCCTGAACCGTAAGGGTTCATCTGTGACGATACCGTACCACCAGTTGATCATACTGTACACATCCAGGCAGTTGTCTCTCGGTGAAAGTTGAGAAATCTCGCATGCATAAACTGTAATGTTGCAATTACTGGCTCTTTGAGAGCCTCAAAAACCCTCTTCTGTGACTGTTACTGTTGGAACCATCGGTAAACACTTATATGTTAATCTTGTTGATCTCTTAATTAAGCTAGGTGCCCACTGCTCGACTTTTGACCTACGACATGGAAACGATATCACACGATGTCTGAAAACTCCGTTTGCGACGGTAAAAAGTCGTATAGTGTGCAAGGGTAGGTCTTGAGAAGTCGTTGGAAGTCGCATCGATGTCGCACAGTATTGAACATGTTCAAAATTTCTGCGTATTCCGCATCCATGTCGTGGGATGTTGTGAGAAATCGCAAACAAAGTCGTACAGTGTACTACTGAAATCGTGGATATTCGTAGGTCGCATCCATGTCTTGGAATGTCGCAGGAATCTGAGAATCTCCCATGAACAGGGAGCAGTGAGAGACCCAAAACAATAATACCACAAACCCAATCGCATTAGCTCTCTCTCACCATCCACCCAAATGTTAACAAATATGCAAGAGTCAAGTCTAAGTACAAAAAGTGAGCATCATAGCTCGGCCCCAAAACTAACATTTTTTGTTGATATCTTGGACCCGGAAATGCTGGGTCTCTAGAAAATGTTCAAACAGTCTACCCACTTGAGTAAAGTCCTTCTGTCACATTTTACACACATGTTATTACTAATACCAGTGGCGCCGCCGGGAGTTGGTGATTATGTTGTAATCCCACCCCAGACACCCCCAAAAGCCAGTGTTATCGGCGGATCCTTACTATGTCCCCCTCTTGCAGGCGCCGTCCTGTGGGGAGGGGTCTAAGGGGAGGAGGTGTTTTCCTCCAATTTGGGATATTTGTGTTCGTTTAGGGTAGCTTTGATGCAAAATGGTGCTGTTTTTGGCATATTTTCGAAGTGATCATACGTTGAAAGATTCTCATGATTCAGTGAATTTTTATTTTTGGTTTGTTGCATGGGACGGGTGTGTTGTCTAATTGGAGGGGTGACAACTCCTCCCCTAGAGAACTTTATGCTAGGTGACTTACATGCAAAATTGTGCTACCTTTGGCAAATGTTTGAAATACAGTAATTACATCCTCAGAAATTCTCATTAGTTAGTGATATTTTGGCCGTGGCATTGCGCCAGTTCTAAAAAAATGTATAACGACAAATACATACTTCCAATCTTTAACATAACACTACATATTATGTTACTGAAGAGGCTACTCGTAGTATCAGATTTCTCTAGGCCCCTCCCTAGGATCCTCCCTCGTTGTGGGCCTAAATAGGTTGGAGATGTACGTCTGTTTTTCGGAAGAGGGAATTGGTCCGAAATTATTGCCCTGTAACCAGCAGATGGGGAGGACGAACCGTGACGAATGCGCGCCAGACGCCCCGAAATTTTGCAAAAGAACGCTTTTCCATGACAAACTCCCATACAGACTATGCACAGGAAAACGCTCAATTCCCTAAAAAACGTTATATGCTTACTAGACGGTGAGTGTTTTGCCTGCACTCTATAAAATTATTGCCCAACCTGGGCAAAAATTTACCCAGCCGTTGGTTCCGTATGCCTCCTAACCGGAATTGGGTAAAATATTGCCCAACTTAGTTGGTTAAGGGTTTTACTCCTTAGTTGGGCAAAAAAAATGTCCAACCATTTGCCCAACTAATTGAGGAAAAATTTTGCCCAACCAATTGAGCAAAAATTTTGCCCAACTTTTAGGTAAAATATTTAACCAACCAAGTTGGGTAATTTATTACCCAATTCCGGTTAGGAGGCATACGGAACCAACGGTTGGGTAAAACATGTTACCTAACGGGGTTAGGACATTTCAGAGAAGTTACCTTATACAAGTTTTAAAAGCCACCGGCATGCTAATGCTAGCGAGAGCTTTTTAAGTGCATAGAAACAGGCACTGAGAAACAAAGAACCCAAACCGGACCGAAGCAAAACGTAAACGACAACCACCCACAGAATCGCCAACATGCTCTCACCATCCACACCCAGCAAAGGAAACGAAAGAGTCTTTGCCACCGCTAACAAACAGAAACCACCACCTCACCCACCATCAACGATCACAACACAAGGCCACAACAACACACGCCCAAACGCAACAACGCACCCAAAGACAACACGCCCGAAGGCAATCACAGCGCGGAGGGATACGTGGGGGGGGGGGGGTCCACCTGCCACACTGAAATCACTATTTACAGTTTATTTACAGTATATACATCTATCTACATGTACCAAAAACTCCCAAAGAGATCGAACGAGCACGGCGGGGGATCGGTCTTTTTTTTCCAAAAGTCCCCTCAACTCTCTGGCGAAGAGCCAGGGGCGAAAACCAAACAATACTCCCGAAGGAGTTCTGCTCCCTGAAGGAGTAACAACGTCCCCAAGGGACAAACTTTGACTTAACTGGCACCACCCGACAGTGGTCCCGTTCTAGACTGGCTGAATAGAACAGGTCCCACTTTGGAGCTCCGCCGTCGTGATTACGGATACTCCTGCGCCAGGGGATCGGGAACGAGTTTTTTAAGTACATAGAAACAGGCACTGATGAACAAAGAACCCAAACCGGACCGGAGCAAAACGGAACCGACATCCACCCACAGAATCGCCAACATGCTCCCACCAGGGGATCGGGAACGTCCACTCTCTTCAGAGAACTCAAAGTTTACATATAATTGAATGTTATGGTCTGGCTATTATATATATTCAGTGAGACTTGTTTGTTATTATTAACGATTAATAATACAATTTTCTTCACGATATTTCAATTCTCCATTTTTATGTTGTATTGTACAACTGAGAAACATAATTTTCTGTAAGAATTCACCATTGCCAGCTTCTATTTACTTTAATTAGACCTGCAATAAAGGATAAACACAAATTTCCTTTGAAAAATTCGGAATGTTCCATTCAAAGGATAGGTATATAAACATTTCACAGCATTTTAAACATGCACTTTTCTCAAATTGTTGTAGCAAAAATTCCCACAGTGTAAGTAAACGTTTTGCAAAATATTAATTGTGAATGTAAAAATTTAGAAATAGGTGTTATTTATAAAAGAATTAATTGGTGGTATGTTTCAAACCAGTGTGGGGTCAAGTAATTCACTTAAAACTATTTCACCAAGAGCTGGTCAATAGGTTTTTTGGTTCTTTGCCCACATTGTGAAAAATTTAACCGAACTCTAAACATTGCCTAGAAAATTTTACCCAACTTTTTAAGAGTGTTAGACAGTTTCGTCGCATACGACAACAGGCTATTCTACAATGATCCTCCTCAGAAAGCTCAGCCTTTTTCTGCAGACTTTGAAAGCAAGTCTGTCGTCGGCTCGGTCGGCTGCGAGTACAAGTGTACGTAGGTGCGTACGTACCGACCGTATACCGCAGTATAGTATAGTACCTTTTCATTAATTGTGTACGTACGTATGGCGCGCAAATCAGTTCACTTTAACCAACCTGGGTAATATTGCAAGAGAGATGGACTTTACCCAACCTGAAGGTTAACCAACCCGGTTGGTTAAGCTGTTTTGCCACTTTGTTGGTTACCAAACTGCCCTGGTTGGGCACTTTGAATTTTACCCAACCCCTTTTAACAAACTTTTTTTAGAGTGTGGTAATTCGTAATAGCTTTCAATTGTCATGAAACATATCTTCTTTTGAATTCATCTGTTTTGCATTCTTGCAATGTTGTGCTCCTATTTAATGACTCCTACGGACACGAACAATCAGCTTAAAGCCCTTAAAATTAATAGTATAGTGCAAATACGTCTAAGACGGTACTGATAATAAGCACAACGATGAGTTGTTGCTGGGAGTGCGCTCTTGAATTTTGAGTTTGCGAAATAGTTTATGAGAATTTTGAAAGTTTCAGAACAACTTGAGATAGAAATTGATTAAAATAGATCCATCACGTAGACGAAAATACACCCAGGCGAGGATCCAAGGGGGAGGGGGCTTTCCTGGGCTCAGTCCCCCTTTTCGCCACATCTACAATAACAATAACGCGAAAATTAGCATAATGTTATTCTAGGAGAAAATTCGTGGGGGCTTCAGCCCCCCCCCCTTTTCGAAATGTCTGGATCCGCGCCTGACACCTCATCCCATCCCCACATAAAACATAAATATATAGCTTAAACGTCTTTTGCGCTCATTTATATAAAAGGTTCGTCCCCCATGCCCCCGGGTGCCAATGACTAATAAAGCCTGTAGCGATCGTGTGATCGTGTTGTAGTTTCTAAACAGCGCCACCAATTACTTTTCATCGCAGACTTCAGAATGTTTGTCACGTCTTGAAGATGTTGTGAGACAAATTGCGAAGAATTATTTGATTGTCATTTCAATTTGAACTAGAGGAGGATCGGTGAGACATTTTAAACCCATTTCTGTGCATATTAATCAGTCTTAACCCTAAAGGAACCTGTGCGATGGTTTTATGACAGTATTCTTGTTATGAAACTTGTTTACGTTATTACCGCAGGCTTAGGCTGTTGCCTATAGGAAGGCCTAAATGTCACTGGGTTGGTTTCGACAATATTCAGTTTGGAGCGTATTTATAAATGCATGTTTATCCATTCTAGACAGAATGTTATTAACTTGCGATCATTCTAATAAGGTTTACAATTCGTTTGCAGGATATCAGCATTACCATTCAATGATTTGGTGTGAGATAGGCATTTTAGCGTAACGTATTCTGTCTATGGTAGGTTAGGCATTTGCATATAGGCTCACATGTAGTAGTGGTGCGGTGCTTTGGGCGCCATGCGCTGTGGATTTTCACCGATAGAGGGCGCTATGCCAGAACTACCTTTAACCACAGGAATTTGTTATGAAGTATTGACCATGGAGTTTTCAATTGTTTTTCAGTAATTTTACGGCAAGGTTAAGAACAAGAAGTGAAGAAGAAAATAAAGATACACCAGCCAGTAAATATTTGTCCTCCATACAATTTTTAACTGTTGATACAGTTACACAGCCTTTTAAAAATTTACATATCTCTGGCACACTGCGATAGATGTATAAGTGTGCTGACCAGAAACATTTTACATATATGTGTTTGACCTGGAAAAGAAAGCTTCGTGTAATCGAATATTTTAACTGATTATCAAAGTTGTTATATTTAGATACGTGTCTTGAAGTTAGCTAAAAAGCTGATATTTTGAAACCGTCTTTTCAGTAATAATTAAATGATTACAGGTGAGAGAACCAAAGTGAGTACTATCTGTTCAGCCAGGGGCGTACGTAGGATTTTTTTTTCTGGAAGAGGAGGAGGGTGAATCGGAGGAAACGAGCTGGGTGTGTTAGCACAACAAACCGCCTTGCTCGACTCGCGGGGCGTCTAAGGGAGGATGTGCCTCTCTCTTCGACTCATCCAGATAATGCCATTTGGTGCTTATGTTTAGTCACATGTTTGTATGTCAGTGTTTTATCCGAGGCCGGCTTATCCGAGACTGAGACCGAGACCGAGACCGAGACATGGCCATCCGAGACCGAGACCTGCTAACCGTTTGTATTCACGTTAGTAGTCTAGTAGACTGCTACAGTGCTTCTCTTGTATGTACAGTATATATACCTGTACGTACGTTACAGTCGACGTGAGTCAACGTAAAGTCCAGATCTATATATAAATATATATATATATATATATATATATAATATATAGATATAGATATATATATATATATAGATAGATAGATAGATAGATAGATAGATAGATAGATAGATAGATAGATAGATAGATAGATAGATAGATAGATAGATAGATAGATAGATAGATAGATAGATAGATAGATAGATAGATAGATAGATAGACAGACAGACAGACGGAAAGACAGACAGATAGATGGAAACTTTTAATTCAACGCTGTAGATCCGTTGGAATTATTTCGATATCTTTTTCCGTTCTCAAAATATACGTCTTTAAAGTTTGATGGTTTCTGAAGTAACTGATTTTCTATGCAAAAATAATGACGTGGAGTGTTGCACAGTGCTAAGATTTCTTTTGTTAACCCTATATAAATTATTTCTTAATTGTTGATCAGATAGTTAACAGTTTTGTGAGTGATATCAATATTTCTCAAAGAAACAATTTTAACTTTGATAATAAACCCTTCTGGGTAAAGCAATGCTTCCAGTGTCCTTGAAATTAAGGTTGAAAAAACAAAGACTAACATAAGCTATATATGGTATGTTCATCTTTCAGTGTAACATATTTGCATATTTAGCTCATGTTTATTCATAGTACAAGTGTGAAATAGAAATTACCTTGTAAAATGGTCAATATTTGATGGATTTTAATGGAAATTGTGGCTATTTTTTGCATATTTAATGCTTTTTGCATCACATATACAACTATGTTATTTTCATGTCACCAGACTTTTAAGAGTATGTGTTAGAGAAAACAAAACATTCGTAGACACTTTAGAACAAATATAGGCTAATTAGAAAAACTTAAACCTCTGTACAGTTCTCCGAGTAAGGAGATTATTGCAGATACATGTGTTGGTTAGGTCCTCAGCGTACATACGTTCTAGACGTTAGGCAATCACAACACAGCCAGGACATTCTGAAGAAAATTATATCGTACATAAAAAACTTCAACCTAAAGCTCCCAAATGTATAGCAGATTGTGTAAGAGGGTCTTTTGCACATGCCTTGTAAATGTTTTGACGTTCTTAGCCACGTGGAATATTGTCGACGGAAGCTTTTCAGTTATCGATCCTGCTGTCGTGGAGGGAAGGTAATGCTACTGGTACTCAGAGAACAGTAGCTCACTTGTTTGATCAAACCATGCATTTCGGGCCTATTGTTAAGTTGGGGAGTTAGTAATCTTTGTTAAAGGAGCTGAGTAGCCGCCAAAGTAGAATAAATTCTCGGACCCGCCGACTTCGTTACGTCACGTCCGGTTATGCTTCTTGGTTTATCGATTCGATCCGATACCGATACTTATCAAAGCCATGCATGCAGTGTGTCTGGTGTAACAGTACACTTGTTACTGTCGTTAACAGTACTAACGTTAGCCTAACTTAGGCTAGCGTTATAAGGGCCTAGGTCTACCACGAAAAACAAACTCATTGATCGAAAAAACAGTTTCAATACCTGCAAAATCCACAATGTTGTTCATGAATCTCCTGCAGATGATGCGCGAAATAGGCGTGTGCCTTGCCACTTGTAACGCTAATATACTACATACGTACGTACGTTGTGATTTATGTGTACTACATGGCCTGGGTAGATGCATCGATCAGAACCGATACAAGTGGAAAAGACTCAAAATTGCCGGTGCCAGAAGAAAAAGTAACGAACTAGAAATTCAAAAAACAAATTGTGAAATGTCTTGCAAGTGTAAAATCAAGTAACCCAAGAAATAGTATAGGAACCTTATTGCAAAATTACTTTGCAAGAATATTTTAAATGAGAATATGAAACGCATTAGGATTAGTACTTTTAAAATTAGCCCCGCACAGAGGGTAATCATCTCGTTTGGTATGATGTATTTATTTTGGAAGTACGCCACTATTCAGCTACTTTAATGCCAAGAATTATCACTCTAGCATATCATCATTTTTTTTACCTTTGTCACTCATCTTAATTTGGTACGGTGAACATTTTGATCGAGATTCTGATCGGGCTTAACAAAACCATACTGCGTACACCGGGGGTGGGGAACCTTTTCCCTCTGACGGGCCGTTTCGATAGTCATAACCCACTCGATGCCTGCATATAGCGAGGGTGCAACAAGCTTTCCCCACAGAGTGTAGGCCAAGGGCCCCGTCAGGTCTGTTGTGGTCTAGGGGAAGCACAGGTAAGGAACTGCAGCCAAGCCCCCGGAAGGTATGGAGTTTGTGCAAAATTCGTAGGCAATAGAATGTCCATCCAGTATATTTTGATGGCATTGAATGTGCAAGGCTACCCGGACCAGGAGCATCACAATATGATCATTTGTCTTTTTATTTATATATGACAAAACACTGGAAGAAAAGTACTCGAAACCACTTGTTTTGAACCCAACGTTATTTTTTCTTCAGTTTCAATTGAAAAAAAAAAAGATTAACAACCTTTTAGCGTTTAATTCACTCTCCAGAGGGAGAGTTCTACCCCCCCCCCCAATCTACTGGAACAAGCACAGTATCCTCTGAGTCTCGTACTGTAATAGATAGACCTATACGTATTATAATGCAATTCTGTTTAATGCTATGTAGCCTCACACTCAAAGAATCCGTTAAAACCAGAAGTATACAAGGATTCTGCACTTTGTTTATGTCAAAGGGAACAGTGGGCATGTTATGTTGTGCATACTAGGGGTTTAGTAATAAACTAGTTGTGTTTCGTAGCAGTTAAACAAAATTATCCGGTAAGTGGTATGGCAGAATAAACGTTCGGCACCGTGGGCTAAACGATTATTATCATTTATTTTTCAAGTTATTCTGAATTTGAACCTATGAATTACCTTGCGGGCCGGATAAAATTCTCGGAGGCGGCATACGGCCCGCTGGCCGGAAGTTCCCCACCCCTAGCGTACACAGTACTGTATATGAAATCGAACGTTTTAGCCAATCACAGCTGGTGTTACGTGATTGTATGGACTGGAAAGTCCAAAATAATGTCATTCACAAGGAAGCTTAAGTATCTTGTAACCTGGTAACAAAATTTACTACATTTTCCGGTGTTTATTACATTGTTTCCTCAAGCTGTTTACTAATTTTCATTTTGTAATATTTTTGCGATAATTTTCGTGAATTGTGCAATTACGTTGTTCATTTGAAGTCGGCTATTAAGAAGAAATTTAAAATGGCCGCTTCACCAATTTTTGGGGTCGCTTCCACTGGATGACGGGGGCTACTTTTGGTAAAAAGAGGCGCCTGCTGGGATTCCTTTGGGGGTCATCGGGAGCTGTTTGCTGGAAACGAGGGCCAAACAGCGCCTGACGCCCGGTTAATTTCACCCTTGCACCGGACCCATTCCGATTATTGCGATGAACGATGTAGGCAAAATTTTTGAAACCTTATAACCTGAAAGTGATCAAAATTTATTCCGTGCCTCGTTCCGGCCTCGAACCGAGACATCGAGACATTAGACTCCGAGACCGAGGTTGAGGCCGAGACATGAATGACCGAGGACGAGGCCGAGGACTAAGTTTCAGCCTCGAGGCTGGCCTCGAGGAATACAACACTGTTGTATGTGGAGGGGAGTGGGGATCCTGCAGTCATTTGTCCTTACTATTAGTGCAAAACTAGGACATACCAGATTAGGTTTTTTTTTCGAAAAGGGGGTTCGATGGATTCGTCCTCAACCCCTGAAACTCCAACCCCCTAGGAGTAGGACTCATCCTGCGAACTGGGAGGGGCAAACCGTTTGTGGCAAATATTATGTCAATTGGCTAAGTGTTCGGAGGCTTCTTCACCTTGCAAAAACTTTTATGTGTGGGCCTGCCCTAGTAGATCCCTGTGTTGAGCAAAATAGTAACAACCCAATTAAAATTTTGATGCAATGGAGTCTGATACTCGTAATAACTCGACAATGTGCTCATAATAAGATACCAGTTGCAAGGTATCTCAATGTTAGAGCTAACCGTGCTGCTGGTAAAATCACGCCTCAAATGGGTATTTTCTGGATCACACTTTTTAGTTGGAAAGTCGCATATCTGTAAAAATGTTAAAACTGAGAAATCTCATACTTAGCATGTAGATGCCATAAATTAAAGCAAGAACCCATATATAGACACCAGGGATCAAACGGTGGAAATCTTGTATGCTTAACTCTCACAAATTTTATAACCTTGATATAGCATGGCATGGCATGCTGTGCAGTAAATTCAAGGTTCCTGTAGCTTTGGTTGTAGGGTGGGGGAGGGGGTAATAGAAAGCTAGGTCACCGGAAGCCAAATTTTGAGCAGCTAACATTTGCGATATATCTAGAAGGGTAGTCTGGGGGAATCTTACACTTAGTATGCATATGCAATAGATTAAATTCAAGATTACTCTTGTTTTGAGAGGGGTAAAAGCTTTATTTGAGGTTATCAAAAACTCGTAAACATATTTCGAGGAGTAAAATTTTAAGGAATCTCTCACCCAACATGAAAATGTTCTATGCTGACCTCAAGAATGGTAGTGATTTTGATGGAGGTCAATGGTCATGTTTTGTTCAAGGAAGACAAATATTTCACCACCGCCGTCTGTTTCCTGTCAACTTATGAACTGCCAAATTCTCTTTCTACACTACCCTGCAAATGACACCTTCTTTGGTGAGAAAAAACAAACATACATAAACCTCGACTCCAAGTCTTAACACAACCGACTAATACCTAACCTATAACAATCGGCGGCGATCCTGGGGGTGGGGGGATATATCCCCCCCAATATCTGAGAAATCGCCCATTGACTTTGATTTTCACACAGTAAATTATTGGAAATTCTGGTCATATCCCCCCCCCCCCATATTGAGAACAAATCGCCGCTCTTGCCTATAACTGACGTTTTCATATTAATCATTGGCAAAAGCATAGAGCAATATATGACTGCACCATATAAAACAAAATTACATTATTTCAATACCTTACTTGAAACAAAGTGCCTTGTTAAGGTTTATTTCAACACTAAATGAAATAAGCCTTTCCTCCTAACATTTATTGAAGTAATACAGTTTGCACTGTTCTAACCACTTCCTAAAAGAATGCAACCTTTCAAGTAAAAGGAGAAGCATTTCACGTTACACTCAAAATGTTTAACTAACATTAGTTACATATAGGTTTCATGACTAATAACTATCACCTCTTCATAATACATTATTTCAATTCCTTCATTAAGACAAATTGCCGTGTTTAAGTTTATTCCCTCCCTTCTGACGCCTTTCCACCCAACATTTATTTAAGTAATACGGTTTACACTGTTCGTTCCACTTCCTAAAAGGTTACAACCGTTCATACATAAGGAACTGTTCACGTTACACATTGTATTACCTAAGCTCTCCGTCTACGGTTTTTCCTTTTTAGTGCTATGACCATGACACAAACGATCCCAATAAACAGGGTAAGCCATGGCAGATATGATTACAAGCAAAATGACGAAGAGCAGATCTTCAGTATTTTATGATTTGGTGACTTTAGTATAATATGACAAATGATTTTTCAATACTACTTAATAGTTTAGTTCAGGAAAGTGATGACTGTAACACATACCATGTTGATAAAACCAGAAGGAATATTGTGCTTCTTTAAGTGATTTGTAGGACTATTCATTCTTTTGAACGTAAGTCTTGCATGATGATACTTTAATGGGAACGGTTTCCTCCTTAAAAAATGATAATACGCCGCACAGTGCTAAATTAAATGAACGTTTTTAGTACACCACGAAAATTTAACGTATAAAATCTTAAGAATTACTTTAACTTGAGTTCTTGCAGTTACTGTGTTTTTAAAAGATGGAAGACTTGATTTAATGACCTAAGAGACCCAACAGTAGGCAGCACGATTTATGTTTCTTTAATATATAATACTTGAGTTGAAAAAGTTTCAAGGTAATCGTAAGAAATGCCACATCAAATACAGTATTGTTTTCTTATTAAGTTGATTTCAAAAGAGAAAAGAAAGATGCAGTATCGTTGAAACTTTCTTTTACCATCAAAATAGTTACGACAAGTTCTTAAGTAGTTAGTGGGTGAGCAGTTCTTTGATGTAAAAAAATCAACCTTCGATTGAAGAAACATCTATTTAATCCTGTAAATTAAAATTTAAAACAATGGTCAATATTATCAGATTCATAACATAAAGCACACAGCCCTTTTTCAATTATTTGACATAGTTTGGTTAAGTAGGCTTTTTCATGCTGATGACAACCTTTTTGTAGTGGACCCTTTTCAACTTTTGCCTAAGGTTTGCGCTGTAAGATAATTAAGGCACTACCTTTGTAGTAAACGGTTTCCATTTTCGTGCAAAATTGTGTAATATTAAAATTTGCATGAAACAATGTACACCTTTCTGTTCAATATTATTGTGTATGTAATCGAGCACTTGAGAATCTGTTTTAAATGGACAAGTAACCTTCTTCGTTCTCATAAATGTCTTCCGTTTCCATCATGTGTTTATTGCAAATGTCCGGGCAGTCCTGTTGTTTCTGATTTCTTCAGATGACTTCTTATTTCCTTTGGTTGGGCCCTGCAATGAAAACAGAATAGCTAGATGTTACAGTGCCCAACGCGTCAATATAAGTCACAGATACTCTTTTGAGGAGCAGTGAGAAATAATTACAATTATTACATTAAGTAATGTGAGTTATTTGCACGATTTTGAGGCTCAATACAGAATTCTAATCAACGTCTCATCTAACATTTCAATGAGATTACAAAAGCTGTAACGACAAGCTTAACCATATAACCCGTCAACCATGTTGTCGGAGGCAAGGTATCATTAATTGTTTCATAGCATCGAATATGCTATCAACGGAGTAGACATCACATACTGAGAAAAGACATATTAAGACAGGTTTGAAGAACAAAATTTGCAGCCCTTGGAAACGTTTGCGTTCATATCCTCATACATAGAGCATGGCTCAAATCACAAGCAATCGAGGTTCTACGAAATATCGACCCCAAAAGTACTAGGTTTGATTGCAAAAACATTGTTATTTATCTTTGAATATCTTTGGTAGTCAAATATTGCCCTTTGGTTGTGACAAGAGCTTTGGTTTTGAAATATTATTTGCTGTCAGTTTACAATGAATAATCACTTTCTTAGTTATGCACCTTAAACTGCAAGACGCAGAAAATATCCAACAAGTATTCACTACAACTTTACCTAAACTACTTATGATAAACACAAACATCTTCATTAAAGACATATACTCGTCACCCTAGGTATGACTTTTACTTGGGGGTAAGTCTCAATTAGTGACTTCTCTTTGATTTACATCAGAGTTACAAAATTCAAAGATGCAGAGTAGCTCATATAACACAGCATGCACGGAGAGTGTTTTGATTAGAAAGTAGGGTCTTGTGTGTTCACCAGGATATGACCTTAAAGCAAGAAGAAGCCTAAGGCAATTATGGGCCGGGCAAGAACTGACTTAGTTGTGGGAGAACTGGAATTGTCTGGGATTTGGAGATTTCCCCTTTAAAGCAGGATAAAGTCAAGGATCACTCAAACATGGTGCAATTCCTGCAACAAGATTAGCCGTTTTTGTCCTTAGTCAAGGTACATCAACAAACATTGGTAAAGCCCGTCTTGCTTCTAAAAAAGTACCAGGAACGGGATACAGGCCTTGAAAAGTTATTATCTGCGCCTTAGATTGAAAACGAATATTGAAACATAAGTACGCTAAGCAGTTTGTGAAGATCACATTGTTCCAACTTGTCTTCGCCCGAATACTTCAAACACTCTAGAAGAAAACCTGGCTCAGATTTCATCCGAATCCCATCAAAAAAGCACTGAACCAAAATCTGGTCAAAGATTTTACTAGATCGGGTTCGTTTTCACCCGGCATTGCTTCTTTTGTCAAATGTTTGATCCACTCTTGGTAAAAATCATTTAATTAGCTTCAAATTTAATTTGAATTGTACGTTTATAGGGTAAAAACTCCCTACAATGTTCACTTTTAACTCCTTCAATACCGGATATGTTACATCACGTAACATAGGTTCTTTGCCAACTTGGCTGGCAAATTCTGTATTTCTGAGGAAACTAGAGTAACTTACCATCTCTTTACGGGCAGTATAGTGTTTACCCACCCTGCAGTAGTTTGAGAATCCTCGTTGTTGAGATTTGAAAGTTTGCAATATCTCAAACTAATCTCTACAAGTGATTCACAGACACGTGTTTTATAAGTATTTAACATTTGCTCGTCCTTTGTGTCAATCAAACAAAGTGCCGTAGCCAGTAAAAGCTTTTAATGTGAAGTTATTTGGGAAAAAACGAATATGCCTTTGAACAAATGAAAATAGTTTTAATAGTTGCAGAGTTATTTCATGGGTCCGCTACGAAGTTCGCAAAGCATGCTTGAAAAGGACTTGTTTCGGTAGGTCTTTTAACTATTCGTTTTTTACAGACACCGACAGACAGAAGTGTGTATTTGTAAGTAACCTTCTTCATTTACACTTTTTGAAATGAATACTCTGTTTTTCATGTGACTAAACTGAAACCAGTCCAACTCTTATACCTTATTTATCTATACATGGCATACCGTACTTCTGCTTTTCTTACCACATACCTTCACCACATACAATAACCAGGTCTCCAAAACTATTACAAGCCTCAGCATTCTAACCAGGCGTTGACACATTGAAGTTATGAAGTTTCTTCGCCGGTACAGGTAGCATCATGAAATCTAATTCTGGTAGGAGTAGCACCAGGAAATATTCGACGTACTGCTCTTCCTTTAGGACCAAACCCAAGCTAACGGTATACAACTTTGGCATCAACGTCATTCCAACCATCATCACACACTGTTTTTCACTCACCATCGTAGAACACCTCTGCTCGCCCTTCTAATATGCTCTTGCCATATTTAAGGCGCACATCTACCAACAATGCGTTGAAAAATACACCTGCTCAGCTTAGAGAATACCCTTAATTCGATCTGTTAAAAGTATGCCTTGTGAAAGTTGAAAAATGAAATTATTGTTTATCTCGAACCTTTACACAGCATTACTGAACTGAAGTAGCAACAGATGAATACTTCAAATCAGTTCATTACGCAATATTTTGAGGATGTTACTCTGCTCCTGAATAGTTTTCTTTCTATTCCTGTTTTTTCCTTGAGCCTCTGCACTTTTTTCGGGACTGTTATTACAATGACTAATTTATGTTAAGGGCTAGGTGATTAGGTGTACAAAAAGAAGTAGGTTATTTCCCAAGATTATCTAAACACTGAAAAATCTCAACAGCTTAACAACGGAAAAGGAATGAAAAATGGGAATTGTGCAACTACTGCTACATAAAGAATTGCAGTTTTAGTGCCTTGGTCTCTTTTAGTTATTGTCGAAAGTTGCGGCGTTAGTTACCGAGGTTGTTCCACTAAAGAGGGATTTTATTCGCAGTAAAAGGGAAAAAATGCGTTTTCTTCCCATATTATCTAAACACAGCTTTTTGAATGTAAATATAAAACAAAAGGTGTAAACCACAAAAGGCCTACTTATGACTCCTTTGATATCCTCACCCTCGTGTCTCTGATTTGCTGTGGCAAATGCAAAAATTTAAAGGGAATTTATTTCACGATCATTCTACAAAGTTTAGATTCTGAGATATGTTTAAGGCACCGGTTTACAATCTTTACACCTGATGACCTACTTTACCTTTCCCATTTCAGTTTTAGTGCAAAACAACCCTGGCTAAGTTTCAAGAAATAGCATGTATTCATTGAAAAGAGATCTTGCTTTAGTAACAACTTAATTTCACTGGGCATGTTTGCAAGATTACAGAAGGTTGATCTTATTTGAGAATAAGGGGTTATTATCTCCTTTCCATACGAGTAATATGTGGGGGGATGAGAAATTATACTCCACCTAATATCAGAAATTTGAACCTGAATGTGAATGTGTATGTGGATGCAGTGGCGCCGCCAGAATTTGGTGATGGGGGGGGGGGCATAACAGATGACGTCATAATGCCACCTCAGTTTTCCTCCAAGTCTGCTTAAATTGTATCATTTTTGTGCGTCCCTGCGACGGATTGTACACAGCACTGTGGAGTCTTTTTTGGCACTACATAAAGATGCCGTCCTGGGGAGGGGTCTAAGAGGAGGGGGTGTCCCCTTCCCTTTGAGAAATTTTGGTAATTTAAAGTTGCTTAGATGCAAAATGGTGCTATCTTTGGAGTATTTTTGGAAGTGATCTTACATGGTTGGAAAATATCCTTATTTAGTGAATTCTAATTTTTGGTTAGGAGAAAGAAGAGAGTGTGCGTCCCTGCGATGGTATAGAGGAGTGTGGAATCCTTTTTGTCACTACATAAAGGTACCATCCGGGGGGTCTGAGGGGAGGGGTGTCCCCTCCCCTTTGAGATAGTTTGGTAATTTAAAGTTGCTTAGATGCAAAATGGTGCTATCTTTAGGATATTTTTGGAACTGATCATACATGGCTGGAAAATATCCATTTAGTGAATTCTAAGTTTTGGTTTAGTGAAAGAGGAGTGTGCGTTGTCTTAGAGAAAGGTATGTTACAAACCTCGCCAAGCCCCCTTTTTGGCTAGGCTTTAATGCCTTCTATTCGGGGAAAATTTTTACGACAAAATACGTGGGTGGAGTCCTGGACTATTACGAAAATTTTCCTTTGTCTCATTGTGCATTATAAAAGGGTATCTAATACTGACAGACACATGTAAAGAGCCTCCTGGAAGCTCTGGATTAATTATATAAAATGGGGCACTGATATGATATTACCTGACATCCAAATGGTACTACAGAGTATAATGCCGAGCACGTTACAACAATGGTATTTTTACTAGTTTGAAAGAAAATCCAGATTAAGATCTTCCATCAATGGGGAATGAGAGAGAGAGAGTATAGGTGCAGGGAAGTGATATTAAATCGGTTAAGGACTAAAAGGCGCGTTTCAGAATGTTTCATACGTCGTAAGTGTATTAACAATCACCATCTGTACCGGTAGAGGCTGCGCCCGAAGGTCGGTAAGAATTTCTGAAAAATGTATAACGGCAAATATACGCACTTTCAACCTTCCACATCATGCTACAAATTAGACTGAAAGATCACATAGGCCCCTACAGATGTTGGGGATGTACTTTTGTTTTTCGGAAAAGTGTTGTGACCAGAATAGTTGCATGTGTTATAACCTTAAAAATAGTCATGAGTTGGAGTGAAAACCGTGACGCATGCGCGCGAAGCGCGCCGAAATTTTTCATTAAATAAGATGACCATGACAAAACCTGCATTCCTGCTCTGCATCGAGACATTTTCAATTCCCTAACAAACCTATTTGCCGATCACAAAGCCAGTCCGAGTTTACCTGAGAATTCGTAAACAGCTTTTAGCTTCTGTTGCTGTGCTTCTGTGGGAGTTGCTACCGGAAATTATTGATAATTAGAACAATACTGAGGTAAGGTTTGAAGCGCGCGGAGCGCGCGAAAATTTTGAAAGTTTGCGAAAAATTTGCGATAATTCTGATAGTTTGAGAACCATTTGTGATGGAAAATGCTTACAATAGATCCATCACTTGGTTGAAAACACACCTCACCCTACCCCATACAGAAATCTATAGCTTAACCCCCTTTGGGATCATTTTAAAATTTTCAAAAAAAAAATTCTGAAATCGATTGAGGGGTACAAAGTATAGTTTAGCAAACTCCTCCTAAGTAGTAAGTCTGATAACCTTGTGCATGCGTAATTTGTATCGTAAGAGGTAAAAGTCCGAGGTCAAACATCAAATTACTACACTCTTAAAACACTGGGCAATGTTTTTGTTGGGCAAAAGTGCTTACATGTTGGTCAAACTTTGCTGATATAATGGCAAAAATGTCCCTTCCATGCACGTGTATTGCACTACCCAATTACTGGTTTAACTGGCGACAAGTTTTAACTCAACTGTTGGACATATTTTCGCTTTACCTACTTGTTGGGCAATTAATTGCTAATTAACATAATGTTTGCTTAAAGTTGGGTAAATTTTTGGCCGCAAGTTTTGCTTCTAACAATAACACGCTTGACCCGATTTACCTTCACATTTCTTCCCACAATCAGAAATCGGTTCCATAATCTGAAAATTCCTGTTGACATCTTTGACATTGGCAAAAGAGGAAAATTCGTGCATTATGTATGGCCATATAATCGAGCTCTGTTTCCAGAAAATTGTTAAGATAGTACTACGATATAGCACACATCGTATCAAATTCGACAATTCAGACTTATCGCCAAAGGGCTATCCAATGAGAGTTCAGAATCTTGGGTATTCTCTGTCACGTCCGCATTAGTGCCAATATAGCAGACATTTTACAGTCCCGTATATTTTAAAAGAAAATAACAACTACCATACATCCCAGGTCTAAATCTAATACTACCTACCTTTAACCTAGTCAATGAAGGAGGTGAGGATATTACTACCCCCATGATCAAGCTAACCTTTTTCCCAGTTATTACTCCAACACCCCAACCCATGAAAAATTTTGATAATGACTTTAAGAATCATACTGACTCTTTTATCCAGGACCATATCTCTTCCTTTACACCTGAATTTATCTCTAAGAAGTCTGACCATCTTCTTACAAGTAATGTCTCTGTAAATGAAGTAATGGATGCACTTAAGCTTACTCCTAATCATTCAGCTCCTGGTATAGACAATGCCACATATCTTATAATTAAACACTGCCGCCATTCCTTCCTGAAACTTTTAGCTGCCCTCTTTTCTCTCTTGATCAACTACGGCTATTTCCCAAAGCCCTGGAAGTGTTCTAAAACTATAGTCATTCCAAAACCAAACAACAATTTTTCAAAATCTGAAAACTATAGACCGATTAGTTATTGTCTTGTGTAGGGAAACTTTTCGTAAAAATTACCACTAATAGAATTAAAAATTATCTTCAAGACATAAATTTCTTTTCCGAAAAGCAATGTGGCTTTAGAAAAGGATAAAGTACCATAAACCATTTTTTAATCTAACCCAACAAATCAAAACTGGTTTTAAGAATACAAAATCGACCTCCGCTGTTTTCCTAGATGCCGAAAAATCTTTCAATCAAACCTGACACAATGGGTTAAAATATAAACTTTATCATCTCCAAGTAGGCCTTCCCCTTAAAATCCTTAGAATTTTTTCATCCTTTTTAGACAATAGAGAAATGATCATCTACCATAGAGGCAATTATTCTAATACAATTCAACTTATATCAATGAGCTTTACACAAGCCCTGAATTTAGTTGCAATGTAGCCCAATTTGCTGATGATATTGTCGTTTGGAAGACATCTGTTTCCCGGTAAACTAATGTAAAAAACCTCCAAAAGACCCTCAACGAGATCGAAAAATTGTGTTACAGATGGAGAATTAAGATAAACCCAGCGATCGCAAACTATATTACCTTTAAATGTACCTCCAGGACTACTGACCCTCCCCCTCCTACTGTCGAACTTTTTGATCAAGTTATCCCACCTGCTAAAAAGGCCAAATTCCTAGGCATCACATTAGATGGAAACCTAACTTTGAGTTCCCATATTGATGATATTATAAAAAAAAGCCTGGTGAAAACATAAAAAAACTACAAAATCTCTTCTTAAATACAAATATGCCCCCCCCCCCGAAATAATATTTTCATTTATAATACCCTCGTACGCCCTATTTTTGAATATGGAAGCATTGCCTTCCTCTTAACCTCAAAAGCCAATTTAGTCAAACTCGAAAATATCCAGGTTAAAGTCCTTCATGTTGCTCTCAGAATATCTAGCTATATTTCGAAAAAGCACGTCATTGAGGCTCCAAATTCCCCCACTATTACTGAAATATTCACCCAGTTTAATAGTAAGAGGATTAAAGAAATCATTGTCAGCGACAAACATGCCACAAATACTGTCCTTAACTTCCTCACCTCCGTCAATATGGAAATTGTCTTTCTCAAGCTTAATTGGTGCTTAACCAAAAGTCCACTTTTAACTTTCCTTAAAGATACTTAGTACTTTAAATATGCTGGTCTCCTTCTCACTCTGTGACTGCGTCTTGGAGGGACAGGGAGAGCAATGTTGCTTGTGCTTTGGGTAGGAGCATTTTGTGTAGGAGCACTGTCTGATACATTTGATTTACCGACGCGGTGATCGCGACTGACCGTGCGACGCGGGGTGCGTTCAGTGAAACAAAACCGCTCCTTTGAAAGCTTACGGTCTCGCCTGTTTCGAACATAGGTGGTTTTGTTCTCAGTCTGAACTTAATACGATCTAATGTTGACTTTGTCAATGACACGTGTTTTTCTCCATTTCTGATTATCACTATGAGGTTTCATGTGAACCACATTGCCTCCCTGAAGTTCCAGGATGCACCGCTGCTGTACGATTTTCGCATACTTTGCTTATGTTCCTTTCTCCTTTTAACACTTTTGGGTACTTTGGCTTCTTGGGTTAAGCTCGTTGCTGGAACTGGGGTTCTTGTTCGACGTGAAAACATGCGCTGCGCCGGTGAACTACATAGAGCGGTTGTAGGGGTATTTCTCCAAATAAGCAACGCTTCATCTACCTATGTCCTTATGATCATGGTTTGTTTTACGAATGAGTTCGTTGCGATTTTAACGGCTGACTCTGCTTTTCCATTACTTTGGGGTTAATGGGGAGAACTCGTCGAAGTAGTGAATGCATATATATTCTACTGCAAACTCAGAAAAGGCTGCAGAGTTAAACGGTGGGCCATTTTCTGAGAAAACAGTTACTGGCACTAAGTAGCGGGAGAAATTGCGCTTTACATGCTTTATGACAGCAGATGTATCTTTAGATCTCATACGATCAAGTTCAAAATAATCCGAATTCCAATCAACAGTAACCATGTAAGCTGAACCATCAACAGTAAGAAATTCGACAGCTATCTTTTCCGAAGGGCGATCTGGTAGTTCATTGTCATGATGAGATTCTTTAGGTTGCGATGCGGTGAAAGTGTTGCACGTTTCACATTTGGAAATGTAGTCCTTCAGTTCGGATTTCATGTTTGGCCAGTAGGCCTATACACTTTCACGTGCTAGAGGAAGGGTACTTTCAAGTCTGAGATGGGCACTGTGAAGTTCAAATAGCTTGCCGGGCAGATTTTGGCACAACTATTCTCTCTTCTTTTAAAATGACATTGTCTTGTACGGACAGTTCATATTTGACTGACTAGTAGGGTAAAACATTTGTAGGCAGTGTATCATGGTGTGGCCAGCCAGACACTATGAACTGCTTGACCTTCTGTGAATCGGGGTCAGTTTGTGTGGCAGCTTGTATTTCTTTCAGCTGTTTCTCGGTGACAGTAAGTTCAGTCAGATGAATAGTTTCAAAATTATGCTCATTAGGTTGTTCTTCGTGAAAAAATGCACGAGATAACGTATCTGCTAAATGTAGCTCTGTCCCGGGTTTATAGTGAGTTTCGACGTCATACTGATAAGGTCGAAGAAGCCTTTGGTGTCACTTTGGCGCTGATGCGAGAGGTTTGTCAGTGATTGCTACAAGTGGTTTGTGATCTGTCAATTGGATTATCGGTCTACGATATGTGTAGTGGTGATTTCTTTCAACACCATACACCTGAGCTGATAACTCCTTTTCGATTTGTGCATAGTTACGCTCAGCTGGCGTCATTGAACGACTTGAGTACAGAATTGGAAATCCCTCTTGCATGAGCACAAATCCAAGTCCCGAATCAGAAGCGTCTCCTTGGCCTTCTGTTTGACATTGCGTATCAAAGTACTTGGGGACTGGGGCTTTTGCTAGAGCTGCTTTAATTTTGTTGAATGCCTGATTACAGTCTGTAGTCCATTCCCAGGTACTATACTTTTGTGTGAGTTTGCGAAGAGGTTCAGTGAGATCTGACAAGTGAGGAACAAACTTTGCGAGATACTTCACCATACCTATCAGTCGTTGCACATCAGCTGGGGAAGTTGGTGTTGGCATCTGTAAGACAGCTGTGACTTTGGCAGGATCGGATTTCAATCCACTTGATGTGAGGACGTGTCCGATGAAATTAATAGTCTAACTTGTACTAAAACTTGTCTTTGTTCAGTGTTATGTTCATTTCACGACAACGCTGTATAAATGCCCTCATATTATTATCATGGTCGATATTTGCTTCGTGTAGGGATTTTCCTCGACCAGTTATTAAAATGTCATCGGCAATAATATGTATGCCGTTAAGACCATCCAAACATTGACTGAGCTTCTGCTGAAAAACTGGTGCCGGTTTGGGTCCATAAGCCATGAGATGGTAGCGATATCTTCCCCAAGGCGTCTGGAAGGTAGATGAAGAGTTATTTTTATCTAACTCACAGTATAAGAAACCTTCTTTTAGGTCGGCTTTCGTAAAGACTTCAACTGTCTCGAGATCTGGCAAAACTTCCTCTATAACAGGGAGAGGGTAATGACAACGCTTTAGGGCTACATTCAATGGTTGTGAGTCTACACACACTCGAAGCGTTCCATTTGTCTCTTCGACACATGCAAGGTTGTTTCTTCTACTTTCATGATAACTTGCCCATTTTCAAGTCTTTCAAGTTCATTCTTGAGTTTAGTTTACATAGACAATGGGACTCTACGTAGGGGCACTATTGAAGGTTGTACTGACGAATCCACCTGCAAGTTAATTTCTCCAGGCATACAGCCACAACCGGAGAAAACATCTTTAAATTCGCTCAAAATATCGGACGAGCTAGAAATAGGTTGACAAACATCACTGTTTGCAATCTGTTCTTTAACAACTCTTGCCAAACTTTCGTTTTCAATGCTCGCGATATTGTCCAGTTCAGCGCTCGTGAAATGTTCTTTATTGACTGTAATTAACTTCATTTGCTGTGCAGCTTTGGAACCAATAAGTGGGAATCTATTACCCTGCAGAACTTAGTAGTTTAAGGATTCATTAAATTAAGTTTACAAACTCCAAGCATGATCACTGTACATGCGTAACTTTTTGGATGTTTTGTGCAATTTGACTTCCGATGGCAGATATTTGTCTGGAAGGACATAACACTAAGCACTATAATCTATTTGCATGGCAGTAGGTTCATGTCTCCCCTGTACATGCATCAATGCTACAGTCTTATTGGAAAAATGCGTGTTATTAATTACCTTGTTCACTTATACAAGTCAATGATAGCACACTCTTCTACATCTGTTTCAAAATCTGACTGTGAATTGGATTGTGTATGCGACTGGAATTCTTTGACACTTTATACTTTCTCGACTACATTTAATGGCAAAGTTTCCCACTTTTCCACAACATTTACACACTGCATCACTTGCTGGGCAAGCTTTTCTGGTTCTGGCATGTGTGATGAATATTTTAGTAGAGAAACTTAATGGTTTGATTAGGGTTTCCTAGATTCCAAGTATTTGAAGAGAGTTGTAAAACGATCGCACTACCAGCTACCAACTACAGAAGAAATAATGACAAGGTTAACTGACGCACAGTAATTCAGTTGCTTAGATGCCTCCTCAGGGTCTTGGCAGTGTTGCCTTGATGAAGAGAGTTCAGACCTTTGTACATTTAACACCCTTATGGCCGTTATAAATACCTACGTTTGCCGTTTGGCATTTCATGCGCACCTGAAGTTTTTCACAGGGTTAGTAAAGAATTATTTGAAGGTATTGAGGCAATAGAGTCCATTTCGCAAAATCTTCCTATGCCAAAACTTGTCAAGAGTTGTTATCAATACCAATTAGGTGCTCATTCAAGCATATGCCAATAGCCCTAAAGGTTGAAATTTGATGGCAGTTTATCTCATATAAAACTGGAAGGTGATCTAACTTTCAATGACCATAAGTAATTTGATCCCTTTTTGCCAGACAGTACTAATTACAAGGCAGGATTTGTTGTTTGTTGTAATGTAAACCCCACAGTGCTGGGCTACTGTGTGCCAGAATAATCATCAAAGCTTTTAATTAACAAAGCTGCTGCTCAATGGAGCAGCTAATTGAAGTAATGAACCAGTGGTCGAGTACTTTAATTTAATTGGGAGCCGCAGTTTTCCCCTAAAAACTGCGGTAGCTATGACTGATTCCTGCAAAGGCAAATTTTGCCTAATGTCCTGTTTGGATGATATTTTGGTCTGGGGTCGTACAAAAGCTGAACACGATCAACGTTTAAGAGATGTTCTCCAAAGAGCTAGAGAAAATAATTTGAAATTCAGTCTCAAAAAAATGCAAATTTGCACAAAAAGAGATTAAGTATCTTGGTCATACCCTCTCAAGTGATTGATTAAAACCTGATAACGCAAAGATACAAGCTGTATCAAAAATGAAAGAACCTCAAAACAAAAAGGTTGGGAGATGGGTATGATTACTTATCTAGCAAAGTTTGCGCCTAAGGTATCAGATATTAGTGCACCTCTTAGAGGATAAACTAAAAAGATACAGTGTGGGAATGGAACGAACATCATGCTAAAGCTTTTGAAAAGCTTAAGAGACTCGTTACTGAAGCACCAGTTTTGAAGAACTATGATGTTAACAAAAAAGTTACACTATCAGTAGATGCTTCACAAACAGGTTTGGGGGCGGTACTCCTCCAAGATGGTTCCCCGGTAGGTTATGCATCAGGAGCCTTAACCAATACGGAGCAAGGGTATGCACAGATAGAGAAAGAGGTATTAGCTATAGTACTTGGATGTAAAAGATTTATCCAGTTTGTTTATGCCAAGGAAATAGATGTAGAGTCAGATCACAAACCACTAGAGGTTATCACTAAAAAGAAAAAACACTTTTTAAGACTCCACTTAGATTACAAAGGCTTTTGTTGAGACTACAAAAGTATAATGTATCAATGTATCAAATATACACCAGGTAAAGAAATGTATGTGGCAGACACATTATCAAGAGCTTACCTGCAGGACACAGAAACAGAGCACAACAAAGAAATAGAGAGAGAGCTAGAAGCTCAGGTACATTTATTAGTTTCAAACTTACCAGTTTCAGAGGCAAAATGGAACAAAATTCAAGAAGCTACTAGGCTAGACCCAGTTTTGCAAAATGTATGTGCTTTGGTACTGCAAGGTTGGCCAGATTCCAAGAGTCAGATAGATGCCAGTGTATTGCCATATTGGAGCTTTCAGGAGGATCTGCATGTTGCAGATAGTGTGGTGTTTAAGGGTACAAAAATTGTCATCCCCCAAAGTTTAAGAAAACAAATGTTACAAAAAATTCATAAAGGCCACCAAGGTAAAGTCAGATGGAAAGCTAGAGCTAGAGATTGTCTCTTCTGGCCAGGTATGGAAGCTCAAATTGATGACATGGTAGAGAAGTGTGAAATATGTCAAACATACAAGAAGAAAAATCAAAAGAAACCAATGATTCCACAACCAGTCCCAGAGAGACCATGGGAAAGACTTGGAGTAGATTTGTTCTGTTTTCAAGGTAATGAATACTTACTTGTCGATGACTACTTCTCTAAGTATTTAGAAACGCATTACTTGGTAAACAGACATCACGTGAAAAGGTTATCACTCATTTGAAGTCTATATTTGCACGTCATGGAATTCCTGTATCTGTTGTATCAGATAATGGTCCACAGTTTGCAAGCATGGAATTCAAAAGGTTTAGTAAGGATTGGGATTTTATGCATGGAACAAGCAGTCCTAAGTATCTGCAAGGTAATGGCCTTGCAGAAAGGTCAGTCCAAACTATCAAAACAATGCTTAAAAAAGCAGCAGCAAGTAAACAAGATTTGTATAAATGCTTGTTAATCTATAGGTCAACACCTATTGATGATTTAGGTGCCAGTCCAGCCCAGCTACTAATGAGTCGAAGGGTAAGAACAAATTCACCTGTGAGTGAGAAATTGTTACATCCTGAATCATTAAGTAGAAGAAAAGTACAAGATAGTCTCAAGAAGAGGCAAGCCTCAAAGGCAAAGTATTATGATGCACACACAAAGCCATTACCAAAGTTAAGGATAGGAGAATCAGTTCGAATGAATAGGGATGGTAATTAGTATCCTGCTCAAGTTGCATCCTTTGGTAACACACCTAGATGCTATGTGGTAGAGACCAGTGAGGGTAATCAGTATAGAAGAAATCGGAGAGTATTGTCTCAAACAAAAAAACTCGCAACAGAAGAGGTCTTGCTGGAGGAAGAAGAAGTAGAGAGTGAGGATAATGAAGGGCAAACTGAAAGTAGACCACAACGCATGACGGTTTGCTACTGTTGAAGACCACAACCGCATGACGGTTTGCTACTGATGAAGTTGCCGCCATATTATAGCAACATGAGCCTGACAACAGAAACCGGTCTAGCTTGGTCATAAGAACCGAACATTTTACATTCAAACCCCGGCGCCCTTAAAAAGCCTATTAATCGTTCGCATGAAGTCACGCACAATGATTTCGAGCCTTTCCTAAAGAAAGCCACCCACGTGGTTGAAGGACTATGTCACTTACAAGTAGGATAGCAACAGAGTAGTAAGTAGTGATCAGTAGATAGAAGTCAGTTTTTTGTGTGTTCAACTGCTATTATCTGCAGAAAGCTACAGTTGAGTAAATAAGCACACAAGTACAATAAGTGTCAAGTTGCTTTAAGTTTTATTGATTATCACCTTAAGTCATACAGCAGCAAATGTTTTCTTAGTGTTCATTGTTTAAATGAACTTACTTCATGTATGTTGTATAATAAGTTTGATGTTTTTATTTCCGTCATTAGAAAAAGGGAGATGTGATGAATATTCATTAATAAACGTGACCTTGGGTCACAGAGGGACACTCCTAAAATGGCGTCCGAGTCGTAACTCGAGTATCACAGCATGGGACTGACCACAGAATTTACAGTCCTTAATTATGTCACTTGACTGATTACCTACAAAACTCCTTTTGGTTTTTCTTTTAGCTTTACTGTTATACTTCCCTCCTGTGGCAAAGCTGACATCAGACATATTGGATGCTGATGAATGGGACATTGAATTAACTCTCTGGGCTGTTACTTTAGCCCTCTGGACAAGAGAAATACATTCGTAAAGATTTAGATCAGATTCTTGCAATACCTCTCGCCTGATTTCATCATCCTTTATGCCACACACAATTCTGTCCCGTGACATGTCAATTAGGGAACCATATTCACAGCTAGATGTTAATTTTCTTAGCTTTAGTACATATGCATCAAATGTTTCGTTTCATATCGTGTACATCGGCCGTACCAGTTTACAGCAAACGGCAGACCCGAGTAATATATGGAGATTCGAGGGTCAGAAATTTTCCAACTCCAGTCCGTGCTCGAAGGAGCAATTTTACGCTTGGGCTGGCCCGGTGTAAATAATTCCTGCTCAGTTACAGCAGGGCAGGTTACGGCAGGAAGTTGTTACGTAACAACTCCCTGGTTACAGGTAGCGATTACAACTAGCCAGACAATGCAGTGCATACCACTATACGCACACATGTTGACACTGTGTGCTTACACCTGCATTATATTATCTTGCACAGACAGTATCATGGTGCTTCGTAGAATTACACACAGGCTTCCACTTTGAATGAAATTTCTTCGTTTTGAGAAAATTACACGAATTATACTGAATCAAATTTAAAAAAAAAGAGTATTATGGAAATAGCATGTTGAAATGGAGTTGTCTCTGTCTTTTTCCGTACCAAGCTTTTGTTTAATTGCACTTTTCACCAGAAACGAGCCCAGCGATGCGTGTTTCTAACATCAAGCCGCCCCTATACTAGATAACGAAACAACATAGGCTATCTTTAGAAATGAAAGTGAAAAAGACAGCTCATAAATATTTGCACCCAGTGCGTGTGGATGGGTAACGTTCCAAAACTAAGGCCCAGAAGTAGCGCGAAAGACCTAGAAAGTTTACAAATATGATTGCCCTATAAACACATACCCAAATGAATATACGGCACGTGGCTCGACTTTCGATGCTGCTAGATTTCATATTTGTCAAGTTATCACTAAAATTAACATGACATGATTTCATGATCTAAAGAAGTAAATTTTGGTAATACAGTAATGTATACATAAGGTATGCACTTATTTCAAACACAATAATATTCTTTTGTGTCGAATCAATAGCCAAAACTTCGTATATTTGGTGGAGAAACTCTTTTCTGAAGCAAAATTCACTCCATCAGATTTTAAATCGTTCACATTCTTTCAAGGTGTATTATGCGCTGTGTGCACGAAAAAAATCTTCTTTCCCTGTTACTCCTATCCTGGTACTACCTTACATACTAAAATGATTCCTATCTTCATATTGCTCGTAATTTTTTACTATTATAAAAACTACTTGCAAAATATTTACGTCCAAAGTTTCCTTAATATATTGCAAAAAAGAGCAAAATATTTTCCCAGTATTTTACGTACCCCCATTTGCGAAAAGTGGAACGTGCCAAGGTGCCAGTATGCACAAAATAGAGGGAGAGTGACCCAGACAAGGAACGAAATGAACGTTCGTACGTGCACGGTGTCTGCCGTATCTTACCGTACATTTTTAACGGTAATGTGCGGGTGAAATCTCGGCCAGGAGATGCATTAGAAAGATTTTTGCTGTCATTATTATGAAGGTACGGTAGGTAGTGGATTTTTCATAAGAGTAACAAGAAAACAGTTCAAGAGAAATTTGAACACATGGTTGAGGTACATTACAGTACAGAAGTTGCAGTGACAAACAGGCGCGGTTCGCCTAATTTTTTTTCCCAGGACGATTGAGGGCAAATCGATTTTTTTCAAAATAGTTTAAATTTGTTTCTAAATCAGTGGCGTCACCAGACTTTTCATTCTGGGGGGGGGGGGGCACAAGGGGGGGCACAACAGTTCGATGAGGGGGCACAACTAGATAGCGGGGCATGCAGTATGTTGTGTGAACGCCGGCCTGGGGGAGGGTCTAAGGGGAGGGGTCTAAGGGGAGGGGGCACCCCCTCCCCTTTGGAAATTTTTGAAAAATTAGGTGTCCTTAGATGCAATCTGGTGCCACATACGTTACCTTTTTGAAGTAAAATTTCTGTCAAAAAATAACGAATTTTTAGGAACTAAAAAAAAAATTATGCATGGATTGAGAAATTTTCATGAAAGTGAAAAAACGTGCATGTGTATTGCCGAATCAACGATCAAAAATTCGTTCGATTGTGGACTTTTCAATTAACGTGAAATTCTCATGATCCACAAACTGAGTGATTGGAGTCTTACGGGATTAAAGTGATCATAGAGTTTTGTATCATATATTTCTCTTTTAAAATTTTTTGGAATTATTTTTTTCGAAGAAGAAAATACGGAAAAGTCTCCTTGAAATTGCTGGCGCTGAGCTTGTATTACAATTCGCAACGCAAGTGGCAGGCAAATTCCACGGTACTGTACGTACCAAACAACACCACTGTTTTGGTTAATGAGTCCGCGAGGCAGACATTTTCTTTATCAAGGCGTATACTCACACCTATTGAGGCGGCGAGGATTATGGATAGATTACCCAGACCGATGATCAGCCTCCGACACAGAGAACACTGTCTGCTTTATGAGATGGGGCCATTTTGTTATTCGAAAACATACAAATTACTGCCTTTTCTTGTCCTAAGAAGAATCAAATCATATGAAACATGGCAGTCAAATATTCTAACTACAGAACTTACAGAAGATCTATACATTTTTTTTCAAAATCTCAGATCTCAGTTGGGGGGGGGGGGGGGGGCACAAGGTTTTCCGGGGGGGGGGGCACGTGCCCCTGCCCCCCCCTTGGCGACGCCACTGTTCTAAATCAAGGTCAGGTTCAGGTTCTTGAGTTAGGGTTACGTGGGAAAGGGTTATTTGGCCTGTTCTTTCATAATCCGCTGTCAGAATTTCAAAAAAAGGGTCGAAAAGCTGTCATTTTGGAATTAGGGGTGTGGCCTATTTCCAAGAAGCTGATTCGTCCATTGGCATGATTTGCCCTCATTCGTCCTGGGAAAAAAAATTACTCGCGCGGTTCTAGATCGAGACTTTGGGGGGGGGGGCTTGAAACGGAAGAATCATAAAATTTTCTTTCAAATATGTAAATCGGCCACGCGCACGCTGAAACCAATGATAAAAACAGTACCATAACCAGGGACGGCGCAATGTTATTTTGATAGGGGACATGGGTTGAGTGATCGCCGTCGTGGGGGAGGGGTCTAAGGGGAGGGGTGTCCTCTTCCTCTGAGAAATTTTTGCTTATTTAATGTTGCTAAGATGCAAAATGGTGCGTTCTTTGGGTAATTTTTTTACTATATGACTGGAAAATATTCATAACTTTGTCTAATTTTTGGTTGGGGAAAGAGGGTCTTCTTAGGGGAGAGGTTTAACGGGAATGGTGTTCCCCTCCCTTCGGGAAATTTGTGCTAAGTTAAGGTTGCTAAGATGCAAAATGGTGGGGTCTTTGGGTTATTTTTTGACTGATATATATGGCTGGAAAATGTTCATAACTTCGTGAATTCTAATTTTTGGTTGGGTAAAAGAGGGCTGTTCTAGGGGATAGGTCTAAGGGGAGGGGTCCCCCTCCCCTTTTGAGAAATTTTGGTTACTTGAAGGTTGCTTGGATGCAAAAATGGGGTTGTCTTTGGGATATTTTGGACCTGATCATATGGGTTCAAAACATTCTTAATATTTTTGGTTAGGTGAAAGAGGAGCCTTTTTGTCATAGGGTATGTATCAACAAACCTCCTTAAGTCCCCTTTTGAACACATTACTGCCTTCTAGTCGGGGAAAGTTTTACGCAAAAATACGTGCGTGTAGTACACAGAAATATTCTCGAACTATTAAGAAAATTTGCCTTTCTTCATTTGTGGATTATAAAATCGTATCTAAAGGCTAATAGAAACCGGAAGCTCTGGATTAACTATATGGATCAGATATAGGCCCACCCCGCCCTCCTCTTTTCTTCTCCTTTACGTCTTCTTTTTCTACTCTTTTTCTCTTTTCCTGCAAATTACAGGGGGTTAGGCCTCCCTTCCCCCTGAGTAGCACCGCCCCTGACCATGACATAGATGTAACGTATATACAGGCATATATTTTTTTTATTTGGAAGAATGTAGCAAACGTTACTGAGAGATACGAACAACTGGACCTGTTCACGTTAATGGGAATAACAATTCGGCCTGTAGATGTGACTTAAAAGGACTGCTAGTATAGTTTGACGAGATCAGCGATTTGAATAGATGATTAATCCGTTAACTTGATTTACATGTACGTACATACTATCATAGATGTTACTTATGTTACTTATCTGACCCAACTTCCATTGTATGAAATCGTGAACCTAATATGTGATTTCGAGACAGAGACGACAGTTTCCCTTGACAAACTAAATCCACTGGACCAAGATGTGCACAAGTGTATTGGGCAATTTTGTTTTTCTCAGTACACGCAAATATAGCATAACACAACCTCCGATTTTTTTTTGGGGGGGGCTTGAGCGAACTTTTTTGGGGGGCTTGAGTCCCCAAGGCCCCCCCCCCATAAAACCGCGCCTGGTGACAAACTGGAAGTTATTTTTTTGGTTCCGATGCACACGTTACGGCACACTGGACACAGAGCCACAGAAGGTAATGATAGGACTTTTTTGAAATTTGTACTAGCGGTGCTAAAGTATATGGTCAAATTATTAATTTCCGTCTGATTTCTGGACTCACGATGTTAAGAACCAACGGCACATTGTCAGGCCCGTAGTCAAGGGGGGGGGGGGGGCATCAGGATGTGATAAATTCTAGGCCTACTGCAAAAGTTGAACACATGTCAAAGTCACAATTTACACATATACATAGCCTTCCCAAGGAGAAGTCACTTTAACATTTTCTTAAGAATATTATCAAATGAAATATTCTGTTTTTAAGTGCATCCCCAGTCATTATCATTTGTTCCAACTGCAAGGGGCTCCTTTATATTCAGATCAACAGACTATAACTTGGTTAAATACGAAATCACCATTTCCTTTGCCCTTCTTAACGTTCAGCTAATCCAGTTTGAAGATGCAGTAATTTCATCATTTTAGAGAAATTGCTTTTCCTCTCTGCAAGACTGATTTGACAGCTTTTAACTATAGCTTTATTTATAGCTGTTTACTATGCCAGTCTGTCATGGCTTCTGTATACAGTACCGTAGTACACACAGTACTGACAATATATTGCTGTGTGCACAGTCTCTCTGTATGTGTGTGTGTGTGTGTGTGTGTGTGTGTGTGTTACGTAACACATTCAGCAGCTTGCTTGAACATGGAGGTGGTAACTCTTTGGTGTGAATTACCTCAAAGTCCATTCACACTTAATAGTCTTGGTGATTAGATTTCAACTCCATGGTGAAACTGGAAAATCTGTTTAATTGACCGTGCAGGGATTGAAGCCTTTGGGCTGATTTCTTTAGACCATTTTTGCTGTAACCGTGGTAGGGGAATGTACGCGCCATGTTCACTTTGGTTACATCGGTTAAAACAAAATTTTCATATGTGACATTACTTTTACCACAAATAGGACTCTTCCCATTTTCTAAGGATAACATGAAGGCTATTTATCTCATTCTCATTTGCAAATGGTAAGCCATGGTGTATCCCCAAGGCTTCTGTACCAATACAGGTAATAAAAGTTGCTACACGGTATTGCATATCATCCTGCTTTAAACCTGTGAGCAATTCGCATGAATTTCATAATTGTATGAAAATTTCCCATTTTGTTTTCATGTTACCCCTCAATTTAATATTTGGTGGTAACGGTATTTTTCTAACGGAACGAGTCCCACCTGGAGGAAGGGTACTGTTGGCACTATTGCCAGGACCCTCATGTGTGTCTTCACTTGACATGCTTAAAATATTGTAATACTGAAGAATGCACAAACAATGCTATATAACCCAATGTATAGCTATACAAAATATCCTTTGCCTACAAATTGGCTTCACACAGCAGTAATCTTGCTGAATACACCTTTAAACTTGTAAATTGATAGCCCAGTATGATCGGTGATGTTTTGATGGGCACAATGCAGCGTGAACGTGGAAGGTTCCCTAGTTGGCCTAATGTGATAGAATTTAAGCCTTTGAATTACAGTCAACTTGACCTTATAGTAACATCAGGCTACTTTAAATCGTAAATGTACTGACTAATAAGCACATTGAGATGTATAACCTAGGCTTGCATGGGTAAATAGGCACACCACTGTAACTGAATATAGCGAAAGAGTGCTCAAAACGCAGCGTGCTAGGCTAGCAATACTTGCACAACTCCCAAACGTTCCAGAAACGATGACTCCTAATTGCGTAGTGTCGGTACGTTAGGCTTCATGACTAAGCTTCGCTACAGTCACGCTCGACAAGCGCGGAAGAAGCGAATGTTCAGCTACGTATATCTTTGAAGTGGCGATATTTGCGAACGAAAAATGAGTCCCTGTTACTTCAAGTGGTTTCTGAAATAACTGATTTTAGCGTCCATTGGCGATTACATGGTTTGAAATGTCTACAGATATCCAGCTTTTGACACCATGTTTCTCTCTACACTTTTATTATAAACCTCTAGATACGAGCAAGTGGCGCTCTTTACAAATGTGCTGGCTGAACAGTACAAATGTTCACCAGGCTTTTAGTTGGATGTTTATCACCATCATGAATAAGCATTGAATAAGCATCTTAAGATCCACCTCACCATAAACCTATCGCTTGGAAGGATACGAACATGAGAACTATCCCAGGATAAAGCTACTACAACGGCCTACCGACGAAAGACCAAATATAAGGACATCACGCCATAGTATGTGTAGTGTGGGTTTTTTTAGAGGAGTCCTAAAACGGGGCAACATATGGTACCAAACTTTCAAAGCTGTCCTAAGCTGCGAGATACTTATTTTTGCATCTGCAACTTTTTAGAACCTATCAAGCCGTAAGCTCACTGTGAGTGTTTTTGCATGGATTGTACTAATGCCTGATATACTGTGCTAATGCCGAGCCTTACGGAAGATCAGCTGTTCGAGAAGATCGAAGTATGGATCAATTTTGGGCATAACAAATCTTAGCACGCCGATTTATAGATGCAACTGCCTGAGGGATTGTAGGATGACGGGATTTTAACTTTAAAGTTGAGGGCTTATGTTTGGTCTTCCGTCGGTAGGTTGTTGTAGTAACTTTATCTTGTGATAGTTCTCACGTTCGTACCCTTCCAAGCGATAGGTTTATGGTGAGGTGGGTTTTAAGGTGGTAACTTCTTTAAATAAGTTAGCTTCATAGAAAGACAATTTTAGCTTCGCTGTTCCGAGCCGTAGGTTTTCAATATCGAGTACGTCTACTCTTCATAGGCTGGGTCTTAGATTAATTAGTTTGGGTTCTGACATAGGTAGTTTTGAATCGTCGTATAATAGGTCTCAGTTGCGCAGGGTATGAAAAAGTAAATGTTACTAAAAGCACATTGACGAAAAAACATTCTCTAAAAAGATCGTGATCGAAATATATCTTTCGTAAAAGAGGTGGATTAAAATGTATTTAAGGAGAAAGACAAACCTTTCCTCAGAGTAATACACTACTTACAAAAGCATGTTTAAGTCTTAATCTTTCTTACAGCTCACCTAAGCCAAGTTTTATTTTTCAATGGAAGAAAATATGTTTTCTTGCATTAGAAAACTCTCAAACCCTTTTAACAGTTAAAGATGAACCGGTTCCATATTTGAACAAGCCTGTATAAGCATAAGATACATTTAGAAACACGGCTTTTCAATGGTTATGGTGCTGATACCAAATTTTATTTTTCAAACAGCTTCGTAAACGTCTTGGTTCATATAGATGTCCTCACTTTCATCACACATTTCATGTCTTCTGTATTCATTACTGTGGTTCTCAGCTGATTTCTTCTCAGTCATTCTTGTTTGCTGAAGATAAAAGATCATAATTGGTAAGCATCTAATTACCAAACAATAATACTTTTCGGCACCGCTGAAAATTTGATTTGTTTTCAGTGCTGCATTGTAGAAGATGATACGTGTATAATATTTCAGACAGTTTACTTGAAAATAAAGAGACGAAGTTAATTAAGTACTTTGAATGTTTTTTAATCTTTTCTATTAGCATCAGAGGAGAATCCAGCACATGCTTTCCTCGAATTTACGACCAAAGTAGAAATTGTACATTTCACTGGTTGTGAAATGGCGGTGGGGTGTCATAATGAAGAAAGTTGGCTTATTGTAGAGGCTAACCCAACCCCGGAGAAACACTCAAAGTTTGTTGCAAATTTAATTTGCTCACGAACCTGCCACATGTCAAAATTATAAAAATGTTTTTGTTACGGTTGATTAAAACAACAATTTTAACACAACCCCCATTACCCATCTATGCCCATAATAGGGTGAACTATCGGAACACTGCCTAAACATTTCATAAATATTATTTTAGGGCTTATGATAAGTTTGGGGACATAACCATATACTCTACACAGAGGTTAACTCTTGAGATACTTTATTTTTGCTCTATAAGGCTTTGAATACAACCCCCAACCGCTCATGACGGTTTGCTACTGATGAAGTTGCCGCCATGTTATAGCAACATGAGCCTGACAACACAAACTGGTCTAGCTTGGTCATAAGAACCGAACATTTTACATTCAAACCCCAGCGCCCTTAAAAAGCCTATTAATCGTTCGCATGAAGTCACGCACAATGATTTCGAGCCTTTCCTAAAGAATTTGTGCAAGGTTTACCGACTATGGTAACGTCAGATGGTGGCACCGCCTATCCTTACTTTACTTGAAGAGAGGATGGTATCAACTCATAATGATGAGGTTGTAATTGAAGTAAATGTAAATCTTTATGTAACTCTTTACATATACTGACAACGAAATCATGGATGATGATGATGATGATGATGATGATGATGATGATGATGATGATGATGATGATGATGATGATGAGTCTTCGAAAACGCCAACATATCCGTGACGAGGTTAGTTTCATGTTAGAGCATGACATTATTGAACCAAGTGACAGCGAGAGGTCTTTCCCTCTAAACCAGACGGTAGCTACAGGTTCTGTACTAACTACCGCAAAGTAAAAGTAGTCACCGGGACAGATTCTTATCCAAAACCTCGTATTGATGATTGCATTGATAGGGTTGGAAAGACCTATCAACGTTTGGTTAATGACCTTACCTCAAACTTAGAGATTTGTGAAGTGCATGTAGATCACCTTATTGTATACAGCAATTGATGGGACCATTATGTACAACCCATAAAGGCTTTGTTCAACAAGCTCATTGAAGCTACTTTGACCGCAAATGGTCGAAAGTGAAATTGTATGTGCTCGTGTAATATTCTTAGGTCACGTGGTTGGTCGAGGTGATCTAAAATCAGTTAAAGCCAAAGTTGAAAGCATTGATAAATTTCCTATTCCAACTGATAAGAAACAGATCATGAACTTTCTTGGCATGGCTGGTTATTGCAGGCTTTTCTGTCAAAACCTTTCAGAAACAGCTGCACCTACCACAAAATTGCAGAAGAAAAATGAAAAGTTTGTCTGGACTGACGATTGCAAGACCTCATTTGTTACTCTAAATAATATATTAATGAGTTCACCTGTCTTAATGGGTCCAGCTTTTGATAAACAGTTTAAGTTGGCTGTCGATGCCAGTGATAATGGTATAGGAGCTGTTTTATTACAAGCTCATGAAGACAGTGTTGATCACCTTGTATGTTACTATTCAAAGAAATTTGACAAGCATCAGAGAAATTATTCAACCATTGACAAAGAAACTTTAGCTTTTTTAATAGGACTTCATCATTTTGATGTCTATTTGGGAACCACTAGTTTCCCTGTCATTGTATATACTGATCATAACCCTTTGACATACCTGTCGAAAATGAAAATAAGAATCAAAGATTAATGAGATGGAGTTTGTTCTTACAGTCTTATGATTTGTATATTAAGCACATCCATAGGCTTAGGAGGCGGGGGAGGGGGGGGGGGGGCGCTGGGGGGCTACAGCCCCAACCAAAATTTTTGTGAAAATTCGGACAAAATGCCGAGAATTTTTCGGGCTCCTACTGAAAGAAAAACAATGCAATGATGTATGTAAAGGGTATTAATAGTTTAAAAAACTTCCTTGGTAATTAATATAAAGTTTTTATTTGAATTGCACTAGCACCGATATATTTCGTATTAATTAATCAGTGTGCTTTTAATGGTTGAACTTATATTTTGATTATCAGTGGTGTATATGAGGGACCATTGGGACATGCCCCACCCTCACTGATGTTGATTTTTTCTACCTAAAATACGTAAATTTTTTAACACAAATTTGACTTCAAAGGTAGCATATGTGGCACCAGATTGCATGAAAGGATACCTAATTTTTCAAAAATTTTCAAAGAGAAGGGTGCCGATATTTTTTTTAGTACCTAAAATACGTAAATAATTTAACACAAATTTGACTTCAAAGGTAGCATATGTGGCACCAGATTGCATGAAAGGATACCTAATTTTTCAAAAATTTTCGAAGAGAAGGGGGTAAAGCCGATATTTTTTTAGTACCTAAAATACGTAAATAATTTAACACAAAGTTAGCTTCAAAGGTAGCATATGTGGCACCAGATTGCATGTAAGGTCACCTAATTTTTCAAAAATTTTCAAAGGGGAGGGGTTTCCCCCTCCCCTTAGATCCCTCCCCCAGGCCGGCGATCACCGACTTCGGCCAAAATTAAAACCAATAAAGATTGTAGTAACACGGCAAAGTTATTGTATGTAATTGGCATGCGGTGTGATAAAACGATGCATGCCTATATGATATGTACATTAACATATCGAACGTGCGTGGAGCGTGCGGAAAATTTGGGTTATATTTTTCGGGCAAGTCGTTCCAGCCCCCCCCCCCCCAAAACAACTTGGGCTCCTACGCCTGTGAGCACATCAAAGGAAAAGATAACATTATCCCTGAGACATTGTCTAGAATTTGATTCGAGTTGTTGAGATTTATCTTGTATATTTTGAAATTTTTTGTTGCTCTGTGTTAGTTGCATTGTGATATTAGGCTTTCAAAGTTGTTCAAACCGTATGTCAGTATGAATGGTCATGTACTTCAAAGTATGCAACATGTTTTATCATTGATATTATACCTTCACTAGTAGCAATGGTAACATATTTATTGAAGTTGTGACAATAATGTTGTAAGTATTAAGTAAACTTAAGTTTTTTTTCTGAACGTCCAAATTTTTTCAAGGGGGGGGGGGGTGTTAAGTGCCACGAACGGCGGCCTAAGAATCCAGTCCGAATCCTTTGCTCAGTAGACGAACGAATGCTCCACACATCTTCGACCTGGTTAAAACTGTTCTAGTGAATGTTTGATTCTTCTGGAACTACTGTGTTGCTACTCGAGAACTCTCGATTCCTTTGTGGAAAAGACTGATTGCTTCGAAATTCTAATTTTAGCGGTGATCGCCTCAAGATTCTTCTTTTTAAGGAAGTCTTTTTTTTCAATGAATACGTTGTTTGAGGGAACATGCTGGAACATTTACTAAGGGAGAAATCTCTGGAACGATTGATGATCAATATAAATGTAAACACTCACAATAACAGGGCAGAGAGAGATCCAGCGAGAGACATTTCACCATTTTAATCAGCCAAACGTATAATATTATAGTAGCTACACTTACTTTAACTACGTATCGTGTGCTATCATATTCATATTACACCGAGCTAACCAGACGTCATTGCTGTGTCGTAGGCTGCTCAACTTTATTTATTTTAGACTGCTATGAGAATTCCTGAATCGTAGTTAAATAGCCAAACCACGCCGTCCTTGCACCGTTTAAAAGAGAGAATTCAGCTACCAGCGTTGTGCCTACCAGTACTACGATTACACCCTACCGCGTCGACCAAGGCCTAAGCTTACAACGACGAAACACCCACTACGAATACTACAGCCAGCCAAGACTAGAGATAGGTATACGAATTTAGAATTGTAAATATAGGCCTGAGTGAAAAATTTAGTGTATTTTTGTAGAAATTAAGGAACAGGGGTTACATAATAATCAGTTTGGAATCTTCATATCACTATTCTGCACCTTTTTGATGTTTCGGTTCTGTGTTTTGTACCTAGCCGTAACATACAGCACCTCTTACTTACGTCAAAGCAAAGGAGAAAATAGGAAGAATATCACTAAATAATCAGATAATGACAACTTTAAAGATATGATCAGTGAAAATCTTTGTTAACGATATCACAATTTACTACAATTCGTCCATTAGTAGGAGCAAAAATTCAGTTGTACCATTTATTGTTTTTATGCCACAAGTAGGGTATCATCTGGTGTTTAATCTCACATTACTAGTTACGCCGGCCAGACGGTAATGTTCGGGTCCTCAATCAATTATCAACCAGAACTTAAACTTTTCCGGGTAAGATTTTAGGGTTCATATTTGTGTAAGGTATGGAGTACGCTCTAATTTCAAAATTGTTTTAGGCGTCACCTAATTGTTGACTGTTGCCAGTGTTTTAGCAATGTCCCTGCGCTATCACTTCGACCTCTATTTCTATGTAGCAGTACTGTCATAATTGGGTTTAAGTGCGTTAATTCTATTCAATGGTAGGATAATTATTTAGAACAGCTTTATTGGTCCGCATGAGAGAATGACAGATGATCATCGGATTGCAAGGAAGGGAGACCACCATTTAAAAAATCGAAATCGTTTCAACATTGTCGGTCATATTATAGCTACGAGGGACATGGCAGTTGAAACATGGAATGAAATTCTGCTCCAAAGAATACAACCGGCTCTGTTTGCTGATTTAAGCCGTATTTTTCATTCATGAAAGTGTAACATAAAAACTATCTTAACATACCAAGGACAAGGGAATCATTAAACAATTTAATGTCACGATTAGCATTTGGACAGTTGATATTTTTTCTGATCCCGTCAATCAACGACTTATACAGTTTTTCCAGATTGAGCTACATTACGTTGTATAAAGATCAAATATATGTTAAACGCACAAAACAGTTTTGAAATAAAATGTAATCAGAACCAATTCACCGAAACATAATGATAGGAGTTGCCATTACTCTCACAGAATCAGTATATTTGTAACCCCTGTTTGTTGTAAAACTAACACATGGTAATAGTTTAAATGTAAGAGATATATTTAAAACAGAACGAGAGCGTTTTAATGCTTAAAGTAATAAAAAGAGTTAGCGGATTCTGATGTTGAGGTTTCCAAATAAAGTACGTTAACCTCAACACATTGAGCATTATTGACGGAATAAATATCAACACTTAACTAAAAAGACTAACCATTTCAATTAAAATAAGACTTTGACAATCCAGCCAACCTTTTAGTCTCCTTATCCAAATTGTCAAGTACACTACAGCGCCGGCCAAAAGTACAGACACAAAAGAAATAAATATAGCTGTTGATAGAAAACATTGATGATGTGAATTCAAGTTTGAACTCATGTTTTCAATTCGGTTCAAAACCTTATTGTCTACCTGGAGCCAATAACTTAAATATATATTAATAGTTTAGGAACAGCTAAGAACTTCCAACACTGAAACAAAACCTAACCGAAATTCTACTTTGTAAGCCAAAACTTTGTGGAGAAACACTAATTTTCACATCCTTTATTTTCCACTGAACACCTTTTAATTATATCGCATTTGAATCATTCAACTACATGAACAAAAATCTTGAAAGAAATTTAATAGAAAATGTTATCAAAGGCTTAAAACAATGAAAGACCTTTTTACGTACCAAATCCAACTGGTTTTTTCATCATGTTTTCTTTTTCTGCAGATGAAGATTAGTTTTAAAAAATTAGTTAGTACCTCATTTCCAAGATCACTGCAACTTGTTGATCCTGAATTTTAGATGTAGCGAGAGTACTTACTTTGAAGACATAATAATTAAAGTCCCCGTTGACTGGAACTTATTATGCTTAAACAACCCATATTTTGTGGCATAAATTAGTGACAAAAACCATAACAATAGATCATTTTGAAAGTGTTCGACACTAACAATATTCCAAAATCCAAATTCCATATTCCAACAATAATTCCAAAATGTGCAAATGTTACAGCCATTTATAAAAAAGGAGACCGAAAGTTTGCCGGAAACTACAGGCCAGTGAGCTTAACCAGTATTGTTTGCAAAATTTTGGAAAGCATACTGCGGGATAACATTGTACAACAGATGAAATCTCACAATTTTTTTAGTGACAATCAAGTTGGTTTTATTGAGAGCAGGTCGACTGTTTAACAACTGATTCGGGTGCTTGTTTGTAAACTTAATATGTTTAATATCGATGGATGCTATTCAAATTGGATTGAGGCATTCCTTTGTGGTCGGAAACAAAGAGTTATAGTAAATGGAGAAGAATCATCCTGGAAATCTGTTGCAAATGGAATACTACCAGGGTCAGTCCTAGGACCTCTTTTATTTGCGTTATATATTAACGATCTTCCACTGGCAAGTCTCTTTGCTGATGATACCAAAGTCTTCCATGAAATAGAAACAAATAATGACTGTTCGTAGTTTTCAGGAGGATATCTTCTCTCTGTATGATTGGTCTGAGAAATGGATGCTTGGATTTCACCCTGACAAGTGTAAAGCTATGAGGATTGGAAAGTCAACAGTGGATTTATATGATTACTGTTTGTCTAGGAATGGTACGATTATGGACCGTACAGAGAGTGAAAAGGACATAAGTGTTATTATTGATAATAATCTTTCATTTGATCAACATATATCTGAAAAAGTGAACAAAGCCAATTCAGTAATGGGGGTCATTAGGGGATCCTTTACTTATATGGATCGCACGACTTTTAAACTTCTATATACTAGTTTGGTGCGCCCACATCTTGAATACGCAAATCAAGTCTGGAACCCATATTTAAAGAAACATATTGATCTTATCGAAAATGTTCAAAGACGTGCTACGAAGTTGGTCCCTGGTTTTAATGGTTACTCATACCAGGAGAGATTGGACCTGTTGGATTTGCCTACACTAAGTTATCGGCGTTTACGTGGAGACATGATCGAAGTTTATAAAATAATCAGTGGAAAATATGATGTGGCCGTTTCTCAATTTCTTCCATTAGTAAAGGACTCTTCCACAAGAGGCCACTGTCACAAAATTTATAAAAGGAGATCACGATTTAACATAAGGAAAAATAACTTCACACATAGAGTTGTTGACACACGGAACAGTCTACCACAAGTTGTTGTAAATGCTTCATCTGTCCAAAGCTTTGAAAGGAAGCTTGATAAATTTTGGAGGCAGCAACCCATTTGAAGAAGAAGAGTTGGTGTTATAGGCACACTTGTACCTGCTACCAGAATCCATCTATGTATCTATGTATGTATCTAAGATCCCACATTAATGCTTACTAGTTAATAATACTAAAATACTAAGGACTTTACAGAGGGCATGTATCTATTCTTGAGAATGCTCACGGTACATATATCTTTCACAATCTGTTCGTCCGAGAATCCGCTTAAACCTAGTGGACCAACCAATCAGTGGTAGCAGTTGGGCCTTCACGGTTAAACACCCTCTTCATATTATTACCCTCTTGAATTTCTTAAGTAGGGCACCAAGCGAGAAGGCAACAGGTTCTCGTTTTTGGAAGTCTTTGGTATGATTCAACTGGGATTCGATCCCTGGTGTGCTGATTGGGAGGCAGATGCTCTTACCACTAGGCCATACAATAGGGAAGGATTTTGGCTCGCATATTTTAAGGAAATTCATGGTTTGATCTCAAACGTTTTTTTTCCAGAGTGAGGATGCTAACAAGAAGGTAAATATATGATATTTTGCCTAAGTTAAAGTCTTACCAATCTCACAAGTGTTGCCGTAAAATTCATTCAAACAAATACAGACGTATCCGTTGGTTTGTGAGATGCAAGTTCCCCCGTTAAGGCAAGGCGTATTTGAACATGATGAATTGTCTGCGAGGACAAAAATACGTAAGTCTATTGCATCTAATGCAAACTAGAAACGGAAACAAGAAGGTAATCCATGGAGTTGTGTATCTCATGGCTGGTGGGCTAAGTCCAGCCTGATAACAGTACCATAACTTAACTTACCTTGCCAATGTGCCTTATACACAGGAATAACATATTCTTCAGTGTTGCGAAGAAATAGAAACTCTAAAGAATTGTGCTTACATCCCCAAAGCTAGTACTTCCTGACTTAATCCGCAGTTTGCTGACTCGGTATTTCAATGGCGTCATGGTTCTGCATACTTAGTAAGCAACAAAAGGCAGTATAAAACTCCATCGTCTTCAATGAAGTTTGATTGATCTGCATCTTTCTCATATCACATTTACTCCCAAATACCCCTCCGTGCGAATCATTTATATGTTAAAGACATCTTTATTTTAATAATACACTCACTAAGGGTCTTGACCACATCCTCAAATAATTATTTTTAGTATTCTACTAGCAATCTTATTCTATTTCTTAACATTTTACCACTCTCCGCTAAATCTGTTTGCTGGAAAGTTTACATCATTGTAGGCTACATAGAATATACTTTAGTTAATCATTACATACTCAAATGCTATGGTTTATTTCGTACACTTAAAATGTTTCTGAGTGTTTCATAGAATGGGTTACTGTTTCTGCGCTTTCAAATGCGTTATAAAGTGGCAAGTTGCGCTTTTTAACTCTGCAAGGTAATAATTGCGACATTTTGTCATCTCTTTTGACTTGGGATTTACTGTTTACTTTCCGAGTGATAAGAAGAGCCCTTGGATTCGGCAATCCTCTCCAGTCGAGTGCCATGTATGGCGAGCTAAGTACTGAATCTTCTGCCTAGGGGACTGAGAGCTTGACGATGCATGTGAGGTTTGAGTAACGCAGTTAGGGTTTGATAGAGACTTTACTGAAAACTGTAGCATAAGGTACCGTATGCATTTGACCTCACAAAGTTTCTCAGTTAACGTCACTTTTAATGTCAAGCACACACTTTCGAAGCACTTTGCATCATGATTATGAGTAAGATTATTTTTGACGTTCTGGAGTGTACGGTACGTGACACAATGAACAGTTTTACGTGACACACTGGCCAGTCTCCTATGGAACATTTCCCACAGAGGACTTTTGACACATAATGTAAGTAAAAATATATATTTGAACTTATATACAAGACCATTGACCTTGGTTTGCCCTGCAGCTATAAGAAAAACCGTTTTTTTGCAAAACTGACTCTAGAACTCTGACCTTTGACCATTCCTTCGGGAAACTTGTGAGTTCCAATTTACTATACCCCTGGCTATCCTCTTACTTACTAAGCTTGAAGAACAATACCCCAGCCATTAAAGAGTGACTTTGACACAAAGGTGTGTCCATAATTCGCATCACCCTGTTAACACGTAACCATTGACCTCGGTTACCATGGCAACCACACATTTTGGTTAACAACGACCTTTGTGAATTGGCTTTGTCAGCTCCATGTTTTCCCTTGAAGAAACAGAAAAGAAATCGACTTCTGCACAATGTGGCCTTTGACCTATGACTTTTGAACTTTTTACTTACCGTCCAGTCGACTTGCACGTTTCTGGGACACGCATTTTCATTACAAAATGTTCATTAGATGTCCGTCAAATAACCGGTTTCCACGGCAACTACGTATTTTGATAAAACTAGGCTTCCCTAGTACATATGAGAAATTTCGTGTCATGTGTAATGTTTCTTCTTAAAATTATAGCCAAATACAAAATTCTCACAAAATTTTACCATCGACTTCTGACCTTTGACCTTTCCTTTCGGCGGTAGGAGAAACACAAGGGTTTTACCTAGGGTACCTTCCCCCAAAGTTCAAAGAAGATTGACTATCTCGTTTAGGTGATATCTGTGAACAAAAATTGGATTAACACACCCAAGCACATACATACTCATGCCAACTTACACACACGGACAAATTTTTACCCCTCCCACAGTCGTGGTCTTCCGGTCACCCAGGGTTACCACACCATAGGTTAGCCTGTCAGACTAATAACTTGAGAAAATTAATTTTGACCATTACAGGGGTTGCTTTTTCATCTGCCACTTCCAGTGTATTGCTCAGTAGCAAGTAACTATGATTTTCATCAATTGAACGAAAAGATGAGGAACCATGAGAAGACGCCAAACAATATTAAAGACACAAACACAAAATTGCAACTTGTGGAGTCTCGCTGATAAGAGGTAAGTTATCCGTACCATAAACACTTATAAATTTCATTCTTGAGTATAGGCCTAGTGCAATGTCGAAGAGATGGAGAGGAAGAAATGACATATGACTTGCAGACTTTGCACCCAGATTCTCGAACAAAAAGACAAGACCGGATTAGACTACTCAAATTGCATTAAGTCGGTGTTCACTGGTCTTAACTTGATTGCTTCAGGCAAAGAGCTAAATCAATTATTAGCTCCATACTTCAGGCCTGAAAAACACATTCCAATTCTGATGTATAGCCATTCGATGGCATACTAGTTGAAATATCACTAGTCAAAACAAATTACATCAAAACGTTTTTATCACATTGTTTCATACACTTGACTGTTGTGATACATACCCTCAATGCATTTAACTCCTGCATCTTCAGTACTGTGGCATATTTCATTACTCCACCCAGAATTGACGCATTGGAGTAGCGAAGTCTCTTCTCCGGTACAGTCTATATCATGAAGCTTCATTCTCGTAGTGGTGCTGCCTAAGACAGAATGACGCGTTGCCATTGCCACGGGGCCAAACCCAAGATGTCGGCACACAACTGCAGTGTCAACATTATTCCAGGAGTCATCACATACCGTGCCCCACTGACCATCATAGAACACCTCGACACGCCCTTTGGACAACCCCACAGGGTACCATACGTCAGCATACGAAAGACGGATGTCTAAAACACAAAAATTAAACGATGTAGGAGTTATTATCCCTTGTCAAAATCAAGTACAACATGAAGTCTTACATCAACTGATCTTGTACCGTATTATATCTTCAAAAGATATCACTTACCATTGCAGCGTACACCGACGTCTTCATTATGATCACAGTCAGAATTCTCAACGCTTCTGCATTCGGTTAGGTTCTCTTCCTCACCAGAACAATCGACCTCATCGAGTAATATGTCTCCAGCTCCTTTACCAAACAGAGCCTGTAGAATTGCTGTACCACCAGTATTGAATCCTAGTTGACGACAGACAACCAAAGCTTATTCTCCTGACAAGAATCCTTGATGGTGCATATAACAGCACATACAACAGGTAATTCATTGAATTATTTCGCATAAACATGACAATTCAATAATAAAACTGTCACTAGGGTAAATAAACACACAGGGATTGGCAAATCTAAGGATTTTTTTCAGATTGGGGTGATTCACAATTTGCTTTAGGCTATAATTAAAAAAGACAAGGAATAAGCTAAATGTTTTGGTCAGTATTCACCTCGACCATTGAGATTTTTTCCGAATAACAAACCCCTGCTTTGGCACTTTCATAAACGTATGCGTGGTATCAAGGAGTGTGTTTTAGTCGAAGAAAGACTCCCTATTGGTAGTTATATCGTCTGGAATAGTTTCGAGCTTTGTGTTTTTAACGGTAACCTTTACGCATTTGGTAGTAATTAAAAAAGTTGGAACTTTGATGTTGGCGTTAATTTTAAGCACGGCTATTTTACTAATTATTGAACTATATATCAATCAAAAGGGCAAAAGTTGCTCTTTTACTGAATATTTGTTTCGAGTGTTTTAGTTCATTATATATGCAAATATGCAAATTTGGTCCAAATTAAGTTCAAATTTGCATATTTGTGGTAATTTGCATATTATAATTTTTTAAAATTATGCCTACTAGGTCTTGTTGACCATTGTTTTCTCTTCATATGACACAAAATTTGTCTAAATTGGGTGAAAAATGTACGGAGATTTTAAGGTGTCATGCAGATGTTAAGATATGTGACTTTCTCGACTTTTTTCAGTAAAATATTCAGATGTGGACATCCGAGGTCTTTTTATCTAAATATTTTAGAGCAAAATATTGAAATATTACATTACAGGATCTCAATATCTTAATATCTTCACTGAACGATGATGAGATATTTACATCCAACATCTCGTTATTTTGATATTTTAGTGTAAAATATTAAAATATTACAATACAGGATCTTAATATCTTAATATCTTTTCTGAAGGATATTGAGATGTTGACATCCAAAATCTTGTGTTCTCAATATTGAAGCGTAAAATATTGAAATATTTCATTACAGGATCTCATTATCTTAATATCTGCACTGAAGGATATTGAGATATTGACATTCAGCATCTCGTTAGTTCAATATTTATTGTAAAATACTGAAATACTACATTACAGGATCTCAATATTTTAATATCTTTACTAGAAGATATTGAAATATTGACATCCAACTTCTCGTTATCGTTATATTTTAGTGTAAAATATCGAAATATTTCATTACAAGATCTCAATATCTTAATATCTTCACTGAACGATATTGAGATTTTGACATCCGAAATCTTGTGTTCTCTATATTTTAGCGTGAAATTTTGAAACATTACATTACAGGATCTAAATATCTCAATGCATTTTCTGAAGAGTATTAAGATATTGACATCCAATATCTCTTTTTTTTCAATATTTTATTGTAAAATATTGAAATATTACAATACAGGATCTTAATATCTCTAATGAAGGATATTGACATCCGACATCAATATTTTAGCGTCTTTCAAGTCATCCCAAAACACGCCAACCCCTGTTTGCAAGATAAGGTTAATATAAACCAGAGAACAAAAGTTTAAATCTCAGTTATTCTTCACCCTTCTTGCATCATTTTTACTATAAACGTGGTAAAAAGAGAAATCTGTCCAGATACATTTATTGATGGGGAAGATTATATAGAACAACCTTTTCAACAATCCTCTGATCATAGGCGTATGGAACCATTTGGGTTTGAGAGGGTCAGAGACAGCACCAAGGGTGGATGTGGAAATGCCCCCAGTCAGAACCTTTTCCCCCCAGTCAGAACCTTTCCAACCAGCTGCCCCCACTTGGCTCCTGACGTATAGTGGAATAGTGTAATACATTAAAATCATTGAGAATCTTTGCACTGGATGATGCATCAAGAACCTAAATATACCTATCGTGAGATTTAATTTTTCACCCAGAGATATGCTAAAACCTCAGAGCTTCCGGGGCCTTGCTCCTGGACCCCAACAGGGGCCCATAGGCGAACCCTAGAGGCTTAGACCCATTATTGCCCTCAACATTTCCTTTTGCCCTCCATTTGCTCCCTTTCAAAATACTGGTGCAGCCACTGGAGAGGGTACAAATCTATTTCACTCCTACATACCTCATCTAGTATCACATATGAGGTAAGAAGGATTTATGGATTCCCAAACAACAGGTAGATTTTGGGAATTTTCTTGCTCAAATTTCTAAACCTTTTGAGAAGAATTTTTACGGCATTTTTCAACAAATTTTACCGAATTTGGGGCTGCCCAAAAACTTGGAGACAGTGCCCACTGCCCCTTTTTAAACGCTTGTGCGAAAAAATCCCTCAAGGTTTTTTATATTCAGATTTTAGACCAAGTTTTCGAAGAAATGCCGCTCTATTTTCAAACTATTTGAAGTGGTCTTATTCGCCCCAGTTTATTCACCCCATCCACTTCAAAAGTCATTTTGATTTAGCCTTCTACTTCTAGTAAGAGTTTGGAGCTGGTTTAGTTTTAATGGAATAATTAATACCGGTGCTACGGTCGAGTGGATACAAGGCATTAGCTTTTTGAAAAAAAAAACAGGTATGCATAGAAAGTTTTGAGGCTCGAGGCCAGATCTCAGGGCTGTGTCAAAGTAAGGTGGGTTTTTCACCCAAGATCACTCTAAAGGCTTTCACAACTGGGGGAGGCGCCAGGATTTGTCCGACAGGGGGGACAAGCTGTCCAAGGGGGGGGGGGTCATCAACCTCATGCCCAGACAAAGGCGACGAGTTGTCAAAAGGACAAAAATCGTAACATGTTGCGCGCCGAATAATGTTAACCTTTTTTTACAACAATTTGAAAATTTGGTGGCGTTATTGGAAAAAAATTGAAAAATTTAGTTTCCAAGGAAAAGAGAAATTTGGGATCTTCACTGAAGAATCTGCCCTTCCTATGAACAAAATCAAGCAGGTCGTCGGGACGACTGAAGGTCGTTGCGATATAAATATATATATAACAGAAAAATTAAGTTCCACGTATACTCCAAGATTAAAATACAAAATGAGAACCAATGCAATAAAGAGCATAACTGGTTGATTATTGGAGTACAAAACTTAAATTTACTTCAAAATTTTCGGTTCCCCTGGAAGGTTTCCTGAGGAAGGTTCCAGGGGAACCGAAAATTTCGAAATAAATTTTAGTTTTGTACTCCAATAATCAACCAGTTATGTTCTTTATTGCATTCGTTCTCATTTTATATATATGTATATACATATATATATATATATATTATATATATATATATATATATATATATATATATATATATATATATATATATATATATATATATATATATATATATATATATATATATATGTATATATATATATATATATATGTATATATATATACCCAATCTGCAGACAGAACTGTTTCGACCTTCTTAGATCTCATCAGTGCAGCTCAGAGTAGATTCCAAGACTGAATGACAAGACTGACACAAGCATAACTTGCGTCAGCCAAGCCCTTCGCGGTACACTGCTTATGAATATATCGTGTACGGATTTAGCTCCCCGACGAAAATGGAAAATTTCCCCGACGGAGGCTAGCCTTCCCGAACGGGAGGCATTTCCCCCGCTGGCGCAACCCCTGATCTAAACCTACTTTTTCCCAAGTTAGTTAGAAACCAAATCTGATCTAAATTGGTAATTTTGTCAGCCACCCAAACAATTATAGACATTTGTGGTCGCATAGCGTAGCCATATGACTACAGTCCAAGACGTGAATTATGTCTTTAAACTAACACAGAAAAGTCATAATCTCCCAAACATCGTACCTTCTTACCAGGGCGACGATTATAGCGGGGGTGGGAGGGGGCTGACATTGTTCACCCAAGAATCTGTTTGAGGGACGGAACCCCTTTCGTCCCACCCCAAGTATGGTCAACGACACTAACATTTGCTAATATTTGTGAGTGTAAGACGTATAGTAGTTCGCTTCAAAAAATTGGTTGAGGAAGGGGGTGGGCTTAACGCCGTCCATATTTTTGCAAACCTGTATGATCTGCTGATTTATATGTATATTAGCCGGCTAACAAAAGTGATCATATGTGGGAGTTCCCTCCGTAGATTATTATCTGCCGGAATAGCTTTCGTTCAGCCCCAGTAATTTTCATTTCAGTTTACGGATTCACTACTTTTCGTCCCCTCAATTTGCCTTCACAGACCAAAATATTTGGTTTAATCAACGGCGCAAATTGCTTTGAATGTGTGGAGTACACATGTGCGTAACCAAGGGGTTGAGGAGGTTCAGCCTGGGGAACCTCCCCTCATGAGGAACCCCCACTGTAACTTGAGTGAACCTCCTTACATCGTCCTTCGCAACGAATGGTACTGGGTTATATGCTGTCCTAAGAAGGTACCCTATAGGGAGATTCCCAGGAGAAAACTTGTGCTCTTAACTTTTCCTAACAAGACACATGTCTAGACTAGTTGAGGTGCCATGACGTTAGCTACAGTGGGTATAGATCTGTAGATAGGCTAATTTGTAATGACTTTCGCACACACGTACACACACATCACCATTGCATAGATTCCTTGCCTCAGTGCCTTCAGCAAGGAATAAAAAATACACTGTATGAAATGTGTGTACAATTTCCTCCTTTCAAAATGAAATATTTTTGAAGTACCCGGAATCTTGAATTTGCAAAAAGAATCTTGGATATTCTTTCAATATGCATTACATGACTAGACTTCAAACTAATGACACACAATGTAGCCTACGGGATAATCATGAAAGTACTACCTCGTAGGTAAGCTTATTCCATGGTACAACTTTGGTAAATCACCCTCAAAACAACTTTTAATGAGGAATAAACCTTTACCAAAAACAATTCATGTGCTACTGTACTTGACAGTCTCTACAACAACCACAAATCCTTAAAAAATTAAAGTTCACAAAATTATTTAACTTCACTTCATGAATGCAATTACACATTGCACATTACACATTCTGATTTTGAAAATAAAATCTTGGACATTTACTTTCACTCTAGTGCGTTACATGACCAGACTTCAATGTAATAACACACATGTGATGTACCACTTAGGAAAGTGTCATTCTCAGAACAACTTCTTATGAGGAACAAACCTTTAGCAGAAACAAGGCACATGCTTTGAAAATCTTTACTAGATATTCTTGGTCATTTGAGGTTAAAAACTTTTGCCGAAATATACACAACTATAGGCCTGAATTACAGCCTTTGAAGTGTACACACAGCAAAGTACAATGTTTTCGGTAATTATCTATCCCTAGTGAGTTACTAGCCTCCACACGTTCGAACTTTGAGGTCAATATGATAGGAAAGTGGTCGTTAATCAAAGACTTTGAACTTAAAAGTCATCGCTGACTATTAGTCACTAAGGGTTTGGTTATTGCTGTAATGGAGGAGAATTCCTGCTATAAGTTGCAGATGCATGATTTCTACTTTAAGGAGGGGAATTCCTGCTATAAGTTGCAGATGCATGATTTCTACTGTAAACAATCTCTGTGACTTATGTCCCTCTGGAGGCCCACTGAAGGATGCAATTTGTGGTGTAGCTTGGCAACTGGAAATTTCCCCTTTATGGTTCAATATTTTGTCATGGCAACTCGGCACCGCAACTAAAAAGTAAGAACGAGAAAACAAACGCAACGGTAAAACCCCCTCTACTTATAAAACACAATGAAAAATTTAGACTTGCGTCCTTACTTTCGTATGTTACGAACCCCCTTCCTCCTTCGCTTAATTTATAACCTAGTGTCCAATCATCTAAGTTATTTAGCTACTAGACAAATTGGCATGTTCCTACTTTTTAATCTTATTTAACTTTTCATTCCGAGGATAAAATGGGACCACCCCACTCTCATTTCCGTTTTCATATTTGTGATCATACGCATATGCATACTCAAAATAAAAACAAAATTTTGTTCCGTCTCCCCCCCCCCCCCCAAAAAAAGTACCAGAATGCAAAATGCACTGAGGTTTCGATGATATATGTTCTATACCAAAATAATTTCTATATCCAAATAATGCCATAATCTTTCCAATATCTTTCAGTCACTGGTCAAGTGCTATCTTAACACGGTGGAAAATAATTTTAGGTCCATATTTGATCTTGGGAATTCCTGGAAAATTTTGTATTTTGACCGCTGATGACTCAAGATGATGATCTTGGAAATTCTTGGGAAAATTTGCTTTTTGATTTCTGGTGAACCCATGAGACGATCTTGGGAATTCTTGGGAAATTTTGCTTTTTGACCCCTGTTACCCCCGATGACCTTTAACCTCCAAAAAAGCATTAATCTTTTCACCGTAACCCATCCACATACGGAGTATGAAATCTATCCAAGCTTCCTACCTGGAGATATTGTGTTAACAAGGTTTTCAGTGTTTGACCCCAATGACCTTTGACCCCCAAAAATGATAGGGTTCACCTTCTTACCATGATGCATTTACATACCAAGTATAACATCTATCCAATCTTCCTATCTGGACATATCGTGTGAACAAGGTTTTCAGTGTTTAACCCCCGGTGACTCCAGATGACGGTTGACCTCCACCAGAAATGAAAGCATTCATCTACGCACCATAACACATCTACATACTAAGTATGAAATCTATTCAAGCTTCCTACCTGGAGATATCGTGTTAACAACGTTTTCAGTGTTTGACCCCAGTGACATCAGATGACCTTTGACCTCCGCCAAAAATAAAAGGGGCCATTTTCTCATCATAATGCATCCACATACCGAGTATGACATCTATGCAAGATTCCTACCTGGAGATATCGTGTTAACAAGGTTTCCAGTATTTGACCCCTGTGGCCCCAAATGACCTTTGACCTCCACCAAAAATGATAGCATTCACCTTCGCACCATAACGCATTTACATACCAAGTATGAAATCTATTCAAGCTTCCTACCTGGGGATATCGTGTTAACAAGGTTTTCAGTGTTTGACCCCCAGTGACCTCAGATGACCTTTGACCTCCACCAAAAATTATAGGGCTCGTCTTCTCACCATAACGCATCCACATACCAAGTATAAAATCTATCCAAGCTTCCTAGCTGGAGATTTTGTGTTAACAAGGTTTTCAGTGTTGACCCCTGGTGACCCAAGATGACCTTTGACCTCCACCAAAAATGATATCGTTAATCTTCATACTATAATGCATCTACATACTACGTATGAAGTCTATCCAAGCCTCCTACCTGGGGATATCGTGTTAACATGGTTTTCAGTGTTTGATCCCCTGAGTCCAGATGACCTTTGACCTCCTCCTAAAATGACAGGATTCATTGTCTCACCATAAAGTATCTACATACTACGCATGAAATCAATCCAAGCTTTCTAGCTTGAGAGATCATGTTAACAAGGTTTTCAAGGTTTGCCCCCGGTGACCCCAAATGACCTTTGACCTCCACAAAAACAAAAAGGGTTTTTCCCTTATTATAATGCATCTACATACTAAGTATGAAATCTATCCAAGCTTCCTAACTTGAGATATCACGTTAACAAGGTTTTCAGGGTTTGACCCTTTGTGACCCAGATGACCTTTGACCTAGATCAAAAACAATAGGTTCTTCTTCTTGCCATAAAGCATCTACATACTAAGTATGAAGTTTATCCATGCTTCCTATCTTGAGATATCGTCTTAACAAGGTTTTCAGCATTTGACCCTCGGTGACCCCAGATGACCTTTGACCTAGATCAAAAACAATAGGGTTTTTCTCTTACCATCTGCTGAGTTTGCCACACCCAGTGGGACCAAATGCAAAAGATATCTTTCATACTGTGCAATGTTTTTTATTTGCAAGCAAAAGAATCACTGAAATGTTTGTATTTTTAATTTTGACCAGAGTTGGTACTAGGTTTTTAAATTTTGTGGGAAGCCCCCTCAATGAAATATTGATCCAGTTCTCAGATAGCATTCTAGTCACAGTAAAATACAACTTTTTATGGATGGGATGTCCTCCCTTCCTTGAGAGGGACTCGGTTTGAGAGAGAATTCCTTGTATCCTCCTCCCACCATCTAAAGTAGGTGACAACACTGGTTTAAATAACCTATTTTAATCATGCATGATGTTATTTAAATGTACTTGTAGAGCCTTTTACGAATGATTCACAAAAAAATCCGGTTCCGGCCGGTTTTTAAAAAATGTCCGGCCGGAGCTGGAACCGGATAATTTTTCATTATCCGGTCGGATAGTCCGGCCGGACCGGATATCCGGTACACCCCTAAACATACGTAATCATTAAGAACAAAAAGAGAGAAAAAGAAAAAAATTGTAAGGGTTGTAGACCGTATGGGGGATAACATACAATGTAGGCCTATCATACAGGGCTGTAAACTTTTAGAGAATGGTGAGAGTGAGATTTGCTGGGAGACCACTGACGCGGATCGCGACCATCGGTTCGCACGGAGCGTCCCTCCAGGGGAACTTTTTGCCAAAAATACCCTACATTGCAGGAAATGACACTCCCCGTGCCTCATTACTGCATGCCCAGAATTGCCAGTTTTCTGATGTTTCATGTTCCTGGAAAATTTTAAGGAGACATTTTGTTCACGTTTAAAATAGGCCTTCGAAAAATTGGAAATTCTGAGGCCTACCGGCATGTATTACTGTATAATGCACCACTGTCAGCTTACTGCAGACTATGATCAGCTGGACGAGAAGGAACTCAGGTTGTGTGATAACTGGCGTTTTACCGACACCGGACGCATCATTTGCGTTGTAAGTGGATTTTTTTTACACCATACTGAGACATTGCGTGAGGAACTGATGCTTCATCGTGAGAGCGTGAGATTGCGTGACACACACGCTGAATGCGTGAGAGGTGACAGCCCTGTGTTACAGTACAGATATACGCAGTAACGCTATTAGGCTAACGTTTCCCTAAGTATAGGTCAGAAACACACACTATGTGTGTGGGTGGGGTACAAAAGTAAAATCATCATCACTTTGTCATTTTCACGGAGCTTTTAAGGTTTCATGCAGATGTTGAGATATTATGTGACTTTCTCGATTTTTTTCATATAATATTCAGGTGTTGACATCTGAGATCTTTACCTCAATATTTTAGCATTAAATATTGAAATATTATTAGGCTACATTACAGGATCTCAATATCTGAATATCTTCACTGAACGATATTGAGATATTGACATCATCCCACATCTCGTTATTTCAATATTTTTGTCTAAAATATTGAAATATTACGTTACAGAATCTTAATATCTTAATATCTGTTCTGAAGGATATTAACATATTGACATCCAACATCTCCATGACGGCCAATGCAGCCCATTGAAGATTGGTCCTGAAATTCATTGAGGGTGTAATAATTTGACACTTGATAGTAAAGTAACTACCAAACGTGCTGCCAGGAGAAGGATTTACCCTTGAGTGCACACAATCAATTGCACCCAGTCATGTGTAATTACAGACATACAGACCAACTGTACAAGCTATTAATAGTGCATTATATGCTATTGTGAACATTTGCAGTCCATTACCTTTGGAGGTCAACTGGTAGTTATCTAAGAACCAATTTGTGCAGTAGAGCGTTCAATGGGGCTAATGTTACAAACTCGGGTAGACATTTAATCTCCCCTGTTTTGGCCAAAAACAGTTGTCTCGGGTGGTAGGCCTATTCCTTATGGGCTGAGAAAATCGTAATGCTCGTTTAGGCCTAGGCATCCAACATGCCTTTATTTATATTTTATCGTAAAATATTGAAATATTACATTACAGGATCTTAATATCTGTTCTAAAGGATATTGAGATATTGACATCCACAGTCGTTATTTCAACATTTTAGTGTAAAAGGTACCAATTTAGAATCAGTGCCCGGAAGTGACGTAGCATTAACTTCAATTTAAAACTTACAACTCCAAATTAAAATATCAGTGACGAAGTCAAGTTCCAAAAGATCTACGGTGAAGTAGCCTAACAAGAAAGTGAGGATGACAGTGAGAGGTGACAGGATGAGATTCGAGTCCGGAACACTTCAAGAATACGGACGCGGTATTTATTTGCAGTATCACAAGTCTATTCCCTAACCGATAGCGCTGCGAGCCGAGCTGTCGGCAAACAATTTTAAATATTATAAGTACACACTAACTCCATTGTGTATATACATGTCTATACGTATATTATATTTCTACATTAGCGCCTCGCCATAGGGGCACGGGGGGCACTTGCCACCCAAAATTTTGCAAAGCGTGGTCTTCAATATCCCCCCCCCCAAAAAAAATAATAAATAAAACATGTAATTTGAGATGGGTTAGGCCCTCCCTTTTGCTTGAGTGGGTTTAAAATTAAAGAAGTAAATAACTTTCCAATGCAATGGTAAGGTTAAACATTAATAAAGTGCTTTCAAAACGACATTTTTTTCAGCGCGCTTTGCTCTACTTTGCTCTTCGCTTTGCTCTACTATATATACTTAAGACATCACAAATGAGCCTGCTGTTAGTGCGAGCCAAGGTAATCAAAACAAAATGATCACGCTGTGATATTTTTTAATCTGATTGGCAAATTGGCATCATAATGTCATTTACAGAGTGTAACGGTAATGCTGGAGTTAAATGTCCATACTTTTGCACAGTGGCGTAGCTACAGGGGGGCAGGGGGGATCGCCCCCCTGGCTAAAAAAATGAAAAATTCGGAAATTTACGATAAAGTATGCAGTTCCTGACGGCGACTAGTCGCACCGACAAGTTACCTGTTTTTTGCTCTCAAGAGGACAATTTCTCTAATATGAACCCAAAATTTTACGAGCGCTGTATAGTCACTCCAGTTTCTTCATTAGTTCTATTGCACATAGCTACATAAAACATGTACTGCCCACCGCACCAAGTAACATGTAGGCAGAGTAAACCCTTTATGTAGACGTCGTAAATTTCATCCCATATCGCAAAGCCTAGATGCTGTTCTCTTGTGTTTGTCATGCTGTACGATCAGTTGGTGAGCGACTCACGGAGCAACGTTTGGCTATTTCATCGGGTAGTCCAGTAGTCGGGTAGATTTGTGACAAAATATACCTTAACCCCCCCAAAATTCCTACAAGTGAGATTTCAGTAGTTTTTGGTAGATTTGGATGTGTGAAACAGCATTTCAAAAATCCACCAAAATTGGTTCACAAGATCTTTATTTAAATGGATCATTTCCAAAATGGCCGGTTGTACGTTATTGTAACGGTAAATGCACCTAAAATAACACTTTGCTGATTACAGGAAGTTTGCTGTACTCAACTTTTGTTTGGCATGATGGTTTTACGATTAAATTGACCTACAGTACCACTGTAGACATGAAGCTTTCGTAATTCATCCATGATCGTACACTTGAGTACCAAAAACCACCCAAAACGACTGTTCTTTGCCTACTATAGAATACATGCAAACGAAAAAATTCTCCTTGGTTTCTTGCATTTAGGTTTCCAGGGGTAGTATTTTTACTTTAGCATTTTTACAATGTAGTCAGTTAACAAGAGGCAGAGCGCACTGCAGAGAGGAACAAATTGTGGTTTGGTCCTTTAACAGGTTTGTCTAGGGGTGCAGGGCCCAAGGATTTGCTCGACAGGGACCTAAACTCTCTGGCGGGAGGGGCAGTCCGAAGATTTGAAAAGGGCGATGGGTTGCCGGGAGGATATTGAAAGCAAAAAAAAAAGCTGGATGCCTTCCTGGATTACATATTTTATCGTACTATAAAGGCTCCCTGACGAAATTGGGAAAGTTCCTCGAAGTCAGCCTTCCCGATGGGGCCATGCCCCCCCCCCACTCCCATCTGGTACCACCCCTTGTTTGTACGTGTCTGTTTTCAAGAACGTTACAACCAGAACTACTTCTCATGTAATGTTCAATCCAACACGGCAGTGACTGCTTAGTAGCCTGATTTAGTGTTGTTAATTGTTGAGTATTCGGATGTTCCCATTTTCACACAATTAATTGTCATGAAGCTGTGCTTTTCTATTGAAATAAGTCTCTAGTCAGTTCAAGTGGTAGCATCGCTGCTTGTGGTGTACAAGTTATGAGCCTATCCCCGTAGAGTTTACCCTAGACTCTTACAATAGGCTATAACATGTGCAATTAATGGGCAAAGCAGTCATGGTAAGTGCAGTAAAGCTCTATTTAAAAGATACTCTTTAGCCTACATATACAGTATTTAAATCATTTCTATTATCGACAGTAGAATACAAGGCACCGAACACTGGGTTAAGCTGCTCATCGGTCTGGTCGCACCCATTTATAATCAAATTAGCAGTGTATAACCTACACAATGCACTCACATTTAAAAGTTCAGCTATACAATTGCAGTACCTGCCATCAAGAGTTTCTAAGGTTGGTGGCTGGAGAATGCACTCCTGAATTTTGACATTTTTTAAGGGTAGGCTACTATTTTGAACGTTTTTAGAGAAAACATCTTCAAACTGCATGACATGAAAGTCCTTTTAGTCCAAATTCTTGTAGAAGCTGACCACAGTTAATCAGGCTTGCATCATAACAAGGTAACAGAACTCCAGCTCTATCAGCACAATGTGCGCTCAAGCGAATAATGACTTGTGGTGCTTAATAAGTAGTTCCAGTGGCTACTAGGGCTTGGCCGGATCATATGTCCGGATTGAGCATGGTTGTGAAGATACAACTCGCTGGACTAAAACCACAGAATGTGAAAGTTACTGACCATTACTAATAAGACTTTCCCGGGCTGTGGGGGACTACTCGGGATTGTAGGCTTATGGGCATTTGCATGGCATGTGAAAATTTGTGGGGCTTCAGTCCCCCTCCCCAGCGGCCCTGAATTAAACTGGTGAAGTTATACGGTATTTTTCTTTGATGTGAAAGAACGGTATTTTTCTTTGATGTGAAAGAACCGTATTTTTCTTTATTTGAGTGTGCCATCTCAACATGTACTCTATATGTGCAATTGCTATAGTGGTAGAGTCGCTCTTTGCTCCTTTCACACTGTACGTTACTGAGGTAGCCTTGCACTTAATTGGGTGGATTTGAGACAAAATGTACCCTCCCAGCCCCCACCCTCCCAATTTATGTAGCAAGGATTTCAATCAGCTTTGGCAGGGTTGGACATGAGAGCAACACATTGACAGTCAAATAAACTTTTTGAGTCCCGAATAAATTAGTGTCACTGCTGACGAAACCTTGGCAAACTCTATGTCCTTAAGGGTTTATTCATTGAAGTCCTTTCCAATTATATCAAAAGTTTATCAAAATCTGTTCAAGAAAATTTATTATAATGAATCATTTGCAAAATTGCTGATGGACATAGTAATACGCAGGTCTATACAAGTTGCACAGTTTGCTGATCACAGGAAACTTGTTCCACTCATGTTCGATTGATAAAATGTTACATTTGAATTTTAAAGCAGTAGTACAGTTGACCTGTGGACGAACTTAGTACAGACATATTTACGTGGTATGCCACAACTAACAGCGCCGCTGCCAGGATTTCAAAAGTGTGGGAAAGGGACAGGACACATTATGTGTACGTCCCGGCATTATAGCTTATTGTGGACTGGCACCTATTGGTGATCCGGTCACATGCATATGACACCCGAGTAAAGCTGCTTTTAGTCAGGGATAGCCATCAACACATTTAATGGGGTTGTACACTTAATGGTCGTGGTCGGCAAGCAGAAATGGGGGAAGTATTTTGGCACATTGCTCCTGTAAACTGTATTTCTTTGTGCAGGAGCGGACGGGGGGGGGGGGGGCAAGTAAGTAGCATACCCATCCTCCCCCATCCTTGGTGGGCCACTGCAAGTGAGTGACCAAACGATGGCTCATTTATTTCGGTGAAACTTGCCAAGGTTAAATCAAAAACGTGAAGTAGGGTATCAGCTAGTGCAAACGTTTTACTGAAAATGACACATATTGAAAGAAAGGCTATAGGATATAGGTTGGTTTGTTTACCTGATTGATGATGGTTTATTTTTCACTCACGCATCGGATTTAGGAAATGGTTTGGGAAAGGTGATGGTGATCGGAAAATAAGTTTGACCAAGTGGTGGCGCTATAACAAAATTAAAAGTAACCTGCTCATTTACTACAGCCGCCCCCAAATTTAGGCACTAAAATTGCTAATTGTCCTTTAACTCTGGCAACTGAACAACTTTAATTAGTACTGTACGCAGCACCGCTTCTGTTACTCTTTGAGCACCTAGTGCTACCTTCAAGGCATTCTTTACACTTTTGATTTCATTCTCCCACCAACCACCAAAGTGAGGTGCTTGAGGAGGATTGAATCTGAATCGTACCTGTTGTCGTGCTAGGCGTTGTTCAAAGTCTTTGGAAAGAGAATTAAATGATTCTCTTAGTTCCTTTTCTGCACCTTTAAAATTAGTGCCACAGTCTGATAGTATCTCGAATGGTTTCCCTCTTCGGGCTATGAAACGTCTAAACGCCATCAAGAAGGCATCATTATCTAGGCTCTCTAGTAGGTCCAAATGGATTGCACGGGTGGTCAAACATTTAAAAATAACTCCCCATCTCTTCTCACTCCTACGCCCAATGCTGACTGTCATAGGGCCAAAACAATCTACACCAGTGGAGTAAAAGGCAGGTTTGAACAGTTGAAGTCTGCTAACGGGAAGATCACTCATTTTTGGCACAACAGGTTTAGCTCTCCACTTTCTACATTCAACACATTCACGTTGATGTCGACGAATAGCTTCTCTCCCTCGGATGATCCAGAACCTTCTCCTTATTTCTGCTAGAACTCTCTCTGGGCCAGGATGATGAAGCTGGTGATCATACGATTTGATAACCAAACGTGTAATGTAATGGTTTGGATCCAAAATTATAGGATGCTTGGTTTGTTGTTCCAAGGGATCAGCTTTCCTCAACCTTCCCCCAAGTCTGAGCAGGTCACACCTGTCATCATACACAACGTCGAATTGAAGTAATCTGCTATTACTTGGTAGGTTCTTCCCAGCTTTGGCAAGTTTAAATTCTTCTGGGAAACAATCCTTTTGGATTTGACGGTACAGCATACCTTCGGTCTTCTCAACGTCATCAGCTGTCATATGAGAAGTCTGACTGACACTGGCCGCCCCATCTTGGGATTCTTTTGTTGCCTTGATGAGGTCTTCTAACTGGTCAAATGATTTTGGATCTGGTAAAGTGGGTGTCTCAACTGCACCACAGAATGTTGTCTTCTTCAACTCTACTCTGACAAGTTGTCTAGGTTGCCCATATTTTTCCATAAGGGCCTGGATGGCACTACTGTAAGGAGTTGTTTCATGCATGAAGGATTCAGCTAGTTTTCTAGCATTACCCTCCAGGCGTCCCAGTAGCACTTGGTATTTATACTGCTCGGTGAGGGAAGGGTGCACTCCAATTAAACTATCTAGTGCCATTTTTAGCATGGCAAAATCCTTTTCCCTGCCACCTGAAAACATCGGTAAGGAAGGTTTAGGAATCCCATACAGAGAGGATACTAGTTGTGGGGCATTTGAGCCTGGTACTGGTAAAGATAGGCCTGGTTGCGCCGAACTATCTAGCACCTGACCTGGGATATTGACCGTAGGCGTACCCACAGCCGGTCCTGGGGAGTTGTTCTCAGCAATTCCACTGTCAGGGGCATGAGTCTCTATGTTACTTTCTCTCTGGTTACAGTAATCTTTCTGAGTGAGGGTTATCTTAATGAAATTCTCCTGACACTCTTCCATCCACTGTTCTTGTATCAGGAATTCCTCCTCATCCTCAATTTCGGAAACTAACAGATCATGTTTAGTTTGTACTGTCTCATAGGCCTCACTAACCTTGCTATAAGACTCATTAACTTCCTGTATCGAACGCCCTTGTGCAATTAATAGTTCCATTCCCTTCACTAAACGAGTTAATTTGGCCTTTGCATTACGCCTCTGTAGTCTAAATTCCTTTTCCTTTGCCGACATACTGGATTATTCTCTGGTTACTAGTTAGGAAATAGTAGGAAAATGTAGGGCCTACCGTGATACGGAAGAGGGTTCGTTGCTGCGGTACTTGTAAGTCTGAAGGTTAATCTGGTAATTCTGTATGGTACTGTAGTGGTTCGGAGTTGGCATTGGTATGGCTGTTCTGGTATGGCTTGGTCCGTGGTAGTTAGTACAATACTTTCCGGCTCGAAGGACCATGAAAGAAAGGCTATGGGATATAGGTTGGTTTGTTTACCTGATTGATGATGGTTTATTTTTCACTCACGCATCGGATTTAGGAAATAGTTTGGGAAAGGTGATGGTGATCGGAAAATAAGTTTGACCAAGTGGTGGCGCTATAACAAAATTAAAAGTAACCTGCTCATTTACTACACATATAGATGTCTAGTTTCAGAATATGATGGATGCTCTGTAGTTTGGCAATTTTGGATTTTTAACCACGAGATAACTAACAAATAAGATTTTAAGTATAAGCTATAGTGTTTGCCATCAAACTGGAGCTATTGTCATGTAGAATCAGATTGGATAAAAGGGGGCACATCAGCTGCAGGTCCCCAAAATATGATTATCAGGCCATTTACTGTCAAAGGAGGTCCAAATTTTATAACAAGCCCCTGACGTACAAGGCCAGCATCACACATGAATACACTACAGCCACAGTCTTCGATATAAACACAGATCCACAATGTTTACACAATTGGATGATAGCAGTGACATACTTTTCAAGCCTAGGTACTTCAGAGAGTATAGTCCTCAGAAAATTATGGCATATTCACTTTCATTATGAAAGCTGTCTGCGAAGTATTTAGTCACTTTGCAGGATGATATCATTTTACAGGAATCAGATACATAGCTGAAAATTCAAATGTGAAGAGATTTACTACTACATCAACAGAATTTTGAGTTAAACCTGCTATAATTGACTCAAGTGTGAATATATGGGTCTCTGAAATCGTAATTTTTCACTCCTAAAATATGACAAATTTCCGATCCGTTCCATGGCCCTAGACCAAATGTCAGAGGGCCTTCATTATACAGTCTCCTATTGCTACTATCGGTTTATATAGACCTGTAAGCAGGGGAAAGATCATGCACCTTACAACGTTTCCAGTGATTATTAAGTAGCTGGAGTTCAACATAGGTATTAATGTAGGTAACATAGGTTAATGGGAAGGGAACAAAAAATCAAAATGTCATAAAATGGATTTTTGGGGGGTCAAGTATTGCCTTCAAAAACATTTTTAACTTCTAATGCCATACCTTTGCCTCTAACGTTCACAGTTATAACTTACAATCTGAATATCTTGACAGCTATCTTACAATTTTTACTTTCAGATTCCAACTTGTAACCTTGATTCTCATTATTTTAATCTAAAGTCTCATAACGTTGACTATTAATGTCATACTTTTACTTTTGGAGTACAGAATGGGACCTAAAAACTCACCCTTACTGTTATCAATTTGACTTGAAAAAGTCAAACTTTTGCCCTAAATCGTATTGTTTTGACCTTTAATTTATTTTGACTATTAGGGTCAGATGTATTTGCCTCTTTTATCCCATTGTAAGGACTTCTGACCTCATAATGTTGACTTTAAAATGAAATATTAAGTTTCTGTCACATAATTTTGAGTTTTTAATTACCATTTTCATTTTATTGGTTTGACTCACCTTTTTTGTTTGGAAATGTAAAGTTTTAGCTTTAAATGGTAGAAAGGGCCTTGACAAGTCGTAATTGTGACTTTTACGTGAACATTTTGCTGATAAAAATGTCACTTTAATCGAATGAAAAGTCCAAATAATGACTCTGATGCTTAAAAAAGATTAGTAACACTATGAGTGAACTTTAAGGGATTACAAGTTAATACTGCATTTCAAGTTGGAATACTAAGATCTGAACAAATAGTTTGGTATCTGAACGTCAGAATGGGATTTCAAATCCGAAAAAACTACTAAAATTTTTACTTTAGTAATTAAAATTCTTGGTTCTATAAGGAATAGATTAACCTTAAAGGTCACGTTCAGGACAGTTTTAGTCGTTTTTTACCCTTCCCATGTCCCTTTCCTGGCGACTTAAGACTTATGAGACGTCAGATTGAAATATTTTAAGGCAACCAATTTTAGATCTCGGCATTTAATAATTAAAGGCATTGAATGGTTATGCTTTCTCTCACTTATAGACATGGAATAATGTTAAAGTTATCTAAATTATGAGGGCCATCTAACAATTAACAAAAGGCCTGCAAATTCATAAAATTTAAGAAAAAACTTACATTTAGAAGTAAAAAATTACATTTTCAAGTGCCCAGGTTTTTAAAAACGAGATAAGAGTAATGCCGCTTTGACATCACATTCTTTTTTATATAGCTTTACATCATACCACATACGAATTTTCAGCCATTGATCTAATTCCTGTGAAAAGATATCCGCTTTCAAAATACGACGAAATGGCGCTTGCACCTTTAGTCATGAGAACATGTTATTGCGCAATACTTTTCTGAGGGCTTCAACTTCTGAACACTCTAAGCTTTAGCACTAAATATTTCACAAGGATCATTCAATTTTACATAAACCCTTTAAAATACACAAGTTACAAGTCTCTTTTCTGCAGTTTTTATAATAAAACCATCATACGAAGGCATCCAAACCTTCAATGAAAAGTTGTTATTGACGTCGTTGTGACGTCATCATTGTGTTTTTGCAAGAGAACTTGAAACATTTAGTCGAAGATAGTCATAGAAACATTTTTACGCATAAAATTGCCAATAAAACCCACATAACATACACTTTTTTGACATTAAGTAGGAAAAAAGGCTTTAAAAAGCCGCCATTTTGGATTTGACCTAAATTCAACCCTTTCCATAGGTGGATTTTGGTGGATTTTTCCTGCAACTAATATCAAACTGCATAAAACTCACTTGTAGGAATTTTTTTAGAGTCAAACCCTATATCTACCCAACTAAGAGAGTAAATTTACTACACAATTTAGAAATCAAAAATTATATCGTTCATTAGATACGGCAGGTGTAATGTTTTGTTCAAGATTTATAAGAAAGCTTCAACTTATTGTAATAACGAATGTTCACGATGTATTTGTCGGTAAAATTTGTAAACGCAAAAAGTTTGTTTTTCTTAAAAACATTTTTACGTTCTGTTTCTACGAGAACTTTATTTTGGTCGATCTCCTTTGCGAGAATGGTTTTTCGAAAGAGTTTTAGCTAGTCCTACATCTGTTTATTCTGAGACACTGAGTAGGCTATCTCAGTATAAATCTAAGGTCTTTGCTTTATCTGAAAGACCCACTTTTGCTGCTGTAAATATACTAAACTAGAAATGTGGTTACGGGAACCGTAACCACTGTTTAAGGAAGCGATTACTGTATGTGGAATTTTCACTTCACTAAACTATTGAACTGAAAAAGAAATCACTTTACAACAGATCACTTTAACAGAACTGTCTTGTTTTAAAGAATCAGACTACAAGGTTACTAACACACTATGCCCGGTGTAGGGTAGAGGACAGTGCAGTATGAAAACTGTTCACAATATCAGTTCAAATTGGCCCACTAAGAAAAATGATCTTGCCAAATTACTAGTATTTAGGCCCAGTCCATGATGGTTTAATCACTCAGATGTGTCGTTCCTTGTCCAGGCTGCAACAATATCACTGCGTTATAGGCCTAGGTCTAAAATACAAATCTCTTACATTACTACAAAAACTTCAAAAAGGATGATGTAATGACAACCACACTCTCGGCTGCAGACCATGGCCCTACTGGACTGTGTGAGTTTTGCCCGACTCTAGAGTCTGCAGTAGGCCTATAGAATTTAACTGTCCAGTTTCCCGCCCGACTGAGACAAACAGTATCTGCCCGATTTAGTCAGCTCACTCAGGTGTCTGACATTTCGGGGCGACCGCCCCCAGACCCCTTCCCCCTGACCCGCACGGCCATGCTGCCGACATTTTCAAAACAATCCTTGTAGGCCATTAACAGTCTCTGCATGCCATATCTATATACAACGAAAGGCCAACACAAAGTGCATGGTATCCTTTTTGACTGAAGAAGGCTATATATAAGTCCTAACAATTAATAGGCCTGAGTTGGTTTCAGTTGTTTATTTCTGTGTCAGTTACTGCAGGGGTCGATAACATACACTATGCATGCCGCTGAAATGGCTTGTTTTCGATAAACGCGGCTGTGATTATGGAACAAGATATAGAAACGTTCCTATATCTTGTTCTATGGCTGTGATACGGTAGTCAGTGCTCTATGGCTGTGTGATACGGAAGTACGAAAGAACAACCAGCATGCTTGCAACGCTGTTTCGATAAACACAGCTGTCATACGTACACAGAACTCTGTGCTGTGTAGTTAGACGTACGACGAAACCACTGCTTGCGCAGTAGATAATCGTGTTGTGTCATGCCAAGCTAACGTATCCCAGTATTCCCACACTCTAAATTCATTTTTCCTGAAGTGAATTCTAAAATTTCCCGAAATCGGTTTGGTTTTCCCTGAAATTTTTGAATAATGCTTGTTTAATGCTGACTTTTTATGAAGCTTCGTTTCCATAAACATGAAAACTGTAAAAGTCATACCCAACATAATAATAGAAGTAAACCTGCAAGTAAAGTAGATGCTATAAGAACTTCCAGGAAGCCCTATGGGGTCTAATGGTACCAGCATTGGCGGGGTGTCATGTCACCGCCAACATATCACTTCATAAGTGTTATACCCTAACCTTACACCCCCCAAAAAAGATCGATTCACTATGTTATGAGATTTTATGATCAGTTCGAAACCTTGTCAAAGATAACACTATTTTGCATCCAAGCCACCCTAATGATACAAAAATTTCTCAAAGGAGCAGGGGAACCCCTCCTTTACCCTTTAGACATCTTCTCAGGACGTGACCGACGCAATAACCTAGGGGACAAAGGAAGGATCTAACAGCATAGCCTCGAAACTAGAGGAGCATCAATATGACGTCATAATGGAAAACTGCCCCTTTCGGTACTTGGATTAAGTTGACCAGTCGGTAAGGCATATTGCACGTTGAACGGTAGCAGGGGGTTCGTTTCCCACGCGGAGACCACTCTATATATCATTATGTAGTAATAAATTCATCATTCACAGTAACGCATAAGTGCCAAATTTTAAACGTTTATCCTACAGTCTTCAAAATATACGACTTTATCTGCTCCTAACCATTCTAATAGTTCAGTCCATACACTAAACATTCGCAACTGACGTCGAGCCTCCCCTAACCTTAACTTCATAGCAGGTGTCGAATATGTACTCTTCTTTTAACGTACATACACTAACACCTGCGATCAATGACAGGGATAATCCAATTTCGCTTTATTCATGAGCCCAGTTTGATGTTACCTCTCGACTGTTCTTTGGTTTGATATACGACTATTCATATTGCAAGACAAAGCTTCAAGTTTAACGTTCTGCGACGTACTCACTTGCACATGGTAAAGTACATCAATATGACTTCATCATTGTGTGAGCTCTAAGCGGAAGAAATCACACATTAAAACCCCATTGACGTTGGTCGTCTGAACAGCATGGTTATCAGACTTGCTTTAGTCGATTTTCTTGAAACATTTATAATTTGTGTTTGTTGTCACTGTATGCATGCATACTTAATAGCGTAAAATTTTTACGTAGTTTGTACAAGAATTCTTGCGAACGTTTGCGAACGTTGATATTACGAGTGCAGCCAATATAGGTGCAGGAGTAATACACGTCCGTCAAGCAGGTAACCTTTTACCTTGTTTAAGTAGTTAGTAACACGTTTGTGCGCATCTCTATCGAGAACCGCTTACGAATTGTCAGTTGTGCTTTGTTGGATTGCATCATAAGTGATCTCTGGCTTGGACCGTCTGCATTAAAAGGAGAAAGTCGAGTGGTATTTCAAAAGTAGGTATTTTGTCAGATATCTGAACTGCCACCCAATTGATTCCATGTCTCAGTTGGTAAAGACACGGAGTTGTAACTCAATGATAGAGCGTCCACACAAAAAACGGGAGGTCCCTATCTTAAATGACTCTCTTAATTCAAAAGACTTAAATTAATAACCAATCAGTAATTTCGATTGGAATATTCAGTCGCATAGATTGAGAATAAATCTTATTTGTTTTAAAATGTTTAGTCCAACTTAAGATTTTTTCCTCATCTCACTCTTTTAGATTGATTTCCGATCTAAGAATTTAAGAGAGCACTAGAGCCACCTTTGCCATTTACCTCATCCACATTTTCCTCCTGTATCATTTTCCATTCACAACATGCAATGCAATAGCGATCATCTTTTCATTAACTTTAATTACAGTATTGCGCTCTTACCATAGAAAATAAAGTAAGGGAGAACTCTGGCCCAACGTATCGCTGCCTGCTTAGGTAGTGAAGCCCCAAAGTTAGCTAGGACGCTTCCGCTTTACGGTACTGCAAAGAGCGAGGTGATTCACATTCCTCCATGCGTACAGTGTGCTTCAGCTTAGGAAATTAAATGTTACTTTATACGTTTTTCAAAATATTATGCAAAATTATAATGGAGATAAGTAGTCATGGTACTTAAAGGTTTCGTTATACACTCCTGAAATTGGAGCCCGCTGATGCAGAATAAAGAACCTGTTTAGTTCGTCAAAAACAAACTTCTTGAAAAAGTACTTGCGGCTTTCTAGTGTTCCTAACTATAAGTTTCATCAATGGAATGATTTATGTTTTAAAACTACACAGCAATACGTTGTATATATTATAAATACGACGAACATTATAAATAGCAAAACTATTCTGAAGTGAAAGTCTGTAATGGAAACCTAACGTTGGGCACATGCCAACCATGGTAAGGTAAAAATATGTTTTCTTTTATCACCTTGCCATATCTGAGGTTTTCCGGAAATTACCTTCGGAAATAAAATTAAATTTGCAGCACTCAGTAAAAGAATCTAAAGGTAGTAGGAACTGTTTGTTTCATAATTTTGTTTCAGTCAAGCCCGAACGTACTTCCTTTTAGAACTAACGACGTGCCAAAGTTGAAGAGTACGAAGAAAGGTTTGTGAAATTTTAATTTTGGATTATTTTACTTTCTGTTTCACTTTGTACGACCATGGAGGTAGCTCCATGCCCTTACAAAAAAAAAAAAAAAAATTCTGTGGCAAAAGTTCCAATCCCACAAATGAGATACTGTGAAGACTGTGGTAGGGTGTGAAGAGTTGTTAGGTTTCTGTAATTTTTTGCATGGCAATGCATGTCTTTAATAAACAATGGACACACATTTCTGAAGTGTCATGCATTGACCAGGTTGGAAATGAGGTAACATGTGAAAAACCAAAAAACACGATTCGACACAGGTAAAATGCAACAGTCTGGGGTAAAATAGGTAATGTGTAGAAATGTGTAGATAGGTGTGGTGCTGAGTAAAGAAAACTCGATAATTTGATTCTTTTCACTAGCACTGTTTGTCACATTTTGCCCTATTTTGCCACATGTGTCAACTTGACACACCTTTCCCACTTTGACCCAAAATTTCATCTGTGACAATAATGCAGAGGAAAGCGTGGTCCTGTGTGTGAGAATGATTCCATTACCACATGTGTCACCACTCATGACCACACTTTTTTGCTTATGCGTTTTCATATGCCCTGCCACATGTGCTCATAAAAGGTTCTCTTAAGTGGTTATAGGTCTATTGCTGCTAGTACACATCCATACATGCAAGAACACGAAGCCACGTGAACCGAGGAACTACAGAGTTGACCGAAAATTGGATTCGTGTCAATCATACAATTCTTATCGCGGGGGGGGGGGGGGATTCGTCCGTAGAAGAGATTTAAAACGTGTCTATTCCTAATAATTATATTATGTTATCATAATTTGTTTCGAAACTTTTGATTTTCATTAATGTCAGCGAGATTTTATTTTCGTCTGTTTAATATGGTAAATTCTAAATACCGCGTAATAACGACTAAGTAGTAAATATCTGAGAACAAGTATAAAAGACAACAGTAGCTCATTAAGAATATTTGAAGTATTCCAAGTGCTACAATCGGAAGTCCACTCTTTCGTTGTGGTTGGTCCAGCAAAGCAAGAAAACATAAACGTTGTGCTGGGGAAAAGGGAGACGCACTTTTGGAGGAACAAAAGGATTTTCCACATTGATGGTTTCGCCAAGAAGTATCATTTTTGAGGGGGTTGGTGAAAGGAAGTCAGCCCTGAAAGTAGATTTTGGAGGCCAACCATTCCTTAGCAGTGGGTTCAGACCTATTTAGCTTATGCCCCCAAACACCTAATGGAGATAGGTAAACGTTCCTTTCCCCTATGTCTATAACATAGTATCATATGAATGTAAAGAAAAGAACTAAAAGCACTGGGAAATTGAACTGTGCACAACATCATTTTTTGGTGTTAATCTGTTAGTAAGGTGAAGCTGTGTAAATGCTTTCTTTTTTGATGACGGATCCTAAACCCGCGATTAACGGAGGCGGAAAGCCTTGATAGGTGTCAAAGGCTGCGAAATGCTGAACCGTACACAAAATCGTTTTATGTAATTCCCCCATCGTGCGCTATATACAGAAGCTGTGTTAATGCTTTCTTTTTTATGAAGAATCCTACCTAAATCCGCGATTAAGGGAAACCGGCAAGCCTTGATCGGTGTCAAAGGCTGCGAAATGTTTTGGGGAATGGCACAGATGCACAGGGACCACACGAGAATGTAGCGTCCCAAAGGCACTGGGAAAGGTGCCCGTCTGTGGGGCCCCTGGTGGATTTCAAGGGGAAAGCCTTAGTGGGGGACAGGCACTGATCTCTTGATGTAACTAGAGAGCGCTTGTGATACGAATTTTGAAGCCACCTGTCCGCTCTCTTGCCACTCCCAAAATTGCGATACGACAGTGCGATACTATGTACAACATTTGACATCTCATTACACAGAGCACCGAGATAGCTGAGTTTCAAGTTACAGTAAGGTACTGCCGTGTTGTACAATCAATTGGGTGACTGCCTTTATATACCTGTGGCCCATTTTAGATCCTAGAGCCCATTGGGCCATTTACGGTTGAAGTCACAACTTAATCTTTACCTCAGTCTGGCACCTGGACCTCACTTTAATTCTTTCTGGAAGAAGAGGGGTCCCGACCCTTGAATTCCACCCCAGAATGGTTTTGGGATAAAAAAAAAAGATCGAACAAGCTTTAAATACTTTTCCTCTTCAACACCTTGTCTGGCCACCCCACCATAACAGGTAGCACTCCCAGATGAGGGCTATGTCGTGATGATGGGCCGGGGAGATTGGAATCATAATCATCTGTCCCACGTAGGTTGACCGACCTACATGGGCCCACTGACACACAAGATTTCAATAAAGCCAGTGTGGTAACCAGGGCATGTTACCTATTTATGGCTATTTCTAGAGCCCATCAGTCGATTTAGGCCACCGCCATCTACTTCGACATACATGTGGGCGATTCTTTATGGGCCAGCGTGGTACATGAATCCTAATAAGAAATCATGCATATTGTCTGCAGTTTGATGAATACTTGCTTTTCTTTCCAAAATACGAAAATGCTAAAAATGTATGATCTTTTAAACATGCTTAATGCTCAAGCACGATTCCGTTCACGTAGATCATAATAGGACAGGCCTCGATCACTACACCAGCATAATGAAGCCCAAGTTGCCCAGTGAACATGTTGCACCACTAATAAGGCTATGCGGGCCCCTTCATAGCCCCGTTTATCTAAGACCATCTGTTCAAACAAAACTAGCATAACACCGCCCAATTATAACTATAAATTCTAACCAATGCCCATGCATGGCTGAAAGCCCATAATACCCACAAATGATCCATGTGGTCCCCCATGCTGGTATGTTCATTCTCAGATGGGGCCCCTACACCTTTATGCCGGTTTAGCTGGAAGCAGTTATCCCGACCTTGCCCATCAAGCAATCAGATTATATATCATGCCCATGACTCCTATCCATATCTTCATCATGTTTTCCGTTTTTACGTCCTACATTTAAGACAGGGAGGCCGGCGGAACCCTTCCGTAGTCGTTTCGTAGTCGGTCTCCCGTTTGATGTGGAGACAACGAAAACTTTTCCCCACTTTTCCTATGGATATGACTTTTGCTCACTCTTCGATGCCCTCCCACTGCCATTTAAAGATGGTAAAGTGCTTTATTTTAATGCTTCAAGTTGCAATTTAAAAAATATCTCCTAACTAACCGTTAGACGTTCCTCTCTCTCCCTTCCAATTTCCCCTACCTACTCGATCGCTTTGGTATCCGAGAGCATCAGTCAAACTGCACACTAGTACGCAATGCTCTGTTTCAGGCTGCGTAAAAAAAAATGCATGGGAGTGGTATAGCTGCCAGGGGGTAGCTTTGAGTGGTTGTACGGGTTTGGATAGGCAATACGCTTTCCACTAATATATAGAGATCAGTGGGAACAAGTGTGAAGCCCCTGCACGCTATGTGATATTTGCGAAAATTTTGGCACAAACCAAATATTAAACATTTGACTACCTTCTAATTATCTAATAGACTAAAATGCGCACCAAACTTTACAAAAGCCACCCTTGGACCATTTTGTATTAGGTTAGCCACTAACGACCGGTCCCTTTGACACTGCAGAGAGATTTTGTCTTGTGAGTGGAGAGGAAGAAGAATGGTAATGTTTGCATGGGCTCACAAGAATTATACCACTCAAGCTGTCATAAAATAAAACAGGTAGTGGAAGTTCGTATAAAGATATCATAGCCTCCGGTTCCCCCCCCCCCCCCCCATTGATGGGTGTCTGATGGTCCTTTCAGGAAAATCTTGAAAATACACACTATAAGATTCTATTTCCTGCCCATCTGAGAACTGAGCTAAGTCACAAACTCTATGGCGCACTAAATATGGAATTTTACCTGACTTGTTGACTGAATTCAGGTTATCCCTAGTTTGAAAACATTAACTAAGTTGAGCGTTTGGCTTTAAGAAACGTTATGGTATATTTCCAGCCACAGGTCAAATTTAGTATCTCTTTTTATGAATTTGCCCCTTGACATCTGAATCCTGCTCATTACGATCCATATTATTAGGATCAACAAGGGGCGGCGTCAAGTGTGTCGGGGGAATGGCCTCTAGGCTTGAAAGGCTGACCCTCCCTCGCCCCTCGCATGTGGTCGGCGTCGGTGACCATTTGTCCCAACAGTTCACCTGGTTTTGCTCTCATAAAACAGTTTTTTCAATTGTAAGAACCTAAACGATTCGTTGCCATGCAGTTTCTTCCATAGTTTTGTACTATATAGCTAGAACACATAACGTATTTTCCCCTTACCAAGAAACTTTTACGCAAACTACAGAGTTTTATACTAAAATGAAGGTAGGAGTCATCTCATCTAATAAAGTCGCATAGCCTAGTTGTTCTCTTGAGTTTGTCGCGCAGAACGCTGAGCAACTCGCGTAGGGAAGTGACTATTTCATCGGGCAGACGGGGTGAATACGAAACCATGTATATTATCCACAGTACGGACCAACCACCCCTACAGTTGATCTATATAAATTCTGAATGAGAATAGATTCAGGATGAGGAATAATAAAGTCAATATAACTTGGCCAGGAAGAGGGGGAAGTGGATTCAGGGTTTTTTTTTTTTTGTTATTCTTGACAACCAGGAAGTAAGAAGACAGTACCTTATCCTTAGAATAACATCATTGAATAAACAAATTTCCTGTCTTGGTTCCGCACTACGAGTCAAGTTAGTAACAAGGGAAAATTATGACCGACAGACCATACGGTACCATGTTAGCTGTAGGTAAGAAGGTTTTCGCAGATGATTTAAGGGTTACAGACGGTTTCACTAGACTATCAAATAAATCTCCAAACGTCAACAAAGATTCTTGTAGAATTTGATAGATATACTCGAAGACAGTCGGTAAGTTTGGTTTGTTTTTTGCTTTTAAACCCTTTGTGATGACACAAGAAAATGGAAGCCGGTTTTCGTTTTACAGTGCGGTTTCTTACGTACTGATTATCGTTGGACAGGAAGTAAGGCTACACAGTTGTTTAAACCTTTGCGGTCCAAGTGGCTGAAAACGCTGGTAAAAACATAGGCCTAGTGCAGTGGCTTAGCTAGATAATTTTGTAGGGGGGGGGAAGCAAAAAATTTTCGACAGAATATTATCTTGATGTAATGATGTACTATCTAAGCGTAGCGCCACCATCATCTGGCGTGTGGCGCGCGGAAAAAATTAGATTAAAATATCTCCGAGATTGCCTTAAACGACACTTCCAGGTCTTGTCAGTAAACATTTCGATGTGTAATTCTGCTTAAAAACATAAGAAGTGTTGTAAGTGTTTCAAATGAATTGCTTTTATTTATTTCCGATAGAGACTAGAAATTTCCGACAGAGGCCTTCGGAGGCTTTGTGGGGGGCGACCGCCCCCTGCCTCCCTCTAGCTACGCCACCGGCATATTGTTTTGAATAAATTATGAAATTCAAACCATACATCATACAAACATGATTTTAGTACCAAATGAATGAAAAAGGATAGATCTTTATAAACATACCAACTTTTGGGGGGTGTTACCGTCGATTTGGGGGGAAATTTCGGTTGAATTTTTGTTATTTTTTGAATTATGACAAATTGGGGAAAATACGTAAATTTTCGCCCCAAATGATCGGGTACCTGTGTAGGTGACAGAATCATCACGATCCTTCCCTGAATAGAGCATACCTATATGGGAAACTTCTCAGAAGCTTTTTCCCAAAAGTTACTTACTTTAGCTAAAATTGTAAAAAAAAAAATCCTAAAAATTACGTTATATTGCGAAATTTTGCTCCAAAAAGAGGCGTTGCCAAAGAATTTTAGCTCCGTCATTCTACGGCCTATTTGAAAAATTTTTGACGCAAATGGTTGCTAACTTTCATCCGACCTCTGCTGGCCTAAAAACGGGATTACTTTGAATGGGTCTAGCGCCATCAATTTTTGTAAATTCATACCTCGCTGTACAAAACAGTGTCGCCTTTTGGGGCTTGTGATATAGAGTATGTGAAGTCCAAGTTACTAATACCCTAACATTTTATGAAGCCTTGGACCTACTCTTTCAAGTTTTAGGATCAATTTACTCCTATGTTTACGAGAAGAACCACAATCCCCAACCAGGGGTACAGGGTGAGCTTCGTTTCGTTATTGTGAGCTGGCGTGCGTACAGTACTAAGTACTAAGTAGATAAAGGATTTGACCCTAAAAAAATTCCTAAAAGTAAGTTTTATGCAGTTTGGTATTAGTTGAGGTGTATAATGTACCCAGGAAAAAATCCACCAAAATCCACCCGTGGAAAGGGCCGAAATTAGGTCAAATCCAAAATTGCGGCTTTTTAAACCCTTTTTTCCTACTTAATGTCAAAAAGGTGTATGTAATGTGGGTTTTATTGGCAAATTTATGCGTAAAAATGTTTTTATGACTATCTCCGACTAAATGTTTTAAGTTCCCTTGCAAAAACACAATGATGACGTCACAATGACGTCGATAAAAACTTTCCATTGAAGGTTTGGATGTCTTCTTATAATGGTTTTATTATAAAAACTGCAGAAAAGAGACGTGTAACTTGCGTACTTTAAAGGGTTTATGTAAAATTGAATGATCCTTGTGAAATTTTTAGTGCTGAAGCTTAGAGTGTTCAGAAGGTAAAGCCATTTCGTCATATTTTGAAAGCTGATATCTTTTCACAGGAATTAGATCAATGGCTGAAAATTCGTATGTGGTATGATTTATAGATATATAAAAAGAATTTGATGTCAAAGCTGCATTACTTACCTCATTTTTGAAAACCTGGGCACTTGAAAATGTAAGTTTTTACTTCTAAATGTAATTTTTTTAAATTTTATGAATTTGCAGGCCTTTTATTAATTGTTAGATGGCCCTGATAATTTATATAACTTTAACATTATTCCAGGTCTATAAGCGAGAGAAAGCATAACTATTCAATGCCTTTAATTATTTAGTGCTGAGGTCCAAAACTGGTTGCCTTAAAATATTTCAGCAAAGGGACATGGGAAGGGCAAACAACGACTAAAACTGTCCTGAACGTGACCTTTAAAGTTAACCTATTCCTCATGGAACACAAGTATTTTAATTATTAAAGTAAAAATTTTAGTAGTTTTTTCGGATTTGAAATCCTCTTATGACGTTCAGATACTAAACTATTTGTTCAGATCTTAGTATTCCAACTTGAAATGCAATATAAAAGAGTATAAGTTTTATATTTTTAACTGTTTTAGTCTAAATATTAACTTTTAATCCCTTAAAGTCCACTCGTAGTGTTATTAATTTTTTTAGGCCATAACTGTTTCTTAAATCTCATTTTCATGAATATTTGACTGATAATTTTTTAGAGTCATTATTTAGACTTTTCATTCGATTAAAGTGACATTTTTATCAGCAAAATGTTCACTTAAAAATCACAATTATTGACTTGTCAAGGCACTTTCTACCATTTAAAGCTAAAACTTCTGCTTAACATTTCCAGACAAAAAGGTGAGTCAAACTAATAAAATAAAAACGGTAATTAAAAAGTCAAAATTATGTAACTGAAACTTAATATTTCATTTTAAAGTCAACATTATGAGGTCAGAAGTCCTTATAATGGAATAAAAGAGGCAAATACATGTGACCCTAATAGTCGAAATAATGAAATTAAAAGTCAAGACAATATGATTTAGGACAAAAGTTTGACTTTTTCAAGTCAAATTGATAACAGTAAGGGTGAGATTTTAGGTCACATTCTGTACCCCAAAAGTAAAAGTATGACATTATTGGTCAACTTTATGAGATTTTAGATTAAAATAATGACAATCAAGGTTACAAGTTGGAATTTGAAAGTAAAAATTGTAGATAACTGTCAAGATATTGAGGTTGTAAGTCAAAATTGTGAACATTATAGGCAAAGTTATGACATTAGAAGTTAAAAATGTTTTTAAAGGCATTACTTGACCCCCCCCCCCCAAAAAAATCCTTTTTACGACAGTTTGATTTTTTTGTTCCCTTCCCATATACCTATGCTACCTATATTGATACCTATGTTGAACTTCAGCTACTTAATAATCACTGAAAATGTAAGGTGAATGATGTTCCCAGGCTTACAGGCCTATATAACCCTACAGTAGCAATAGGTGGCTATCTTACGAGGGCCCTCTGACATTTGGTCTAGGGCCATGGAACAATCGGAAATTTAGAAGAACATATTTTAGGAGTGAAAAATTACAACTTAAAAGACCCGTATATTCACACTTGAGTGAATTATTGCAGGTTTGACTCAAATTTCTGTTAATATAGCAGTAAATCTCTTCACATTTGAATTTTCAGTTATGTATCTTATTCCTGTAAAATGATATCATCCTGCAAAATTACTAAATAATTCGTAGACAGCTTTCATAATGAAAGTGAATGCGCCATACTTTTCTGAGGACTATACTTCTTGAAGGACCTACAATCTTGGACAAAACTGTTGGAACACCTTCAACCGTTGTACCGTGTACAATATGATGTCGTGCATGATTTAGGAACCCTCCTCCCCCAGTACAGTGTTGCGCACGATTTACGAAACCCCCGTCCTCTAGTATAATGTTGTGTCCAAACTAAAGCGGTGCATCTTCAATTGACATTATTACCTCCAACACTGTACGGGGGAGCGGGGATGTAGGGGTGTTCCAACGAGTTTTGTCCAAGATTGTAGGCTTGAAAAGTATGTCACTGATATCATCCAGTTGTGTAAACATTGTGGACCTGTGTTTTTATCAAAGACTGTAGCTGTAGTGTATTCATGTGTGATGCTGGCCTTGTACGTCAGGAGCTTGTTATAGAATTTGGACCTCATTTGACAGTAAATGGCCTGATAATCATATTTTAGGGACCAGCAACTGATGTGCCCCCTTTTTATCCAATCTGATTCTACATGATAATAGCTCCAGTTCGATGGCAAATACTATAGCTTATAATTAAAATTTTATCTGTGAGTTATCTCGTGGTTAAAAATTCAAAATTGCCAAACTACAGAGCATCCAGCATATTCTGAAACTAGACATCTATATGTGTCATTTTCAGTAAAACGTTTGCACTAGTTGATACCCTACTTCACGTTTCTGATTTAACCTTGGCAAGTTTCACCGAAATAAATGAGCCATCGTTTGGTCACTTGCTTGCAGGGGCCCGCCAAGGATGGGGGAGGGGCATGCTACTTACTTGTCCCCCGTCAGTTCCTGCACAAAGAAATACAGTGTACAGGAGCAATGTGCCAAAATACTTCCCACATTTCTGCTTGCCGACCACGACCATTAAGTGTACAAACCCATTTAATGTGTTGATGACTATCCCTGACTAAAAGCAGCTTTACTCGGGTGTCATATGCATGTGACCGGATCACCAATAGGTGCCTGTCTACAATAAGCTATAATGCCGGGACGTACACATAATGTGTCCTGTCCCTTTCCCACACTTTTGAAATCCTGGCAGCGGCGCTGTTAGTTGTGGCATACCACGTGAATATGTCTGTACTAAGTTCGTCCACAGGTCAACTGTACTACTGCTTTAAAATTCAAATGTAACATTTTATCAATCGAACATGAGTGGAACAAGTTTCCTGTGATCAGCAAACTGTGCAACTTGTATAGACCTGCGTATTACTATGTCCACCATGACATCAGCAATTTTGCAAATGGAGCCTTTATAGTACGATAAAATATGTAATCCAGGAAGGCATCCAGCTTTTTTTTTTTGCTTTCAATATCCTCCCGGCAACCCATCGCCCTTTTCAAATCTTCGGACTGCCCCTCCCGCCAGAGAGTTTAGGTCCCTGTCGAGCAAATCCTTGGGCCCTGCACCCCTAGACAAACCTGTTAAAGGACCAAACCACAATTTGTTCCTCTCTGCAGTGCGCTCTGCCTCTTGTTAACTGACTACATTGTAAAAATGCTAAAGTAAAAATACTACCCCTGGAAACCTAAATGCAAGAAACCAAGGAGAATTTTTTCGTTTGCATGTATTCTATAGTAGCCAAAGAACAGTCGTTTTGGGTGGTTTTTGGTACTCAAGTGTAAGATCATGGATGAATTATGTAAGCTTTATGTCTACAGTAGTACTGTAGGTCAATTTAATCGTAAAACCATCATGCCAAACAAAAGTTGAGTACAGCAAACTTCCTGTAATCAGGAAAGTGTTATTTTAGGTGCATTTACCGTTACAATAACGTACAACCGGCCATTTTGGAAATGATCCATTTAAATAAAGATCTTGTGAACCGATTTTGGTGGATTTTTGAAATGCTGTTTCACACATCCAAATCTACCAAAAACTACTGAAATCTCACTTGTAGGAATTTTTTGGGGGTTAAGGTATATTTTGTCACAAGTCTACCCGACTATCTAAATTCCAAAGAGTGAAATTAGGGATGACTCCAAAATTAAGATTGAATATTCACTCTAAAAGAGTAAGAATGACTCTTTTTCGATTAAAATTTTCCACTCCAAATTTAGAGTGATCCCTAATCTCACTCTAAAAAACTAATTTTCACTCCAAAGATTTTAGAGAGTATGCAAACTATATATACACACGCTGTTGACAGTTTCGAGGAAACTTAAATGGCAACTACTATAGCAACGACGGCAACGCAACACATTCTCACTGTTAAAAAAGCTGTTATTCTGATTTTTATGGGTTGAATGATAATTAAAAAGTGTATGAAAGGAGCAATAATTATTTGAACTTTTTAATATTGATTTAAGAAAGACCGTGTGCGTATGCAGCATCTCAATGTGCTTTCCCTGCTGGCTACATACCTGCTTAAGCAGGAGCGGCCGGTAACACCCTTTGTGATACTTGTAAATAAAATATGGTAACGTTCCTTTCGTACAAACCAACCCTGGTACTGTTCAAAGACTGAAAATAACCTGACACCAATGCAAATCTTTCAAAGGTAAATTAAAGCATGGAAAAGAAGTTTTCATATGTTTCGAATGTTGCGACGACTAAATGAATGGTCCTGTTCATTGGGAAAGTGTAGTGACTACCCAAGAGCGTAAGAAAAGATGCTCTTACTATAGTTGCTGTTTTGTGACAGCAGAAAGAAAATGTACTGTTGCTTCCATAAGGTAATTTTACGAGCAGCAAAGAAACCTACCTTCCTTACCCAGCAGCCTTATATTCTTATGTAACGTATTTTGGGTAGGAGAAAAATAATTCAAACCATCGATGAACTACATTAAACTTAAAACCTGTACGCAAGATAACATTCGAATAGAGCCGTCTTTGATGAACCGTTTCCAAATTTTGGAATTAGGTTAAACAATCACGTGTAAAAGTTTTGCAGTCCCCCTTGGTTGCTGATAATGTGTTCTCTTAAGAGTACTTGCAGATTTTTCCCAACAATGGCATGAAACTTTTCGTCCTTAAAGTGTAAAAATTTCTTTCCCATATCTATGTAAGTTAGAGTGTTTAACAGACTTGTAGTACTTGAGTACGTACCCGTACTCGAGTCCGTTCGCAAGTACAAATTTCTGTACTCGTACTCGAACTCGAGTACCTGGTCTCAGTACTCGCACTCGTGCTCGTCCTCGTACTCTGGATCTGCGTACTCGTAATCGGCATGTCTGTACTCGTACTAGTCCTCGAGTACAATAATTCTACTACATATTAACTTTTATTTCAATTATTCCATCATAAATTTACTTCAATTTATTATCCTCAATTGTTTTATTCAGTTGGCCAAAAATTCAATTTTATCAAACTGGTAACCCTTCCTCTCAACAGAGGTTGACTCAGAGAATGCTTCCACTTTTTAAGGGAACAAGCAACATCATGCAGGCTATTGTGGTGGTCAGGCTTGGCGGGTGGATTAATTCCTTTGCCATGCTTTCGGCAAAGTTTCAGCCTCAAGTCAAAAAGATATCCATCAAATCAGATAAATGTGGGTCTACTGTAGATATGTAGTTTCTGCGATCTCTGGATTATTTTTTGCTATCATGATCTGCGTAAGTCGGTGCTCCGGTTGGAGGTTGCGGAGTTTAAGGTGAAGGCTTACATGTTACAAAGGCATCTATCACTGTGTGTACATGCAATCCTTGAGTACATGCAGTCTTTGTTGCTCCACATATGTAAAAATAGGGTAATGGTGAAGCTATGATCAATTCATAATAACAATCTGTGAAATTGTACTCGTACTCGTACTCGTGAGCTGTGTACTCGTACTCCTACTGGCACTCCGGTGTTTTGTACTCTTACTCACACTCGCACTCTGAGCTATGTACTCGTACTCGTACTCTCAATTTTATACTCCACTACAAGTCTGGTATTTACATAATTCTGTCTGTTGTATTAATTTCTCGCAGGGATGATTTTTTCTGTGTTTATTTTTGACCGGAAATAAAAAAGGCTACCGTTTGAAGAAAGATCATGAAATTTGCTCATTAACTACTAAACAATCATACACTTCTAATCCGATACAAAATACTCATGAAATCAGTTCAACAACTGCAAAACTTAAACTTCAGACTTGGGAAGCTCGGTGTAACGTTTTCACCATTTTTCTAGCTTTTCGATTAAGATACCATAGCACAAAAGATAAGCTTTAACTCATTATCCTCGCCATTCATTGTATTGCAGCTCCATGTAAGCGAGATGATCATTACGGAGTAAATCTTTTCCTCTATCAGTTATAAACCGAATATTGAATGATGCTGGTAAGCATTTGGGCTTTACCATGTTGTAAGAGAGGGGTAAACTGTATTTAGAAATGAGTAAGAGAGCTGTATATTTTTCTATTAACAGTCAAAGCATAATGTACGACCGCCAGCTTCTTAGCCCATCATTACACCCAAATTGCTTTAATTGACCCCATTTTGCCGTCAGGGATGCCCCATCTAGTTCACTCTCATATCAAATTGACAAAAGTCCCCATCCAATTCGGTAACATATCACAAAAGTTATTCCAATGTTTCTTATTGGTGTTATTTGTGAAGACAGACAAATGGACGTATTAATACAACTATGAAATGGGGGCGTGCTACCATAAAGAGTATTCGAGCATAGCGCTGCACTATCATTGAAAATGGAGGGCGTCATCCATGAGCAAAGTCCGCAAGAGAAAAGAAGTTTTGGACAGCTTTATATGCGATTTTCAAAAGTCCAATGACGCTGGCAGCGTCCCTTGATTAATGACCTTTGCAAATACAAACACATACGCGCCGACAGCTGGAGGTGGGGGGGGGGGGGGGGGGAGGCAATATGTCGGTACTAGAAATACGCCAAGGTACGTCCGCGAAACAGCTGTCCTAGGTGAATCCACTGCAATGAGTAATTCCTCAACTCAAAGAATGAAAATTCCTGAAGAGATTTCCGGATTTTCCAAAATAGTTCTTTTTTTCTGAGAATTAACCACGACACAAAAAGTTTTCGGAAAAGTGGAAGTACTTTTAATCACAATATGTATGTAAGCGGTAGTCCTGTGGAGGTACATCAGGCCTAGTAGAGCATGCTCTACGTACCGTTAAGTTTGCGGAAACTGTGATCTGATTCTGCCGGTTGTCACTTATTTTCCCTTCTGAAACTCAACATCCCAAGCGCAACTTTTTCCTTGTATATATGTTCGCACGGAGTGAACCAGTATAAAGATTATACATGAATTACGTCACAATTGGAACGTTTAACGGTATTTCAGACATGAAACTTCATCTTTCATCACACGAGTCAAATATCTATCGACTTAGGCGCTATCTACGTCGTTACTACACACTCTACAGTACGTACACAAGCGGTTGGCATGCTCTCTGACTTATAAATCGACCTAGATACAAACCCACGGCGATCCATTTCAACGCGTATACATAACACTGTGACTGTACAATCATACTGAAGGATGCACCACTACACTTGCGTCAGAGGGCATGGCCCGCGTACCACCTCGTTGTATAGAACTTATGCACGTTACAGCGCGTTTCAATTTGGCTTACTGGATGAAACTGCCATACGTAGTAGGTGTGTTAAAGATACGCCCTCACGATAGCACCTTAGTAACAATTGTTGCACAATGTACGCCTGGAAGGAAAAATAGAGAAACGTGACGTAGGTGCATAAGCTCTATAGCACATGATCGAAGTACGCATATGGGCGGTCACTGGATGTGCGTGAGCTCCATTGAAAGCGCTGAGAATGGGTGCACTCGATCTCGATCGCATACGAGACAAAACAACAAACAGTCTTGAAGCAGCTTGTGTGCAGTTCGACTGTAGCACTGGTCGTTACCAGGCCTATGGGTCGCTTCACTTCTGAGTACCTTTGTTACGCCATAATGAAACTGTCGCAAGACGGCCTTTATTAACTAAAGCTAATGTTAAGGGTATCTCAGCATTATATGAACATTTCACAATAAACCCGATAGTCATGAACGTGCACGGACGGGGGTTGGGTGATATCAGAGTGTACATTTTTGTATCGGGATCATGAGTCTTTCAAGAAATAGCTGTTTTGCTGAACATATTCCACACGACGTCGCCGACCTATCTGATTGGAGAAGCCACGAATCTTTCAATAATATGGACAGAGCATCCTACAGGCTTACGTGGAGTACGTATACTGTCCCTATGTCAAGTGCAGTTTTAGGCCTAACAAGATGGATACGGTCTGGTGTCGCTTGTGTTAAGTTTGCAATTACTCAGGTCTTGCCACATACTCATAAGCGACTTTTGAGACACGAAACTTGAGGATTTCTCGGGCTGAAAAGTACAATGCCCGGTAAGGTAAGAATGGACGATTGGTAAGAAACATTGACTTCATTTTAGGGTTGGGCGATGTCAAAAAATTCATTTCCATTGATATATCGTCACAAACGGGTTTAGTTATAGACAAGTTCGAATATGGGAAAATACTATGAAAAAGGATTTCTAGACCTAATTTTCTAGATTAGTCCAATTTCGTTGAGTACTGAAATTATCAACACTGTTTTATCTTCTAAAATCGGAGTACCTTAAAGGAGCATCAGTCACGTATAATTTAACGCAGTAGATGTACCCAACCTCGATCCATAGCCTAACTTTGGAAAGGAGGACATGGGACCGGAAGTTTAGTGATCGCACATTGTGCATGCGGGGCCGGCCGTGCAAAATCGAAACCGGGGAATATGTTGATTGTCAAGGGTTACCAAAGTGTACAGGGCCCGGGGGAGTTATGGGTGGGATAATGCAATAGATAATGCAATTAAAAGAAAAAAACAAGAGGGCAATCACGGAGTTGCTTATCCCATCGCTCGCACACGCACTGAGCCATACCAAATAAACTGAAGTAGGCACGTCAATGTGTAATCATAGCGCAATATCCTGCTCTCGTAAGTGTGGAATATACGAAGAAACTTAAGCCGATTTGAGGGTCACGTGATGTAGGTTACCTCTGGAAATAATATAACGCTGAGGCATTGTGGGTCAGCATAGATTTCAAACTTAATATAGCATGTCGACTTTTCATTGAGTAAAAATATCCGGGTGGAAGTGCTAATCAGAGCTCAGTCGTTTTGAAAATTAATACACAGAACATTGTTAAAATAAGAAATATCACTTCTCAGTAAAACCCTTTAAATGAAGAACTTTATCTCTTGTTCGTAGCATTACACATAAGTACACTTAAATAAGAACGCAAAATTACTATTTTAAAGTTCAAAGACTACTCAAAGGTCAGTTTCTATGGTATCTTCAAACTGGGCTACGCACTTTTATATCGGCCTTTAATTTCTCACGCGCTCATAAAATGAAAGCATCTACGTTCGTTTTCTGATAACGCGAAAGTGGGCGTCAAGTATAATATTCTGGGTATACCTGGAACTGTATTCTGTGCGTATACAGTACTCACGCAATTTGCGTTGTTCTAACAATGACATTTTACGTAATGCATTCCTATGCACATCACCGAATAGAAAGGCGCGTATATCAAGTCTTCATTTTCGCACTGATATTTTTATCTGCACGAAGAGTAAATTTCGGTAACAGCGTACGTACAAGAGTTTGGTTTCTATGATTATAATATCTTTGGTAATGAGCGCACCCTACACCTGTAGAGTACCTTTAAGCCTGTTCGGTCTCTTATGCGTTAATTGGCGATATAACGCGTTAGCGCAAGTGCATATCATTACATATTTGCACTGAGTCTAGTACATGCAATTGCCTTAGCAAATTAATGAAGTGGCTCCATCACAGTATGTGGCGCAAATGACACCAATAATGACAAAAACGAAAGCACATATCGTTACCTTTGTGTTTACAGCACAAGTCAATCCAACCCGAAGAATACTAATCTAAAACTCCATTGGCCTACGAACTTATGGATATAAGCATAGATTTCCAACTGAAAATGGCGTTTGACCATGGCCGTAAGGGACTGTTTTTCTCAGGGAGGGCGGTGATTTTTGCCCGACTCCAGACCTAATTTAACTGTCCAATTTTCCACCCGACTGAGACAAAATATTTGCCCGATTTAGTCAGGTTTCTGACATTTGGGGTACCACTGCCCCAGCACTCCTGGCCCGTACGGCCATGGTGGTGACTCCTCATGGAGGCTACAATATCGGGGCGGAAATGCTGATGACATTTCAGTCATTTGAAAAACAAAAAGGCAAATGAATGCTTTACAAAAGCAGCCTATTAATTTCTGGCGTTTATATGAATACTGCAGTTTATCTCTTTATATGCACGTTTGATTTCTCACGCGCTCACAACGGGAAAGCAACTAGCAGGTTCGCTCTCCATGTTCGCAGAAGTTTGCGTCAAGTATTTCGGCGGATAAAAATAAAAAAATGTATACTGCGCGTGTCCGGAACGCGTTGAAAAAGTGCACGCACGCTAACCTTTATAAACGATGGATTTGTATGTGACGCAGTCTAAGTATCGTACGCAGATTCCGATTAGAAAGGCGCGCATACCAAATTTAAACTTCTGCTTCTGCGATATTTGCGTTTCCATGAAGAGTCGATCATTTTTCGTAACAGTTTAGGTATAGTAGTTTGGTATCTATGCTAAGACCTATAATATCTTTGATGTGTAGAACCTATATATATATATATATATATGGATCAGTGGGACAATGTTGGAGGCTTCTGCGCGCGTGTTAACTATTCCCAATATGCGTCCTTTTGTTGCGCAAAAAGAACGCTTTCAGTGCGCTATAGAAAGGTTTCAGAACGTCATGTGACGCGTCTCTTTGGTTTTGAAGGGCACGCGTTCATTGTGTCGAGTATTATCAATGGTTATGTCTTGCGCGTGTGCTGTAGGTTCTTTACTGTGCATGTGTTTTGCCCTTCAGTGTCTGAGACGCCCACTCGTGTGGCGTCACATGAAATCCCTGTATACTGAAAATCTGTGCACATAATATCATGTGAATACTAGCGCGCGTTAGCATGTGCATCATTGGAATAGACAGGCAGTACCGTACAGGCAGGCCTATACTGTGTATGTTCATTTATGTTGCTATCATTAGTGTTATCAGAAGCCATCGCGTACCGAGGCTCTTTTTCGTGTGCATTCACACGCCTTACACTAAAAATACTGGACAACGCGTCAAGGTCGCTTTGGTATCTTACACGCTTACTGCGGGGAAGCAATGGGGCTGCCCGGCCGAGTAAAAATTAAGAGAGGGCGCTCTCATATGGTTCCTACCAGTTGCGCGAAACGTAATCGCGACAGCGAAGTTTGTAAACAAAACATCGCTTATTACGTCTAGGCCAACGTACTCTCTCATAAGTTGCTGTCGAAGCTGAATGTTAAAGAGCTCCCCGGTTTTAGTACGCCGCAAAGCATTGTTCCTGGGCAGTACCCAAAGGTAAACAAGGGATAATTATCAGGCGTGTTAACATACCCAGAAGAAAAGAAGACTACATCCCTAATATGGACCTAGTATCAGTAGCGGCCTAGTAGCCAACTCACTGCAGCAAGAGTCAAAGATAAGTCGCTCGGCTATCGCCCGGTAGTTGTACTAAGAAGCATCATTCCTCAATAAATTCCACTTACATGGAACACTTTTCTCTTCTTCCGGTACTTTTGAATATGAATTAACGCACAGTGACTGGTTTGAAGTTCACCTACTGATTGGTCTGTTTCTATGGTATCTTCACTAGCGCACTTCATAATACATGCATTTAAATTTTTACGCGCTAACGGAAAAGCAACCAAAGCGTTCGCTTTCCAAGAGCGCAGTATTGTGAGTAAATTATTCCGGAAAATCCCCAAGAAATGTATTACGCGTGTATAGAACGCGTTGTTAATGTGCACACACGTCAACTCTTTTAACAATGGAATTTTCTGTAACGCGTCCTTAGTTTTGTACCCAGATCACCGAACAGAACGACGCACATATCGAATCCACACTTCCGCCCCGAGTCAGCAGAGTCAGCGCGTCTTACAGTGTAGGTATAGGAGTTAAATGGTATCTATGCTCCAAATCCTTACGTTTTGTTCCGTTTTGTATCACATTCGCGTCTCGAGACTTGCATGTCATGCATAATGTAACTTTTTTTACATGATATACTGTCCGGATTGGGTGATCTATGTTTGTAATATCTTTGTGGGAACTAGGGTTCCTATATGGTATATCGTATAAAGGGACTCTAGTAGGAACCATATGAGAGCGCCCTCTGTCGGTAAGACGAAAACGCCGGGCAGCCCTATTTTTGCATTTGTTTCTTTTAACATGCGCTAGGGTGCGCGTCAAGTATATTTAAGATTGATACACAGGGAAATGTATTCTGTTTGATGATATCAAGAGCAGGCCAACAGAGCTATTATTTACCTCTGACTCTTGACCTCTGTTTCCGGGCTGAGTGAGACATATTTTCCCACCCTAGGGCACATTCCCACCAAGTTTGAAGAGAATCGGTCCAGCCGTTTGGTAGTAGTTTTCAAAATAAGAAGATGTAAATTTGACGTTCTGTCACGTGCCCTTAGACCTTGGTTGCCATGGCAACCATATACTTTGTTAGTAGTTGATACGTTTAATATGTATGTGAAGTTTCATGTAAGTGGGATGTTTTCTTTTGAAATTATACTAAAAAATACTATAAAATGGTGATTTTTCCCAAAATTTGACCTTTGACCTCTGACCTTTGACCTTCACTTCCGAGGGTTCTGGGAGACAAAAGTTCTGACACTGGGGTACCTTCCCACCAAGTTTGAAGAGAGCCGGTGTAGCCGTTGAGTAGCAGTAGCAAAATAAGAAAATGAACATTTGACCTTCTGTCACGTGACCTTTGACCTTGGTTGCCATGGCAACCATATATTTGTATGGTACTAGACACATTTAATATATGTGCGTAGTTTCAATTGAGTGGGATGTTTCTTTTTGAAATAATACTAAAATAGTGATTTTTGAATTTTTTACCAAATTTGACCTTTGACCTCTGACCTTTACTTCCGAGGGTCTGCAAGATACAAGTTTGCACCCTGGGGTACCATTCCCACCAAGTTTGAAAAGAGTCGGCCTGGCCCACAAGGAGGAGAGCATGTCACACTTTTTTTGCTTAAAAATAGGCATTTTCCCTTTCGTCACCTAACCCTTGACGTTGGTTGCCATGACAACCACATATTTTAGTAGTACTATGTATGCTTATTATGTATGTGAAATTTCATGTCAATGGGATGTTTCCTCTTGGAGTTATTGTAAAAAAAAGTGATTTTCACTTAATTTGACCTTTGACCTCTGACCTTTGACCTTTACTTTCGGAAGTCATTGTAGTACCGGGGTTTTACCTAGGGCACCTTCCCACCAAGTTTGAAGAAAATCGGCTTCACCGTTTAGGAAATATTAACAAAACAAAATTGGACACACACACACTCACCCATACGCACCCTCGCTTCCTTACCGGGACACGAGCAATGTCCCGGTAGGGAAAAGACTGGAATTGCCAAGCAGCGGAGCTGCCAGAGCTCTCAGCGATCAGACGTGGCGGCTTGAGGGTGGGCTGCGGCGCCGTGCGCTAAGAGTATTAATTGACTAGAGTCCAAGGTCAAAATGGCGAAACGTCCGACCATGGAGGCCACAGAAGGTACGAATTTACAGTGTCTCGACCAACCAGTCGTTTCTTCCTTGGGTGTACTTCCTCTATAACACTGGTGCTATTCATAGGGCTTGCCTGCGTATGCTGTGCACAGAATTAACCTCAACAGACGCCGTATCGCGTCTCATAATCATACAGAAATAAAGGGCGCTTTTGAAATACAGCACTTTAGTGCGCGCACAAACTTCATCAGGTTATCTGCATCGCGTCGACGCGCTGTACATCGCCAGTTATATGCAGCGCGTCTACGCGCTGTACATCGCCAGTTATATGCAGCGCGTCGACGCGCTTTTCATAGCCTGTTATGTGTAGCGCGTCGACGCGCTGTAGCAGGATAACGTTTGTGCGTGCACACTCGCGCGTCCTTAACAAAACAAAAATACGCGTTTCTATGAAACGGACGCGCTCTGTTTTGCCACTTATAGTCTACATTCAAGTTATAGCAATAGTTGCGTTCGCGTTCAAATATGCTCTGCGTATAGTTTGATCTTGCAGTTTTACTTGTTTACAGTGTGTGAACTTCTGTACTGTACGTTTGGCGTTACACGACTAAAGCTTTCATTCGTTATTGTAGTGAATCCTCTTGCTAAGGTAACGATTTGTTACATTAGCGCTGTATGCGTTAGTAATGTTTCAAACGTAGACAGACGGAGGTGAATGTTAATGATTGCACAGTCTATGCATAAGCGAGGCGGCTCAGTTGGCAACTTAGTATCTTTTACCTTCGCTTTGCGGCTCTAAAAGTTGAAAATAAATCTCAGATATAGGCGACATACCACTGATTTGTAGCGCTAACTCTTTCATAATCGAACTAAAGGTAAAATAGTGTTCCTACAGCAACAAAAGTACTGCTGTTCCTTCACTCTTCGGGGATTGCGAGGGAGATTATACCTCTTCTTAAGTTACGAAAAGCACCAAAATGTTGTCGCCATGTTTCGGCCACTAGATGCGCACAGCGCAACGACTGACTGTCGAGACTAAACCATTTTGGACCTAACTTTTGCTTTCAAATTGGCCAAAATTTTGTACAGGGCATGTATAAGACCTTGGCCTCTAGTCAATAAATACTCTTAGGCCGTGCAAGCACGTGCAGCCGCGCGTGACTTCTCGTTGCAGTGGCCGAATTTCCGGCTAGCTACTCGCAGTTTCGAGCCGCGCGTGAGCTAGGAAAGAGCTGCCCCGTGTCCTGCTAAGGACATGTTGATGAGTGCACCCATGCCCCTAGCACACGTTACACACCGCGGGTGCTCACACAGTCTTAAAACATCCTGGTTAAATTTCACCACGAAAATGTTAAATTGTAACCAGGACTGGGGTCAATAGTTGTCCATACATATCCTGGTTAAAATGACCAGGGAATCCTGGTCAAACCCTGCAAGTTATGTCCTGGGAGACGAAGGGTAGTACCGAAAACCATTTCAGCGGCGGAATGGCCTAAATCTTCTTTGATAGATGAACAAATTCCTAATAAAACTAAGGGGAGGTGTTCAAACCAAGCAGTGGAATCCATATAAGCAGTAAGGGATGCTTTAAGTTGTCGATGAAAACGTTCAACAATTCCATTGGCTTGAGGATGATAAGCAGTAGTACGATGTCGCTGTATTCCCAAGAGATTAGTTAGAGAGGTAAATAATGATGATTCAAATTGTCTGCCACGATCCGTCGTTATAACTGTAGGCACACCATACAAAGCCACCCAAAGTTCTACCAAGGCCCGCGCAACAGTCTCAGCCCGAATATCAGCAATCGGAACAGCTTCAGGCCAGCGTGTAAAGCGGTCAATACAGGTAAGAATGTATGATTAACCCGAAGATGTGGGAAGGGGACCTACAATGTCAATGTGAATGTGGGAAAATCTCGCGTCAGGAGGGGGAAATACAGATAAGGGGGATTGCGTGTGGCGGTGAACTTTGGATCTCTGACAAGGGACACAAGCTTTAGCCCATGCACGCACGTCCTTGTTAAGAGACGGCCAAACGTATCGCGCCGCAATTAGCTGTCGCGTCGCCCGTATGCCAGGATGAGATAAGTTATGTAAGCAATCGAAAATAGCGCGGCGAAATTGTTCGGGTACGTAAGGTCGCTGGGAACCGGTAGATAAGTCGCAAACAATAGTGTCGGAACTATCGTGGAGTGGTACGCCCTCGAAAAGAAGCGTGCGCGTTGAAGATCGGAGCGTTTCCAATTCTTCGTCTTCGCATTGCGCTTTCGCGAGCTCGCGTAAATCTACTGAAGCAGGTTGCTGGATCGCGTTGATCGTGATACGTGAAAGAGCGTCGGCTACGCAGTTGTTAACGCCTTTGATATGACGAAAGTCTGTTGTATACTGAGCCACAAAATCTAAGTGCCGAATTTCGCGAGGGGAGTATTTATCCGAAGCGGTAGCGAAGGCGTACGTAAGAGGTTTGTGATCAGTATAAACGAAGAATTCGCGTCCTTCAAGCAAGTGTCGGAAGTGCTTGATAGAGAGGTAAGCCGCGAGTAATTCTCTGCCGAATGCGCTGTAACGAGTTTCTGCTGGTAACAATTTCTTCGAAAAGAACGAAACGGGTTTCCATTGTCCGTCTACGCGCTGGTGAAGAGCGCCACCGATAGCTATATCCGAGGCGTCGACCATGAGGCAAATAGGGGCTTCAGGCTGGGGGTGCTGCAAAAGTGTTACGTTAGCTAGGGCGCCCTTGCTATTTTGAAAAGCAGTTACAGCTTCATCAGACCAAGTGAGTTTAGTCGACTTCTTAATATTTCCTTGCAACATATCTGTAAGCGGTTTCAATAGATGAGCGCAACGCGGTATGAATCGCCTGTAAAAGTTAATCATGCCTAAATATTCGCGCAATTTGTGGGCGTTCTCGGGCTGCGGGAAATCTCTTATAGCCTGCACTTTGGCATCGAGAGGCCGGATGCCACGCGCGTCGATGTGATGACCTAGAAAATCTAAAGAATCAACACCGAGTTGGCACTTAGCCGGGTTAACAATAACATCGTACTCTTCTAAACGTTTGAAAAGCAGTGTGAGATGCTGCAAGTGTTCATCTTCACTGGAGCTTGCGATCAGTAAATCGTCTAAGTAAGCAAAACAGAAAGGGAGTCCTCGAGTGACCTCATCAATGAACCTTTGAAAGCTTTGACTACTGTTACGTAATCCGAAAGGCATGCGCACAAACTCAAACAAACCAAAAGGAGTTGTAACTGCTGTTTTGCAAACATCAGCGGGATTTACTGGAATCTGATGATACGCTCGGCCTAGGCCTATTTTAGAGAACACTTTCTTGCCGTTAAGCGAACCGGAAAAGTCATGAATGTGGGGAATAGGATAATTGTCATGAACCGTAATGTTGTTCAATGCTCTATAGTCACCACAAGGCCGCCAGTCACCAGGTGTTTTCTTAGGAACCATATGTAAAGGGGAAGACCAGTTACTTTTAGACTGCCTTATAATGCCTAACTGAAACATGTGCTCAAATTCCTGCTTCGCGATAGTTAAGCAATCTGTTGCTAGGCGACGGGGTCTAGCTGTAACAGGTGGTCCTCGCGTGTCAATATGGTGAGTCACGTTATGCTTGACAGTACCTTCTAGAAACCACGGCTTAGTGACGCTAGGGAATTGGGTAAGAAGTTCATGGAAAGGTGACGTAGGACTGATAGAACAAAAGGAGGGTGAAAGTGACGTAGTGTTAGCTATATGGCCTTTAACGTTCATTTCCGTGGTTGAGTCAATGAGCCTTTATCGGCGAACATCTACTAAAAAAACAAAATGATGAAGAAAATCGACACCTAATATAGGGGTTTCTACGTCAGCAATAATAAAAATCCACTGGCAAGCGCGCCTTAAGCCTAAATTTAGAGTAAGAGAACGCATTCCAAAGGTTTTAATACGCGATTTGTTACAAGCTTGTAACGAAAATTCCGTAGAACCTCGCTTGCGGTCCTCTAGTCGCGGCGGGACAACGCTTACTTCGGCGCCCGTATCTATCATAAATTTCTGACCCAAATTGCGTTCAGAAATAAAAAACAAGCGACTTTTGGAAGTTGAGCCAGCGGAAGTCGTCGCGCCTATTCGCTGGCTTCGGAGTTTTCCGAACACGGCGCGCAGCATTTGGTGGCATTATCACCGAATCTCGCGTGATACTAGCATTTGCCTTCTGAGTTTGCGTTCTCGTTTGTACGTTCGCTGCTTTTATTCCTCGCGAATCGTTACCGGGGGATCGGGACCGGCTGCGGCTGTTCCGCCCTTCTAAACGCGAAGCGAGCTTCTGCACTTGCCGCGTAAGCTTATCTACTTGGTCGCGCAGTTGCTTAACTTTCGACGTTTCGTTGGAAGAAGTGGACACCGAACTAGCAATAGGGGTAGCCACTTCGACTATCCTGTCCGCCAGCTTGGCTAATTTTTCCAATTTTACGTCGTCCCCACTGGACGCCAGCACCAGTTGTACGTTCGACTGGAGCCGCTGTAAAAATAACTGCTTAAAAATGGACTCCTCTAATTTACGCGCGCCGAGGAGTTGCTCCATACGTCGCAGTAACTGTGTGGGCTTACGATCGCCTAAGTCCACATCGGTTAATAATTTTTGCAAGCGCTGCTGCTCAGACAAGGCCGTGCGTTTTATGAGCGTGTCTTTGAGCTTGTCGTAGGGGTCTTCTTCGGGGGGGGGGGTTAGAAGTAAGTCGCGCACTTCTTGGGCAATTTCGAGCTGAACTGGGCCTCAACCTGCACGAACCAAAGCAGTGGGTCAGCTGGCCAGTATGGTGGCAATTTAAGACTAACGGCTTGGATTGTAGGTTCAGGGGCGTTTCCAGGATCGGTCATCTTGAAAGGTTGGAACGAAGAACATGGAAAATAATACAGAGTTAACCAAACTAACTATTGCTTCTATCTGTGAATCCGATCACGTCAATAACGTCGGGTACGTCGATCACGTCGGGGTCACCAATTTAGGAGAGTAGGGGGTACTGTACAGATCGAATTAAGAAATCAGAAATGTACTCACCAAAATCAAATCTGAAGTCCGCTTAAATAGTTACTCTGGCTAATTCCGTGGTCAGTTCCAGTCCGGGTCGATATATTCCAAGTAAATAACAAAATGCGTGTTAAGAGAAATTCCAAAAGATAGCGAATATAACTTTCTAGCTTTCCTGTCGCGAACCACGTGGCTTTGACGAAGGAAAAGTCGAAAGGATATGTTTCTTGAAGTAAAGAGATACGAGCAGTCGCTCAGCGATATTAAATGCTTTTGCTAACGCTGATTAAAAATGCGTGGATACTTCTAGATAACTTGGATATTAAAATAATCGGTTTAAATCCAGGGAAAGTAAGTAAAACTCCAAAGTGGACGGTGGCTCGTGCCTAGTCGTTGGAGAGTTGAGAGCAAGTGTGTTTAGGGTTCCTTTGTTCATCCGAGAACGTGGAGTAAGAATTCTCGGCTGATAAATAATTAGTCATTAGTCGGGGACAAAGGGTTGCATTAAAAACTTGGCCCGCTACTTTTCCGAGAATATCACCGGAAAAGAGGGCGGGCTTCGTTAAACGAAAGTTCTGGAAGAAGTCGCTACACCCTCTCCATTTACTAAATGAATGTAGCTAATTTCAAGTGTTAACAAAGTAAGCAAAGGGGTACTTTAAAAAGCTTTCCTAGAGATTTGCCAGACTGGTTCTCATTGCAATCACTGAAGGTGATGTCTTGGCAGCAGTCTTTCCTCCCAAACCATAAACAACCTTCTGAAAAAAACTCCCATGTTGTTCCACATTCCCATGGGTAATCTAAGTTCAAAATTTAAAACAGCTTAAAGCAAACATCGACTGCTTTAAGGAGAGATGCTTGTTCCAGAGCTTTTCTTTCTACAATCACAAAAACTTGAGATGGATCCAACGCCTCCCCAAGTACGAGGATATAGGGTTGTCTATTAGTAACTTCATCCAAATATTTCGGAATATTGGTTACAATCTGGAGACAAAAAGAAAGGAATGCATTTACAACACTAGACCACTCATAGTAAATTTTAGCAAAAACTTGTGGACAAGGTTATTACACATTTCAAATACTGAAACTCAAGACTTTTTCCAGACTTTGTGAAGACTAAAATGGAAATATTTAGTACTGAAAAATAAGGAATTTCATACAAAATTTCCTTTTACACGTTTACCCAACATGCATACACTAAACATGATTACAACTATCGAAAGGTAAGGTTTCAGATTTCAAGACCATGGAAACTCTTTTAGACCAAACACCTAAAATTCAAGGATTTTCCAGACTTTCCCCCATTTTCTCTACTGCATGGAAACCCTGTGTGGATGCCAAAATACCAAATCTTCAAAAGATGGGAGTGGTAGTGAAGAATGTAGCAATGAGAGAATGGTCCCCTATTTCCCATCTCATATTGCTGTTCATACATGTGGGGTATAGAGGTGCAATGACATTTCACACTGGTGAAGTACAGGGTGCATAAAACTTTAGAGATAAACTGTTTGGCAACACTGGCAGAAGCCTCAATGCATTATCCACTACATCAGTACAACATATGATCTTAGGCAACTTATCCTCAATGAAGTTGTTCTTTATCACCTTTTATATCCTCCTACATTTTAACTCACACTCCATGCAATCTTACCGGTTGAACATCCATATACGATTTCTTGGCATCCATTATAGTTGCCTTCTTCCTGCCTTTCTTTCCACATGGAAGGGTAACTGGAAGGACTGATAAGCTGGCATTTACTTTCTTTTTATCTGTAATATATATATATATATATATATATATATATATATATATATATATATATATATATATATATATATGTATGTTAAAAGACCGGTCTCAAGTCACCCAGTTTGAGTTTGTTGGAGTTTTACTCCTCAACTTATAACCTTCTAGTTCAATCTAGCGGTGCCCGCATCCTTTTTTCTAGTTGTGGGTCACTCGATTGTTTTTTCCTACTCCATTGCTTATGTGGAGCATCATGCACAATGGCAATAGGTTCCATATTTAAAGACTGGTATGACTCGACCTGGGAATCAAACCGCGCGAATCTCCGGGGTGAGAGGCACATGCTCTACCACTAGACCAAACACCTGGTGCCTCAAGTCATTCGGCATTGGTAATAAACGTAGCTGTGTTTATAGCCTCTGAGTTGACATTCAGGTAATTCTCCCACTTTTCTTGCAGAGTTGCATACTGCAATACCTTCTCACTGAACCCTAGTGTCCACTGCATGTAGAGTCTGTCCGCAACATCTGGAAATACTGTTCGAAAGTCTACTTCAACCTGGGAAAAGAAATCCAAAGTGCAGATAGTTAGATTGGGGTTTAACTACACACCAACACAAATGTGTTATATAGTGTCAGCTAGATAGGTAGGTTGGTAGGTATTAGGTCTTTCAACTTCAAATACGGTTCAGGTTCTCCAGTTTAGTCGCCTCTTACAACAGGTGGGGAATACCGTGGGCATATTCTACAACCCCCAGTCCACAGGGAGATTCAAATTGTAGACAATCACAGTTACAAAACAGCTGCAAAAAACTCATGATTTTAATATCATAAAACGTCTATGAAAAGGTCTTAATTCCAAAAGCATTTATTGCTCAATACTATAATACCTATACAGTTTTAGCTAGTTTGTATTTGGCATTCAAAAAGCTAATCACTTTTAGTTACACCTAGAAACAATTGTAGCACGCCACTATGTCAGTTTCAGGCTAATTACAACTTTTACTGACATATTTAAAACTTTATGACGAATGTTGCTCAAATGAATATTCAGTTATCCAGAAAAAAGTTTAAAATTGTCCAGGGATGTTATTTTTGTTTTCATTTAAGTTGATTGTCATTGACCATTACAAGTTTTGGCAGCCATGGACAATTGTTTACATTATGCCCTGTTTATTGCATCAACTGTACAATTACTGTGTTATGGTATTAAAATTAAGATAAAAAATGGGCTGGGAATAACTTAAATAGACAGACAGTGACCTCACTCCTTAGTAAGACATAGTTGGTGTACACTTTCTACCAGTGTTTACTTTATAGACAAACTAAGTACTCACCATGCCTGGAGTATCGAAAAGTCTGGGGAACTCTTTGATAATTTGGTCGAGTGTGAAATTTTCATCTCTTAGCAATGCTTCTCTTTTGACAGCAGTCTTCTCCATAAACTCTTTTACTTTAGCCTCTGGGTCTATATTGTGGCAAAGCCACTCCTTCATCCCCCCAAACTCCTTGTCTGTTATATCAGGGTCTATCAACAAAATGGGAAGGGAATAATACTTAAAACATATTTCTATGATACAATACACCTTGACATTAAAGTGTACCTAAAGTCTGAAAATTCAAAAATATATAGTACAAAGCATGAAAACTGAATTCCAATGGTCCAACTTCCATATTCACAGGACATTCCTAAGCTGAGATATAAAATGTTGAAGTTATTCACTCAATTTGAAATGGTAGATTGCAAAATACTCAAATTACAGCCTTTATATTTGTTTTTCTAAAAACTAGTGCACCTTGTGCCAAAATGTGATTGCGTCCTTACTGCTTACTGCTTTGGGGCGACTTGAGTACACAAGCCCTCTCTGCACATCATGTCATGCAAGGAAGCAGGAAGTGTTCAAGGTCATATACACAGTTTAAATTTCAAAAGACAGAAAAGCACTTAATGTGAGTTGTACAATAAGAATGTCACAAATTATTGTGCAATGGACTATCTGGATCTAAGTTAACAAATTTCACTATTACATATCCCAGCAACGGAGCAAGGTATAGCATAGGGAGTTGGTTCAATAAGATTCATTTTGCAACCGCTAAAATATGTATTTTTTAAAATTCTAGACTTAAGGTACACTTTAAAGCCAACATGATAATACAAACTTTAGATGGGTTACTTTAAAACTATATGTTGGGAGAAACTATGCAAAAAATGACTATAGACCACAATTCTATTTACAAACCAATCCACCTCTTCAGAGACATTCTTTGAAAGCAATATATTGCAAGTTTCACATTTTGACAAAAGGTGCAATACATCATGACCTTGGTTATGGCAAATATTACTGAAGAAGTGTGTGTGTTGTTTAGCTGTTTACATACCTTCAGCCACTAAAGAAATTTCCATGGACAAAAGCAAATAAGAGAGATGAAAAGTTCTACTGCTTTAAGTAGAACTGTTTTAAGTGCTACCAAGACCACAAGCACACCCTATGTTTACATTATTAGTTTAGGTATATTCACACTGTTCTAATTCTTTTTAATTAAGTACGAAATCTAGACTGCCAAGTAAAACAACAGGAAGACCTGGAATTGCAATTTAAATACACTTAAAACAATGTAACTCCAGATAAAATACTGTATGTTATTTGCTTAAACAATTAGTGATGACTATAATTTCAAAATGACAGCATGTTTTGTGAGAAATCTTACTTGGCAGAGAAGATGGATCTAAAAGGCTGGTCGTGGGTGCTGCTGCTGCAGCAGAGGAGACTTTCACATTGGATCTTCTGCGGACATTCAGTACAGTATACTATGACTGAAACTCTACCAGTGTGGCATTGAAATATGATTTATCATGATGGAGGTTTGCTATTGTTTCAAGAAAATTTGGGCTAGATTGCATATACATGTGTATTATGTTTCCCACTGATGAATGTAAATAGTAAATAGTATGAAGGTCTGGTTGAGGTTCTGGGGATGAGGTAGTCTAACCAGTTGTTGAATTTAACAGGATTAACTAAGACATATTTTACTAAGGGTAATACACATTTCTAAAATTGTATTCCACATCTGTGAATTACAGCCCTTCTCTGAGTAGAACTTACATCCAGCTGTACACACAAACACTTCTCTATAAACATTTTAGGGCAACATGATTATTTGTGAAGATGAAAAGTTATTACCAAAGATTAGTAGGAGATAAAATTCTAGCAAGTTGCATTTGGTCCATTAAAAAAAGTTCCTAACATACTGTTCACACAAACAATGACTGTTTTCCACTTCAGGACATGCCATTTAAATACAAAGCAGAGTATAAGAATCCACAATACAACTAAGTCTGGTGCAGTGCAAACAGGAAAATTTAAAAAGTTCTAATTTTAATTAAAATGAGGAAAATTTAAAGTCTTTTAATACTAGATTGGAAGAAGAAACTTACATATCCTTCACCTTCCGTATCCTTCAAAGATGGAAATTCATTAACAACTGCTCTTGCAACAGCCACTTTAATATCACTTTTAGGTCTGAAAGGAAAAATGGTATTTTAGTACAGCAGGAGCTACTTTGAATGACAAATTAACTTTGACATTTGTAAGATGAACATTGATTCACATGGGATACAAATGTATGCCCAACAACTGAAACCAAGTTTAAAGATTTATAAAAAAAGTTATACATTTCATTTTGAAAAAAGTTAAGACTTGAAGTAAGTCCATGATGTTACTTCACCACTAGAAGAATATCCAGCTTTTACACATTATTCACAGAAAATGGCTGTGAAACATAGCATTGTACAAATGACCGTTACAAAGCCTGAAGTGCTGATGACACACTGTACATCCAACCACTGTGAAAGATAGTGGTGACAGGGATTTCAAGCAGAGCACTTCTTTTCTCTTCAAAATTTTAGAGTTTGCTTTGATTCCAACACCAATTTACTTATATATTTTAAAGTGTTAACGGGTGAGAACAGTTCCTCACTTGATCTATAAATGGCTTCTGTTCTCCTCTGCTGTGGTTTCAAGTTTCAACCTTTGAATATGGAACAAAAACATCTTGCCATTTACTATAAGTACAGTGCAAGTACCTTCGCTGGCATTTAAACAGCTATCATTTTTCAATGCTCTTTTCCTGCATGGCTACAAAGTTTACAACAAATAATAGCCAATGCTGTCATATTACTAATTCAAGTGCATTGAAATAGTCAACTTGATCCCCAATCCCACCCCCCCCCCACCTTATTGCAATTAAAGCCTTTGCAGAGTACAGTATCTAACCTCTGTGATGGCCAAGAACTCAACTCTGCCCTTATTTAGAACAGTCTGCCACCAACTGAAGAGTGAATCTTTTCTCCACATAATACTGCTAAGTATAAAACTATCACTATGACCAGAATACAGGAGGATGGCACTTTGATAGAAGTTGCAAAATTTATGACAAGTGAGATAACATGAGGGTAAGGGCTTTAAAGGGCAAGAGCAGTCGTTGCAAACTTATTTTAAAACAACAGCTAATTCTCACTTGTATCTCCTTATTTCTCTTCCACATACCTTTCTTTATTTTTCAGGACTAAAATATTGCATATGCAAGGTAGAGCAATGAGATACACCCCATGAATTTCACAATTCAGTGAGAAAAATATTGTCACATGATACTAAAGAACCATTCATAAAACAGGATAGACTACTAGACCATTACAATTTGGGGGGACTGCTCTTTCCCTTTAAACCAATCATAGGTGTCCAAGGTGTATAGGGAGCACAGTAAACTCACTAACCACCTTACACAGAACATAAATGCAGAACAAATTACTGTACTGTACCTGCCCCCATAATGGTCAATTATGTAAGCCACTAGAATTCTAACCATCTGGAGGCGGCTTCTTCGGCTAAGAGGTCCTTCATCAATTTTCGGAACTATTCCAGCACCAGTCACTGAATGATCAAGAAGCAATTTTCTCACACTCTGCATTGTCAACAACAAAACAAAAACTTACTTTGCAACTCCCACATGTATAAAGTGATGCAGCTGCAACACAGCTGCAGGTCATTTATTCTTTAGTGAGAAAAGAAATTCTAAGAATGTAATTCTATAAATATCTATGCTTCATTATGTTGTACATAAAAATGAAATTAAAAGTTATATCATAATTTCATTGACATGATAAGACGAGACCATTTAACAAGTAAATCCAGTAGGCATACAAGTACAGAACTGTACTTTTCTTGGTCTGCACTAAAGAAAGATTACACAGGTCTTAGGCCAAGTCACTTTCAGTAAAGACCCATGTACAATACATACGATCTTTTAGGATTTACTGTAGCTTAAGCCTAAGCTAGGTCCTAACTGCTAGTGCTAGGGCCTAGCTGAGCTTTATGAACCTTAATTGAGATTTTAAGCTAAGAGCTGAGCTGTTCTGTAAAGTAAGGATGAAGTCAATTTTGGCTGTCATAAAGTGTAGGTTACAGCTAATCCAGCCTAGTACATAGACTGCAGACAGGGGGAGGGGGGGGGGGGTAGGCCGCGGGCAACCAGAAGTGATAGTCAATCAAACTATATTAGAAGAATTGTGTTTGGGGGTCTCCTTCTCTTTGTAGGCTCATCTGAGTAGGGTAAAAGTAAAACTATTCTAAAAATGTGCTACAGCCTTTTCTGAATCATATGTAGGCCTAGGATCACATATTATTATGCAAACGAAGTCATACCTCAACAAAACAGAAGAAAATTGAGTACCATGAAAATATAAAACACACGATATTTTATGTGAATACCCTTGAATGAATGCCTACTTTGCACTTTATGGGCTTAGGCCTAGGTCTACTAATAGTTTGTAAGTGTGCGGTGTTGGGCTGGACTATGACTTTTTTATGTAACTTGCATCACATAATATCCCAACTTTATTCCAGATTTTTAACTCAGCAATTTTTTGTTTCAAATAAGCCGTCGTACGATTATACCGATCAGGGAAGGTTATCGGAACGTTCTTCGGTAATGAAAACGGGTAAACGTAAGAATAAGGCAGGAAATCAGAAGTAATTTGGGCGAAATTGGCAGTGGTTGGCGACCTGACCTACCTTGTCTACATTAATGCAGGCCTAGGGGGCCTATACAGGTTTTGCCTAGGGCCTAGGCCTAGGCTAGTTTATAAATAATATAGGCCTAGCCTAATGCTAGGTCGACCTGTACATGGCCCTAAAGGGTTAAACTGGGAAACTGAGGCTTTTATTTTCTTGAACATATCAGATCACTTCGTTGAATACCGCCCCCTTCCAGTTCAGAAGGGGCTCCACAGTCCCTGTAGGCTACTGTTGTAGTAGGCCTATTGGCCTAGCCTAGGCCTAGGCTTAACATTACAGTTCACTACACTACAGTACCATTTGCATTGGTAGGTGCAAGGCAAGTTAAAATTAGGCGAAGCCTAGTTCAAAATATTATTCATTATGGGCATCACGGCCACTACTTCATTGGCTAAGGCAGTGAGGGGAGGCAAACGTGAGCCAAAATTAGGCGAAGCCTGGACCTAACGTTAGGCCTAGCCTACATAACTCAAGTTAGCTTACAGTGTAGCCTAGCCTATTCTGAGACAGTACGAGTCTGTCTTTAGTTAGGCTTCTGTAGCTGGGGTGACATATACTGTAGGCCTAGGCCTATGCAAATATAACTTAATTACAAATATGCAATCATGTCTCTTAATACCTTCAAACACGTCCTTCAACGCGATCAGATCCCACCCACGTAATTTATTAGACACAAAATTTGTCATAATCGCCCACTGGAATGTAAAATAGCAGGATACTTTAATTTATGCTTGGGTGTTGCAAAGTCGACTTTTCGTACAGCGAGTTCGGTTAAGTTGGCGCGATGTTAGGCACTTCGATCCTGCGCGCCGCCAACAGCTATAATGGTAGACCAATCGAAATGGTGGAGAGTCTTGACGTCACACAAGTTAACATAAAATTTGTCAAATTGTACGTACACGTCGCAGTGTGTGCAGTACTGCTGACAGTGAGCTCCTGAATTGACATGGTCCCTGGTTAAATGCACCAGGATATTGTAGAAGTGCACTTCAATGGAGGTAACCAGGAAATTTTCACCAGGGAGTTTTAAGAGTGCACACACACATACACACACAGATACGTTTTGACCCCTCCTTCAGTTATGGACCTCTGGTCACCCTGGGGTACCTCACCATGGGTTAGCCCCTTAGACTAGTAACTTGGGAAAATTAACTGTAACCCTGGCAATCGTTGCTATTTTAGCTGGTATTGCCGTATATAGCCCAACAGGCCGAGTGACTACAGTATCTCATCCTCCTCACGGAGCGATGAGATAAAAATCGAAAAGTCTACAGCACACCCAGTGTTCCCAGGCGGGAACCCATCCAAGTACTGACTAGGCTCGACGTTTTTTTACTTCGGTGATCGCACGAGAACCAGTATTTTCAACATCATATGGCAGTAGACAATTACTTTTGAGAAGAATATTCTTTTATTCATTACCTTTCCCTGTTGACAGCGGTCACTCGACTTCTTTTCTTCTTGCGCGTTCACCTGCTTACGACGTCAGTACACTCGCTTATTACCTTAATATCTCCATTAGAAAACTTGTCAGCCATCACTATATAGTACCACACCCCCTAATAAATCCTCCATTGACTTACACATGCATTAATTTGAAAAAGTGAAGTGGTCGCTAAAATCTTGTAGAAGTTTTCGCCAGGTACAACTACCCCTGACAAGGAAGCTGACAAGTTGGCCATTCATGGCAATTTCAATTTACCCTACTATGGCCGTGAAGAAGTTTTGCTAGCGGAGCTCAAAGCTTCCGTACCTTTACCCAAATCCTTTTTACTCAGTCAAAGCATAATTTACGACCGCCAGCTTCTAAGCCCATAATTTCCCCAAAATTGCTTTAAGTGACCCCATTTTACCATCAGGGATACTCCATCTAGTTCACTCTCATATCAAACTGACAAAAGACCCTATCCAATTCGGTAACATATCACAAACGTTATTCCAATGTCTCTTATTGGTGTTATTTGTGAAGACAGACAAATGGACGCATTAATACAACTATGAAATGGAGGCGTGCTACCATAAAGAGTATTCGAGCATATCGCTGCACTATCATTGAAAATGGAGGGCGTCATCCATGAGCAAAGTCCGCAAAAGAAAAGAAGTTTTGGACAGTTTTCTATGCTATTTTCAAAAGTCCAATGACGCATGCAGCGTCCCTTGATTAATGACCTTTGCAAATACAAACACATACGCGCCGACAGCTGGAGGTGGGGGGGGGGGGGGGGGAGGAGGCGATATGTCAGTACTAGAAATACGCCAAGGTACGTCCGCGAAACAGCTGTCCTAGGTGAATCCACTGCAATGAGTAATTCCTCAACTCAAAGAATGAAAATTCCTGAAGAGAGTCCCGGATTTTCCAAAATTGTTCTTTTTCTGAGAATTAACCACGACACAAAAAGTTTTCGGAAAAGTGGAAGTACTTTTAATTACAATATGTATGTAAGCGGTAGTCCTGTGGAGGTACATCAGGCCTAGTAGTGCATGCTCAACGTACCGTTAAGTTTGCGGAAAATGTGATCTGATTGTTCCGGTTGTCACTTATTTTCCCTTCTGAAACTCAACATCCCCAGCGCAACTTTTTCGTTGTTGTATATATGTTCGCACGGAATGAACCAGTATAAAGATTAGACATGAATTACGTTATAATTGGAACGTTTAACGGTATTTCAGACATGAAGCTTCATCTTTCATCACACGAATCAAATATCCATCGACTTAGGCGCTATCTACGTCGTTACTACACACTCTACAGTACGTACACAAGCGGTTGGCATGCTTTCTGACGTATAAATCGACCTAGATACAAACCGAAGGCGATCCATTTCAACGCGTATACATAACACTGTGACTGTACAATCATCCCGAAGGACGCACCACTACACGTGCGCCAGAGGGCATGGCCCGCGTGCCACCTCGTTGTATAGCACATGATCGAAGTACGCATATGGGCTGCACCGCTCGTACAGTACATTGCAATTTCTGCGGTCACTGGATGTGCTTGAGCTCCATTGAAAGCGCTGAGAATGGGTGCAAGTACGCTCGATCTAGATCGCATACGAGACAAGACAACCTACAATCTTGATGCAGCTTGTGTGCATTTCGACTGTAGCACCGGTCATTTCCAGGCCCTATGGGTCGCTTCACGTCTGAGTATCTTTGTTACGCCATAATGAAACTGTCGCAAGACGGCCTTTGTTAACTAAAGCTAATGCTAAGGGTATCTCAGCATTAAGGCCCGGTCACACTACAGCTAATTCGGATCGGAACACGATCATATTTTAAATTGTTCCTATAAATCGGAATCGGAAGGTAGGTCACACCAGCACGATTCGGCCAAGGGCAAATCACAGCGCGCATTTCATTCGTTTGTGACGTTATCAGCGACTTGGATTTAGCGGCGGAATGGCATTTTGCATGCAAAGACGTTGTTTATTACAATCCCCACTATGAGTAATTAGAAGAGCGGAGTACTTAGTTTTTCAGTTGTACTAGCAGTGATTTAATTGTGCAAAGTAATAAAAATTACTTTCGCTTAGTTTTCGGTGTTGCTTTTGAAGTTAGGATGCTGGAAAGTAGGCCCACATTTTCGATCGATTTTCTTTGGGTAACGGTGCTTTAACGCAGGTTATCGTGCACTCAAGTAGGCCTAACTGGAATACTTAAATGAAGGGTGTTTACAACACTTTTGACAAATTTCTGATACTAGCCACGACCAAAACTTCATTTTATACATCGGTAACATTACGAGTCAGATCGTCTAGTAATTGGGTGTATTGGGAAACATTTTCATTTCTAATCAGTCGACTACAATCGCGCGAACCGCTCACCATGTGACCGTTTTTGTCACGACCTTTCTGTACTTTACGGGCTCAGATGTTTGTAACGTACTCTGTGACTTGGATTTGGCGGGAGAAGGGCACTTTGCATGCAGGAGGTTATCGATAACCACCTCCCCGAACTACAGTAATTATAAAAAAAGTACTTCAGTTGCACAGCTTACTAGTGTTGCTCATCTTTGATTTTATTGAACAAAGCCCTAAAAATTACATTCTAGTTAGTAAGGATTTTGGTGTACGATGCTGAAGAGTCGATCAATTCTCGAGAGGTACCCGTGCTGTAACGGCGGTTTTACGTGCGCTTAACTAACTAGGACCGAGGGCGTTGCAGCTCTTTTGACAACCTCCTGAAATTGACCACAGTCAAAACGTCTTCTTATGCACCATACATAGTACAGCAACATCAAGGGTCAGATCGCCCAGTAACTGGGTAGCCTATATTGGTCTAGAGCAGGCGCGTAGGCAGGGATTTGCCAAGGAGGGGGAGGGGGAGCCTGTAGGCAAACTATCTAAGCGTAGCGCCACAAGAGGGTATTAGAAAATTTTGGCCGAAAAGGCCTCCCAGATAACTGGAAATGGCACTTTCCAGGCCTTGTAAGTTGCTTCTAAACATTTTGTCTTTTGAGTTACTAGCGATATCATAAAAAATCATTAAAAAATACAAAAAATATGCTCAAGGGGGGCGGCCGCCCTTCTCCCCACGCGCCTGATCTAGAGATAATGTCTTTTTCTTTTTTTGATTAAGAGCATTCAGCATTGGAGACTGCACAACTAAGATCTAATACTGAGCGAGCCTTTTTCTGAGAGCACATGACCCTACTGTTTGTGACAGCTAACATGAATGGGCGGAGTACGGACCCAGGGTCTCTTGCACTGGAATCTTGTATATCTAGCTTTAAGTTGATGACCCTTGGTTGTAAAAGCATGGTGGAGGCTCACCAGTGGCACACATAGAAGAGATGGCACCTGGGGTGCATCATCCGATTATAACCCCATGAAGGGATTGCTGTCGGTGGCGGGGCCGGGGAATGGGTGGGAATATTTGTGTTCAAGTGAGGTGGTTAAGATGCAGAATGGTGCTTTGGTAAAGCCTTGAATTGGTCATATATTAAAAATTTATATTATTTAGTTAATATTTCTTATTTTGGGGTTAATTTAAGAAGAGGAGGGCATAAAACCCTCCCCTTTGATATTTTTTTCATCCCATTAAGGATTGCCATGATTTAAAATGATGCTGACTTTGTTAAAGCATTGAACTGATTACAACTTTAGGAATTCTAATTCTTTAGTAATGTGTTTTTACTTTTTGAAGGGCATAAGGTAATGGTACGTGTTGTTTACACGGAGGAGTGACCCCCCCCCATCCCCTTTGAGGATCTTGCTTCCTCATGGTCGCCTAGATGCAAAATGATCTTTGGCAAAGCTTTGAGCTGATTATATCTTTAGAAACTCTCAGTGCTTCCTGTTTCTTTGGTAGGGCATAGTATTGCTTTAGGCAGGGTACCTGCGGCAGACCTCAATCCCCCTGCCCTTCCCCTCCTTACGCCACTAAGGCTCACCACTGTTGCCTCTTCCAGGATCCCATGTTAAATACAATACCAGATGGGAAGGTATTGCAAGTTGTTTCCGAAATATTCTACTTTGTTGCTACACATTAGCTTAAGTAGAAGTGATAACAAGCCATATTTCCTTCAGCCTGATAATGACATGTACTAGAAGCAATGTTCTACACTTTTTAACCACTGTTTTCCAAGAACAGAGCGCACTAGAGAGATCCATTCCACTGTTGTTTCTGTGCCTATGTATTAAACCAAGCATGTACATTGGACAGTAGGAAAATGCATTAAAGATTATATTCAACCTTCACCAACCTGAAATTTAAATGATCAGTACTGTTGATTGACCAACAAACTTTTCGAGCAAAGAGCTCAAGGGTAAATTTCACATGAGATGGCTGCAAAATGAAAGCTTATACCTAAACTACTTTCTCGTCGGGCTAACCAAGCACCATACATGCATACTGAGTTACATGCAAGTGAAATATGTACATGACAGAGAATGGATTCATGTTTTATGGCATGTCACAATTTGTCACGTCTCAAAATTTTCAAAATGTCACAGGAAAGGCTCAATTGTCACAAGTTTTTTGGTGCTTTTTCCATGTTTATATCACATCAACTTCGCTTTTGTTACACTACAAGAGACGCAATACTTGTCAGTACCGTAGAGTAAATGATGAATTCCATAATTTTACAATAAGTGAAAAATGGAACCACCACTAGATGCAGCATAAAATAACTACATGAAAACTCAACCGACTAGCAACCAACTTGGCTCAGCAGATTATCATTAACATTCATGAAAAAACAAAGATGCTGCATAGCCCTCTGCCTCAGGATGGTAAATGAACATCAGTACTACCCAGAACTGTGTTTGTCAGTCACTTATAAGTTGTCAAACAGGTTTAAATTTTGATATCTTTAATCACGTAAGTACAGTTTTTACACCAGTTTCCCTGACGTGCGTTTACGTTTAAAGGGCATCACCCACGAAATTTGGCGCGAAAATCTTGCTCACTGCAGTGTACATTATTCATGTAGAGATGTACACAAGAATTACGCGCCCTATTCATTAATCGTTACGAATAATGACATATGCCGATTTCGTGGGTTATCAACTTTAAATTCTATAACTGAGATAGCAACATCCAGCAAGTGATTCAGCTGAATTGAATTGTATTACACATGTTACAGTTGTTTGTTTACCATCCCTACCTTCCTTTTGTCACTGTTTTTAAACATTAGCAAACAAACTACACATATCTGATGGACTAACAAAATATAATAGGGAACAGAATTTAACAACCCACAACAAGACAATAACAATAGCCTATTTGGCTCAGCAGTCTAAAATAATAAAATAAAGACAGGTTTACCTGTACTTAAAGTAGATACAGGAGATGCAGTTCTTGCAAATTCTAACTATTAAAATCATAAACCACCAAAGTGAAATGCACATGTATGATGAAAACAACTCCATGGTGAAACTTTATGAAAAGCAAAACATGTGGTATCACTATCCACTGTGGAGGTAACACCAGGCAGCAGAGGTGTAATGTCAGAATGTTCATGCACAACTAGGCCTACAAGTTCATATGAAGTTAAGACACCCCTGGACAATTAATAGACAAATAAATGCTTTTTTTTACTTCAGTGTACATGTTTATGAAACCAAAGTAAAAGCATTTACTTATCTATATTATTCATGCACTACCACACACAAGATAAAGAGTACACATCATCATGATCACCCTAAAGAACACAAAGTGATGCAGGGACCCCAGTGGTTGCGTGCTTGTTCCTGGATAACATATGAAGGCATGCGAGCGCATGGTCAGTGAGCAGTGATAATGGCCTAGAATGGAAACACCAAGTGAAGATTTACCAGGACACCTTCACTCAGCTTCACCATCATGGGAATAAACCCCCCAATAAATCCAACTTGGCCATGGCTGGGGTGGGCCACACTAAAATGCTCACCAACTACCCCTGTACTTCATCTAGTACTTACCATTTACTTGGGAATTCCTTTTGTCACATTTTGTCACAGAATTCTCAAAATGTCACAGAATGTCACAGAATTTCAGGCAAACATGTTTTGTCACAGAATGTCACCATGTCACAGGGAATCCATTCTCTGACATGATGATGGATCTATGCAAAACTGAGGTTTTGTCGGCCCAGTTTTCATCATAATCTCCCCCCCCCCCACTCTATGAGACAAGCTAAGATGCATGTACATCTTAGACTATATGTGAAGCACACCAAAATTACCCTTGACCAGGCAGAGCATGGGATAAGTCCCTAACAATTCACAGAGCAGACTACCAAGCTCCCTCCCTCCTACCATTTGACAAATTAACTGCCAAAACGATTTGGTCACAAAGTATAATCCTTGCTAATACTCCCTTGCAGTGCCAGTGTCAGCATTTATGGCCATATAAATGGTCAGATGATATGGTGAGCACTAAACAAAGAAGCATTTCTTTCACCTGATCACTATCCATTCAAAATATACACTCAGAAATAGGTCAATTATACGTACACAAATAAGGGTACAACAAATAATTTCTCAAAAGATTTTCTTTATGCTAGGTGATACATTTCCACAGAGATCCATTGAAGAACAGATACATTACTGTTTAAGTCATGTCTCAATTCTGTCACCGGGTAACAATGCATAATTTATAGCTGAGGTGCATCACAGTCAAGTTCAAAACATCAGCTGAATTTTGAAACCTTAGTTGGTAAGTACATTTGAATATTCAGATCAAAAACCAGTAGAAACGTTCCAAATTACACATTGAAACTACTTAAAACACAGGGCAGCAGTTTCCTTGCTCTCTTGCTTATTTTACATGCAGTGTTTTTGCTCCTAAAGTTGGCACATTGTAGTGAATTCAGTTGCGTACCCTACACTTTCCAAAGTTTTATTTGGATAAGTTTTTCATACTTTAAGTGTTCCATCGAACATTTACTGTTCATTTTTCCAATTGCTCTTATGTTCTCAGTATACCACTGAGGGTATAGTTAGGATAAACTTCAGTTTAGCTATCTATATTATCACACTAATTACTTGAAAGTGTGTTGTACTAGCATTCTTCAAATATGTCCTTTTTTCTAACTGTGAAGAACAGAGTTTACATTTCTGCTTCCTTTATACAATCCAGCTATTCTATTTGGACAAAATGGAGAGAAGCACTACTAAATCTTGCTGATACGACACAAAATGCACAGTTGTGCAAGGCAGGCTTGGTTGCCAGTCGAGTACAGATGAATTGCTTGCATAAATTTCTTTCATTGTGTTCCCTGTTAGATACTGTACATCACAACATTAACAGGGTTAAGCTGTAACTGAAAGTTGTTAGCTTCCTTCTCTCCTGAAAGAAACAAAAGAAGATACATAACAAAACAGATGCAAAACACTTAATTGTATGACATTGTAGCAAATTTAATGTTTTCTATCTTGGGCAAATCAAATGAGTTTTGCCATGCTTTTGTCCGTTTAATATATTTTTCTTTCCTCCCTCACAAGAAATTGTCAATTATGTATACGTTTTTGTAATCTCCATGAATGCTTAAAAGCCGATAGCAATACATCAAGTCATGATTGAAGTGATATAACTATTTCCAATTGCGTGTTTATGCATACTACCAAGGAGGACAAAACACAAACCCATCATCTTGTCTACTCACCTAGTTCATTTCCTTCAAGTCCCCTGAATAACCAGTACCTCAGAGGGGATGCTGCATCCTCCCTAAACCATTGGGTTGGTAGCAACTCCCTGCCTAAACAGGAATAGCCCTATAGTTTTAAATACAGCTGATGACGGCACTTTGCTTGGCATTCATTCAAACAATACAGCTCCGCTCTGGTTGGTCAACAATGACTTATGCAGGCAGTTGTTTTCTCAATTAAGCTCCCACACAGTTTTATCATAGCCTCATGCAAGCAATTGAAACTCAGCGCAGGCTACTGTGTCCCTGTCCAGGAGGTGTACTAAGACAGGTGTTCTTTGTTTAAATTGGAGGAGGGGCTAAAAGTAAGGGAGAATTTTTTCTGTCTGGTATGAGTTGGAGAGCCTTTAAATATGACAGTCACTTACTCTCATTGTTTTAAACAGGTTCTGCAGTGTTGTATCTTCATCCCTCACTTCAGTCTATGATGTTCACTTCCGTCACAGCTGCAGTATACATGAATCCCAAATGTACAGCCATCTCTTCTGCACTATCTATCCTGTGAACAAAATTGGTTATAAGATAATATACTTTCAAGAACAAAAATACAATTAAAAATTTTCTTATATTCTATCCTGTATTTCTGTAACTGCAAACTCAGACAAATATCTGTTACACCCCTTTTAGGATGGAAAGTTAAACGTTCTGTGAACATGCATTGTGCCGAACACCATGTGAATAATTGTAATACCAACTTTAGCCTGTGTACATTCTTTCCAAGTTGATATGCTATTTGGTAATTTCAATACTGCATAACTAAGAGTGATTTGGTCGGTTGTTTAATGACCACATTTTCAGATGACTGATTTACTGTTTTAAAGCCAGCATAAAGACAAGACTGCACATCTCCTGGACAAATTTATTTTTCCCGTCTAAACATTTAACTGACTCTGGACAAAGGTGTTAATTTTATGAGCATTTATAGTTTAGTGATAAAATCAAAACAATGTTCCCTCCTTTTGAAACCTATATTTACATGTTTTCTGGCCTTGACCAATCCATACACTGCAAAAATTAAACAATCAGTATTGTGTAAAACCAAAGGTAAATATCCACTGTCCTTTCATTTATTTATTGTATTACCTACAGTATTATATAAAAAATTTTTCTTTCTTGCTTAAAAAAGCAAAAATATGTACTTCCCTATGTTCTTTCATTCTATGTCGTATGAATTCAAGAAAACATACACTAGATCTTTTTATGCAGAGCTTCTAGATATTTGCACATACAGTGGAATAGTGGTGGAATACCCGCAGTGGGTAATTGTTCTTTTTCCGGACTAGCCTTTAAGAGAGGAATTGGAAGGAAACAATTAATTAAAAGCAACAGAAAACATTACTTAGGAAAGCAGGTAATTTAAATTGACATTAGTGAAAGTGCCTCTGTATTAGGCAGTGAATGAAAGGTCAAATGATGCACATTATTCTCTTTAAAAGAGCAAAAATTCCAAAGTAGTCTGAAATTTTCCCCATATCTCTTCTTGCTTTCCCAAGAAATGAGAATCAACAGTCCTTCTTCCCATTTATACTGATCATGATTTTTGCCATATTTACAGTTCTGAACTAGACATATGTAGTAGACCATGGTGCATTGACTAAGTTTCCAATCAGCCCCCCCCCCCTTCAAAAAACAGGATACAGAAATAAGGCTAGACTCAGCACAAATTGACTCACCTATTCATAGCAAACTCATATTTGCTGATCTCAAAAACAAGTCAGTAGCTCAGCTAATGCATAGGCATATGAACCATATATTTCAGCTTGTAATAGAGTGTGTGAAGATGGCTTGCAAAAAGCTCAACGCTACCATCTTTATCAAGCAGTGTTCCAATTTTCATGTTACCTTTATATTTATGCAATAAAAATGGTACTAAGGATTAATACTGTTCTAATTGCAAAAGAAACTTTTTAGGCTGCAGAAATTTGCTAGGCCTGATGTCCCTTCTATGTCTTAAAAGCAGCTTACATGTGCCTAGTAAGGATGGGACTAAAGTACGTATGCAGCTGCATTAGGCAATTCACAAGTTTATGCAGACGTTGCCCATGCATTGTCTGAGCTTTGCCTGGTGATAATAAGATTTATTTTGATTGACAGTTTGAGACCTTCATTATATTTCAAACATTATTGTGGAATATGTCTCTACTTCCCTCAAACATGCACAACCTGTAAACTGCATGTGGCATTTGATGCTTTATTCTGAATCTGGCCTATGCATAGACCATAAACCTACTGGTCACATTCACAGGCCTATAGACTTGGGAGAGAGCTTTTTAAGTACGTAGAAACAGGCACTGACAAACTAAAGGATAATCCCAAACCCAAAGAAAAACCCTGACGGATCACGAACACAATGTCAAACCGACTACACATACCATGCAACAAGGAATAAAAAATCTTTGTTACTACTAAGATTTAGTACTGCCACTGCAGCCAACCCAAAAACAACACTCCAGCCCAACCACCACAAACAACCTCAAAACAAAGTCCCACAAAGACCACACACCCAAATCCACCACACACCCAAAGGCAACACTACGCCCGAAGGCAACACCACGCCCGAAGGCAACACCACGCCCGAAGGCAACACCACGCCCGAAGGCAACACTACGCCCGAAGGCAACAGCACTTAAAAAGCAACGGGGCAAATACAGGTGCACCTTGCCCAAGGGTGCCCCGGAGGCAGTTGTGGCAAAGGGTAACCTCATTACTCCCACGTTTAAACAAACTCCACAACCGGATGCAGTTTAAAGTCATACCTGGGTGGGTAGCCTTGTTCAACTCAGGGTCACTGTAAAGATGTGATCATGATCACGAACTTTTAATGCTGGATATTATTTATCTTTGGTATTGCAGCTAGCTCATTTTGATGGTGAAGCTGCATACCTTGTCTCTTGGGTTAAGTAAAGCAATAAGTAGCTACAAGCTAGTATAATAACTCACATAGGATATTACCACTGGACAGGCCTAGGGTGGGTATCAACCTTGATCTAGACCCATGCTTTTCATTAACAAAGGAAATGTTGCACCCACAGCCTACTGTGTTCACTGCGATTGTCTGTTGTCTTTGTAATTGGTAGGTTAACAGTGACATTGAACTGAGGCCAGCCCATAGCTACAGATGATGAATCCACTTCCCTGGTCTAGCATACTACGATCCATTAGACTATGCTCCGAATACAATGACAAAGCCTAATGCTAAATGGCACATAGACATCGGCCTTGTGTGTAGGCTATATGGCCTGACTGACTCGGAGGACTAAAGTTTGCAATCCTCCTGCCTTGATCATGATGTGCCCTCCAAATGTGCTACTCTGACTGGGCTTGTGACGATTGCATGCAGCATGACCATGAGACTGAGACTTCATTTCAATGAGAATTAAATCTAACATTAGGCCTGGCTAGGCTAACGTTATAGGCCTAACGTTATAGGCCTAACGTTAGGCCCTAGGCCAAGGCCTATAGCCTATAGTCAAATTAATATTAAGTTAGGCTTAGGGCCTAGGCCTAAAGTTAGACCATCTACACGGCCTTGGCGCATTACTATCTGGACCTAACCTTACACACCAAGTCTGTTAACTTGCAAGACTACAACTGGGCTGATTCTGTGTTTGTCAACGTTACCACTTCACTCTCCACCCAAGTATGCTACGAGGTAACGTTAACAGAGCCCCGTTTTAGGCCTGGAATGTATCCTGTGTATGGTGTGTAATTGTATAACGTTAGGTCTTACTGGGCACCATTGCTCAACTTCGCTTGTGAGAATATCCGTGTAGAACACTTGACCACAAAACACGAACAAACGCACCATTCCCACTGATTTTTTCTGCCTTTATGGTGCTATACTTGGCCTTGTCCTTGTGAAGCCTTGATACGTGTCATTCCAAAACCGAAACAAGTCATTTTTAAAGCAAAAGATTCGTCCATCAGGCTTTCTTGATGGTTGTGTGGCCAGAGCTAGACAGCTGAGCCGTAGCTATGGCAAATATGTTGCATGACGTCACAGAAACACGGGCGATGATTTAACAAAAAAAAAAAGAAAATCGGATAGCTTTCCGATAAAAATCGCTCTGCTATCCGATCAAACAAATAATAAAGATTGGAATACTTGATCGGAAAGCAATCCGAATCCGAAGTCGTTGTAGTGTGACCGTCCTCATAGGAAATCCACTATTCCGTTTTTTTTTTTCAGAAAAAAATCGGATCCGAATCCGAATTCGGAATCGCTGTAGTGTAACATATCACAAAAGTTATTCCAATGTCTCTTATTGGTGTTATTTGTGAAGGTGAACAAATGGACGCATTAATACAACTATGAAATGCCGACGAGCTACCATAAAGAGCATTCGAGCTTAGCGCTGCACTATCATTGAAAATGGAGGTCGTCATTTATGAACAAAGTCCGCAAAAGAAAAGAAGTTTTGGCCAGTTTTCTATCATATTTCTCTACATACTCCCGGATACCTTTTTTGGAGCCAAGAGGTGGGTCTGAACGGTAAGAAAAAGGTACAGACTGATATAATATATTTCCCTCACCTAAAGGAAGGTACAATTGCCGTAGAGTGAAGCCATTCAAGTCAGTCATACTGTAAAAAAGTCATTCAAGCTTGTCCTACAGGCACAGTCCGGTGATTGATGTAAGGCTGCTGCGTTTTGCGCACGGGAGCCGCAAAGCAAATGGCTTGTACGTATTTCTATGGAACTGCTCACACAGAAACTTTTTCCACAACGCGATTTGTCCCTAACAACTGGCTGAACAACTCCCTGGTACAAGCCATTTGCTTTGCTCAAGGAGTCCCTACTGCCATTGTGCTTGGTGCTTAGTATAAGAGTAGGGAAAACAAGGGAGTACGGAAAACAAGCCAGTGAGCCACAACTGGGAAAAAGGGCGTGGCCGGCCCGACTTAAACAAATTGGTTAGAAACTGAGCCGTAAAACCTCATCTCACTCTAACCCTAACAACTCCCCGGTTTGCGGCTCCCGCCCGCAAAACGCAGCAGATTTCGGTTTTGGTGAGAACGCACCTTAACACGTTCACTGTTAATGTGAGAACAGTTATAAGGTTATGTTTCTAGTTTTCGTGTTGGTTCAAAGTTGGTTCTTAAAGACTACACAGGTATAGCACACGAAAGAGAAACGTCAAACATAGTATTGATCGAGTTGTATCCGTCTCTGCATGGTACTTGTGGCAAAAAGTAAAGCACTGCATGCAACCACATGAGATGGGGAAACTAAGGCAAGCACATTTCATCAAAATACTAGATATGCCTTAGTTTATTAATTTGTTAAGTGGTGTCGCCCTCTGAAAAAAGTTACTACATGCAAAACATTTTCACTGAGTTCCAAAAACTAAGACTTAGGAAAAATGACTCAATAAATGATACATTAAAACTAAATTTGTCTTCACGCATTACTTTCTGTTAACAATTTGTCTTTATTTTTGTTAAATATTTTTTGCTATGTATCAATTCGTCTGAAATATTTGCAACATTTAGGTTTGACAGATACGATATAATTACCTGTCAGTGTAATATGCGCAAGGTGCTAATGATAATTAAGTGATAATGAGCAATTGATAAACCTCATTAAGAATGATTCATAACACTCGTTTACTTCTTGTTTCTCTTATAACTCCCAATTGAATAGTACTGCTCAGTTCAATAGAACAAAATATTCAAAAAGCTCACCTTTTTCTCTGATAGAGATGAGAAAATATCACAATTACATACGTGTTGATTAGGTTGTTTGAGAAGGAAGTACAGTAAGCAACGGCCGGTATTTTTAAAATGACTTTCGATAACTGTTAAAGTATCGTGTGATCAGTCTATTGCCTTTCTTCCTTGTGAAACCAAAAAAGTGCTTGCTGTTACAATGCGCAGGGTTGACAAAGTAATCTAATATCCTTTTTTACAAAGCTTCCTGAACTCCCATTCTCCTTCTCTCATATTTGATGAAAAATATTTGTCATAATTTGTGAATGGATCGGGTCTGCAAATGGCAAGTTTTATACATATATTCCATTTCAACACCCAGGATTCGACAATCTTCCCCAATAATTTTGTGGAAAATATTCAAGAAATAATTTTGAGAAGACGCCTTAAAACCATACGAATAATCTCGGCATAGTTAACGAAAGTGAAATTACTGAATTAGATTTGCACCACTTTGTGTTTTATAGAATTGGTCAAACAATTTGATTTACTAACTGTATCAGACTGATGATTTGTATATTATTTGTCATAGGCCAATCCATGGGGCTGTAAGTGTACTAGCATTTGGCGTATTTCCCATCTGTGGATAATACTTCATGGACGGGAAATAATGGTCGTGAAATACTCTGTCGCACAATGCATATAATTGCTTTCTCTTCAAGGCACTTTCATAGGCATTATATCAAATTGTTATAAATCTCTTTGTTTTAAATTGGGGTAAGGGAAATAGAAACTCTCTCGTGCTTATTTCCAATAAACACTAGAAATACCTTTATTAAGTGGTGTCGTCCTCTGAACAAGCAATGTTAGTACATGCAAAATATTTTAATTGAGTTCTAAACACTGAGAGAAATAACTCAATAAATGATAACACAAAAATAAATTTGTCTTTATGCATTATTTTCTGTTAACGATTTGTCTATATTTTAGTTAAATATTTCCTGCTGTGTATCAAATTGTCTGAAATATTTGGAACAAGTAGGTTTGACAGATATGATATAATTACCTGTCAGTGTAATATTCGCATGGTGTTAATGATAATTAAGTGATAATGAACAATTAATAAACCCCACTGAGAATGACTCATAACTCTCGTTTACTTCTTGTTTCTCTTATAACTCCCAATTGAATAGTACTGCTCAGTTAAATAGAACAAAACATTGAAAAAAGATCACCTTTTTCTCTGAAGGAGATAAGGAAATGTCGCACTTTACATTAAAATTACTTACGTGTTGATTAGGTTGCTTGAGAAGGAAGTACAGTAAGCAACGGCCTGTATTTTTAAAATGACTTTCGAAAACTGTTAAAGTATCGTGTGATCCGTCCAATGTATTTCTTCCTTTTGAAACCTTTTTTCAACATGTCAAAAGCTGAAATGTGCATACTTTTTACTTTTACAATGTACAGTTTTGACAGTGTAATCTTACATCCTTTCAGCTTTCAGAACTCCTGCTCTCTCTCCCCTCATATTATGAAGAATATTTTTCATAATCTGTGAATGGGTTGGGTCATTAAGTGGCAAGTTTAATACATTATATTTCAACACCCAGAATTCGATAATATTCTCCAATAATATTCTAAAAGATACTCAAGAAAGAATTTTGAGATGAAGCCTTAACCATGCCGAGACTATTTGTATGGTTTTATACTTCTTGAAATTTCTTGAATTGTAGATTTGCACCTCTTTGTATCTATAGAATTTTTCAAACCAGGGCTTCTATAAGGTGGTAGCTCTGTGAAGGGTTCATTGACACATTTTCTATTTTCGTTAGGGTAGCAAAACTGTAATACCACATGTGGAACTACTGTTCGAGACCAAAGAGAAACATTTCTGTTATGTTTCGTTTTAAGCTTATTTTCATAATGAAATATTTCATTAGTAAATTGTGAAACAGAATTAATTTTGATATGAACAAGCTACACAAGTAAACAAAGACTTAAGGAAAACCAGGTGTTTCGTTTTTTTTAGAGGAAACAAAAGGTTTTCTAAATTTCTTATTTCTGCAAATTTTAGACCTGTTTTTGCTCATAATGCAAGAATGTTAAATTTTTATAAAGGTAAACCTTGACACCCAGGTACAGCAAATACATCATCTCTGTAAGTTTCAAGCTGTATGATAAATTTTTGACTGAGAAATGGTGCTTCTAAGTATTGAAAAAAATCACTTTGAGAGGGGGCACATACTCTCCACATAATTTACAATATCTCAAGTGTATATTTTATTACAAATGCACGTCGTATGGTTTTGGACGTAGAGTTAAACAAAATTATATTTCAGACAAGAAATTTAATGCAGATTGGAAACTCTGATTCATTTGCAACTTTCAGGATTTAGCTTCTATGTTTGTTAATGTAAATACGCAAAAGTTAAAAACGTATGATTTTAAAATATGTTGTGGTTTTTATTGAATGGATTCAGTCTTCAGGTTTTAGGTATCCCGAATGATATCACGTGCTCCCTGACAAATCCCGAATCATGGAATTTTTCAACATGCATCACAGAGAGAGAGAGAAAAGAGGTTCATTGGTAAATCAGTCGAAAAGGTTGACGAAATGTGGGTAGGGCAGAAAACAACTTACCATGAGTTGGTAACACATGCAAAAATGATATAATACTTTAAATTTTCCAGTTTTTCATTAGGTTAAGCCCCTTAAAGAATGCTTTGCCCTTTTGATAATAATCTTTTTCTAAATGAGCTACTGAGTATTCCAACAAAATACACTCATAACGTTTTTTGTGCCATATTTTGCTACGACCTGAATTTCCTTTTATTCACATCTCCTCATTTGAGTCAGCTTTGATAAGGTAACTTTTTAATTTACCCGAGAGGCCTTCAAAATGAAAGGTCTCCGAAAGATTGAAGATAGGAGAATGGATAAGTGATAGTTTAAATATTTTCAAATTAAATTACCTTGATTGAAAGGTAGGTTAAAATTTTATTAAGACAGTACTGAAACGTTGAATACCATGGTAAAACAATTCTTTCGCCCATTGATTCTTAGGCAAATCACTTGTTTTAGTTGGTTACTGGTTATACTACTAGGGAGTGTTAATGATCTGAAATATCTTTTCAAGGAGCTGCTGAGTTTTCTACCGTCAGGCCTAAAGTAACCCTACACTGTTAAAAAAATAACCGTTATTTCACGGTAATACTGGCAGCTGGGATTCCGGTGCCCGACCCAGTATTTTACAGTTGTGCGTAAATCTAACAGTAACTGTACCTATGTAGCCACTTTTATTCCTGAACACTGTACAGGCCTCCCCGTGTAGTATTCGCTAATAAAATGGTTATATTCCTGTAGTTACTATAATATCTAGGCAACCTTTAAAATAACGTTGGCTACCGGAACCCTGGCTGCCAGTACTTTCACTGTAAAATTACACCTTTTTCTAACAGTGTACCCAACAGGTTGGTAGTATATAAGCAAACTGGCCGGTAGGTGGGAAATTCCAAATTTCTTACTTTATGTGCATGGTTGAGAAGTATCGAGTTACAAGTAACGTCGTTACTGTAACGAGTTACATTTTGTGTAACGGAACCCTGTAACGAGTTAGATTTGCATTTCAGTAACGGAGGAAGTAACGAGTTACAATTCTGTGAAAAAGTAACTGTACATGTAACGGCGTTACATTTGGGTCCCGTTATTTTCCCGTTACAAATAGTCAAAATGACCACAAATTGCATTTTACCCGAAGCAGTAACAGAAAATTTTCAAATTGATGACACTTTGGTAGTAAAATGTAAAATTGTTTTCGATATACTTATCATTCATCGCTATTATCGACGTCGCCCTCTCCAACATCAATTTTATTCACGATTAGAATTAGAAGTTGATATTAGATGCACATGCTACAGGCTTACAGGGCCACTTGATTGTCTATTGAACTTTAAAATTGATTTGTGTGTCAAATTACTTATTAGACAGATGAATGCTTATTATCCATTAGACCGAATCTTTGTGCGATTTGTTGAAAAATACTGAACTGTCCTCTGGCAAACTAAGGCTCAGCTGACTTTATAAAGTATATAATATATTATAAAGTATTATACTAAGTAATGTCAGCTGGGCCTTAGTTTACTCATATTGTCCTTTAGTGGACACAGTGGAGATAGTGCACCGTGAGAAACGGGTTGGCCTATAGGCATTCAAATACCAGGCTTACTTTAAATGTTTAATCATTGCCTCTTGAGACGTTAGGGCTGGACCCAAGTCCACCCTATCCGAGTCGGAGCTAACTGCGATTCTAGATTCCAGAATCTTTCAGAGCATAGCACTACCCCTCAAATTCCTGACAGTTCTGATTTCAATGGCACCAATTCCGAGACATGTCTTTCTGCCAGTGTATAGAATATCAAACCTACAGATGTTTTAGTTCTATCGTACATGTCCACCATTAATAAAGTCTTCGTTTGCACTCACTTCCATAGCCTGGCCTCCTCAGTTATTTAGTTGATTGTGTGTGACAATACTTTACATCTGTACATTGTGCACAAATGGAACTTTAAACACTTTTAACGTAACTTTCATATTTGAGAACTCGGCTGGAATGAACTCCGAGTCCGAGTCCAAGTCCAGTTACATCACATTCCGTAAATATTTAGATTCCGGAACTTTCCATTCCAGGCAAATTCCTAGTCTAGAAAAACGCTCTTGAGACCGGCTTTAAGCTAACCAAATCCGGACTCGTGCGTTGGAGCCCAGTACATTATACGGTGACAAACGTCGGTAAACACCTTGCTTCCATTTATGTATCTAATTTAATATGCATGGTATCCTTATTTGATGAACCAAACGTATGAATTAGGCTATATTCTTTTCAATTTCCGTAACTCCTTACACTGGAATAATAGGTTAATATAAAAACAGCAGAATATTGAAATGGTCAATGGCGTTAAAAGTATCCCAATAAAGCTAATTGAAAGAGAAGAAATGTGTCCGACTTAAAGCTTCACCTATTGTAAAGGGAAAGTGAATTATGGGCACATGGTCTGCATGTATAAACTTCATAGTATCACCATTTCTATGCATTGTTTTATATCGACACAATGTGAAACAAGACGTTTAATCGGAAATATCACTTAGTCCAACCTTTAGCTGTGAGGTTTTCAAATTTTACTGTTAACAAATATATTCATCCTCGTATCATACCCTAATATGCCTAATTATGCCTTTGAGGGGAGAAGACTTTGATTACTGCTGAAACAACGCTCTTCCCCTATCTGGCATAGCCGCTAACCTCTCTAAATTAGCCGACTGTGTGGAGTGATGGGAGTATAAAGATTTCCACCCTCATAGAAGTACTGTCGTAACTGGAAAAGTTTTGGTTATAACCATATTCGTCTAACAAATAGTTTGCGTAAGCTCCGACACAGTATCATGATTCGCTGCTTCATGATGAGCATTTGGAGCCTCTGCGAGAATGCCCATTGAAGATCAGCTAGCATCATTAACCTTCTTTGGGGAACACCTAAGGATAACCGGCACAAATGAGGTGCCGGTCGTCTCATGTGTCCCCTTCTTACTAACTTATTATGCCCCCTCCATTTCAGGTACCGAGGTACCGTATGTAGTGTACTTTAATGATTGCATGTATGCATTGATGGAATAGTAAGTCTGGTATTTCAGGACGTGATTGATAGAAAGAAGTTCGAATAAAGATGACCGACAGCCAGTGACCAACTGTAGCTCACTCTCCATTATTTGGGCCTTATTGTCGATACGAAGGACACTACAAAGGTGACGAGTATGGTAAACTTACCGCCCAGCGAACCTTCAACCCAGAAGAAGAAGCCGTTGCGGATAGATAGCGTAAATGGAAGGAAACGTTCGATTTTTACATCGGCGCGTGCGGGGTGAGTGACGACAAGCAGAAACATGCGCTGCTATTGCACACAGCAGACACTGAAGTACATGATATCTTTGACACGTTAGAAAACACGGAAGATGACTGTGCCACAGCGATCCATGCTTTTACAACTTATTTCGAACCCAAACAAAACTTAGCCTACCAGAGGCATGTTTTCAGGCAAATAAGCCAAGAAAGTGGGGAAACAATTAACAATTTCGTAACCAGAGTTAAGAAAGCTGCGAAAACATGTGATTATGGGACACTGTATAATGATATGGTTCGTGATCAGGTGATCGCTAAGTGTAGATCAAACCAATTACGTCGTAGACTATTGCGTGAACCCAATCTAGACCTAGAGAAAACTCATGAATGTAGCAAGGGCTTCAGTGGCGGCTGAAAAGCAAGCTAACCACATGGCAAATGTGAACAGTAACGTAAGCCTGTCAGGTGCTGTAGGCGGAAATGTACAAGCAATCAGAACAAATCAACAAAAACCAAATAGGCAAAGACAGGACACAAGGCCTAGTAAAGGAATATCAAATGGGAACAGACAGATCCAGTGTTTCAGATGTGGGCGTATGGGACATATGAGGCCTAGTAAAGAAATATCAAATGGGAACAGACAAATCCAGTGTTTCAGATGTGGGCGTATGGGACATATGAGGAAGGACTGTCATTACCAAGGGCTAACAGTGTAGCAAGTGTGGAGGACTAAACCATTTTGCCAAAATGTGCAGGAGTAAGCCATCCTATCAACCCAGAAATGAGCCATCCCAACAGACATATGGAGGACCAACCAGATCAAAGCGTCAAGACCGAGCCAATGCGGTTAAATTGTTTACTGAGGATGATACTTATTATGCCGTTGGTGCTAGTGAGACACAAGATGCAATCCCAGAACCACAGACTCCAGCGACTGATGACTATGTGTTTACGGTGAAAAGTTAAGATGCTGACCGAGTTGACCTAACTATTGAATGACAAACAGTGACCATGATAGTCGATACTGGAGCTAGTTGCAATATCATAAATCATGATGAATGGACTAAGGTAAACAAAGGTAATAATGGTAGGTTGCAGTTAACCAAGTGTAACCGTAATTTGTTCCCATATGGTACAAATGTCGTGGATCGGAGTGATCCAAATATTTGCTGGGGTTTCCCAACTGGACTCTCACAGGAAACAAATGATGAACAACTTTCACTTTAGTGATTGGGCTGATATATTCTCAGGTCACTAGTAATGAAATGATGACACACAGCGTGTTAAAGACTGCAAAAGAATAGACCTCAAAAGATGACTAAAGAGATCAAAGAAAGAAAGAGTACCTCTGGGAGAAACTCCACAACTGGAAAATAATAGAAAACACACCATGTTAACAGTCGGATATACTCCCAGAGGGACACAATATCATAAACACTTACATAAATATGGGACAATCAACTACTCAAATCACTGTTAGGTCACATCATTACCCGGTGCAACACCCAATAACTAACTATCAAACACATTTGTGAAGCCCAGGGGCCTATACAATAACTGTTACCGTTAACGTAGCCTTACAACAATTAGTTAACATTCAGTACAGCCTAAGCTTATTTATACGGAACCTTTGCAAAAATTTGTTGAAATGACGAGATGTGATAAATTGCCCATTTCATTACGTTTTCAGAAAATTGTGCTTTACACACTTGGAAAGATGTGAGAAACTTAATATTTGCAGACAATTGTTGAAATGACGAGATGTGATAATTTCTCATTTCAATATTGCTCTGTTTTTTAGACGAGAAACTGTCTTTACATCTTGCCATCTTGCCATTTTCTGTTATAACTTACTAGCCAAAAAGATATCGTGAACTCATGACACTTAATGCGTTTCCGCATCTTGCACTAGGATTTTCTCAATTAGTAAAGTCTTAAACAAAGTCTAAATTACAATTGAAAGGCCAACATTTTTAACTTTGAGGGAGTTGTTCCAACGTTTGTCCATTTACACCAGTAATTCTCAACCGCGGCGGCCCTTGGGACTCTCGTTGCCACACCTGGACTGTCGTATATTATAAAAGAAAAACCTTAACATAGTTGGAAAGAATACAAAGGGCTTTGTTGACACGTACTTTAAATTACGTATCTTAAAGTTACTACTTGAATATTTTCCGTTATAGTTAGTTCCCTAAACTAGCAATAGATTGACTTCTTGTAGTGTAGTGCACTTTATGCCGGACTTCTTGGGCTGTCTGATCAACTAATAGCCCCTTGTCAAGAAATTTATTTTTTCTTGTTGAGAAGCATGTGCTTTATATCATGCCACTCATTATGCTTATGCAGGGTGTGCCACGCTATGAGTATGTTTGTAATGCCAAAGCTCGTGAGAAAGTTATTTTATACTTGAAATCGAGTCGACAACTCTGCTGCTTAGGATAATTGGGACCAGCAAAATCATATTGTAAATCCCACGGTGGAGTTTATATTGGTCACTGAAGGTACGACTCTGTAAGTAACCTTTAAATATTTGTAAGAATACATTGTTATCATAGTCGTAACTCCTGACCACGTGATTCCGACGCTCGAGTTCCCTATACTTGAGTTAATGCCAGCAGTGATTGTTGGTGGTTCAATTCGGTCTTTTCAGTTACCTGATGACGTCAGGGAGCTGGTAGTAAAGGTAGGCAATCGAAAAGAGTGAAGGCCGAACCAGTCAGAAAAAGGAATAAATTACTGAGATCGTGGTTCCAGTAATCAATGAAAGCCTTAACGGACACAACCTGGTTAGACCACGCTAAAGCAAAACTCTTTCGTAATACTCTTTCTTAGTTGAAAAGAGTTGTCTTCATCATTTTATCACACTGAAAGTGTGAGGCACGAATAACTTTGGCTTCGCAATCCCTATCTCAACCCGTCGCCCTTGCCAAGTCCCCAGGATGTTTATTCCATCCCTGTCGGGGACTTTGGCCCACAAAGGTGGCCGGTTCCATGCCCCTCCCCTCCCGTTGGGGACACTTTAAATTTCGTCGGGGAGCTAATTAGGTATGATCAAGTATGAATCCCCGACAGTGACCAGTCGTCTGGGCAGTTTCCTCTTTTTGCCCTTAAGGAGGGCAGATTCTTCAATAAATACGCAAACGTTTGAAATTTACCACATCAAAACTCTATATTTTCACATTTTTCAACGAACAGGCACTTTTTAAAATAACCAATAGGCTACAATTAAAACGCAAATTTTTCAAAACCTAACGAGTTGCGGGTACGCAACTCCTGGATACTGTGTACTTCTTTACAGAAAGGGAATAGGAGGAGGACTGAAGACAAAGTTATTGACAGGAAAATGCCGACGTGCATTCCCCTCCCTCCTTGGCGACGCTACACATCTATGTTTGGTAACGTTTGAGAATCACTTATCTATGTCTCTATAGATTGCGAAAATCTGGCAACCCACGCATGGCTCATGCAAGACTGTAGCAACGAATTTGTGTTTTACACCTCGAATTCCTGCTGTCTACGATCCTAGGGCCTTCTAAACGTAAGCCATTCTAAGACGCTTTGAATGCCAAAATTTTCGATGTTTGCCTCAGCCATGAAGGTCAAGTGTGGTCCTGTACAGTGGTTCTCTCGAGAAACCGCCCACTATCAGTTCATGTTAATACATTCATATAACATATCGAGGCATTGATTTCGCCTTACTTCTGTTCCTACGAAACCTAAATTCAATGTAGTAGAACCAGGGAGTTGTTATCCGGATAACAACTCCCTGGTAAAAGTAACCATTGTTACATCCTCAATAACCAAATTGCCAATAAAAACGTGACGGCGTGGGGTCAACGGGAACTTTAGACAAGGTGCTATGGAGCCATGCAGGAAAGAAGTCCCAGAAGCCATGGATATTTGCAAAATTTTCTTGTCAGAATGAACCATTTAAGGGAAAAATCAATCCTCCAAATAAGCTTTTTCGTAATTACAATTGCCACAAGGAATTGTGGGATGCATGGAAGATAAACAAATCTCGTTCAGCACACATAGCTTCAAAATGCACGTTATTTGGGAAAGATTATAAAGCAATTTTTTAGACCAAGAAGATGATTTCCGTACCGTTCAAGACACAAAACCACAGAAAGTACCCAACTTACACTCCGGTCTGATCTGAAAAGGAATGGTTGAATATCTTCTAAAATAAGCACAGTTTCTTAGCGTGTGTTGTGGGTACGGCAGTGTGTTTATCTCCAGTTTTTCAACATGTGCGAATGCGCAGTCGAAACTTCGAAAAGGCTTTGTTAGGAAATATCAGCTACATCTTATACTTTTCTTATTGTGCTTTTAACATTATCTTTTATGATTACCAAAACAAAAATGTTTCATATTAAAGGTAAACTAAGTAGTTATTCTGCATAACTTGAACAATTCCGTAACAAAAACATCGCCATTACCATGAAATAGGCTACACAGAGCCATGCATTAATTACAGGGTACGGTGGTGCATTCAATTGAAATGGGGTGACTGAATTTTCCCTTTAACAATTTTAACTGGCATTGTAAACACACTAAAGAAACTAGAACTAAAACTTCAAAAGTAACAAAAAGATCATTGCTTTTACCATATGAGCATTTACTGATTCGTTGCCGAAGGTAAAAGCAATCTATGTAACCACGTGGGCGATTGTCCGTGTGTGTATGCATGTGTGTAATACTATGTGAAACCTGGCTTGAAACACGATATCTCAAGATAATAATAATGGATAATTTAATTTTCGTACATAAGATATAGCATAATTATATGAAAGGGAAGATCTCTGTTGCTTTTGGTGGAGGTGAACGGTCATTTGAGATCACCAGAGGTCAAAAACCGAAAAACCTTGTAAATACGAGATCTCTAGGTAGGAAGCATGAAAGCTTTCCACACTTGGCATGTAAATGCGTTATAGTGGAAAGATGAGCCCTATTGATTTCGTCAAAGGTAAAAGTTTATCTGAGGTCACCGGGGGTGAAAATACGAAAATTTTCAGAACTGCTTGAAAACACGATATCTCAAGATAGCAATGATGGACGATTAATCTTCATACTTGGAATATGACTTTATCATAATGGGATGGATAATTAGTGGTGTTCAAAGGCCATTAAAGGTCATCAGATGTCAAAAACCGAAAATCTTGATAAAACACGATATTTCAAGACAGGGAGATGGATCCTTTCATATGTAAATGTGTTACTTTTAGAGAGATAGAACCCTCTGAGTTTGTTGGAGGATGAAGGTCATATGAGGTCATCAGAGGTGAAACTACGGAAAACTCGTAAACTGAATAGACAGTGGGCGGTGCATTCAAATTGTGTTCGGCGTTTCGTGACTAACGAACAATTAGGGCTAAATTTTTCTTCCATTCTAAAGATGAAGTTAAAGAGGACAAGATTTATTTTGTCAAAAGCATATTAACTGTTACACTAATAATACTAATTTAAATTACCTAATTATGAACAGGTTAATAGAATACTGAGACTATAGCATAATAGAAATAACATATGCTAAATGAGTTCTTTGACGGCGTAGTGGATAAGAGCTCGGTTTCTCACGTAGACGGTCCAAGTTTTTTCATTGTTTTTTTTTTTGTTATATAATTTTTGGTGGGGTTCAAAGGTCGTATGAGGTCAGCAGAGGTCAAGTTGTGAAAACGTCGAAAAAAGGGATATAGTCATGAAGTATAAATATAAGGGATGAACAAATCACCCCTTTCATCAAGGGATCACTAAGTCTTTGGGCTTTCTGGTAATTGTTTCACTTTAAGTTCCAAAAATGAGAAATATAATATACAAAAGTGGTATTATGATTAACATGGTAAACATTACATTGTGATGGCTTTTTTTCTAATGATAACAGTTTTGTATGAAAATTTTTGGTCAGCACCAAAGTGGCAATTACTGCGAGCCAAGCTGTTTCACCACCATTCAAAGAAAAAGAAAAACCTGAATGAAGAACACTTTTATCTAGAAATTGTGCAGAATAGCCGCAGAATCCATTTAAACTAATTCAAGAGATATTTTCAGCGAGGATCCTTGGACACCCTGCATCTAGCTTAACGTCGTCGGCCAAACCTAACAAAATGCAAACTCAGTTAGAAGTTGCTTTCTTGTGGGATGTTTTTCTACCGACGCTCATGGCTATATCTATGTTTTAAATAAACCATCATTCTTAGTCCTTACTTTTCGTTAGGAACGTATACTGTACACCAGACCCTCAGCAGTAATAAAAAAAAGGAAAGGGTTATAGTACACTAGAATATTGCAAAATTCCTACTTAAAGATGTAACGTGTATAAAAAGTTCGATACTTGCTTCTCTTAAATAAATTTAGGCCACACCACTGCAATAAAGTGTATTTAGTGTATCATTAAACTAGTACAAGTTACAGTGGCGGATCCAGGGGGGGTCGCCGACGTCCGGACCCCCCTCAAATTTCCCAATTTGCCCTTTTTCAAAATTCGGTTTTTCCACACTAGCCTTAAAAAAAAAAAAAAAAAAAAACGAGACAGTTTCACAGGTAATGACAGTTGTCCAATTCCGAGGAGATTTTGGTTACCCCCATCCAGTATCGATCAATCCATCTGTAAAAGTCTAGCAGAAACTTTCGGCAATATGTGACTATGGTAGCCTATATTGCCCGCCCCGAAACACGAATAGTGCAATCGTTTTACAGAGAACGTGACTACAGTATGTCTTACTGCCTGCGTGACAGTCAGGCTTTCTAATCACTGTTCGCTTGGAACCACGTGTGGCGTGCTTCGGCATTCAAAGTAATACAAAACACGCAGATATTAAGTCATACTAGCTAGCGCTTTATGCAACGTATTTCTATTAGGTTTTAATATTGATTCCAAAAGGTCACTGCTAGTTTTTTGGTCTTGCAACATAATGACACTCCTAAACGCTACATCTACGAAACCTTCCCAACAACCGCTAGTATCCCTCCTCTCATGAACAAGAGAGAGTAGGTAAATACGTTTCGCTATTCAGGGTCTGGAATTAATCTCTTCTTTTATTGTGTTGCCCTAATGATGGGAATAAAAAGCCAATCTTAGGTTAAAGTCCACAGTCAAGAGTTGACCAGAAGTCACAATAGACGAATCGGTGTTTGTTTCATTTTAACGTTACTATATAAAATCACCACCAGGTCAAATAAAGCAATGTCAGTCGGTTCAATTTTTTGACGTCTTTGGACCGATGACCGGTCTGCTGTCGCAAATAAAAAGCAAACATTCGACTTCAGTCATCTGCTCTGACAGAGTATTTTTGCCAGTCACGCCACAATTATATAGGAAACACAACATAGATCATTTTAACCCCCTCCCCTAGTCGAGATAGCGGTGGCGCCAGGTGGGGGAAGGGTTCATGCCCCCCGTCGGGGAAGGCTGGCACCCTATCGGGGAAGTTTTACAGTTTCGTCGGGGAGTCTTAGTCGAAAGTATGCAGTCCCCGACGACAACTAGTCGCCCCGACGGTTTACCTGTGTTTTGCCCTCAAGCGGATAATTTCTCTACTAAGAACCCAAAATTTTCAGCGCGCTACGCGCGTTGTAGAGTCACTGTTTTCTTCAATAAGTCCATTCCACATAGCAGGATCGCACAAACAGGGAGCTGTTTTCGGATAACAGCTCCCTGGCACAAGTCCTGTTCACCTTACCAAGTAACATATAGGCAGAGTACATATTTTATGCAGGGAGCTGTTATCCGAATACAGCTCCCTGGTTTATGTAGAGGTCGTAACTTTCATCCAATATCGCAAAGCCTAGTTAGTGTTCTCTTGTGTGTGTCATGCGGTAGCAGCGGTACAGTCAGTTGGTGAGCGACTTGCGGAGCAAAGTGTGGCTATTTCATCGTGTAGTCCAGGTGGTTTCGATACAATACATGTTACACCCGATACGGTCTACAGACCTTACAATTTTTTTTCTTTTCGTCATATGTTTTATGTGTAAGCCTATCAAAAATTTTCGCCCGCTTCGCGCACTTTTCAACTTTACGATCCAGATTCAAAGAACACTATCAGTGCGCAACTCGGATCTTGAAGTATCAAGCAATATAATGCAAACTATGCCTGCAATGGCATGGGATAATGAGGCTCCTCCATTTGCCCTTCTCATCATCCCCTCGAAATAGGGAATGTCGGAACTTGGGGCAGCTGACATGTCCCGTCCCCCTGTTGGGAAAATTCTGCCGCCACTCATGTTTGCTTTTCTTAATTTGGCTTTCATAAGGTTAATTTCTGGGATAAAAACCAAAATTTTCGGTGGGCTTTGTCCACTCTTCCTCAGTTCCGTTATACATATAGATAAATATAGTACAAACCCTTTCCACCTTTTCAAGTTAATAAGTAGAATACATGGATTTATGTAAATGTCGGGAACTGAATCGCATTTCGCTAAACCTGGTTAAAGTTCACTCGTGTCTGTCGTACGGTACGGCTAGTGACTCGAGGAGGGAAGTACAATAAAGTTACGCCCGATAGGGCCCAACTGCCCAATCGTTCTATATAAGCTTTAAATTAGTACAAATTCTTAAAAGTGTAGGCTGACCCCAAAATTTTCGCGCGCTTCGCGCGCATTGCCAATTCCCCGTTTTGATTCCAGTTTTTCATGTCTCTTAGTTTATCCTTTCTTTGTCAATATGCGGTAAATTGTATAATTGCTGACGTTTATGGGAACCAAAATTAAAAAAAAAAAAAAGAAAACGAATGTGCCCTTTTTATGTTGGACCCCGCCTCAGAAAAGACCCTATATCCGCCCCTGCAGAAATTGTCCTCTTGGTAGAAAAAACAGGTAAACTAGTAGTTGTCGGAGATTGCATGCTTTATCGTATCTACTAAGACTCCTAGGCGAAACTAAAATTTTTCCCCTTTGGGGGCCAATGCCCCCTTTGCCCCCGGGATTTGAGCCACTGTTCACACAGGGGCGGATCCAGGATTTCTGAAAAGGGGGGGGGGGGCGAAGTTGTTCGACCTGTGATTGATGGCACTATACCATCTAAGCGAAGCGCCACCATCAGTTGGCGCGGAGCGCACAAGAAAATTTTTGACAAAATAGACCTCCCAGATCGCCGGAAATAGCACTTCCCATGTCTTATTTTTGCATTTTCTGCTTCATATAATTTCATGTCTCAACTCTCAACACATTAATTTTTCCACAAGTCTTTAACAGAAGACAGTTATCTTAGGTACAGTGCCTTACTACAATTCATCCTGTTCAAGGCGTCTAATCAGATCTTTAGTAGTTCATGTTCTAATTTGGTGAATATTGACGGACTTCCTTGAGAAATTTGTGACCCATATCTTAGTTCGACTTGATGCCAGGACCCAGGACCATTTTGTCCAAGTTTGAATCCCGTTTTACTTAGTGGCGTACCCAGGATTTCTCTCACAGGGGCATACAGAATGTTGTGTGATCGCCGGCCAGGGGGAGGGGTCTAAGGGGAGGGGTCTAAGGGGAGGGGGTGTCCCCCCTCCGCTCCCCCTAGATCCGCCCCTGTAACGCCTGTCTAACTGTCACTATATAAGTTTTATTTTTATTTTTAATTTTATTCTGTTCATGGTTTGGATCATTTTGTCTGAATGCTCTTAGTTCTAATTTCTATGCGATGTATGACTGAGTCTCAAACAGAAAAGTAGTGATGGTAAAACCATAGTATACTCACCAAAGATTTACCTCATTTCTAAAAAATGAGTGCGTGGGGTGAAAAAAATGAGTGTGGGGTGCAGGGCATTTGAGGTGTGCCCCGGACCATCGTCAGCTTTCTGAAAAAGATTGGCTTTTTGAAAGTCACCAAGGGCGCCAAGGGAGTCCCGCGCGCCTCCGTCACGGAACCTGATCGCCGTAGGTCCGAAAGATAAAAACACTTACTACATTGTACACATTAAAAAGATACATTAAACATTCGGGTGAGTAAGGATTCGCACCAAGCGGACTGACAGTTTACCGGCTTATGATTAGTGGACAGGTCCAGGCCTGTCATGATTTTCTCAGTGGATTCAGCTTACTTTAACCTAACCCTAACCCCCCCCCCCCACACACACAATCGGGGGGGTTGATTAGATTGTTTGTGGCAACAAGGATCATATCCAATGAATAGGCCAATAAGAGGTCGTACACATTTTCCAACTTCGAGAGGCTTACTTTTCATCTTTTTTTTTTCAGAAAAGAATGGGCGTATCCCCTATTGTTCACCTAAAGCCTATTCGTAAACCTAATCTCCTCCAATCAGGGAGTTGCTATAGTTCTCTAGCAGCTCCTTGCTCTAGCAACTCTCTGGTAACACCACTCATATTGCAGATTCGCCAGCGCGCTACCCGATTGTTCGCTTGTGCCACCGGATATTTCAATTGTGCTACCTGATATTTCAATTGTGCTACCGGATAACTCGACGAGTACTACCGGATGGTTTTAAGTTCATAGAGCATACACTTGATCGCTCAGTCTGCTGACAGGTTACGATGATAAAGTGCTACGATGATAAGCCTGTTCTGTAATTCTGTCCGCCAGTTACTTTGTAATTAAAAAGTGAGAGGACAATACGTATATTCTTTTGATGTCTTGCTATTTGGCAAATAGCGACCCCTAACTCAAAACATTCATATCTCGTATGCAGGAGTCGATTCGTTTCATGTTATAGTCCTCCGGAGGAGTAGAAATATAACTGTATAAAGGTACTACGGTGGTTGTTACCGTAGGAGCGAACTGGGACTTACTCGCCAGATGGCAGTAAATGACACTTCACAGATCTATTTTCAATGTAATTCTCTTTTAAAGGATGCAAACTGCTGCTTGGTTATTTAGGATTTAAAGGTCGTGTGACATACCACCAAGAAGAGCTGTTTCACTTATCAGTTGAAAAATTAAGTACTCCAATTAAAGATCCGTTGATTTTTTTTCAATATCTTTTACCGTTCTCAAAATATATTAAGTCTTCAAAGTTTGATGGTTTCTGAAGAAACTCATTACATATGCAAAAATAATGATGTGGAGTGTTGCAGAGTTTTAAGATTTCTTTTGTTAACCCTATATTAATTATCTCTTAAAGGAGCTGGGTAGTGCGTACTAGTCTTCCGAAATAAAAACTTCATATCAGACGAGATGTTTACCCTGTGTGAGGCTAATATTGAAAATATAGGGCACAACCGAAATTCGAACCATAGAGGCGGTTAGTGTTACAGGAATAGGCAGAAAACCACAAAATTTGTGATATTTACTTCAAATCGGGACCATATAAACAACCCTTCTAACATGTACTTCCTAGTCACAAAACTGTCAAGATCATACTCAAAAAAATACAACATTAGACCTACAATACCTCGACCGAAAATAAGACAATTTTCTGATCGCTTTTCTCCTTCCGATGTGTTGTACTTGAAAAGGACGATCAACTTAGTAAGCCTTGTACCAGTCGTTTCTTATTCCATCGCCGTAATCTTCCCATACATATAATGTGTAAAAGAAATAAGTAACGACTGGTACAAGGCTAACAAGGTCAATCGTCATTTCAAAGCAGAACACTTCGGAACTTCGGATGGAGAAAAGGGATCAGAAAATCGCCTTGTTTTCAGTCCAGGTATTGTAATCTTGTGCTTTTTTGCCTAATCTTGACAATTTTATGACTAGAAAGTACATATGGTACCGATTTGAAGTAAATATTATGAATTTTGTGGTTTTTTATGTATACCCGTAACACTAACTGCCCCTATGGTTCGAATTTCGGTTGCGCCCTATTCCTCTTAATACGGTTTATATTCTCATTTAAAATTAATTTTTGCAATGCAATTTAGTGATAACACTCCTTTAAGTTTTCTTATATTTTACTTTCCACTGGCAAGATATTTAACAATTTGTTTTTTGAACTTCTAGTTTATCACCATTTTTGAATCGTTTTCACAAGTAACGGCTCAGATCGATATAGTCAGGGGTAACCCTGACGTTAGCGGATGTCTTTACATTTGATCTTTCTTTTTACATCCCCTGACGTCAGGGCCCTTTGTGCACCGATTTTCACTTCCAACGAAGTGGAGCTTCGATCCTACGTATGCATATTTATTACAAGCCCTATAACTACTGGTCAATTTGAGGCGTTCAAGTTACTTCAACCAATAACACTAGCATCGTACAAGGTTTGATAGCAGTGAACAGTGACGTCATGTTTTGCCGTTACAAACTTATTAGGATCATTTTCAGTTCTATCGAAGATGACCTATGGATGAGGCTTTCAGAAAGGTATGGAGTAAATGCTATCTTCCTTTCTTGTGCTTGACCGTTTCCGTAAGGGTTGGATTCAGTGAAAAAGATACATTGTTTGTTAAAAGAGAAGCCCGTTTTCTATCCGCCTTTTCCATTGGCTTAAAATTCTCAACCATATGGATATTCATATAGTTGGTTTTTAAGTGCATAGAAACGGACACTAACAACAGAAAGACCCCAAACCGGACCGGACAAAAACACAACCATGACTATTTACACTTATTTACAAACTTATCTTACATCAAGCTAGCAAAACAAAATTCTGTGGCCAATGTACACGACACCCCCAGCCCACGGATATTCATATCAGATGACCGTTCTGATCCCTGATTGGCTCTCCACGGTTGTTTGGTTAGGAAGTGACTTTCTTCACGTTTAACGCTCTGACGTTAGGGGGGATGTGAAATGTGATTAAATGTACACACATCCCCCTTACGTCAGGGTTACCCTGACTATGATCGATTATAGTAGTACTATGGTTAGCCTAACCTAGGCTAGCGTTAGGGCCTGGGCTTGCAACGAATAACAAAACTCATTTATCGGAAAAACAGTTTCAGTTATCTTCAAACTTGACAATGTTCTGAATTAAACTCCAAGAGATGATGAGCGAATTGGCGTGTGTCTTAGTTCCTCTCAGTTTTATCGCACTTGACACGCAACACGAATATACTACACACGGTTGTAAGTTGTGTACTGTGCTAGACACATAGTCAGGGTAACCCTACGTCGGTTGTATGCGTATGATACGCCGAGGTATGAACGGCCGTATTACGCATACCACCGATGTTGGGTTACTCTGACTACTAGACAATGCATGGATGGCTTCATCGATATCGGATCAAGTCGATAGACCAAGAATCATAACCGGATGTGACGTAACGAAGTCGGCGGATCCAAGAATTTATTCTATTTTGGCGGCTATCTAGCTACCTAGCTCCTTTAACTTCTTTGTTTAACTTTACTGTAAAAGCGCCCAAAGCGCTTGAAAAGGTGGTGAGTATGGGTAAAGTTTTGAGACCACTCATTCGAGGGAAAGATATGCAGGCTACCTTCCCCCTAGTGCTTCCGTTTTCTTTGATTTTCCGGTTTGCCTGTTCGTCAGTTTCTAATAATCTAGAAGTAATTAACCAAAAGCATTTACAGCAAGAACAAAGTACAGCTTCACCTTTTTATATATAAACTGTAAGTCTCCATCAGCTATATGGCCCGGCAACTCGTGCTATCCAGTGAGGTTTGTGATAGGCAAAAAGACCCAACGAGACTTAAAAGGAAAACACGGCCGCCCTTTTCTCTTTTTTATGATCTCGCTGGAAGGAATTTTCATTTTAGTGACCCGAAAATCGGAGTTTTCTCTTGCAGGAATCTCTCACACCATGTCTCAAGTTTTGTTAATTGAGTTTTACCAGGATGGATGGGGCACTCTAACCGTGTTCCCGCTTGCATATAATCTTGGAGACAGTAACTGAACCGAATCTGTCTGTTAGGAAGTAGTGGTAAAAGAATTGATAGTAATAGGTGCGCGCGGAGCTCGTCGAAAAATGGCGTTTCCAAAACACTTTTGTTATGTCTTAGGCTACTTCTTTTAATTAACAAAAGTGATTCTTCCGGTCGAAAATATACGTACACTCTAAAAACAGCTGGGTAAAACTTTACCCAACCTGGGCACTTTTTTAACCAAGTGCTGGGCACACATGCCTCCTACCCCCAGTTGGGTAAAACATTACCCAACCTGGCTGGTTAAAATATTTTGCCCAGAAGTTGGTCAAACGTTTTACCCAACAAAACATTACCCAACTCAGCTGGTTAAAAGTTTTGCCCAGAAGTTGGTCAAACTTTCTACCCAACAAAACATTACCCAACTCAGCTGGTTGAAAGGTTTGCCCAAAAGTTGGCCAAACTTTTTACCCAACCACTTTACCCAACTATTTGGTTCAATCGTTACTACCCAATAACTGGTTAAAAGTACCCAAATGTTTGTCAAACTGCAGCATCTGTTCGGATCCTGACTGGCTATAACTCTTACTGAGAGTAGGTTTAAGCTAAAGATAATAACGCGAAAATTGCATAGAAAATTAATGACAAGAAGATCTGTATTTTTATTTTTTCAATTTGTTTTTATTATTCAAAACTCCAGCTTTTACAAAAGAAATGAAACGGTAAGGCATATGTGGCTAGCCACACATGTTTGAATGTCAGGGAAAAAAGCTTAAATGATGCATGGTAAATGAATAAAGTTACAGGCTTATAGTCTTCATCAGAAGATTTATAGTAAATATGTTACTTTTTCTTTATGTAGTCACACTTCTTTCCAACAAACTTAACCCATTTTAATGCATTGCTCCATACCAAAACTTACGTATTTTGGTGTGTTGTCATATGAACGAATTACTTGATAATTTTAAACACTGCTTACTTCTTACATGTATAAAGGCACATGTGTGATGTGATAAAGGCCTTTGGAAGTGAGTGCATTTGTCACGTTACTAAAGTGACCATTTAGCTAGAGAGACAGACTTGCCAACCTTGCCAGATGGTGGTTAAGGATTTCTCCCAATTTATCTCACTTTTAAAGCTTAAATACACAATCAGATTAAACTATAATACACAACTGCATTGAGATTAAAATAACATCCTTTTAACAGACTTTTGGTTGCCAACAAACAAACGGTTCTTTTTCTACTGAGTAATTACATACTTTAACTTTGTTTCTTAACATCTTTGAAGAATTCAATAAGATCTCTTCACATCAACATTTTTGAAGAATGTAACAACATCTCTAAACATCATTTCTGAAGAATGTAGCAAGGTTGCAATCATACCACATGGTATAATTAATTTGACTTAGCATACCCACCAAAATCATACACATCAGTTTATGGTTCTTTTTACACGGATGATGAATAAAACACATTCAAATGCCAAGTATAACTAGGCCAATCCATGATGCCTTTCCTGAGGTACAAGCTCTACCTCAGTTTTGACTCTTCTGACTCCAAATGTCAATCACCATAGGTAAAACACCTATATTTACATATCTATGCTTAGCTTAAAGTCAATCAGAATTACCCTGTTTTTTCACTTCCAAAGTAGTCTGCTGTAACCCTTTTTCATACCAGCTGTTCTTTGATTTCCTCCAAAACCATTTGGATCATTCTTGTAGTACCAAAATTAAAGGTGGTGACAAAAATAAGAGTTACTTCAATCATTTGATAAAGTGAATCTGTTGTCATAAACATCATCGACCTAAAACAATGTTGTTAAAGATTTCCAAGTTACCGACACACACATCAGTCCCAATGCTTTTTCAGTAATTATAACTTACATCAGAGATGTTTAAATATTTAGTTACCAATGTAAGATGTTAATACTTTCAAATTGATATCAAAGGTTACACGCACACAAAATACTACACCTGTAAACAAAAAACAGAAGAACTGAAGGTATTTCCCCAAACTATTACACTGAATGCAATATGATAGATACAAACTGTGAACTTTGGTCACTCTCTGACAAAACAGTATTTTGTAATAATTATTCACTTACTCAAGTTGATATCATTTTGAAAATGATTTTGCTTTGTGTGGAAAGCTGAAGTGAGCAGCTTTTCATGAACGGGACGTGAATTCATACATAAGACATGTAGGCTGATGTAGCATAGTTTGTTAAACAAATGTAGATGTTTTAAAGGTTACTGTTTGATTTCAGAAGCAACATAAATGCATTCCAGTTTACAATTTCTACCAGATATGATGCCAATGAGCATTCTAAATAAACATTTCAAAAAGCAAAACCAGATATTCATCTATCAAAGGTGGACTGAAAACTTTCAACGTTTTAATGAAACTGATACACATTTGATCAGTTTACGTCTATCATTTTGTTTTGTTTTTTGAGATATGCCCCGACAGAACTTGCAAATCTGTTTTGTACAGTTCCAAAGTAAAAAACTATGGGATAAAAAATCCCAAGCTCCATTACATCAGATTTGGAAACACAAGTCAAGCACATAATGGCATTTGAAAGTGAGAAAACATGGCTGTAAAATTTGGTGTCTTCCCACAATAACAAACAACTGTTTTGGCAAAAGCTTGTTGCTACCCATGCTCAGAATAAAAAGTGGAGAACGGTCCTTCTTGTTGGTGTTTGCACATAGTCTGCAAGATAAGTCACATCCTGCACAAAAAATATAACACGATTCAGTCAAAACATATTGTACATGAACTTACGAATGAAAATGTTCAGAGTACCTGCCAGTTTCTTAGCCTTCCACATATATTGGACTTCATTATCCAATGACATAATTATACTTAATCCCAACCTACAGGAGTACCAGTGGAAAAGAGGATCATACCACACTGGCATTCCTAGTAACAGACTGGGAATAAATGCCTGTCTTTCTTGAATTGTGAGTTTGCCATTTAGACGGGTATAAAATACAAAAACGACAAATGGCTCAACAGTTATGATGAATGATGCAGTGCAAAGTATGGACACTTGAGGTTTAAGATCCAGATCATAAAACAAGAAAATCAATGTTCTAAAGCAGAGACTGTTAGAAATCCTCTTTTGATAGAGTGAAATGTTCACTGGAAAGCAATTGTTCTGATTCTAAAAGAAAGATGATTGTAGCATGAAGTGTCCGATGTGTTCAATGGTTCCTTCTGTAATGTAGCAAGAAGAATTAGCACAATAAGTTATCACACTGATTGCCCCCAAAAGACATCAAATGAAAAGAAATTAGCTTTTTCTGAAAATTCCCCAAAATGTACCATGGTTCAAAAAGAACCGAATGATCCCTTGATGTCTTTTCATCACAAACTGATTACACCCCCTACTTTTTCCACAAACTATGTATCATAGATAAGACCATGGCTTCACTTTGATGAATAAAGCTAGACAATTTTGTGGATGGAGGCTTTGGAAATTTGAGAGGCAAAGTCTCAGAGGCCACAACTCAAGAAACATTGCATTTAATGTCACCAAAATATATGGAACTCCCAATAAGAGAAGAACTTTTTTTACACAAGGAGAAACATTGTCAAGTGAGATACAGTATTCAGACAGGCAGGTAGGTGGAAAAATACACCATGGTGACCATGACTACATTTACTATTTCCACAATGCTTTCTTTAGCAAATACTTCTGAAATATAAGATAGCAGGTATACTGGCTTAACATCTTTGAATGATGACAAAGAATTTGCAACAGTGCATGCTCCCTTGGTTCTGACCTTAGAATTAAAGAGTGGTACTGCTCTTTCTAGTCTAGTTAAAATATATGCTATGGTGACAAGCTATATAATGTAAATTCTGTTATGAGTTTAAACAAGAACCAAGCACATCCTCGTGATTAATTAGTTTATTAATTCTGCATACTGGTCAGTAAATGCCAAAATACCTACTCTGTTGACCAATTTGTTCCCTAATGAATGTTAAGGACTACAGAAGCTCTTATGCCACTTTGGAGCTATAAAATTTCCTTGTTAATCATTTGTCTCTCATTAGGATACACTGAAAATTTCCTTCTCCCACTCATCTTGTCCAGGGGTGTGAGTGGGGTCCTTCAAAAAAAGAGGAAAATAGCTGAAGCTTATCTGCTGAAGCATAGCTTGCATACGGCCTTCCTGAAAGTCCAGGGTGGGAGCTCCCAACAGGTAAAGGGGCAGAGCACGAAAATTTCTTTGAAATATGGAACAATGAGAGTGATATTGCCTGAATATTTTACACCATATTTTTGTACAAAAGAAATTGATTATCATTTTTTGCCAAACATATTTATTATCATATGTTCCAACTTAATTGGTAACATGAGCCAAAATGACCATTAGATGACCATTGACCTCCAATTTCTAAACACCTGCCCAAGAAGTTACCAGGTTACTGAATATCACAGTAAACACCCCAAGACATGGCAAGGGATCTTCTGGGAACATAGTCTTTCAAACTTATTTATTTTCATAAAATGTCCCAAAATGGAACCTAGATGACATTTGACCTCAAATCCCAGATCACCACAGATAACCTGTTATAGGTTCATCTTTGTGCCAAAGTTTCAGTAACATTGCCCAAGCATGTGTCTATGGAGTATGCCTTGAACTGTTGTATGCTTCATCGTACAGTACTATATAGGCCTATGGCTAATACAGCCAAATGCAATTAAAATAATCAAAGAAACTTGGACAAGTAGTGATGTCACCCTATCCATAAAAAACACTGACCATGCATAACACAACTTTTGTGAACAAATACGACAATTTAAGCAACTTGTAACGAATATTATTGAAACAAAATACTAGGCCATGTAGCTCTTGCAGGCCGCCTATAACTTGTACGTAGATCAAATGCAGTTGCATGTGTTGGTTAGGTTGTATTGTGTACATATATGGCAATGGCGAACATGCCATTCCTCTCTGAAGAAAGTTGCCCCGTATAGGAAAACCTTATCATAGGAACTTGCAAAAACACTTCAGATAGTTCTTTAAGGGTCTTTTACACATGTCATGTACATAATTTGGAGGTTCTTGACCAAATGGGATATTTTGGATTCTTTAGACGATCGATCTTGGTTTTGCTGGCCTATGTATTGAGACATACTGTCTACAGCACACAGTGTATGGAGAAAGTTATAGCTTGCTTGCGTGATCAAACCATGACTTTTGGGACTAAAATCACGCACCTGTGGAGTGAAAATTTTGCGAATGTATACTCACAGATTCCAACTGCAAAGCTCTCACCGCTATATTTTTGCAGCAAGAATGCTAAGATCAAATCTCCCGATCGAGATTTTTAGGGTTTTAATGTCAAGACAAGCCCAGCTAGCTATATGAACTCCCGTACAAGCACTTTGCATACAATACTGCAGTAGTGCAGTATATACGGTAGGAAAGACGTTCTGGTATCGTTTTTCCATTGACGGAAATCTTCGGTTTCGATGCACAGTTACTTCTGTCAGATTTTTCAAAAAGGCGGAAAATGAAATCGGGAGGGAAAATGAAAAAAGCGGATTTCCGCTAAAAGGCGGAGATTTCACACCCCTGCTTGTCTGTGAAAGTTTTTTCTGAAATTCATTTTCCAAATTAATTCTACGCATATTATGAGTGTCATTTCAAATCATCAGATGAACTAACTTCCAGAAGAGTAAAGTGCTTGCTGTAGTTCTGTGGTAGAGTTTAAACTTTAACTCTCACTGGATAACTTCTCTCTTATACCTTTACTTAGTGGTACATCTTCTAGCCAAACAAATGCGGGGCGTCACTTTGTACCCTTGGTGTAGAAAGAGTCCTAAAATGAAAATGACATCAGAGAGTCAGACACTTCTGCAAACAAAAGAGACAAGGTTTTGGCATTAGATATAACACAAAATGAAATATTACAACGAAGCATATTTAACAAACTATCATGCCGCACATGGTTTTAATATTTTCATTATTTCCATGTTTTTGGCAATCTATCAAACCTGAGTAAAAAGCAAATTTTCTCCAAATGAATTATAAATCTAGATTGTCAAAAAAGCAAGAACACAGTAAGCATGCATGGATACAAGCCATGGAAACACTACAGTCAATACAAGAAATTTACACCAAGATGCTGAGAACTTTTCCATGGGGGGGGGGGGGCTTGGGGGAGGGTGGTTAAATGACTCCTGGTCTGCTCTCTGTGTAAGACCATGAAAGCAAGCGGACCACACACAATTAGTTACAACAGCTAAAGCAATCAACAGAAAAGGGAAGTTTTGAACTCCACACATTTTACACACCTCACTATAACAGTTCTAAAATTTTGCAAGACACATTTTGCACATTGGCAACATTTTCTTCATGCTACTTTGATGAATTTGTTTGCTTTGTTTGGAAAGCTCAGCCTGCTTTTAAGCCAAGAAGTTTTTAAAGTAATTCCTGTAATTGCCACAATTTCATTTCAAAAACCCCAATTTTCCGAGAGCCTCCCAGATTCCACCATTTTACTACCATGATGACTGTACACATGTCTCATTTACTTACAAATCCTGTTGCCTGGAGATTCTTTAAGCAAGGAAAATCTGTAATTACAGCAATTGCCATGGTTTCCTCCACAACTGAGTCTGGCCTGTAAATTGAATAGAATATACCAGTACTGTTAAAATGTGTACCATAATCCTTAATAACACAATACATTATTAATTAGTGTTGTTACATACATCATTACTGTTAACCGACTACTTTGTGTAAAAGTGAATTCTTCTTAGAAGTAAAATTAATTGTTAAAAGGAGAATTCACTGAGACGGTGTATTCACAGACAACAGCAAAGATATTAAGCTAAATGATCTTTTATAACCAGTGCATGAATATATCAACAATATACTGCTAAATTTTTTTAAGTTTTACACAATTAAGGGGCAAGAACAGTCCCCCAAACTTATTCTGAAACAACAGCTGATTCTCACTAATTTCTTCTTTCTCTTCCAAGTATCTTTTATTATATTTCAGGACTTAAATATTGCACATTCATGTTAAAGCAATGCGTTACTTCTCATAAATTTCACAATTCAGTGAGAAAAATATTGGCACATAATGATCAAAAGTCATTCCTGAAATAGGTTAGACTTCTACACTAATTTATATTTGGATGACTGCATTTTCCCTTTAAACTGTGAACCACTGAAAACAACTGTTTTTTAGCTAACCCCTTTTGAGCTGCCTGTTAAATGTCATGTTTCACTTTAGTTTTTAATTTAATAAATGCGAGAATTATTTCAATTTAATTTAAACAGTGTTATACCTCTGACCTTACTAGTAGCTAGGATATTAGTTTAAATTACACAAGCCCTAAAATTTGAGTTTACAAGTTTATGCCAATATTAACTTGTAAAATTGTAGGAAAGATGTTCCAAAATGAACAAATTACACACTTTCCTTTCTACAGCAAGTGTCATCAATATGGGACTATGGGCATGCACATACGATACCGTCAACCACGAGTTCGATAATTTGACTGCCGGTGTTGTGCACATTCTCAGAACTATTGGGATAGACAAAACACAGCCATAACTTCCACACATTCCAAAATTTGACTTTATTTTAAAGTATTGACAAATCATCCTTTAATAGATCCATTGCAAATATAAGGTGGTTTACGTGGTTGTGTCCTGGACAGTCTTTTATCTGTCCTGGACAGTCTTTTATCTGTCCTTTTGGTCTATAGTGTATTAGGCAGTCTCTATGTGCTGAGCCTGGTTTGTTTATCCTATGTGTAAACCAAATTTTCATGCAGCATCTAAATTTTTGAACCAGCATCATACTAAAATATCACAGAACTCACCTCATTTCATGTTCTTCTGTCATGTCACCTACTGTACACATAAGCTCACTAAAATTCTTCTGGCAGTTTGACTGCGAAACTTCTTCCCCTTGATGCTTTACATCACTTTCTGGCCTTTAAGGTCATAAGACAACATTTCCACAACATCCTGCAAACAAATTATTGGTACAACACTACTAAGTATGACAGAAACCAAGGTCACATACATATGTAGCTGCACTTTCTGGGAAAGATCAAGCAGTTAAAACTAAAAGATTACTTCCACATTGATAGTCAATTAGTAATCATGACTTAAATGGTTCCTTTCAACTTTATGTATACACTACAATATATCTACTCTCTGAGGAGGCTAATTGCATATAGACACCCATGGCATAAATACCCCATGGAATCAGTTTTGCAAAGAGTACATCTTCTTGAACAAAAGGGGAGCATAATCTTTCTCAGACTATACAATCATGTGGATGGTTTTCAAGAACAACTTGGAAATTGAATTAATGGAACTGTTTTGAAGCTAGCGAAACAAGGGTGGTGCCAGCGAGGGGGCCATGGCACCCTGTTGGGGAGGGCTGCCCCCCAGTTGGGGAAATTTTTCGGTTCGTCGGGGAGCTGTTATGTATTGGATAAAATATGTAGTCCCCGACAATGGGTAGTCGCCCCTACGATTTACTTAATTTTGGTCTAAATTAGGGCAAATTCTTAAATAAAAACCCAAAATTTTCTCCAAAAAGAGCCCAAAATTGTCGGCACGCTTCGCACCAAACTTTTCCTTCAAACGTCGTTTTGGCACTTTACTGTATTTCCCTCGTTGAGACTTTGGGTTGCTGCCCCCCCCCCCAGCTTGGAGCTTGGCCCCCTTGTTGGGGAAATCCTGGCGCCACCCCTGTAGCTAAAGCAAAATGTATACAGTTCCCTTAAAACTATATACTAACGAGTAGTTTACAAAAGAAAAGGCATTCTGTCATAACATGCCTTGCTTTTCTTGGCACTGTTTGGCACTGAATAAATTTTTGCGTTGAAGTTGCAAGCGTCTTTTAAAACTTAATAAGCGCATGAACATCTTCATAGAATACAATTGATTTACACGATCTTTCATGGATTATGTGAAAATGGGAGGTAAAAAAGAAGAGTTTCAGTCTCCGCCAACATATCTCAATCACTTAAAACATGAAAGCCCATTTATGTTTTAGAACAAGCTTACTTCACTCTTACATTTCCTTAACACTTCAACTGTTGCACAGTCTTAGGAACCAGCTTGGCAACATCAGTGAGAAGTTGAAATGCTTCAAACTATATTTCTGATTTTCTGAAAAATAAAAAATCAAATTTTTAACTAGTTATAAGTGTAGATACAAAACAAAACAAATGCGAGAGATACTGCAGTCTTAAGTCTTGCATGATGATACTCAGGGATATGGGTTTCTGGAAACATTTTTCGTGTATGAATGATAACTCACAACGTTATTTATACTGCACACCATTGGCCTATATGCAGTATGGCTAAAACTGTTGAAGTGAGTTTTCACAAGGCTATGTGCATCTTTTAAAAAATAAACATAAACCAGAACAATAAATAAGGAGTTAAAACAGTTTTGCAACTTGACATACAGGATGCAATCTTTTCCTTAGCTGTACCCACTGTTAAGTGATGCCCAGGCTTAGGCCTGGCCTTCTCATCCTTGAAATTGGACAGGGGTAGTTACTACTTTTATAACAGCAGGAAAAATGATCCAAAAATTGAAAAATAGTCTCTAACAGTTAGTAATAGACAATTGGCCTAGGCTAGCCTAGTTTTCAAAAAACAAAGATTAACCATCCAGACATCCATCAACAAATGTCACTGTGAAATGCCCACATAAAAGGGTTGTATTTGTAGTGAAACTTAGTGCCGAACTAGGATGCCCATAGCCCTTTTTAAGCTTTAATGACTGCCTAATGTTAGACCTCACTCATGGTGTCATTCAGTCTAATCTATAGCCTAACATTAGGCTAAATCACAAAACGTAGGCCTACAACCTAACATTACAGATAACATAGGCTACAATACAATCACAAATTTCTAATGATCATAAAGGAAAAAAAATGATAACAGGCTGTGCAAACCTTTAGTCACAAACTTCAGAACAAGCCTTATTTAGGCTAGTCTTACACCGGTACGGACTGACCAATGTTAACAGTTAGGCCACATATTTTTACCACACCAAAGTATTACGAATGTAAAATGATTAGGCCTAGGTCTAACTGAATATTCAAAGGCTACATACCAAAGAATTCAGTTTTAATGTTTCATACAACTAACACTGCCTAGGGGCTAGGCTATATGCATGCCATTTGCTAGGCCTAGGCATAGTTTGTTTATGATGCAGCTCTGGCACTGGCTATAGGCCTAGGCTAGACCTTTCTTACAGGAAGCATTAATTCATAGCCTAGGCATGCACCGCCACCAGTGGCCTTTGCTTGACTTAGCTTATACAAAACGTCGTAGAGGTTAGGCCGAATGTTACATGTCTAACAGTTAATGTTAGGCTAAGTGTTCACTGGAGGACACCGCACTGCGTCTCACAGTGAAAAAGTCAAGGATTATTAACTTCATTCTCACCTTGAAAGGCATCCACATGGTCTACAAATCCCTATTTTTGAAGCATTGCATGCACCCGCTTGTCTGACATCTTAACTTTTTATGATGGCTGATATTCGCTTCAAGCAGTTAGCGTATATTATGCTGCTACCAAATCACCGACGGAGTGCCATTTCCAGCGTTGGTCAGGTTGCAATAATAGAGATCGATTGAAGACAGGATGTGATGTCAAAGCCCCTTTGGCGCGAAATTTTATGTTTTTAACCAATCTAGGGCAAAAATGTTTTATGCTTCGAACAAAACATGATTTAACCAACTGGACATGTAACCAGCAAGCAGGGTAAACTTTATTACCAATTTCCTGGTCAATAATTTGCCCAGGTTGGGCATTTCGATGTTTGCCCAACCTTTTTTACCCAACTGTTTTTAGAGTGTATTTATTGTTCACGGATTTGTTTTTTCCAACCTCATTTTTTGTTTTAGACCTTATCATCTTCGCGGGCCAAATTGATTCCCCTCGCGGGCCGGATGTGGAAGTTTTCTTCCAATCCCCCTCACCAACCCCTTGATGGCATCGGGGCTTTTGGTTGTTGGCCCACCGTCGGGGAAACCCTGGCTCCACTCCTGGATTCTTGTATCATCTCAACTCATCTTTGATGTATTACCACTCTTCATAGACTGATTTTTTTTCTCATCAATTGAGAAATTGCAGACGTGATATCCATATTTCAAGGCTGTGTACATTCAGCTTAGAACACTCTGGAAGTGCCGTTTCCGGCTATCTGGATGGTTTGGAAGCCAAAAATTTTCTTGCACGATCCGCGCCAACGGATGGTGGCGCTCCGCTTAAATCAGAGGTTCCCAACCTTTTCCAGCTCATCATCCCCTTTCACCACATGGGGTGGGCAAACGCCCCCCTTCCATATCCCTTCCAAGTACTACTATAAATGAAACGAAAAAAGTAGAAGCACATGTTGAAATGAAAGGTGCGCACACATCCTGTGCAGGTGTGGGCCTGGCCCAAGGTAGTACAAACAGACAAAAACGGTACCGAGTCTTCCTCTTGTGATGGCAAGTTGAAACCCACGGTTAATTAAATAAGGGTGTGAAGCCTTAATCGGAGTCAAGGGTGAAGAAACGTTTTAACTAAAAGGGAGAAAGATTTTGGGGGTTCCACAGTGTGAAGTGTTCCCCATGGGCAGGGAGTCTAGAGGCCCTTCTTAGCTGTCCCTGATGGGGTATTGTCCCTCCTAGTGGGGGACCAGCGGCGAAGTCCCCTGAAGTTCTGCAGTGTTCATGAAATTGTCAGCACGAGAACTATAATAAAACATTTTAAATCACACTTTGACCATTTGTCCTTGAGTGATAACTAATTGAAGGTTTCTTTGATTCTGCGGTTTGCTTGTCTTGTGGGTGCGAAGAAGGATGATAGTGGCCGCATGGGGCTTTGGAAGACGTATGCTACTCAAGGTGTCCTACACCGGCAATTATTACAGACCGCCCAAATTCGCACTCCAAAATATACATTTTAAAAGACATTTTAATACCCTACTTCCTTTTGCATTGCCAACGTTTTTCTGTTATTTTTCAATTATCTACAATTGTCGATTATGTCAATATGGGCTTCTACAAACAGCAAGGCAAGAGTTACATTTGAGATTTAATTGGCACGACAACTTTGACCCATGGACCCCAACCCCCCCCCCCTTCACCGCCACTGATAAAGGTAATGGGGTCCTCACAAAGAATATTTTTAAATTTCAACACTCTTTGATGCGATTTCCTGGCAGCTAGCAGATGAGATAATTCACAACTTTGTAGTGAACCTAAAGAATGAATGTTAAACATACCCGACTTGTTAACTCGAGCTATTTTATTGCATACTTATCTGAAAGTTCAACTGGAGGAAAACACTTGGTATCTTCTGAAACCGTTTAAATTTAGTTTAGCATGATCTCATTTTTTCAAATGCCCCCACTGCCGCCCCCTTGGTTCTTATCCCCCCTCAGTTGCGAAATAGCCTTCAGGGGCGATACCACCTGATAGGACAACTGATCTGTGGTAAAGATAGAGTCAAAAATCATTGACACATACTTCCAGCTACTGTTTGCTAAATGAAGTTAACCTTTTACAATTCGTTTATCAAACTTTGTACGATTATGTCTTCATTACACATATTATATTGTGGAGAATAACAGGACGAGGGAAGTATTTACGTAGCTGAGAATTATTCACGTAAAACAACATGGAAAACAATCTGATGAATACTATTTTCAGAATTCGTGGTGAGGTTAGGAATGATAAAATCCCTGTCTTTTCTGCCTTACTTATGAACGAAATAACAAAAATATTATTTCAAAACGGAATTAATAATTTTTGCAGATTTTTTAAGAGATGCGGATAATCTCTGATTACAAATTTGTTACAACCTCTAAGTTGTTCCTTGCAAGCTAATATACATGATTAATTTGACAGCTGTTGCCACAAATCCACTTTGCCTTTTGCCTAGTAAGTTACATCGTGTCTTCAAGGAAAAGACAGGGAGTTTAATAGCACTTCCTCATTCCAAAGGCTAAGAACTAAGCAAAAGCAACATTTTAACATCTCCCCTTATTTCAATTTCTCCGACCCACAAAAAGCTTTCTATTTCGGCAGGAGCAATCTCCCATGGGCTGCACTCCTTAGCTGATCAGTCACTTCAAAAATATTATCTGGCATGGGCGTCCGCAGAAAAAAATTCAAGGGGGGCAAAATTTTTAGGGGGCTCCACTTTTTTCATGGAAAATATTTTACTCCCAGAAAAGAGTTTAGATGCTACTTCCACACAGTGTTGACAAAGGCGTAGTCAGGAATTTGTCGGGGGGGGGGGGAACCCATAGACAGACTTTCAGCGCTCCGCGCCACCATGGGTTGGCGCAGAGCGCAAGAAATGTTTGGCCCAAAATGCTTCCCAGATCGCTGGAAATGGCACTTCCAAGGCCTATTTACTGCATATAAAAAGGGGAAACACTAGCAATATCGTAAATATAAACTTTAAAAAATACCAAAAATATGTTCGGGGCTGCTGGGGCCTGAGTGTTGATATTTTTATTCCATTCCTGTTTTGACAGTAAAAATTCCATCTGATTGAACTGTTAAGAAATGTTGATGTTATATTTTCTTCGTTTTTTTCTTTATTTTTCTTTATTTTTTCTTCGTTTTTTCCAGTTTTTGATTTTCGAGGGGGGCAAGTGCCCCCCTTGCCCCCCCTCCGGATGCCCATTTTATCTGGTATAAGCTCTAGTACTCAGCCGAGCTATCTTTATATTACTTATGCTACTTTAGGCCATGTGTATGAAACAATGTTATAGTCCAAACCTCAGTATCCGAGACCGAGACTCTCCCTTCCGGGATCAAGACACCGCTTCATAGACCGGAAACTTTTCAACGGAAGTTCTAATCGACTGTTAACACAATTAGTTGTATCATAGCGCCTTGTTCTGCAACACAGGCCGTCCGTAAATTCAAATCTCAAATGCTGATACTGCATGAAGTGTTGCCTTCGACATTTTTCATTGTGATTATCGTTCATGACCGTGTGGTAGCGTACATAACTTCATCATGGGGTCTTCACAAGGAAAATTTTGAAATGCAACACTGTTAAATGAGGTTTTCTGGCAGCTGGCGGATGAGGTGATTCATCATCTTTGTAGTGAACCCAAAGAGGGAAAGTTAGACCTACCCGACTTAATGATTCCATTTTATCTCCAATTTATTGCATACTAATTTGAAAGTTCAGTTAAAGGAAGATACTGATATCTTTTAAAGTCTCGATTAAATTTAGTATCTCATTTTTGCAAACGCCCCCCCTGCCGCCTCCTTGTATCTGATCCCCCCTGAGTTGCAAAAATGCCCCCCAGGGGGGCGAAAATGCCCCCGTTGGGAAGCACTGGCTTAGATAGTCTTGCTGTCACTTAGCCCCCCCCCCCCCAATATTTTTTTCGTTCCCCCGCGCTTGCCTAAGTCAGTCATGAATCGATCGAACCATGAATCTATCGCCACATCGCCATAACGGCCAGTCAGCTTATTTCGCTATGCCTAACCCTATACCAGAGGCAAATCCTTCCTCTAGTCCTAAACCTTAATCATAATCTCTGTTAAACTCGAATACAGCATTACCTCTAACCCTACGTATATTTTTGGTCAAGCAAATCTTCGGTCTAGCGAACTTTCGGAATTTCGAACTTCCCCTCTTAAAAACTCTTGCAAGTTCAGTATAGGTCTACTTGACTACCATTTGTAAAACCCAAATAATATTATTAGCCCCAAGACATATAAAACCAATTTCGTTGCCTAATGGTAATGACCTCCCTGACATTTTCTTCTTGGAAAGCACTGACTCCAAACCGCAGCTTAATTTATCTTCCCATTATCAACACCACAGTGACAATAATGTCAGGCTGTGCATGGCAGGGATGGATTCATCAATGTGATGCTCTAAGACACTAGCTCAAAAACAATAGAGCGGTGTTCATTCCACGCATGTCCGTGTTTTAGCTCCATGCTCTAACCAGGGAGTTGCTATAGTTATAACTAAGCCCCGAGGAGAGCCCGGAGAGAAGACGAACAAAGCAACGCCTTCTTGAGTATAATTACCTTAGTCCAGGAACGTGCACTGCTAATACCAACTCCCTGATCAATACCTTTCACCCCAAACACGTATACGTTTGCGTGGAATCCCTGAGCGATTCTTTATAACTTACTTCTACAGAACAAAAAAAAAGTATGTACATCTACTCCCACACTCATTTAATTGTTTTTAATATCGTGACATATAGGCCTATTGCTGATATTTTTTATTAAACTGCGTTGGTGGATTGTATTTTTTCGTTGACACGCTTACGAATCTTTATTCAGGCTAACCTCCACCTGCTGCTACCAAGTTTCCTGGTACACCAATGCATTGACGAACTGCCCGATAATTCAATTCGCACCGCATATGAATAGTTTCTGCTCAAATGTAGTTTTAGACTGCTTTACTTGAGGAATGAACGTGCTTGTGACCTAAATTTGCTGATATTGAACAGCGGCATAAAGGAAAACTTATCTCGGACATTTGTTTAAACTTCATACAAGTTTTGTGGCAACTAAATAGTTATGTTTGAATGATCTGAAAATTCTGCAATTTCGGAGAAGTCGTTAGCGCCTCTGTCGCAATACTGAGCAACTGCTGGTTTTCAAATGCACTGTAAGCCTTGGTAAAAATAATGGCGATCACACCTCAACCACACTGACCGAGTGCTTTCATTGTTTCATGCTGTCAAACAAGTATTTTATCGTCGGTACTATCGGTACATAAATGTAAGTGTAGGACTTTTAATCACTCCTTACAAATATTCAATAGTCAGCCCGATTTACAGAGAACTCCAAGATAAGGTAGGCCCCTGATTTAATCTTCAGACTAGTTAACTAGGAAGACTGCTTTATTCCCTTCTTTTGTATCACTTTTCTTTAAGCATTCAGTGAGCGTACTTCATAGAATGAAGCCTTGTCATACTCCTTTAATGTACCTGTAAAAACCCTAGGAATTCGACTCAAAATCATAACCAAGCAGTGTATATATATGACAAATAACTGCAGCTCTGAAAATAGGTCAGTAATTTCAACTCAGTCACGGTTACTCTGCTGTGGTCGTTACTCAGACCCATAAACCTTTCATGCAAGTGATCAAACCTATTCCCTTCAGGGACACAGTGGATATGAAGTGTATAACCACAATCAGTTAAATCGGTGAAATACCGGTTAAATGTTTCTCGAGCGATCTGAAGGATCGGTTAAACACAGTAAGGGTATTTCTTAAAGAGGGCATGACACGGCCAAAATAACTTTTGTGTATTGCAAGATTGAATACAGTATTCTATAAATATAATCTCACACACAGTTAAAACCGGTACCATTCGTCATAAATGAAATTTGAAGAAAAAAAGTTCAAAATCCAGTTTCGAAAAATGCCTCAACAGGTCACATGACTTTTATGACGCAATTGGAGGCATAAACACTGCGCAATTAAGGACGCGCATCTAGATGTGGAACTAATGTAACGCTTGGTAAAGTTATCATATCTTAGGAAACTTCATGAAAAGGATTACATCACAATACCCTCCCAACATACAGAGCGCAAAGCGCGGACCATGTGGGGGGCTTCGAAGCATATCATTGGCCAATATGTTCGCGTGCATATGCGCCCGTGTTTTAGCTTCCCTGCATATAACAGACAGCTTTGTTTTGTGCAAAAAGGACGCGGTCGTGGGGCGCTGTACAGAACAGCTGTGAACATGTATGGACAGTCCATAACAAGCGCGCCTTTCCTCGGTGAGCTGTTCAGTAACGTTGCTATTGTGAATGGTAAGCAGTCACCGTGCAACGACGCATAGTTCACAATGTGGTCACTGGTCACGCGCGCTGCTGTAGTATCGTAGCACAGGTGTTTGCAATGATGTACCCGCTAACAAGCGTTAGCATGCACATGATTCGATGTGTAGAACGATGGGTGAGCTGCCTGGTACAGTGTTACTAACCGTGCCTCCAATGACGTCACGATCTTGAGACGCGCTCACATACGTTTTTTCGCTTTCGGATTTCGTAGTTTAGTCGGGAAAACATTCGCTTCGCATTTGCGGTCGCGAAGCTTAATCGTAAAAAATATCCTTCAAGGCCTAAATTATTATGATTATAACTACAATCACCATTTTCTACCCAATGATTGATCATGGTGGAAAATTGCCTAAGTGAGAGAGCCGACCCTATGCTATATATCACACCCAAAGAGATATTAAAACTTGGCACGAGTCCAGCCTCGTTACAGCCCTTTTCTATTTACCTTACTTCATTCAGTTTTACCGGAAACATTTAACTATTGATGTAGAGATTTGCAAAATAAGGAAACGGAAACAAGCCACTCTTCGATTACTTTTTAAGTTTGGCACACTACCTAATGAGGAAGTAAATTTTACAGTGGCATGTAAGATGCAGCTTTTGTTATTCTTGACAACCAGCTGGTAAGAAAGTTTACCTTACCATTACATCGTTACGAGTTCATTACAACGTTACGTGTTACATATGTTACACAAATTTCCCGTTATGCTTCCTTATTTCGAGAATGTTTTATTTCAAGGAAACATCTAAACGAGAAGACATACTGGAAAGATCAAGTATAGTACTTTAGTAGGTAAAGATGTAATTTTCATTCCGGTTTTGCAGAAAATTGAAGAGATTACCTATGAAGTTATTCCTGTAGCCAACATAACGTGAAACTGAAAGCAGAATTTAAACCACTTCAATACAACTGGGCGAAATCTTCCCCATTTACTTGCAGGCAGTCGGTGAGTTTCTTTAATTGGTTTCTTTTTCACACACATGGAGATCTTTCCTCTGCCATGGCTTTGAACGATCTAGCAAAATAGGGCTTTCCTTACATGCCAGTTATGAAAAAAGGTAAAAGAAAGTTGGTTAAATCACAATCTTAATATTTAGAACCTGCGTGTTCTATCTTCGTCTGTTACCGTCACACGAATGAGGAATTGTAGACAAGGGCATGCAACTTTAGCAGTTGAACTAAATTATGTGGAGTAGCAAAGTGGTTTCTCTGTGAAAACATCCAAAAAATTCCAGTTTTACACTTTTTTTTAAAAAACTGCATTTCAACATTTTTGGCTCTGTAAGCCCACCATACATTGTACTGAAGGTTCACGATGTATGGAGAAAGAGAACACGCAGGGATGATAATTATTTGTCCCCTCGATTCTCTGGCGAAAAACCGAAGAGCGAAACCAAACGTTACTCCTGAAGTTCTGCTCCCCAAAGAAGCTGCGTTCGCAGGAAGAGACACAACACTTCATGTGAGCAACCTCTCGACCTACAGACCTCTTCGTCATGGGTCTGTCATGTGAGACCCGGTTTGTATACAGGCTAGGCATATAAGCGATATTCATAACATTTTACAATCATGGGCTTCACTGGTTTTGTTACGAAGTAAACCAAACAGAAAAATGTTTGAATGAAATCATCTTGCCCAAGGATGTCACCCAGACTGCGCGTTGGTTTGTTGTCCAGAGTCACATGTCCTTTATTGGCCAAATGTTTTGGCCACTTTGCGTCTACAATACTCGGGAGAATTACCTTAAATGTTTTAGCCCACTTCCTCTCTCCACCCCTGCTTCAATAAACCATGAAAACATCATGACAACAATAAATAGTTGCGACTTGTTCTCGTATAATCCAAAACTTAAAACATGACAATTAAGCCAAAAACTTGCCTACTAAACTATCTCTTGTTTGAAGAGAGAGAACGCATTATCCCCTCAGAAGCAGCGTAGAAAATTGATAAAATTTGGATAAATGCTAGGTCACTATTTAATCATTTGGCATAAATTTCTTGAGATCACACGCGCTGATAAGTCGTCATTTCATTATTTTTCAGAAAATTGTCGCTTTGCGAACTTTGAAAGATGTGAGGGATTTAACATTTTGCGAAAATTTGTTGAAAGAACGTCGGATGTGATAAGTTGTTATTCCATCAGTTTTGAGAAAACTGTTGCTAGGCTGACTTTGAAAGATGGAAGGAATTTAACAATTTGCAGAAATTTGTTAAAATGACGGGGTGTGAGAAGTTGGCATTTCATCATTTTTCAGAAAATGTTTGCTTTTCAAACTTGGCAAATTGTGAGAAATTTAACCATTGCAAAAACTTGTTGAAATGACGGGATGTGATAAATTGCCCATTTCATTAATTTTTCAGAAAATTGTGCCTTACACACTTGGAAAGTTGTGAGGAATTTAACTTTTTGCAGACAATTGTTGAAATGACAAAGATGTGATTATTTCTCATTTCAACATTCTTCTGTTTTCAGACGAGAAACTGTCTTGCCAACTTGACATTTTCTGAACAACTTACTAGCCAGAAAAATATCGTAAACTTTTGGCACTTGTAAGTTTCCGCATCTTGCACTAGGAGTTTCTCTGTTAGTAAAGTCTTAAACAATGTCCAAATTACAATTGAAAGGCCAACATTTTTAACTTTTGAGGGAACTGTTCCAACGTTTGTTCGTTTACACCGGTGGTTCTCAAACGCGGCGGTCCTCGGGACCCTCTTTGTCACCCCTGGACTGTCGTAGATTTGAAAGAAGAAAGAAAAAAAAAACCTAAACATGATTAGAAAGAATACAAAAGTCTTTGTTGACAAGTACTTTAAATTATGTGTTTGAAGTAACTATTTGACTTTTTTCCGTTATAGTTAGTTCCCTAAACTAGCCTTAGATTGACTTCTGGTGGTGTAGTGCACATGATGCTGGGCTTCTTGGGCTGTTTAATCAATTAATACCCCCTTGTCAAGAAATTTGTTTTGTCGTGTTGACAAACATGTGTTGTATACCATGCCATTGATTAAGCAACATCGTATTGTCTACCCCCCGGTTGAGTTTATATGGGTCACTGAAGGTACGACTCTGTAAACTCTAAATAACAGTTCGGTGAAAATGATTGGGCAAACACTAAACTGCCAAACTTGTGTAAGTTAGAAATCAGGGTAGACGGTCCGACGTGGGTAAAATCCTGTTGCAGTTCAATGCAGTAAGTGCTTTACCCAAGATTGGTTTAAGACACTATTTTCCCGCCAGAAAGCATAACAATGACGTCATATTCTTGTTGAGAGAAAAGAGCGACCAAGTTTCTCGATCTGCCAGCATTGAGAATTTACGTGATAATGGCTAAAAAATGCACATTTCAAGATGTCTGAAAAAACGTGAATGAAGTGGAGGACATGCTAGAGCCTGGAGGATGATGGATCTCGTCGTCGTTCTTTGAGGTGAGGTTCATAAGCTAGAAGGTATCAGATATTTTCATTATGCGATGCGACGTGCGGGCTAGAGAGTGAATAATACTTAACGTTAGGCCTAGCCTATAAACAGAATAGGGGCTTACACCTAATGTTAAGCTTGCTTAGGCGGGGCGTTTGGACAGAATTGTTCATCAGTATGCCCCAGGGGTGTTTGTTAAATTGATTGTCTGAAGATTGAAGACGAGGTAGGCAAGATTTATTACTATTAGCCTAGCACCGTTTTGTAGCACAGGCACTGTGGCAGTTATATGACCTAGACCTAACACAGTCGTGGTATGGGAAGCACAATGTGACACAAACAGGCCTAGGCTACTAGGCCCCAGGGGTACCTAGACCTTGGCCTATGCTTCGTTACCTGAAGTAGGCCTAGGCTAGTAATATAGGCTGTGAAGAACCTTTTTTGACTGCTCGTTTTCGGTTAGCATTCATTGCAGGAGTTTAAAACCACACAGGCCTTGCCTATGCATGTGCGAGACTGCGGGTATTGGCCTTAAGATAGCATTCTACTATGTTACACTTGAAAAAACTGCATTCTTTTTAGCAGTGTTCTCCATAGGGGGTTTTTAGAGGGTCGAGCCGCTCTTAGATTGAAAATGGCCGCCCCTCAAAAATAGTTGCCACCATAGTTGTGGAGGTTCCTTGAGGTCTAACTGAGAAGTCATTTTAAAGATAACATCTCAAGAAAGATAACATCGATGATTCTCATACTTTGCTTGTATAGGCTGTTCGTTAAACTATTTTATTGTGTTTGGTGGAGAGCAGAGGTCATTGAGATTACCAGAGGTCAAACTTCATAAACTTTGTGCATAGTATATGGGTGATTCCATTTATTTGGGTACCAATCTGTGACATGACACTTTTGTCCCTTAATTCATGATCCATGCTTTTCTCTGTGACGCATTCTTTTGATTTGTCTTGTACTATTTTTCTTTGAAACTGATGACTAAGTAACTTCCATTCAAGGGTGCACCCGGTACAGGACTTATTCGCATCCTCGGACTGGTCTTATTTTGGGGAAAATATTTGTATTGCATGTAAATGGGGACATTAAAATACATTTACTGCATTAGTACTATAGATGGATCTGTTTCAAGGCATTTGTTTTATCTCAGTTTTGTGGCACAAAAGCGCATGTTTCGCGTGTAAACAGGGTAGGGGCTACATGAAAGTACATTTCTTGATATTTTCAAATTTTAAAACAGTCAGCAAAAGTCTACAACGTTCAAATCAAATGCCGTATTAAAAAAGTGTTTTTTCACAAAATAGTTCATAGAAGGAACTTTGGCAAATACAATTGTTTCAACTGTCAATTTTCACAACATAAAGTTTTCAGGGGACACCAAACCAGTCTTCATAACTGAAAATGGCCTTGTTTTATTATTTTTGTTGAACTTTCTCTGTACACTGTTCAAGGCACGAAGCAGTCCACAGGCCTCAACAATCTACAAACTATTCAAGAGGATTATATCACTGAACAAAGAAAAAATTAGAAAAAGGGAACAAAAATTTCATAGGTAATGGGAGACATTAAAAGTTACACGTGGAACCTCTTTGTTTGAACTTATCCAATTGATAAATGCCCATATTTTCTTAAAGTATATGCTTTGTTGTAGCAATTCGTATGATATCAACAATTTATATTAAAAATTATTTAAATTAAGCCTAACAACAAAGCAAAATCCAAAATTTTTAAATGGCAACTTTAAATGCCACAATTTTTGGTCTAAAAATGGCTACTTTTAGCTCATTTTCATCAAAATTGGGAAGAGTTACTCCCTTGGCACCAAATTTGTGATAATTCTATAATGACCTAAATTTTAGTTACAAAATAAAAACACAAGAATGACCATGTGAATAAAGCTAACATAACGCTAGCCTTTGAAAGTGTATTTTTCCACTGGTATCCTAATTTATGGAACTACCGATATATAAGTACCGTACTTTAAAAAGTACATGTTAAGATCTTAAATTCTGTTTAACGTCTCGCACAACCACTGCACCAGGCTTTCCAGGTGGAAATGAGGAACTTAACATCATAGATGCTAAGTTTCTATAATTTAAAACAGAAACCTTGACAATGAAGAATAGTGTTTTGTAGGGAGAAAGTCATTATCTTAAAATGAATTAAAAAGTCTACTCAGGAAGCAAACACTTTACGAGAAAAACTAATCAGACATGTGGTAAGAGTTTTAAAAATTTTTTTTTTCACAAAGAAAGACTGTCAAAACTTTATGGAGAGGTTCATTTAAATGTGTTAGTACTTGTTTCATTCAAGGCTAGTTCAATCGACACTGTATGCCACTATATTTGTAATATTTCAGTTTTCGCTTTTCATTGTGTGAGTCACTCCACTTTTGCTTCTTTTTCAGTTTATCCAGAATGCATTGCTACAAGTGTGGAGCAATTTGTAGCAACATATCTAACAAAGATTGCCCACCTCCATTGATACTTTGTCTTGGCAACCGAGTTATTCAACAACAACAGGTCATATGTGAAAGACATCCAATAACATTGTAATCCCTCCATAAAGATTATTGTTTCAAAACTCATTCTGTTATGGACATTCCATACCAAATACAGCGAAAGGAGTCTCAGGAGTTTTTGCAGTCAGACGTTTGCAGGCTTGAAACCGCACAGTCTAGCAATTAGAACTTCTTCAAAGCATTTCTTTACATTCCTCTGCAAAAACTAAAGAAGGAAGTGATAGTATTAACAAGTCATTATGTAAAATAAGTTCACATTATTACACGATAAACTAAATACAAAAGTAAAATGATTACTGGAAAGGAAACTGAGAAAATTGATATTGCAGTAGGGCTTATAACAAATTATACTCAGTGTGTACAAAGTTTAACAATCACTGAATTTTACTACATTTTACGTCATTCGTTATGAATCATTTGCTTCAGTATTTCTGTTTGTTTGTTCTTCTGATTTTTATGTGGTGATGTGTGGCAATTTGCCTCCAGCGTTTTATTTGCAGACATAGAGAATAGGAGCCTTGCAAAATTTCTGCAGAGTTAGGTTCAGAGGTGATGTATGTCTTTCTTTGCTAGATTAATGTAGCTTCAAAAGAGTACAAGTTATTACAATGAGCATAGATTAGCAGAGACTATTGGAAGACCAATATATACCATGAACTGTAAGCAAGTTTAGGAGTATATGCACGTAATAAGGGTTCACAAAGGATATGACTGTTTGTGTGATATAATGATATTGAATTTGAAACTACTATGTAAAATGAGCCTCTGTGGAAAGCAGTTTATATAATATCCTGAACAAACACCATACAATATCTAAGTGGAAATAAATGTTTTATGAATACAGGCAAAGAAAACTTTGAAAGTTTTTCGATTCCTGCAGAAAGCAGGCAAGGACTCTTTGCATTCATGATGGAGTGTGTGTATGTGCGTGTGAAGATGCGCACTTACTTTCCATTCAGATTGAGGACCTAAACAACGGATTTCAGGTCCTTAGAAGGAAATACAATAGATTTCTCATGTCCTCAGAAGTTTAACAATAGAGAGTCTATTGTTAAAGTTAGGGTTAAGGAAGCAAACACAATAGAGAAAACAATGAGGTCCTCAAACAGTATGTAAACCACAACTGTGCGTGTGTGTATGTGTGTTTGTGACACTTTGCTCGCTAATACAATATCTTATAGAGAGAAACTGACAGTTCCCAAACTTGGTACACAGATACCCCATATTAAGAAAAATAATCCTGTCTTTTGGTGGGGGTCAGAGGTTATCTGGGGTCACCAGGGTTCAAATTCCGAAAGGTTTGTGAACACAATATCTCAAGATAGAAAGCTTGGATGAATTTCATACTTAGTATATAGATGCGTATGAAAAGAAAAATAACCCTATGGATTTTGGTGGAGGTCAAAGCTCATCTGGGGTTACCAGGGGTCAAACCCTGGAAACTTTGTTAACACGATATCTAAAGGCAGGGAGCTTGGATAAATTTCATACTTAGTATGTAGATGCCTTATAGTAAGAGGAAAGACAACAGTGTTTTTGGAGCAGGTCAAGGTCATTTTGAGTCACCAGGATCAAACCCTGAAAACCTTGTTAAACACAATATTTCGAGATAAGATCCTTAGATACATTTTGTACTGAATTGTAGATGCCTTATGGTGAGGGTAAGAACCCTATTGTTTTTGGTTTGGGTCAAAGGTCATCTGATGTCAACCCGGGTCAAACCCTGAAAAACCTTGCTAAACCAATATTTCGAAACAGAAAGCTTGGATAAATGACGCTTTTCATACTTTGTATATAAATTTGTGATGTTGAGAGGAGAAGCCTTATGGTTTTGGTGGAGATCACAAGTCATTTGAGGTCACCAGATGTCAAAAACTGAAACTTTGTAAACATGAAATAAAATGGGAGATAACACAGACGGATCCCTTGTAGGATATGTTTTATTTTTCAATTTTTTGTGAATCAAGTTTTGGTGGGATTCAAAGGTCATGTGAGGTCATCAGGGGTCCAATTGTGAACTCATCGTATAAAAATGATGTGGTACAGAAGTATTAATTTGAGGGATGTACCCAGGGTTGTTCCCGTTACACTTTGAAAGTAACTCGTTATAGTTACAGTTAATTCCGTAAAATTTGAACTCGTTACAGTTACTAGTTACATTGTTGAAAAAGTAACTAGTTACAATTACTTTTGACTAAAAAGAAACTAGCTACATTTCAAAAGTAACTAGTTACTTCAAGCTGAATGTACGATACCTCGGTACCTGAAATGGAGGGGGATAATTAGATAGTAAAAAGGGGGCACATGAGACGACCGGCACCTCATTTGTGCCGGTTATACTTAGGTGTTCCCCAAAGAAGGTCAATGATGCTAGCTGATTTTCAGTGGGCATTCTCGCAGAGGCTCCTCACTCTCATCATCATGAAGCAGCGAATCATGATACTGTGTCGGAGCTTAAGCAAACTATTTGTTAGACAAATATGGTTATAACCAAAACTTTTCCAGTTACGACAGTACTTCTATGAGAGGGAAATCTTTATAGTCCTTCACACAGTCGGCTAATTTAGAAAGGTTAGCGGCTAAGCCGGAAAGGGGGAGAGCGTTGTTTCAGCAGTAATTAAAGTCTTCACCCCTCAAGGGCATGGTATAATACGAGAATGAATATATTTGTTAACAGTAAAGTTTTAAAACCCCACCGCTAAGGTTGGACTAAGTGATATTTCTGCATAAACTTCAAGTTTCACATTGTGTCGATATAAAACATCGGATAGAAATGGTGATACTATGTAGTTTATACATGCAGACCATGTGCCCATAATTCACTTTCCCTTTACAATAGGTGAAGCTTTAAGTCGGACACATCTCTTCTCTTTCAATTGGCTTTGTTAGGATACCTTTAACGCCAGTGACCATTTCAATATTCTGCTGTTTTTATATTAACCTTACTATTATTCCAGTGTAAGGAGTAACGGAAATTGTAAAGTATATGATAAAGCCTAAATTCATACGTTTTATTCATCAAATAAGGATACCATGCACGTTAAACTAAACGTATGTTTACCGACGCTTGGCACCGTGTAATGTACTGGGCTCCAACGCACGAGTCTGGATTCGGTTAGCTTAATGCCGGTCTCAAGAGCGTTTTTTCTAGACTAGGAATTTGCCCGGAATAGAAAGTTCCGGAATCTAAATATTTACGGAATGTGATTTAACTGGACTTGGACTCGGAGTTCATTCCAGCCGAGTTCTCAAATATGAAAGTTACATTAAAAGTGATTAAGTTCCATTTGTGCACAATGTGCAGATGTAAAGTGTTGTCACACACAATCAACTAAATTACTGAGGAGGCCAGGCCATGGAAGTGAGTGCAAACGTATCTGTATGTTTGATATTCTGTACATTGGCAGAAAGACATGTCTCGGAATTGGTGCCATTGGAATCAGAACTGGCAGGGATTTGAAGGGTAGTACCATGCTCTGAAAGATTTTGGAATCTAGAATACCAGTTATCTCCGACTCGGATAGGGTGGACTCAGGTCAAGTCCTAACGTCTCAAGAGGCAATGATTAAACTTTCAAAGTAAGCCTGGTATTTGAATGCCTATGGGCCAACCCGTTTCTCACGGTGCACTATCTCCACTGTGTCCTCTAAAGGACAATATGAGTAAACTAAGGCCAGCTGACTTTACTTAGTATATATACTTTATAAAGTCAGCTGAGCCTTAGTTTGCCATAGGACCTGTTCAGTATTTTTCAACGAATCGCACAAAGATTCGGTCTCATGGATAAAAAGCATTGATCTGTCTAATAAGTAATTTGACACACAAATCAATTTTAAAACATAGTTCAGTAGACAATTAAGTGGCCCTGTAAGCCTGCGGAATGGGCATGTGATATCAACTTCTAATTATAATCGTGAATAAAATCGATGTTGGCGAGGGCGACGTCGATAATAGCGATGAATGATAAGTATATCGAAAATACTTTAACATTTTAACACCAGAGTGTCATCAATTTGAAAATTTTCTGATAATACTTCGAGTAAAATGCAATTTGTGGTCATTTTGACTATTTGTAACGGGAAAGTAACGGGACTCAAATGTAACTCGTTACAGGGTTACGTTACACAAAATGTAACTCGTTACAGTAACGGTGTTACTTGTAACTCGTTACTTTCCAACCCTGGATGTACCTAGGTGTAACAAAGCACCCCCACTATGGCAAGGAATCTCTAAGAGTTTGGCCTTAATGGTTTGTCTTTTTGGGCCTTTTTACTTTATGTCATATAAGGACATGAAGCAGAAGGAAGGTTGTGTTATTTTGAATCAGGCAGTGGATACTTTTCTTGTCATATCCTCCAAATATGGAGCAGTGTGAGGAACCAGCAGATCGGATGGACCGATGTGAAGATATATATACATATATATATATATATATATATATATATATATATATATATATATATATATTTCTCTAATTCGGCACTTAGGGGGAAAGTTGTTGTTGAAAAGTCGACCTTAAGGGGAAAAAAATTTTCGGGTGAAATATAAGTTTCGCCTTAACGTTTCCACACACTTTTTCTATAGGAATACGTAAACTTACAAGGGCGCCCTCTTAGATTTACAAACTAGATGCTATTACTTCAAAGTTGTCAAATTTACGGACACCTAGCTGTTAACACGAACGGATGGCTGCCCATTGAAATAACGTTAATTATATTTTTAGACGTTAGGGCGAATTTATTTCTTATGTATTTTATTATCTTTTTTTCGCCCTATGTACAAGCAGATATAACAATTTCCCCTTAAGGTGGGAATTAGCGTTATATATATATATATATATATATATCTTCACATCGGTCCATCCGTTAACCTTGTGAAGATATTTTTCAGCGACATGTTATCCCTTGCAATAAGTTAACCTTTCAAAGGTTAACATTAGTTTGTGTGTACGTTACATGAGATCTAAGGGTAATTGTGGTAAACATTTGGCTTAAATATATTAGTAACCATCTATTACCTTTTATTATGCCAAAACTTGATCCGAAATTTTTACTCACTATGGAGATATTTTGAAGCAAATATTGCGAATTTGTGGCGTGTATATAAGCCTTCTGAAGTATATCTCCATCCCTTGAGCGCTTATAACTTTTAAGATATGCCGTATTAATGTACGAAATTTGGTGTGGATATTCTTCATTCATCAATCTTACTATTTCGTTACTTTAAAAAAAAAAATTATCACTGCTGATTAAAATACTGATACAAACAATGTTAACATTTGGACTGATCTGTAGAAAAACATGAATGGTTAACATTTGGCCGGATTGGGAGGTATACATATATATATAAATATATATATATATATATATATATGTATATATATATATGTATATATATACATGTATATATATGCCTAAGAAATACGGTAAAAACGAGAACGTCGCTTACGTCTAGGATTAATGGGATTATTTCACGCATATATATATATATATATATATACATATATATATATATATACATACATACATATATATATTATGATTACACGAACGTTAGATAGATTATGTTTTCGCGATTTTAATTCCGACAAACTTGTTTCGAAGGGGTGTTTTCACCGCCACCGCGCAGTTGTAAAGTGCTCGCCATCATTACGCACATGGGATGTTTTCAAACCATTACAGAGTAGCATAAGCCCCTGATGAGAGGAGGCGGTGAAAGTACCTCTTCGAAACAAGTTTGTCGAAATTAAAATGGGAAAAAACATAATCTATCTAACGTTTGTGTAATCATTGCTTATTACTCCTTTACATAAACAGAGCACTCTTTGAAGATAATCTGGCCTGGAGCCGATATTTGTATATATAGTGAGTGTACCTTGAGTCGGTCGGTACCTTGAGTCGGTCAATGCACACAAAATGTAACATAGGCCTGCTGTAGCCTTCAAATAAACATATGACAGTAGAGAAACTCCAGCACGACATGACAATAACTCAAACTCTGTCAAAAATAAGCATTTACTCCCATTTTTAGAAGAAATTTACCCAGCCTAGCCTACATGTAGTGTTACCTAAAGGTAGCTTGAGACCTTCTTTAAATGGCCTAAAAAATTATTTTAAACAATTCTCCAAATCACTGCAAATGGTCTCCTTCCATCATTTTATGATTTGTCTTCGTAATGGTGATATCATTATTGAAATATATCTTGACAACACTCTTATGGGCTTTCATAATGTTTGGGTGACCGACTCAAGGTACCGTTAATGAACCTAAGGCATCTGAAACTTGTGGTGGAAATTTCTCCGTCTCTTGAAAGTTTGCCAACAAAATTCACTCTAACTTTCAGGATTAAGAGAAAACACGTTCATAAGAATAATGGATAAGTTTAAATTACATATGACTACTTTATGTGTACGTTTTTAGTGAAAATTCCCTTAATTGACCGACTCATGGTACCACCATCATATATATATATATATATATATATATATATATATATATATATATATATATATATATATATATATAAACGAAGAGCGTAGAGCAAAAGCAATGCCTCTATCACCAACTAAAAAAGACGAAAGACACGGCACATTCTGTTAACAAATCGTTGTTGAATGGTGAAAAACAATTTGCAAAATATGACAGAATATGAACCGAAAGCTACAAAAAATGGACGTTTCGAACCACCTAAGTTCTTTCTCGACAGAAATAACGAGGAGATTAACATAGATGCTACGTGAATAGAAACATGTTTTATATATATATATATATATATATTATATATATATATATATATATATATATATATATATATATGTTTGACAGATTAAGCAAGTAATGGGTAAAGCAGCGGCAGAATTCCACATTCGGTGGGCACCCTTTCATTAAAATCGACCAATTTGTGGTTTAAATCGTTCTATGATTGACCATCTTTTGGGTAAAATGGGGAATCTCTTATACCATCTGTTGGGCAAAGCGCAGAATTTTTGAACCATCTATTGGGTAAAAGCACAATTGGGTAAAATTGTTCGGCAATTATTGTTACACATTTCATGGGTAGAACATGTACACAACTCAGTTGGGTATGCTTTTACTCAACAAAGTGGGAGGTTGCATACGAGCCCATCGGTTGGGTAAAATATTTTCCATGAGGGGTAAAAATTTTATCCATTTCTTTTTAGTGTTTAAATATTTAAAAATATTTAAACATTAAAATTATAAATATTTGTAGAAATCCATTGTAATCGTAGTCGTAACTCCTGACCACGTGATTACGACGTAATCTTTTCATTTACTTGGTGACATCATTATCAGGAAGCTTATAGTAAAGGTAGGCAATCGAAAAAACTTTGGAGCCGAACCAGTCAGAAAAAGGAATACTCAAATCACGATTATTGGTACTATTCTGCGTAGGCGCCAGTAATCAATGAAAGCCTTAGCGGACACAACTTGGTTAGACCACGCTAAAGCAAAACCCTTTCGTAATCACCCCTTAGTTGAAAAGAGTAGGGTTCATCATTTTCACACTGAAAGTGTAAGGCACGAATAATTTTGGGTTCGCAATCCCTATCTCAACCCATCGCCCTTTTCGAAGCCCCAGGGTTTTTACTCCATCCCTGTTGGAGAGTTTGGTCCACAGACGTGGCAGCGAGCGGGTGTGGGGCCATGACTCTCCCCTCCCTTTGGGCAATTTAAATTTCGTAGGGTAGCCAGATTGGGTATGACCAAGTATGAATTTCCGAAAGTGAACATTCGCCTGGACAGTTTCCTTACATTTTACATTTTCAACGAACAGGCACTGTTTTAAATTATCTATAGACTACAATCAAAACGCAAATTTTTCAAAACCCAACCCAAACGAGTTGCGAGTACGTAGTGCTCCTGTATACTGTATAACTATACAGAAAGGAAATGGGACGGAGACTATTCCCGTGCACCCCCTCCATTCTAGGCGACGCTATTGCTCTCTGTTTGGTAACGTTTGAGAATCAGTTATCTATGGTTCTATAGACAGCCAAAATTTTTTTCATACTGGCAACCCACTCATGGCTCATGCAAAACTGTAGCGACGAATTTGTGTTTTACAGCTCGAATTCCTGCTATCTGCTATCCTAGGGCTTTCTTAATCTAAGCTATTCTAAGACGCTTGAAATGCCAAAATTTTCGAAATTTGCCTCAGCCATGAAGGTCGAGTGTGGTCCTTTACAGTAGTTCTCTCAAGAAACCGCTCCCTCTTAAGAATGTCTGCATCCGTCACTACTTGCCTCAGATGTGTTTTCGTTTAAGTATGAATTTCTCAGTCACAAGTGAGTTTCATTCCCCAAAGAAACCCTGCATCCTCTCATGCGGTCATTGGCGTATTTAGGGGGCATTGGGTCACTATCCCCTCACTGATGCCGGTTATTCTTTCAGGTTCAACTGTTACCTAAAATATTTGAAGTTTTGGCCATAAATTTTACTTACAAGGTAGCATATGTAGCGTATTAGGGCATGTAAGGACACCTTATTTAAAAAAAAATAAATTAAAAAGGAGGGGCCCCATGCCGGCGATCACAGAACATACTGCATTGCCCAGCGTGGCTTCTATCCTGGCTATGCCACTGCCTGCAGCGCGAGACCTCAGTTCCACCTTTACAAATTGCCCCAACCCTTATAACCCTTCAGAACCGGTGACTGTTCACCTTACCAATAAGTGTTCATATCGGTTACTGCACTGCAGCAGGGCCGAACCAAGAATATGAGAAAGGAGGGGGGCGTAACCGTCTGCAGTGCTGATCATACCTTTTTAATGGGCTTAGGGATGTACAATTTTGGTTACAAATTCATTGCTTTGCCGAAAATAGGGGGCGTACGCCTCTTCTTCATATGCCTGAATCCGGCCCTGTACAGGCCCGAGACCAAAGCATTTGTTTGCTTTCTCACAATCAGTTCATGTGAATACATTCATGTAACATATCAAGGCTTCGATTTCGCCCTCTTTCTGTTCCCACGAAACCTAAATTCGAAGTAGTAGAACTTATGTATACTCTAGTTGTGTTCTAATGGCGTTTTTATGTTTTCCCCAAACAGGACAATGAGCCACAGTTGTGTCTGAAATCTCGAGCAACTTTGAAACGATGAACTTCTTTGCCGTCACACAGATTTTTATTCAACTGTGTTGGTACTACATCAATGGTTGTCAATGCCAAACAAGTGGGGGTAAGAGTAACGAATGTTTTGGTCATAAAAAACCCTAATTACCAATTTTTAATTCTAAGTGATGGGTGTGGGTTACTACTTAGTACGTATTTAATGGGCTTGTCATAACTACAAAATCATGCACCTAAAGAGCAGTATCATTATCATGAGAAGGTCAAAAAGACTGATTCATTGATTTGTAAATTTCGCAATAATTGCAACTTAATAACAACATGACGTGTAAAGGCCACCGATGCGAGGTAGCTGCAAAATAATTCTGACAAATCAGTGCTTGTTGTTGAAATTCCTACAATCTGAGGCCATTAGCTGCCAAATTTTAGGACCTTAGCCCAGCCATTGTGATGCTGAGGACGGCTTTGGTCCCTGTTTGATTTCCTCCTTTAGGAAACACCCTCCTCACGTTGTAAAGATCCAGGATCCTCTAATGCTTACCTGTAGTACATTTTGGATGCTGGTTTGTACAGCCCAGTTTCACACCGACGATCCACTCTGTTGGCTACTACAATTACCATCAAGTATAAGAGCAGGTGAAAGTGGTCCGCTGCCAGAAGACCCTTCAGAAGCCCTGGTTTATGTCAACACATTAACCCTAATTATTAAAAGAAGGGCCTAAGCTGAAATCAAGTTTTGATATGTTAGAGGGGTACTTATTCTTAGCATTCTGGTGAAATTTGCGTTGAAATCCAATGCATGGTTCTCAAGATATTGGTAGTTAAAGCTGTCACATTTTCAACACAGAGTGAACTTGAAGCAAACACATATGTCATAGCCTCACTTTAAGGAACAGTCTTTTGCTTTTCATTAAACTTTACCACCAATTTTCTCCTCCAAAATCCCATGTTATCGAAATGTGATTAAATGAGAGGCAAGGAAATTTCACAAACTTTACATTGTTTGTGGAGAGGTCCTATCCCTATCAACTTCAAGGTCATCGCAACGGGCTGAAAAAACAAAGAAACAAAGCATTTTTCATCAGTGTGAGGAAGTGATATAACCCCTGCTTGCCTCAAGCTCACTTTGGGTAGCAAATGTAGTAACTTCATTTGCTGATATCTCGAGTACTACATGTCCGATTTGAATTTCACCAGATTGCGTAGATTTAGTTCCTTTTTTACATATAAAAATTAATTTTTTGCCTTATCCCTTCTTTTAACCTGAGATGTTGCAAAGGCTTTCAAAGTTATTCCAGAGTAATTTACAGCGTTCAGTGGTTCTCGAACTTTATAATGGTTGGGGCCATTTGTAGAAGTGGGACTGAGGTCAAGGGCAGCAGTCAGGATAGATCTACGCTGGGCAATGCAGTATGTTCTGTGATTACCGGCATGGGGGAGGAGTTTTAGAGGAGGCGTTGCCCCTCCCCTTTGAAAATTTTCTTTGAAAAATAAAAGTGTCCTGACATGAACTTGTGCTACCTTTCAATTAAAATTTGTGTTCAAAACTTTACCTATTTTAGGTAACCGTTTTAAATTTAAATAACAAGCGGCATCACTAAGGGGGCAATGACCCAATGTCCTAAATACGCCAATGGCTACAGGAGAGGATCCACGGTATCGTAGGCGAAATCAAGCCATTTGTGATTGCGAAATCTATACTTAAACGAAAACGCAAATGGGACAGGTAGTGATGGATGCAGAAATATTTAATTTAGGGGGCGGTTTCCTGAGAGAACCACAGCACCACGACCGACTTCCATGACTGAGGCAAAAACCGAAAATTTTGGCACTCAAAATGTCCTAGAATGGCCTAGATTTAGAAGGCCCTGGAATCACACATAGCAGGGTATCGATCTGTAAAACACAAATTTGTCACAACAGTTTTGCATCCGCTATGCACTGCCTACGTGCAACTTTCATCCCCCCAAATTTGGATTGGGTTTTGAAAATTGTAAATATGCCTATCTGTTGTGAAAATATCAAGTTTTCATTATAGTTAATTTCACACTTTTGGGTATTTATTGAAAAATCTGTCCTGGAGGATCAAAGACAAAAAGAGAGTAAACTGTACAGACGACTGGTCGCTTTCGGTGGTTTCAAACTTTGTAATACTCAATGAATCTCCCCTTCCAAATATGAAGTTTCCCCAACTGGAGGAGTATGATCCCCTGCACTCGCCCAGCGCCAACCCTGTGGGCAAGCTCCTTGACAAGGATGGGTTAAAATCCTGTTGATTCGACAGAGGCGACGGGTTGAGGTAGAATTGCAAACCCAAAGTTATGTGTGCCTTACACTTTCAGTATGATAAATGAAGATGTTTTTACTAAGGAAGAGTGCTTTACGAAATGAGCCTGGCTTTAGCGTGGCTTAATGAAGTTATATCCATCCAGGCTTTTATTGGTTACTGGGGACTACACAAAATTGTACGAATAATTATGTTTTGAGTATTCATTTTGATTCTTTGCTGAAGACAAAAGGAATCCATGCATTTGTTTGTGTGATTGTAAGGTTGGCTCAAGACTTTCATACTTTGGATTTGGAATTATCATATTAAGGAAAGGGTTCCTACTTTTTGGTGGAGGTCAACGGTCATGTGACGATATCTCTTGGTAGGAAGCATGGATGCTTTTCATACATAGTGTGTGGATGCGTTATAGTAAAAAATGAACCCTATTGATACCAGTAAAGGTCAAAGGTATTATGAGGTCACCTGAAGTGAAAATACGAAGTTCTTAAGAACTACTTGTAAACATGATATCTCAAGATAGCAAGATGGACAATCTTCATACTCGTTATATAAGTTTATCATATTAAAGGAAAGAACCCTATTGTTTTCAGTGGAGGGCAAAGGTCATTTGAGTTCATCAGAGTTCAAAAAGGCGATGAGGGATCGTTTTGATACTTGGTATATAGAAGTGTTACTTTAAGAGAGAGGGAACCATATGGGTTTGATGGAAATCAAAAGTCATCTGAGGTCATCAGAGGTGCAACTACGAAAAACTAAACTAAAAAGACAGTGCGCGGTACTTCAAATTGTGTCCGGCATTTCGTGACCAACGAAAGCTTAGGGTTGAATTTTTCCACTATTCCAAAGTTAAAGTTATGGAGAATAACATCTGTTTTTTTTCACAAGCATTACTGTTACAGTAATACTACTTATTTACATTACCTAATTATGAACACTTGAAAAGGATGCTGTGACTATAGGGTGATTAGAAATAACATACAGTTACCGTATTAGTGGTTTCGTAGTGGATTAGAGCTCGGTTTCTCAAGCAGACGATCCGGGTATGGATCCTTTGTAGGCATGTTCTTTTTTTAAATTGTTTTTATCACTTTTTGGTTGTGCTCAAAGGTCATGTGAGTTCAGAGAAGGTCAGATTGTGGAACATTGTAAAATCGTGCCGGATATATTCAAGAGGTATAAATTTGACGGATGAACCTCAGTGCAACAAATTACCCCCTCTCAACAAGAAATCACTAAGTCTATGGGTTTCTGGTTCCGACATCTGTTTTGATCCTTTGCTGAAAGCAAAGGAATCTATGCAATCACGCGGGAGGCCGTGTGTGTATATGTGTGTTTGTGACGCATTGTTTGTAAACACGATATCTTTAGATAGCAATGATGGATCATTTTCACACTTAAGATATAGAATTATCATATTGAGAAAAAAGATTCCTGTTGTTATTGGTAGAGATTAATGGTCATGTGAGGTCATCAGAGGCCAAAAGCCAAAAACTTAGTAAGCAAGATATCCCTAGCTAGGAATATGAATTCGTTTCTTACTTGGCATGTGGGTGCGTTATAGTCAAAAGATGAACTCCACTGATTTTGGTAAAGATCAAAGATTACCTGAAGTCACCGGAGGTGAAAGCAAGAATTCTTAAAAACTCATTTTAAACACGGTATCTCAAGATAACAATGATAGACATTCTTCATACCCGTTATATAACTTTAACATATTAAAAGGAAGAACCCTATTGTTTTCATTTGAGGTCATCAGAGGTCCAAAACGGACACATTAAAAACACGATATTCCAAGACAGGGATGATAGATCCTTTCATACTTGGGTTAAAGATGTGTTACGTTAAGGGAGAGAGTGAAACCCATGGATTTGGTGGAGGTCAAAGGTCATATGAGGTCATGAGAGGTAAAACCATGAATACCTTGTGAACTAAAAAGACAAATGTCGGTACCTTCAAATTGCGACCGGCGTTTCGTGAAAAGTTAGGGTTGAATTTTTGTATAATTTTAAAAATAAAGTTATAGAGAACAACATCAACATTTATATTTTCACAAGCATAACTGTTACAGTAATTATACTATCTCAAATTACCTTATTTTGAACACGTTAAAAGGATGCTGTGACTATGGCACGATTAAAAACCCTTTACGCTGAACGAGTTCGCTGGTGGCGCAGTGGAATAGAGCTCGGTTTCTCACTTAGACTGTCCGGGTACATATCCTTCCTAAGACACGTTCTCTTTTTTTCATTTTATGTTTCTCATTTTTTGGTGGGGTAAAAAGGTCATATCAGGTCAGCAAAAGTCAAGTTGTGAAAACATGGTAAAATGATATAGTCAAGAAGTAGGCTATAGATTTGAGGGATTAACTCAGTGCAATAAATCACCCCCTTTCAGCAAGGAATTACTAAGCCTTTGGGTTTTCTGCGGAGGGGAGGGGCTACCTTAACTATAAAAGCTCCCGGACTTTTGTATTCTTGCCAATCATATTAGGTGTTTTGGCGATGTTTTTAAAATCTAAGAGAGTCCAGGCAGCAACGAGAGCGCCCGTGACACTCTTTTGTGAACCACTGCCCTAGAGGATCCGAAGGCTTGTCTTGGACCCCAAAGGGTTGTTCCCTTTGGACCATCTGGAACCCGTACTCTGGCCTTTGGGCCCTTCGCTGGTGGGGAAGCACTTTTTTACCTCTCGAACCCATCTGCATAGGGTTCGTCATTCCAAGCTGAATTGTCACCTCTCTACAACTCCATTCTACCCGTCAGCTAATGGCACCTCGAATACGACACTGAAACTTGATAACGTAACCTATAGTATTTAAAAGAATGATATTGATGAAACTTTTTCATGAAAATATATAAAATAAAGTTTCTATTTTATATTGAGTGCATTGTACATCTAAGTCGCTCTCTTAACATAAATTAGTCTATCATACGTGACATAGCTTTGACCAAATTTGCGAAAGGGTTCATAAGATCGAAGGTTCACTGGATCAAAGATTCTAATTTTTTCGCTACCTTTAATCATAATGCTAAGTCAAATCCTGATCCTACACCACGCTATTCCTTATCCTAATCCCCAACCTAATTTTGATGTTACCTGAATGCTAGCCCTACAGCCGATAACCAAAAGTAGATTTAGGTCACGCGTATCTTCAGTCTAGAGAACATTTAATCTAGTGAGTCTTCGGTCTTGTGCCCCCCCCCTTCATATAGTCCAAAACAAATCAAGAGGATGTTTCATACGACTACTTTTGGTAGGTTTAACTAAACTGTCTTTAAATGAGTGATAAAAAACTTCACTGAGACATTCGTATTGCACCAAATCTAACCCTAGTTTAAGAATGACAAAGTCCTCTGCTTACTTCTAATCTATAGCATTGTTCAACATAAATTAGCTTTATTTGCTTAAGTAGACTAAACCTTCAATTCGATGGTGAAATCGAGCTTTCTCGTGAATGCTAAAATTGAAATAAATAAGAGTATAACCTTTTAAAGATAAAGCTTGCAGGAGTATACTTAACTCTTTGTTCTTTGTTCTTCGTCAGACATAAGGCTGGTAGGAGGAGATTCAGCAGTCGAAGGGAGAGTTGAGGTGTACTTTGGTGGCCGGTGGGGTACAATTTGTGACGACCTCTGGGATGACCAGGATGCTACCGTTATTTGCCGTCAACTAGGACTCAGTGACAACGGCTCAGCAGTTTTTCATGCTGCGTTTGGTAGGGGAAGTGGAACCATTTGGCTGGATAACTTAGAATGCAGTGGTAATGAAAACAATTTACAGGAATGCAGCTACCCTGGTTTGGGTTCACACAATTGTGATCATACGGAGGATGCTGGTGTTTATTGTATAAATGATGGGGGTGAGTTACACTTGTAAATGTGTACGTTATCTTGATAGTTTCATTCACTATGACATTAGTTTTATCAAATTTTCAATGTTGGAACAACTCATTTATGGTTTTTTAATCTTTTTAGTTGTTAGACTGCCTTGGATAAAACACCTTCTTCCCAGGTAAATCTCTTCTTCCAACCTAAGTTTCACTTTTCTCATTCTTTTATTTGAAAGATAAAACCTCAGAAAAAATGTCCAGAATAAAAACAAATGACGCAGTCTTACTGCATTCAGCGTTAAACTAAATGAAAACAACGTTATATGGTCAGTTTTGAAAAATGAATGTGGCTCTAAGGCATAACAAATATAAAATAATGAACTTAAAATATTGCTTCTGGAATACGAAGATCACCATGTGCTTTAGTTTTGAAAGCATGCATATATACTAGCGGCCTGTTTTGTTTATGATCCCCGTAAGCAGTTGATAAAAGGGTAAATTCCAATATCATACTCACTTGATCAAGGCGCACCTTAGATACATTACCTGGAAACATGCGCTAGACCATACTGATGACCGTCATGGGTTATTTACAGTGAAACTTCCTCTAAAATGTTAAATAGTCATCATAGAACCGGTATGAGATTATCCGAACAAATCAAGAGCAACGTGCAGTGCACCCCCAATTAATGCACATCGATTGCAAGTATGGTCATGCCTAAGCCAAGAGTTTATCCTGAAGACAGGCACAGATAACCCATTACTAGTAATGCGCGGCAAACACTCCTCACGACTCAACCTCCTTGCTTTCATTAGGGTCGTCAGTGATATTTGAGTGGCTGTGATTAAAGAATTGTTACTGAAAGAGATCTGAGGTTTGTCTCCCTTTCTATGAGAACAGAGGTTTGTCGACACTACGTTGTCGATTGTCTTGCTCTCCAAACAGCAGTAAGACTTCATCAACAGTAAGTTACGTAAATGATTTGTGTCGTCTGTTACATCTCAAAGAGTCATGATAGGATGATTTCACCTAGTGCCATAAGAATAACATTCGGAAAGGAAAATAAGTTCCAGGCTTTGTTAAAATTTGAGACGTTTTTGTCACAATAAACCACATTCATTTTCAGTTCACTTCGTTGAAGAATTTCTTCAAAACCTACATTTCGACGACGTTTGATATTTATGTGAAAATTTGCCAAATTCTGATAGCATTTTAGATCTGAACCAATACAGGGAAACATAGGACATGGAATATTAAAAAAGCTTATGAACAGTATTTTAACTACAAATAGTAATAAAAGCTTGATAAATGTTGGCAAAAAAAGAAAAGAACTTTTCTGAAAGAAACACATCCTTAGTGGTAAATGCCATTCAGCAGAGTATAATCAACAGTACCAACAGGAAAAGAAAGACGTGTCAAACAAATTATGATTATTAATAGTATTAAATAACTGTTAAAAACACATTGTTAGAGAGATCCGGGTGTTGGATCGCCTCCTAAGCAACTCCCTGGCAAGAGGTTGGCCGAGCGTGGCAATGTTTTTATTCATAATTTCCTCTGTTAGACGTTTCTAGTTGCATCTGTTTTTGAACCAAATCGATTTTATCCGTGTAACTCACAAATTTATTTCAAAGAAAGTATAAATCGTTATAGAGGTATACTGTTTGAACGAACAGCTAATATTTTAGTTGTGGGATCTGATTATGGGGTTCCACGTTGCATGGACAATCAGTCTCTTGCTGCAGGTAGGCACGATTAAGGCTTTCGTCTGATCTAGGCACTATTTGTTTGGGACTGGTATGGCACAAAGATTTCCCTGACAGGAAGATCAAGTTCCCAAACGGGGAACCCGACCCTCCGACAAGCCGTGTCGATAGGGATTCTGGCAGGATACTGTTCATTTGGTAAGAAGGGCAATAAGGTAGCGATTAGAAGAAAACATACAATACCATTTGATATAACAACATTTGCACAATGAAAGTATTAGATGTAATGAGATTTGGGCTAATTTAGTGTTTTTCAAGACAGTGGTTTTACGCATTGAATGGTTTACCAAGCGGGCCACAATTTTAAGATCACCCAAAAAACCTTTAAATTTGAGAGCAAAAACAGATGTACTGTCGTTTAAGCTCACAAGGGTCATATTGAGGACAGCATTGGGTTAACTTTGTATCCTTCAACGCCTAACCTACAATCTCATACTTCTTCTAGTTTTAACTTCTGATGTAGCTCGATTGATAACAGTAAATAAACCAGGAGCCTACTGTGCCTATTGGGTAATCTGGCCCTAGCTGTTGGTGGGCAATGCTGCAATGATCACGGTGATAGAAAATCTTTCCCGATTCCTGCTGTTTGCCCTCATATTGACAAGTGAGCATGCGTCTAAAGTGTTTGCCGGATGTTATTGATCACGCACAAAACGTCTCCGTAGAACAAGGGTGCTCAACATTTTACATTTCTGTATCTCATGAGTATCCATGTCCTTTAACGTGCATTTGAGGGGAAATATTCTTTTTCCGATGTAACACGGCCAGGGAAATTATTGTTTTAAAGTGGACGGGATGAATGACACAATGGTAATTTGTTTCTGTAAACACACCACGGGTTGGGTTCTGAAGGGAAACATCTCATAGGGGGACAAGGAGGAGAATCTCTCACAAACTCTGGGAGAAACTTAATGCGGAATCAAATGAAATTGCATCGGATTCAAATATAGCATACCACAAAAATCGCATTTTGCAAATTTATCAAAATAGCCTCCTGACTGAAATTTTTTCGAAAATGCAAGGGGTTTGTTGGAGTAAAGAATGAATTAGAGCAGTGTTTGCACTGCTGTTTTTAAACAACATACTCACAAAAGATGCTCCACACGAAGTAAGAGTAAAGCAACAACTTTCGACGGGCCCAAGAAGGGTGCTGAAAACTCTTCTTTTACATTTTACATTGCAACCGTTATCTTATATATTAAAATTTCCTCCCATTCTTACCCGATGATTTTTTTACCAGTTACGTGTAACTATTTTTCTTATTCCTTTTTGGAGGATGGGAGAGAAGTGCGGGAGGCAAAGTGCAAGTTCCCGATAATTCTTTCTCCCCTTCACCGTTTTTATTTCTTTTTGAAAGACTCAAGGAATTCATTAATCGCACAGGCGAGTGTATGTCGGTTTGTGTTTGTGACGCTTAGTTTGTGAAAACTATATCTGTATATCTATACATTGCGGTTCTGTTTTTCTTTGCAAATATCAAGTAGGCACACTCACAAACTCAACGTTTGTTTAACAAACGGTCACAACTTTTTTTTTTACTTACAATACATACATAGTCAGCTTCGTTTTATATCTTATCAGAGATTCGACTCATCAACGGGCTCTCGTCAAATAAAGGACGTGTTGAAATCTTTCATGATGGTCAGTGGGGAACAGTGTGCGATGATGGCTGGGGTGATACAGATGCCGCAGTAGTGTGTCGCCAACTTGGATTCAGCGGCACTGCTGTTGCCTTTGTGTCTGCATGGTTTGGTTATGGAAGCGGTCCCATATGGCTCAATAACGTCGAATGCACTGGAAGTGAACGAACTTTAAGAGAATGTTTAAACCAAGGCTGGGGTACTCTCTCTTGCAGTCATTCCGAAGATGCCGGTGTACGTTGTGATGATTATGGCATGGATAATGGTAAATTTTCAATTGTTTAGTTTAATCAGTATTTGTTCTATAAACCCACATGTTGCAAAAAGTGGGTTTTCTTACTAGCTAGTTTCAAATCATGAACAGTACTCAAGGTTTGAATTCATAACCTAGTAACACGTAGGATATACACTAGTCGCCCCCGACTTTTTTAGCTCATCACCCCTTTTTCCGAATGGGGTTGGGCAACCGCCCTCCGGCCCGTGTCTATAACATACTATTACTACGCTTGTAACGACAATGCTAAAGCACTTGTTAAAATAAGGGGAACACATGTATCGTTTGCGTATTTATACCCTACCCAGGGGAGCACAAAAGCGATGCGAGGTTCCTTTAGTTCTGGTAAATCCTAAAAGCACGATCAACGGTGGCATATGACCCCTTGACTTGGGTCGGGTTGGCGAAACGTTTTCTGAAGCGGGGGGGGGGGATCACTGGCTCCACAAAGGTGTAAAGCGTTCCCCCAAGGATATGTGGTCTTGAGGCTGTCTTAGGGTCCAGGGGAAACGTCCCCGTGGGAACCGAGGGGCGAAGCCTCTGAAACTCTGGGGTAATACGAAATTGTAGGAAAATTGTAGAGTTGAATATTTGACTATCTTCCTATTATCTAATAGCCTTGAATGGGCACTATTAAACAGGTTACAAAAATAAAACTGACATTTCGTACTTCAGTAGTACACAACAAGTTATATTAGAGTTGGAAGATTTGTGCCGCTCAAGGTGACCATTGTGACTTCATTTTGTCTTCATTTTACCAGCTAAATTGAGAGCTCAGCTAAAGTATACTACATGGCATCTTTTTTCCCAGGGTTTAATCTAGTGCCTCATTTTTTCAAGCGCCCTCGCACCCCCTGGCCCCTATCACTCTCTGGATTGCGAAAACATCCCCTTGGATGATAACGACTTCATTGAGGACCACTGGTCTACGTAGTTAATGACTGAATGAATGAATGAATGAATGAATGAATGAATGAATGAATGAATGAATGAATGAATGAATGAATGAATGAATAAATGAACGAATGGTTACATGTTTAGAAATTCCCACTTCTTAGGTTTCTTTTTCTATTTTCTTTTTGGTCGGCTGTAAGGGAGGGGTTGCCGCTTGGATACAAAACAGTGCTATCTTTTACAAAGCCTTAAAGTTATTATATGTCATTATAATTTTCATTATGTAGTTTTTTTTTGCGGTGAGCGGTGAATAGTATGGCCAAAACACTAGGGAGGAAGGGTTATTGAACCCACTTTTCGTCCCGAGATTGGTACATTCACTGACATCGTCGGTACATTTGCATGGGCCATTGTAAGAGATAGCTTATGCAACGCCTTTTTCTAACGAATTATGTCCAACAAGTGTTTGAAATTATTTGGTATAGGGATTCACTTGCTCAAAAATGGTTCCAAAGAAAATATTTCTTCACCCTTCGCTCTCATCCGTGGTCGGTGTTCAAGTGTTAGGTGTTGATTATACCGTATGGCTTGCAGATTTTTCGACCTCTTAATAAAAGAGGATATCGACACTGATGGGGATTGTCATTCGACCTCACCAATGATGGGTAACATATGCTGTCCATACCACATGGAAGAGTCACTTCTAGTCTAGCCAGAGGGTTCGTTCTATTATTCCTTGCTGAATGAATACTGTCCAGTGCCGGACGGTGCCAGGCGGAACCGGGCCTTCGTAGAATGAAACAACTTGACACGTACTATTAATTTTTTACATAATCTATAATTTGCAAAGAAGATGTAAAAGAGTGAACTATGCTTCTTCAAATGACATTTAACTTCCGCAAAACTCCAAAGCACGAGACTCTTCAAAGTTATCTTTCTTGATACATCATGTTTATGAAATTTCTCAGTTTAACCTCTGTGACCTCACATGAACTTTGACCTCAACCAAAATCACAATTCTACTTTAACTTAATGTAGAACATGTTCATGTTTATTGGGAGTTCCCTCAAATTTTCACTTCTCGAGATGTGATGTTTACCAGTTATTTTCACAATTTCACTTCCGTTGACCTGAAATGACCTTTTCGCTTTACTCAAAAACAAAAGAGGTTGGCAATTTAAGATGGGCTCCCACATGCTGAATATGACATCCATCAAGGTTACCCTTTTTAGGAGATCGTTTCATGAGTGTTTCACAATTTGACTTGAGGTAACCTCAGATAACTTTTGACATCCATTTAAAAACAAGAGGCTTCCGAAGCTTATTAAGGAGCTTTCACATGTTAACTATGCCATACACGAGGGTTGAATTGTAAAAGATATCGTGTTTACGAGGTTTGTAGTACCAAGTTCCCCCTTATGACCTTATATGAGCTCTGACCCAAAGCAAAGAAAAGACGTTCTCTTACCTTGTAGATTGCATCCATGTGCTATGTATGAGTTCCTCAATTTTTCTTTTTTTGAGACATCCTATATTTAGCCTACGAGAAGTTTGCAAGGGATGACTTCAGATAAGTTTTACCTCCATCAAAAGCAATATGTTTATTTCATTTAATATTGTCATTTTATACATTTATTTATGTAGTAAGTATAAAAAGTATACATCATTCATATCTTGAAGTATGGTCTTAACAAATTCTCCGTTTTGACTTCTGGTTACCTTAAAGAGCATTTGACCTCCACTCAACATAATAGTAAACTTCCTTTTAATAGGTGTAAGAAATCTGTTCAATCATGCGGGCAAGTGTACGTGGGTGTATGTGTGTGTTTGTAACGCTTAGCTTGTAAACACGATATCTTCAGATAGGTATGATAGAGACTTTTTACACCTGATATACAGGCATAATATTTGGAGAAAAGTTCCTGTTGTTTTTGATGAAGGTCAAAGTTCATATGGAGTGACCAAAAGTGAGAACTCAAAAGGTCAAAATCTTGTCAACACGATATCTCATGAAGGGGAAACTTGATGAATTCCTCAGTTAGCATATGGATACTGCACGGTAAGCTCACAGGGCTCCTTGTTATTCGTGGAATCACAAGTCTTTAAGGTCCTTCACCAGAGGTCAAATTGAGAAATCGTCATAAACATGGTATCTTTAGAAGGATAACTTTCAAGGCTCTAATACATATGGTGTCGATGCTGGGTATTTAGTTAAAGAATCCTTCACAAGTTGGTGAAAGTCAAAGGTCATTTCAGGTTATCACAGGTCAAACTGTTACAATCTTGTTAGTTTAAAAAATGTCATGAACCATATATAAATAGTACATGTCTAGCTTTTTATTCAGCCAACGTCCCTCACCGCCCAGGACCTTTAGATACCACAGCTACCACCCCACACCGCCCGGAAAGATCGTTACCGAGCAGTTTGAAAGACGTGTATTATTTCCTTTTGGTAAGGAATTAAATAACAGAAGTTCTGGTTACTAATCTTCAGAAGGCTTTCCCTTCGTCATCTAGACGTCTCTACGACTAAATGTCTGAGGCTTAGCTAACGAATCAACCGTGTTGGTTTGCACAGTGACAACACCCAAGTCAGGCACCGTGGTTTCATTCGCCGAAGCCCTCAATTTTTCAAAGATAAACCCCTTTCCTTTGTTTCCCGGGTTGTCTTAACGTGGCTCCTTGTAATTAGTGGAATAAGAAGTCCTTTAAGGTCCTACACCAGAGGTCAAATTGAGAAATCGTCATTAACATGAAATCTCAAGAAGGGTAACTTTGAAGGCTCTAATACATAGGGTGTCCATGCATATTACGGTGCATGATTTCAAAAAAAAAAATTCGGGAGGTAGTCAAGACCCTGAGTGCCTTGGCAAATTTAACATATCAATGATAACTCTTTGTCTACCTATTCGTAAATTGACGCAGAATAGTCACAGTGCACAATGTATGATTCCATAAAATGTGTTTTCAGAAATTTATTTTGAATACGTACACTCTTAGCAAAAAGGATTCTTTATTTGTCCCACATAAAGAACCCCCCTTTAGGTTCGTCGAGAAAAATTATTTTACAGGAATTACTTAAGAAAAAAGGTTCTGCCTGGAACTCTTTATCATCTTTTGTCCTCCAGGAAGAACCATAAACCCCTTTTACTTAGCGTGTAGGGATATCAAAATATTTCTGTTTTCTATACATTTCATTTCATTTATTGTATTCCACCTATTTTAAATGTCATTGTGACTCACGATAAACGTATGATAAAAGTGTCTTTCCTTTTAGTTCAAATTGAAAATGTGTATTTGTTTCGTTCTTAATTAAATTTTTAACACAGGGGCTTTTCAAGAAATTATGTAAACGTTTGCTCTTTAATTCGACAGAATTGGGTATGCCACTTGTTATCCGACGTTTTTACCCTTCTTTCGTTTAAGTGATCTAATGTAATGGGACAGCATTGTCAAAGAATAATTTGAACTTTTCGATGGAGACGTCATAGGTGATAGTTGGGTTATTTCACAAAGAACCTCCTTTCAGTTTTGGCTCGAAATATTCCAATTGAAATTACAAACATTACTTTAAGATTAGCTATGTACAACGGCAACTTTATTTTTGAAAAGAAGTTCTTGAATACATTTGTTTTACCGGACTTCACGGGCGCTCGGTATATTTGCAAGCATTTGTCTGTGACATTTATTATTATTTTCTTTTCTCCCTCACTCTTTTTTTTGCGGTAGCTACCCTACTGCCAGAGGTCAGATCGAGTGTTACAATTATGCTTGTTCGTAGTTTACTCCTTTTAAAGCTACCAGTGGGTATTTTTCAATGTAAATTGAACCACACCGATTTCTTCCTCATGGAAGATTTATTAAGTTATGCTAAGGCGCTGCATCCTGTAATGAACAGACATCATTCAGAAGTAGGGCTAGTAAGTTAACTTTCTAACCTGGTCATGTGTTTGTTCCAACTTAAAAAAAAAACAAACATTTTTGCTTCTCTTGTAAACAGTTCTAACACAATAAAACTAAGAGGGACGAACTTCCAATTTCTGCAATTTTGACCCTTTACTCACATGTGGATATGCGCAGGCTGAGTGTGTCCCGCACAAACTGATTTCATACTGAGTGTCTACCAGGACAAAAAGATTCCCAAAGTAACACCCTTTTCAAAATATTTTTTGTTATATAGAGTTCAATGTGTGTTCATATGTTACTAGAAGTACTTATTATTCCTAAAGCTTTACTGAATATTTATTTTAATAGTTGAGACACATTTGGCTTAAAGATTGTTCCCTACGTTATCATGAACTAGATAAGTGGTCGATTCTGGTCTATTACACATTCGCTCTAAGGGGTCAAGGTATTTACACCAAAGCATCCAAAGGATATTTACTTGTCATCATCATATTTTACAAACCAGATATAACTATTCAACAATGCGACTATACTTGCCAGGAAATACTTATTAACACCCTTTTATCGTTTGCCTATTAGACATTCGACTCAGAAATGGGCCATCATCAAATCAAGGACGTGTTGAAGTCTTCCATGACGGTCAGTGGGGAACAGTTTGTTATGATGGCTGGAATGATACAGCTGCTGAAGTAGTATGTCGCCAGCTTGAATTCGTCGGTTCTGCTTTTGCATTTAGCGTCCCAAGACCTGGTGAAGGAAGTGGCATCATATGGCTTGATGACGTCGAATGCACTGGAATGGAACAAACTTTGGATAGATGTGAATACTCAGGATGGGGAGTAGAGTATTGTGATCATTCTGAAGTTGCTGGTGTAAGTTGCGATGCTGCCGTTACTGGAACTGGTAATTGTTCACGCATTTACTTTAAAGTAGCATTGTTCTAGTAACCTAGACATCACAATGTGATGTGTGTTTTCTAACGTTGTGGTTTGTACTGGAAAATTTGTGTAATCTTGTGTAGTCTGCCAAGAATGATAAGCATATTTGGATGAGACATACAATCAAGACTCAATACAATTTTCACTATCAGATAAGAGTTTTTGTAGTTAAATTCGCTTCCAAGAAAGTCTCAGCCCCTTTTATATTTTACAAAATACCCAAAGATAAATCACATATTGTGACTGGCAATTCTGCAATTATGAACTTTACATGTTGAGAGCTAATCCTTTTCTATAGGAAGTATTCTTTGCTGAAGGCGAAAGGAATCTGTGAAATAACGATGGCGTGTGTATTTGTATGTACGTATGTGTTTATGGCGTTTGGCTTGTAGGACATCTGAAGATGGATACTCCTTACTTGCGATACAAATTAATTCTATTGAGGAAAAGGAAAATTTAGGGGTCAGGGGTCACCAGAGCCCAAACGCCGAATCCTAGTTACCATGATAATCAAGACAGTAACCATAAATACTTTCATGCTTATCATATAGGTACATAAAAGGTCAGTATATGAAACGTCTTGATTGTGGCAGAGGTCAAATGTTATGTAGAATAACCGGACATGAAACTAAGAAAATGTTGTGAATTGCTCAAGAAAGGGATGACAGATAATTTTTATACTTCCGATTATCGCGTGGACGTTAAAAGGTTATTGGATTAGCATAGGGATGACCTGTGTGTAGACAGTGACTATCTTACATTTCGCAGAAGCAAAAGATCGTTTAAAGCCTCATTCACACGATACGACAAGATGGCGTGCGATTTTGGTTGCGTGAGACTTGTCGCATGCAACTTTGTCGTTGCGTGTGTTAAGGCTACTAGATCTAAACTGAAAACGTGTAACCTTATTTTTGGTGAATCTCGCACTTGGCAGGTAGGTGAAAAATCTTCTCTTGCTGAACCCCATTGTTTTCTTTGAATTTAAAGGTCAGTAAAGGTCACCTGAAGTCAAGTTATGAAGACGTTGACTTGAATGTAATTCTTTAGGAACTCATTGTGGTTCATACTTTACAAAAATGGAAGTCATTTTCTCTAGATCTAAAACATTCTATAGTGCACACTGTATATCTTTACAATGAAGCAATCAAGCAGAAACCACATAGTAACAAAGTATCTATTTTCGTCAAGGAATCACTAATCTATTTGGCGTTATGGTTCATTTTACCGTTTTATACTAGGCTTTGTTACAAACCCTTGTTTATTTTTTTTAAATTTTTGAGATGTTCTGAACATTTTCAATAACACTGTACATTATCAAAAATACTGCTCATTATCTCTTCGTTATTTAACCAGAAGTCCAAGAGGCTCACTGATTCCTTGCCTCTTAATTTATTTTTGGAGGTTTTCCATCCTGCGGGGTTTTAAATTGACACATAATGATCATGAAGTGCTTGCAGGATATCTCCTACTACAAACAAAAATTTGATACTACTCCTAAAGGGGTCGCAACCCTGAATTGATACAAGATAAGATGGGAAGTAATAGGCGCACCTGCTAACATTAACATTACAAACCTTTGTAAGCAGCATGACTCAAAATCAGAAGCATATGGGTTCTTTTCCTACTGAACAAGTGGATGGATGCGTTTTAGTCAGTTAAAGGAAGCTTTCCTATTTTGGTTGAGGGCAAAGGCTATCTGAGGTCATGGCAGTCGAAACTAGAAAACCTTGGTAACTGCTTGTGCACAAGACTGCTCAAGACAGAAATGACAGATAGTTGTTATACTTGGTATATCAATTAATCCTACAAAGAGAAAGAATTCCGTTGATTTTATGGAGGTCAGAGGCCATTTGAGGTCACCACGTCAAAATTTAAAACCTTGTAAAAAATGTAAGGAGTGCGAATACTTTTCATATTCAGCATGGGCAGGCGTCATAGTTAATGGATGAAAGCTATTGTACAGTAGAGGTAAAAGTCTACCTGAGGTCACGGTAGGTGAAACTACTGGAGCTTTGGAAGTTGCTTGCAAATGAAATATATTAGGATACGAACGACAATTCTTTTCATACTTGCTGTATCTTGTTGAGAGGCAAAACCAGCTATTTGGGTGGAGGCAAACTCATGTTAAGTCACTACAGGTCAAAAACTGAAAACATATTCAACATGATATTTCAGGTTATGAGCTGTGGATACTTTCCATAATTGACAGATGGGTGCCTGTCATATTTAGTAGCAGAGCTATCTTATTCTAGGAGAGACAAAGTGTATCTGAGATAACTGATGGTCTACAGGGTTAACCGTTTTAGCTTCTTTGCTGGGTTTCCTCAGGTACTCTGGCTTCCTTCTCAACTCTCAGGATGAGTCATTTAATTCAATTACACAGCTGGTGAAGTTGGTTGCTCTCCTGTTCAGTTGAATACTTACGCGGACTAGCTAAACAAGATCACTATGCTAACTTTTGTTGAAGCCGCTCAAGGAAAGTCTTTATTACAGTGTTTTAGGTTTTCCCCTGCAACAGGAGGCAACTAGCAAGACATTTCGTAAGAAGCACTTGGTGATAAAACTGTGTCAGTTTGAATTCCGGAGAATGATAGCACTTACAAATAGTTTCAGAGGCAAGGAATCACAAAGCGTGGCTTCGCAGAGTCCCCCGGATGTATGCTGAAAGGCTGAAATTAGAATAATTAATAATTCCCAAGAAGAGGTTGTGATCAAAGAAGGAACAATGTCCTCTGATGGGACACTAGGACTGCATGTAACCTCTGCTTTATGTTTCCGTCATGCTTTGAGAATGTTTTCTGGTGCTTTCGAAAATGATAGCTTTTACCTGCCTTGAATAACATATCTTCTGGTGCATTACAGGACTTTAAATTTAAATGTATGGATCTAAATACCATGTAACAAGGAAAACATTTAAAAGGTTTTGTTTTTGAAAAAATCATAGTCGATCAAAATGCAATAACGTGAGAGCTCAGTATGTTGATGTAAAAGTTGTATAAACCAATACGAAGACTTTTTTAACACGAGAACAAAAGCAGTCAGGAAACGTAGGCAGACTGGGCGCCATTCTCGGAATCGCGTGTTACAATGATTTTTTAAGAGCGGATAACAAATGTGGTAGAACGTTGGGCATTCTTTGGATGCACAACAGACTGTCTTGGAAGGGCAATTCTTCTGTAGTAAAAAGTGAACCGCTGCTGTTCGGAGTTCCCCCTATTTTATATGATTGTATGCTCAAAATACCAGAAAAGGTCTACGAATCGTTTTAACAAAAATTTCAAACCAGCATGGTATGAACCTCTCACTATTTTCTATTTTGCGACCATGTCTTTTGGTTTCGATGATAAGAGAAACCTATGCGTTCGTGATGGCGTGTGTGTATGTATGTGTGCATGTGGGCACTTACTTTCCATTCAGATTGAGGACCTAAACAATGGATTTCAGGCCCTTAGAAGGACATACAATAGATTTCTCATGTCCTCAGAAGTTTAACAATAGAGAGTTTATTGTTAAAGTTAAGGTTAAGGAAGCAAACACAATAGAGATAACAATGAGGTCCTCAAACAGTATGTAAAGCACAACTGTGCGTGTATGTGTATGTATGTGTTTGTTACACTTTGCTTAATAACACGATATCTCAAGAAGGGAAACTCTGACGGTTCTCAAACTTGGTACATAGATGCCCATATAAAGAAGAAGAACCTTATTGTTTTTGGTGGAGGTCAAAACTCATCTGGGGTCACCGGAGGTCAAACTCTAAAAACCTTATTAACACGATATCTCAAGCTAGAAAGCTTGGATTGATTCATATGTAGTATGTAGATGTTTTATGGTAAGCAAATGAACCCTATTATTTTTGGTGGAGGTCAAAGGTCATCTGGGGTCAGGGGGTCAAACACTGAAAACCATTTTAACACGATTTCTCCAGGTAGAAGGCTTGAATAGATTCATACCTAGTACGTAGATGTGTTATGGTGCGAAGATGAACCCTATTATTTTTGGTGTAGGTCAAAGGTTATCTGGGGTCACCGGGGATCAAACACTGAAAACTATGTTAACACGGTCTCTCCAAGTAGAAAACTTGGATAGATTTCATACTTGGTATGTGGATGCGTTTGAACCCTATCATTTTTGGTGGAGGTCACCAAAGGTCATCTGAGGTCACTGGGGGTCAAACACTGAAAATCTTGTGAACACGATATCTCCAGGTAGGAAGCTTTGAAAGATTTCATACTCAGTATGTGGATACGTTGTGGTGAAAAAATGATTGTTTTCATTTTTGGTGGAGGTCAAAGGTTATCTGGGGTCACAGGGGTCAAAACGCAAATTTTAAAGAATTCCCAAGATCGTCTCATTGGTTCACCAGAAGTCAAAAGGCAAATTTTTCCAACAATTCCCAAGATCGTCATCAGAGGTCAAAATGCAAAACTTCCCAGGAATTCCCAAGATCAAATATGAACCTAAAATTACTTTTCCAACATGTTAAGATGGCACTTGACCAGTTACTGAAAGATATGGGGCATCATGGTATTATTTGGAATAGAAAATATATCATCGAAACCTCAATGCATTTTAACAAAAGCTCAGTCAAATGGAATTTGGACTCTGAAATTCAGATTTAGCGTCCTCTAGTGCAACAGAAAATATATTCTCCAAGCAGTTTCTATAAGTCTTCAGCTCATATTATCTTCATCAAAGTGCTTTCTATTCTGTAAAACACAGGGCTCTAAATATACCTCAAGATAGAAATTAAGGTGATATTACCTGTTCAAGAAAAGGGAAATACATACGGCCTAATGTTTTTCTTTATTTGTCAATACACTAACTATACTATTTATGGATAGAGTTCTTCATGTGGTGACTGAAAACGGTAGTGTGAATGGCAAAATATAAAGACACAGTGCGAAAACAGTCAAAATCTGCAGGTTATTTTGAAAGAAACCGTCCTCATTACAAATAGCTCCAACTACGCCTATCACAACACTATATGAATATTTAATGGATCACGCAGCTGTAAGCTGTATGTACCGAAGTACTGCACATGGGCTTATATTCCCTCGGTTATTCATGCATTAGCTGGGAATAGAGTGATTCTGAAGGTTGTATACTGCACGGCACACTTGAGGCTTTGAAACAAAAGCACCTGATGTAAGTGAATTTCACCCCTAACAGTATTCAAGAAGACACTTGCATAATAAAGCTTGTGACGCTAACCAGTTACACCTCTATACACTTGCCACATATTCCAATTTCAAAACGGATTTCTAAATTCCATGTTCGTTCTTCATTTTCATGAAACTTGCCTGTTTCTTTTGGGATTAACGCCGAGAATACCCAAAGAAGGTCACTTTTGCCGATAAACCCTAACTACTTGTCACACGTGCGACAAGGAGTCTGTCCATGCCCAGGAAAATGCCTTTTTTGCCAATACTCCCCGACTACTTGTCGCACGTACGACAAGGAGTCGGTCCGTTTCCCATGGAATAACCTACGAGAATGTTGTTTTGGCTGTAATTTTGCCAAAGGTTTGGCAAGAAGTTATGCAAAACGAGCTGTCCAGATAGAGGTAGAAAATCCATTTTGAAAATGGAACTTGTTTTGCTTACTTCCCCGCATCCCACGTCTTTGTCCTTGAGCGGTAGGGTACATGCAGGTAGGTCTACATATCAAATAATCTGTGTAAACTGGACAACTATACACTAATTGACCAAAAATGTGTTGAGTTTGTACAAGGGCACGTACCTGAAGTATGACAGCCCAAACCAAAATAGTCGTAGTCGTAAAATTGTATGGCTCGATTCGATTTCCTCTATTAGTATGTGTTATTTCTCTTGGTCAAATTCGATTGTTGTAGATGGTTTCTCCAATAGCTTCCAACATGTAAAAGAATTTGTGTCTGTTGTATCTGTTCAGAACTCTCTGGTTGAATCAAGGCAACTGTGGACATTTCAGATGGGAAATATGTAACAGGGAAAGTATGTCTAGTTAGTAGCTCCATGATATGACCTTGTGATGGAGGGTAAGCATCTCAGATGTCAGACTCCAAGCCGATATGATCTTTGACCATCGAGGGTTTGAATGACTCAAGAAATGTTCAATTGATATTCCTCGGAGATAGTACTTGCATGTTATATCGATGGCCAGTCTCGTGGGTAAAGTGAGTTACAATTACTCGTATTTTCTTGACTCTGCCTTCAGACTCATGCAAACAACACTCTTCGATGCTCACGAAAGCTCACTGACTGCACAAATTTTACTGTCCTTTCCCTTCCAGGTAGCAACCCTTGCTGATACTTAGTCCCAAGTTGTGGTGTTATCGATTAGCTTACGAGGGCGGTAGTTTGTTCCGAAATTGGTCGGGTGGCCTTCAACAAAAATTTCTCCTTTCGATTTGCTATCATGGAGCCAATAAAACCTTTCGGATATCAACTCCATGTTACTATAGGCCTACACTCAGTTTTCAAGTACTTAGGCTTTAGCGTGAATATCATGTGTTCAGTGTTCGTTCGCTGGCATATACGTGGGCAACTTTCGTTGTGCTGCCTTTTGCATGTTTATATATTAGAGCACTCCCTTTAGTTTGTTCACCCAAGAGTGGGATTGAAAGGAATAAAGATTGTGTGCCCACATTTTCGATTTTCGTAGGTTTTGTCGTTATTTTTATGATAATTGAAACAATATTTAAAACAACTACTTCTGTGAGGGATCTTTATTGTTCGAATGGACTGCTTAAACGTTATTCCAAAACTTTGGACAAGGCAGTGTTATGTATTTCCCTTTCTTAAACAGGTAATATCACTTACAATGGATAGTTTCAATTCTTAGGAGATAGATTTGTCACATGAAAAGACGTATATCATTGTTTTGGTGAAGTTGAAAATTTATCTGGGGTCACCAGAGGTGAACTGACAAAAGCCATGCAGGCTGCTTGTAAAAACGATATCCACCAACCCAAAAGATTGCATTTCATAGTGAAGTGTATAGATTTCTCATATACAACATAATAACGTTTGTGTATTTGGTGGAGGTCAGATGTCATATGGAATCACAAGAGATCAAACGGTACACATCTCGTAAATACAAGATCTCATGAGAAGTACCCTTGATGAATCTGATGAAATATATAGATGCAAGTTATTGAGTATAAGAAGCCTACTGTTTGAGTTGATGTCAATAGTCATTTGAAGTCACCTAAGGTCAAAGCGTGAAAAACTCGTAAACATGATTTTAGGAAAGGCAAATTTGAGGGATCTCATATTTAGCATGTAGATTCGGAAAATTAAATTTAAGGATCGTGCTTTTTGGAGGAGGTCAAAGGCGACTGAAAGTGAAAATGTGTAAACCCTGTAAAGATGATGTGTCACGAAGCGTCAGCTGACGGGATCTCTCACGTCTTTACCAAAAGATTTAAAGACGCGAATGACATGTTTAATTGTGGTGTACTTCCTACTGCAAACAAAAAACCTTCACAGAGTCAGTAAATGCACAGTACAGTTCTCAGAAGTCACAAAGACATTTAGCAGTATAGTTTCACATGACGTTTCATACCCTCTGCTAATGTATAATCCTAAACGTCCTATTACTAACAAGAGCTTGAGTTGGAAAGTGAGACAGCTAATTAATCCGAGGCAAATGGTTACTGAAATCACATTGATATATAAGCCATAAGCTGCATTTAACTACTAAATCGAACAAATCTGCTTTTCTGTTTAGAGAGTGTTTCGGCTGAAAGAAAATGCCGAAACTGATAGCCTAACTTCACCTTCCTTAAATCCCTCTACATATTTTTAAGTAATTGACATAACACATTTTTACACATGTTGGTGGATCGATGCTGTGGGTATGGGGAGGGGGGCTTTAACATTTGAGACCAAAGTCCGTTGTCATACGCAAAACTTACTCAACCAAAACTGCCTAAGTTACAATGAACAATATTAAAACATACTTTAATGAAGCATAGTCGCGTAGGAAAATGATCTCAGCTCAGTGGGGAGTGGTTAACTGAACATTGTTTTGTACCACCGTCCTGGGGGATGGGTCCAAGGAAATGGTTGTCCCCAAGCCTTAGCTGAGAGTGAGCCCCTAGAAAAATTCGCCCCTGCAAAATTCAAAGTAATCATCGTCTCAACGTAGTTTGAATGTCTCCCTCCTAAACCCTCCTAAACAAAATGTCTCCCCCAGAAAACTATTTCTTCCTCCTTCAACAGACCGTCCTTGCCTGGCTACGGGCCTAAATGTGCCCCTCCCCTTGGAGAGTTTTTCAGTACTTGAGAGGCCCTACATACAATTTGGTGCAACGGCTTGGGTCTGAAGCAGTCACAGCGTCGTATCTTGGTTGTTTACCACGGAGAGAAAACTTCTAGGAAAGCCCTCCCACTCCTTGTTCAATCTCTTCCCATATACCTATGAACCCGTCCCATGTACCTTTGAACCCGTGTCAAGTGTTTAATTGTTTTGTGTGTTTTCGTTTTATACATGAATGGTCGAAATCTGCATAATATTTTGAAATATACTGGAAGAAAATGAGCCCGGAATTTGAGGCATCATTTAAAAGTTAGGATCGGGAATACGGAACGGAAGCATCGGACAAAACAATTGCGTGCTTAAATTAAAACACATTTGTATCAATCACTAAATGTATGCCACATATACGTCGTATATATTTTTCACCTCCTCAAGCACAAAGGTACCATTTTCATAGCGTCATAAAAATTAAGCTCTTGGTTTCGATTAGATTACAGAAATCGGACAAAATCCCAGATAGAGGTAAAGGAAAGTAGTGTAATATAACTTATTTAGGGGCTGTTTACGGAATATTTAAAACTCAAATGAAATCCACCACACTGATATAATATTGCTTAAGTTACGCTGCACGAATGCCGTATTTTGAATTTTGTTTTCACTCATCGTTTTCTACGGCTATTTCATCATTTGTCAATATGAAACAATGAGAACTAAATGGTCATTTGCTTTACAGACGGGAAACACCATCGCTTATATTTGATGGACAAATTCCAAAGTGACTTATATTTTACAAAACAGGAAAAGCGAGTGAATTGTGAGTGTTTGAACTCGTTTGCAAAGTCTGTTTTAATGTAGGCTACAAGTATTTCACAGGAGCAAAATACGAAACACTCCGACGAAAGTAGCCAATGCAACCGAGGTGAAATCATTGTTATGCCAATTTTTATTACTAGACTTCCATACAGTAAACAGATCAGAGATACACAGTTTCCATTTCATTTTATTTGTAATAAACATTAGAAAAGATGAGTTTCTCTGGTGTACCATTTAAAATAATCACGTCACCCATTTTTCACATCACCAAAGTATCTCTTATCATTCCACATTACCATATATCGGGCTTAAACGCGGCATTGTCAAGCCTTGTACTCTTGCTCAATATCGAGTACTTTTCATTTTGACACCGTTATATATTTTGTTTCCTCTGAAGAATTAACTAATCCGTTTACTTCAGTTAATGCACTCGCGTGGACAAGTAGCTGTTGTGGAATACAATGGAGCAACTCGTCGCGGAGAACCGTTTTCCTTTTTATCTATTGTTATGCAGGAATTTGCACTACACAATAGGGACTGTAATCCGATGGCACCGAGGCGAGTAGCTGTGATTTTACGACATCGAGCAGCCGAATAAAAGAAAGCGGCTATTGCGCCTTAGGCGAGTAACATAGAATCATAGACTGAATAACTTAGGCCTGATGTATTTTTTCATAGGCATAATATTGTATTTTCTGCTTGTTAAAATATGACATGCATCCCCAAATTTATTTGTTATAGATATGGTGTTTACATGGTTTTTACAGTTGGACCTCCGATAATCCAATAGGAGCCTTGATCTGCACCGCAAAGAATAGGTTAATTGAACCTGATATGCGTCATACACGTCATACACGCCACCATGTCATTACTTGTATTTAGAAACTTTTAACTGTTTGACCAATGTCCCTCTAAATGACTTTTGACTCCCACCAAAAACAATGCAGTTCTCCTACGCAACATGGGACACCCACATGCAATGTATGAAAACCCCAAAGGTTACATTTCTTGAGGTGTAAAATTTGCAAACAGTTTAATATCATTTCATTACTTGATCGCCATTGACCTCAGATAACCTTTGACCACAGGCAATAAAAATCTTTTCACATACTGTCTATAACGCATCAAAACGCCTTACAATATTGTGTTTACAAGGTTTCCGGTTTATGACCAGATGACCTCAAATGACCTCGACTTCCTGCAAAACAATAAAATTCTTACTCATTTTACAAATATTCTACGTTCATTCTGAAACTACTTCTTAATTATGTCTTAACGTATCGCGTTTACATTCAAAACGTTTTCAAAGCTTGGGCTCTGATGACCTCAGATAACCTTTGACATTTACAAACGAGGATAAGGTTCACGTACTGACTATACCACATGTACTTCCGAAGTACAAAAAATCCATATTTCTGAAGACAGTTGATCAAATCCTTATCTGGTCTTTGTATGAATTTTGAGCAAGGGGTAAAGCTGCTGCAGAACTTGAAAACCTGCTGCTCGATACTTGACGATATGTTATGCCTTCCCTTTACCTCTTGATATACTGGCTGTAATTTGCATATGCCGATTAGAGTGGCTGGGTATTACTTTATATAGTTGATGAAGATAACTTCTGCTGCCTTGGTTTGGGTAAACTTCGAAATTGTATAGGCCTAACTAATATAAATGACACGCAATGATCATCATGGGCTACTCATCGTATGGTCTCTAATTTTGTAGTAAAATTTACGCTGAGGCAACGGCTTTAGGCTATCTTGACCAATGCAAAGGTAACGTGCATTGCATAGTCAAACCTTTTACATCAATTGTAATTTTAGAAGTGCCTAAGCCAGGAGGTTATCGGCTCCAGACAGTTCCACTACTGTTTCATCACTTCTACCTTCATCCCAGCGAGAACTTAACAGTCGCGTGGAGTTGTTACTCAAAGGTTCCTGACCAGAGTTCAGGTCGAGTGTTGCGACATATTTGCTTGGAATCTCCTTTGATCGAAGCTATTACACTGATCCTCCCATTGTTTTTGGAACCATGTCGATTTTTATGTGATAAAGAGCTATATCATTTACATCTGCGGGTTTGGTTTTCGTTCCTGACAATGCTTTCCAATCCAGATTATGCAATTCTACAAGAAGAACTAAACAGGATCGAAATTCAGATTTTTCTGTTATATTTACTGCATACTTACATGCCAACGTACTTAGGAGGAGTGTGTATTGGACGAAGATGACCACAGACTGTAACTTTGCCTCCAAAAAGTACAGATCAATTTTACAGATGTCAACGAAGATCATATAATTGCTTTTCGTTGGGTCAGCAATACTAGATATGATTTCATAAACCTGGCATACTGTCCATCCTTATAGTGAAAACCACCTTGACGTTTAGACGTTTTCATTATTGATAAGGCCTAAACGACTCGAAGATGCTGTTATAGTAAACAATATTATTCTGTTCGCCTTTTAACTACCAAACATATTTATAAAATCCAACTTTTGCCCTGCATATAGTCACTTCTTGTGCATTAACAAAAATATTCGACGAAGCAAATTTCAGTAGAGGGTTATTTTTCATTTAACACTATTTTTTGTTACAGGAGGCATTCTGCTCATCAATGGGCCCTCACCACGTGAAGGACGTGTTGAAGTCTTCCATGATGGTCAGTGGGGAACAGTGTGTGATGATAGCTGGGATGATACAGACGCTGCAGTAGTTTGTCGCCAACTTGGATTCAATGGATCTTCAATTGCGATTCTGTACGCACACTTTGGTTTGGGAAATGGTCCTATATGGCTGGACAATGTAGCATGTAATGGATATGAAGAAAGCTTACAAGACTGTGGAAACAATGGATGGGGATCACATAACTGTGTTCATTCTGAAGATGCTGGCGTCCGTTGCGATACCGATAACATGGAAGATGGTAATTTGTCATACATTTCCTCTAAATTGTTTTGTGTAGGACTCGAAAATAAGTGTGTGTAATGTTCTGAATATTTGGTTTACGATTATTAAAAATCGAACATTAAATGGGATCACAAGTTTTTTTTACGGTTTTTTTGAAGTTAAATTTTGACCGTAAGAGAAGTAACGGCCCACAAGGTAGTTTATAAAATGCTTCGAGGAATATCACATTTGACGGAAGAATGATTGAACAAATAAGAGTTTTTAACCGTTATAACTTAAGCTTTGTTACGAAATCGAGGCAAAGCTAAGACACCCGTAATGGATTGAACATGAGAATTTACAATAGTGCTCTATCTACTTGAGATAAAAGAAGTAAAGTTTGTTTGTGTTTGTTTAAAACCTCATCACACATTAATATTTCCTACTGAAGTTGGGAAGGAACAATTGCTACTTCACCCAGAGGCAGACTTGTAGTACTCGAGTACATGCTCGTACTCATACTCGAGTACATTTTTCTGTGCTCGTACTCGTACTCGTACTCATGACTTAGTACTCGTACTCATGACTTAGTACTCGTACTCCTACTCGTACTCAGGTAATTTGAAAATCAAATACCCGTATTCGTACTTAGGCCTTTGTACTCGTACTCGTACTCGTACACAGGATTTTGTACTCGTGCTCAAATTGTAATCAACAGTACAGACATTTCAATCCAGGATGTTAATATTTCTAACCTTCATTGGTCCTTTTCTAATTTAAATATGACTTGTAGTTATTCAAAGCTTCCTGTGCCGATCAACACGGACTATCTCAAAAAATAAAAAATAAACTGTGCTTTTGAAAGGAGTAGTAACAAAGGATTGGAAAGAACCTGTCTTTGAACAGACTGAAGAAATTACTGTAGTATTAACCGCTAAGGGGTAATAAATTATCTTAGGAGTATCATCTTCTTATACATATAAGTACTTTGGCCCCCTGATGAAAAATGCATCTTGCTTTGGTGTAGTCTAGAACTACAGTGTTTGAAATTACCTTCGGTCAATAAGTTAGTCAGAGTCTGCATCTCAAAACTTAATGGCTCAGCTGACGTTACTTTTAGTTGTTGGCAAATGTGCTCTCTCAGTAACAAAGTTTTGAGACTGACTGACATGTTTGCGCAGAGCCTTCCACTAGATCTCAGAGGCTGAAACTAAAATGACCAGTGCTGGAATAGCCTACTTGGATCAATGCTAAAATCTTTAAAAACTGACAAACCCAGTAAGAAACAAGCCAAAATTCAAAACAGAAACGAGTATAATAAGTTTTCTATACAGCCTGGAATCAATCTTAATTTGTCTCGTTTTATTGGTAAATGCAAACCTTTGCCCCTCCACTGAATTTGAAAACCTTTTTTGTGGCAAACTGCAGTTTACTAAATACAATTCTTCTCAAAGAAGTTACTTTGAAATAAAATACTTTTACAGAGGTTGTCCGTTTAGAAAAAATGGCATTGAAACTACAGTTGGATTTTTCTTTACTTCCCAGGTATACCATGATAGCTTCCAAGTGATTTCGCAAGATTTCACGATAAAGCTTGTACTCCAGACATCTCCAATGGACCTGTCATTATTGCGAGCTAGGATATTTAAAACAAATGATCACGTTGTAATATTTTTAATCTGCTTAGCCTCGTCCATCAAAATATCAAATAAATATAAATATAAACATAGAGTTTAACGATAATTCTGGATATAAATCTCTATGATTTTGCAGTCACTTCAGGGCTTTTGGGGACCATAAGGTAAACAACCCATAGTATTGTTATCATGCACGATTAAGAGCAGTTTTACTCGGGTTTCACGTGGCCAGATTAAAATAGGTATCTGTCTAAATAAAGGTGTAACAGGGATACAGCCTACAGGTAATGTATTTCTCATAGGAGGAGAGTTTTTCGTTCCCCACCCGGCCCACCGTTGACCGGCGAGCGGTCTTGTGACTGTCAAATGGTCCTTTTAAGCAAAAGGTTCCATACTTTTATTTTAAACTGCCGATTCAGTTTTTTAAAATGAACACCAAACAGTCAACCAAAGCTGTAGTGAGACTTCTGACTAGTGACCTGTTTGTGTGGGAGATGTATTGTCGTTCTGAGTTTTAAGAGAATTTCATTTCCCGTTGCAAAAAAATGTTTGAGAACGTTGCTGAGATCGAAACGAGTGCTACCATTCCATGGTTTTCAAGTGTTTTTATGTTATAGATCTTCGTTATTAAGAAAACAATCCGGTAAACCAATATTATATGGCTTCATGGCAAAGAAAGAAACGACAAAAATTTAAGGGTGGGTTTTTTTTTTATAGAAACTGATCAAGCCGCTTTTCCAGTTTCCTTTGCCTCTTACTCATCCCTATGAAGAAACGATTTGCGGTACTGTTTTGGTTGTATTTACTTTTAAAGATAGTTTGATTGCTTGAGATGGTTTCTGAAAACTACATGGGCATCACTGTAATACATGATAATAACCATACTCCTACTGTAGTATCCGGAGCGGAACATTGAAATTGCCGGGAGGGGGTCGTCCAAACCTCCTTGAATACGGACTTGATTTTGCCCCTCCAAACAAAATTTCTTAGAGCCGCACATGGGAACAAGCTTAACAATTTATACAATATAGTTTACTTCAACCCCGGTGCTCAAATACAATACAATGTGGTGTACCGACCTTGACACCCCTATGTGAGGTCCTTATTGCATAGGACTGGAGCGGTAGGTTAATAGTTGATGAAAGATTGCAGCACTTCCCAGTATTCTTTGAAAACTGAAATGGCACAGGCTGACAGCTTGATGAGCCCCAGCATAGATACAAAACCTACAAACTTGTGAATCGAGTGAACATTTATGTGATCATCATGAAATACCTACCCTTTGACCCCCTCTTTCATGGTACAATTTACGTTTTATGTTATCAAAATAACAGCAAAGCAAAGTTCATCGATCAGTATGGACTTCTGACTGTATGACCCTTTGTTACGTTGTAAACTTGGCACCATATGATCAGCTAAATGCTATCTCAGAAGTGGCAAGGGTAGTGAGCATTGCATGGCTGAACCTTTTACTACAGTCTCAATTGTAGTCACATCTTAGCCAAAGGACTACCCTTGAATTCGGCCTCGGATGACTCTGCTTTTGCTTCATCAATCCGCTACTACTGCGTTATCACTACTCCTCAATCACTTTGAAAGACTGTAACCAGAGAAGGTAGTTTTGGCTTTCAATGTTATGTGAACTTAATTTACTGTTACTCTTTGTCGACTGCAATACTATAATGGTATAGAACTATATCCCACAATGAAGGGACACCACTCAAATGAAGGGCACCCCTTTAAGTTTTTCTGCTCAAAATTAGTTTCATATAAAGATAGAATGCATTTTGTTGATCATATGAAACAGTTTTCAGGTAAATCAGGTAAAATATTAAGTCTTGAGGTTTTCTGATATTTTCATCGCATACTCATATGTAAGTCTGGGACATAAATGTCCGCTTATTTCATGTCTAGTCTGGAAAAGAACTTAAACTTCTTTTGAAAAGGTGTCCATAGTGTACCTCTTTGCAAAAGTACAGTTAACTTCATGTCGCACGTTCTTGTGCCAACAGTACAAGCTTGAAAAGCTTCATTTGATATCGTAAAGCTCGCAGACTCCTAAAGGCGTACGGGGGTCAATATTTGTAGGGGGTCAGGCATAATTTTTGCCCGAATTTAGAATTTTGGACCAAGTTGCACGAATTTTGATACCGCTCTGTCGGTTGGATACCGCTGTTTCGGTTGCAAAAGGGCATAATTTATTTTCTTGGCTGTCTCATTTGCCCGAATAGATTCGTAATTTTGGGGCGAATTGGGAGGGTATATGCCCCTTCCCCGCGTCGTACGCTGATGCACACTCCTAATCTGATATTTGGAGCAGTCTTGACATGCAAAAACTTTCCTGATTCATAAAGAAGTAATGAGTCAAAGACCTTTACTTAAAACGGCTTCTTGCTGAGAACTCATGTGCCATTCATATTCAAGGGATAGTCTGCACTCTTTTTACATACCTGTTAGACTAATAAAACAAAACTTACATTTGGGACGCAAACGGTCACTATCTGTATTGCTTATCACAAAATAAAATATCCTACAAAGTGACTACACAAGCTCACAATTTTTCACGAATACGTATTTATGTCATAGACCCATTTGAAATTCGACTCAGAAATGGCTTAACATCATATGAAGGACGTGTTGAAATCTTCCATGCTGGCCAGTGGGGAACAGTATGCGATGATGGTTGGGATGATGCAGCAGCCGCCGTAGTGTGTCGCCAGCTTGGATTCAACGGTTCTGCCGTTGCATTTACCTCCGCTACTTTTGGTCAAGGAAGTGGTGCCATATGGTTAGATAACGTCAGATGCATTGGAAGTGAACAAAATTTACAGGAATGTACAAACCCAGGATTCGGTGTAGTGGACTGTCTCCATATTGAAGATGCAGGTGTACGTTGTGAGGCTGGTGTCACAGTAAATGGTACTTTTCCATGATTTTCTTTGTAAATAGTACTTTTGTTTTGATAACGAACAAAAAACAACGTGTGTGTTTTCTTCTCACTTTGTCCTTTACATTAGCAATCAGATTAAAACCAATAACTGGAACACACCTAAAATCAATAGTAATTAACTCTGCTTTTTCAGTTAAGTATGTTGTAAATAATTTCTCGACAATAGGGAAAGTGAGCAGCCCGTCTGATAATTTATGAAAGGCTTTAAAACATTTTATTTGAAGTCTGAATAACCAAATAAGTAGAGTCCATCTATCTAAAGCGTAATCTGGAAAGTTTAGAGGTCATGTCCATTTTTGTGGACTGTTCAAACCCAATAACCTACAGAAAAACGTTTTCAGAAGTACTTGTTATTCGCAAAAGCTACATGCTTAATAATTGATTGTTCCCTTCTTCAATGATGAGAACAAGCAGAATTTCCTTTTGTCATTCGAATGGTTTAAAAATGTAGGTGAAAATGCCGGCAGAAAATCTTTTCTTTACCTTAAATAATTGTGTATGTTTTTCTAAAGATTATATCAAGGAAACTGCTTCACAGAAAATTCGACTCGTTGGGGGATCTGCGAAAAATGAAGGACGAGTTGAGGTGTACATTGATGACAGGTGGGGTACAGTGTGTGATGATGGTTGGGATGATAAGGATGCTGTGGTTGTCTGTCGTCAACTAGGATTCAATACTGGTGGTACGGCAATATCTCAAGCTGCGTTTGGTAAAGGAAGCGGTGAGATATTACTCGACAATGTCGACTGTTCTGGAGAAGAAGCAAACCTAATCGAATGCAGAAGTACTGAGTATGGAGACTGTGATCACGGTGAAGACGCCAGTGTACGCTGTAACGGTAAACGAATAGAAACTAACTTCATAAAAGATACAATGTGGTTCAGAGACTAATCAATACGAAATTACATGTTGTTCTATTCATTTTCTTTTCTATCTCTTCCTACATTGAATTTTTTGTCATCATAGATGTTCGTCTCTCTTACGGTCTTGGGTTATCCGAGGGGCGTGTAGAGGTGTACTACGATGGTCAGTGGGGGACAGTGTGCGATAACTCTTGGAATGATGTCGATGCCCAAGTTGTGTGCAGTCAGCTTGGGTTTAGCTCTGGAGGAACAGCGGTGCTTCGTCCATTTCCTGGCAGTATCACTACGAGAATGAGGCTCCATAATGTAAACTGTACGGGAAAAGAAACTTCGTTACTCCTTTGCGATAATTCTGGTTGGAGAAACGAGAAATGCCAAAGAACTGAAGATGTGGGAGTTACATGCATTGAAGGTTAGTTTCAAACCGCCAAGAATATCATTCAAGGTAAGACAGTATGACGAGTGAGTTTGGTCAGCCAATTTTCAGTTCTCGTAACACGTGCTACAGTTTCCGTAACACAGATCAGTTTAAACTGGACATGCTATGTGTATTGGGTAGTTTGGTAAACTCGTGGCACAGATCATGCTTTTTCTTCTGTGCAGAGAGAAATTTGGAAATACATAGGAAGTTCACGTAGATTCATTGAAAATCCATATTTTCCATGTTTGCGACAATATATTGCTCTTTGAAATGTTTCTACAAATACTGATAACCAGAGTTTCATCTGCAAGATTGCACACCCAGTTTTTGATTCTTGCCAAAGATTTGTCAAGATAGGAATGATGGAAACCGTTTTGCTTGGTATATAGAATTTTCATATCAACAGGAAAGATTTGTAGTGGAGGTCATCAATCATTTGAGGTCACCAAAGGTCATGCAGCGTGTACATTCCCCTTCCACTGTTAAAGGGGAAATCTGATTTCGCCCCTGGGGAAATAACTTTTCAGACGCGTTTATTCTGATCCTTTCAATTAAACAGAAGTTTCCCGTTCCACCAAGCTAGCAATCGCAATGTAATCACACCTAACCGAGGCCAGAAAAGTGTGAACTTCATCGGGGGTTACTCACAGTTTGCGGGTTAAGCACAGTTCCTCTCAGAGTGTGTCACGTAACATAAAAACCCAATTTACACTTTGCCAGCCAGAGGGTGAAATCGGTGCCCTGAGTAAATACTGAAATTTGGAAAGCTTTAATCCTGGAATCCCCAGACATTACTAGCATCTGCCGTTTGCTGTAAAGGAGTCAGGACCATGTGCAAACTGAAAACCAAAATACATTGTTTACACATCTCTCCTTGTTTACTTATTTCAGGATAGAAATGATAAATATTTTTCATACTTGGCTTATAGATTTGTGAAATTTGAAGACAGATAGGTAGGGGTCAAAAATCATTTTAGTTCACTTTAATTCGGACTACGAAAAACTAGTAGAGTGCTTGTAAAGACAATTTCTCGAAAAGGTTGCCAGTAAGGAATCTGACCCTTAGCATGTAATTATCCCATATTGAGTAAAAGAACGCCATCACTTCTGATACAGGACAGAGGTAACGTATGGTTGGGAGCGTTCTAAAGCTGAAAGCATTTAAAAACCAATATCTCCTGAAGTGTGAACTCGATGGATCTCATAATTAGCATGTGCATGCCCTGCATTAGGTTCAACGAGCCTCTTGTTTTTCGTGGAAGTCACAGGAAGTCCATTTGCGAAAAACTCGTTAAGACAGTATCGCAAGAAGGGCAATCGTGTGAGTGAATTTTCCTCTACTGCTTCATTCTGAGGGAGTTACATGAAAATATGAGAAAATCCCGGGAAACTTTAAGAAACAATTGCTGACGTCATAAAGAATGGCCATACTTTTTTGGCTAGATGTGGGTTCGATTCAAAATTAGGTGGACCCAAAATTGTTGCAATGTCGAACAAAAACATGTGAAGCACTTTTAAATCAAAAAGTGCAAATAAGGCTTTTTAAACCATCTGAAACATATTTACATCAAAAAGTTGCAAATATGACTTATTAACATTTACAAAATGCAAAACACTAAGTGCAATGTGCACCACGAGAGCAAAAATGGACGTCGTACCTTGTGAGGCTCCATGGGCCCCTAGAAGGCAAATCGTTGTCCACTTGGACTAAATCTGTCGTTTGAACCTAAGTCTTTTGATTGATACCTAAACGTGAACTTCTGCATAAATTTTAAACGACTGGTGGCCGCACGAAGCTTTTTCGTAGGACACTGAGGGGAAACTTATGAATTAGTGCATGTATAGCTCAGTTTGAGCGGTTTAAATGGGTGAAAGTATTAACTGCACATGCTTGAATCATTGGCAATAAAGCTGAATCTGAGAGCGAGCGCTGTATTGTATTTTCGTATACTTTATTGCTTATGTGTCCAGTAGAGTCTGACTGTAAAAGAGATCTCTGTGGATATACTACATAGTATTAATCCTATTTAGTGTCTTTTCTTGTGCTGCTTTAAAGTTTTATTTGTATGTTTCATGATGCAGTTGATTAATGTGATGCTCCTTTTTTCGTTCCAGACACTGTATCATGTTTGAATACACCCTGTTTTAACGGAGGAACTTGCATTAGGCTCACTAACGGATACGTCTGCGTGTGTTTGAATGGCTTTGGAGGCGATAATTGCGAAATTGGTAGGAGGATAACTTAGGTCAAAGATATTACTGTTCTCCTTGTTAATTACCTTGTTTTAAAGACAACTTACAAAATCCACCCCCACCCACCATCAAAACATGTGAACGATGTGGGTAATGGAAATATGTTTACGTACCGAACACGTTTCACCGTATTGATGGAGATGTCGTGTGTTTGTATGTGCATGTGTTTTTGTATGTGACACCTTCCTTTGAAACAGGATACATCGTAAGGGCAACATCATGGGATTTCGTATTAAGCATGTGAAAACACCTTACAAGGGGATAATTTGTGTTGTTTTTGTTGAAGGTCATAGGCATTTTGGGGTCACCACAGGTCAAACGGTCAAGACCTTGTAAACTTGGTGTCTTAAGCAGGGTGACTTTGATAGATCTCTTACTTGACTTGTTAATTCCCTTTTGAGTAAGGATGCATGTTATCTTTGATGGCTTGTAAGCACAATATCCCAAGTAGGATAACCTTGCGATTTACTTACTAGGTTTGTGGATGCTTCTAATTGAGTAGGCTTACTAGGCCTTACAATCTCATCTTCCTAAAAGTAAAGGAAGATGAGATATTGAACTTCACCTAACATCGGAAATTTAAAGATGTTTGTGAGCGTGTGTGCACTTGTTTTTGGTGTGAATCGGGGACATGAGCGTGTCTTTCTCCAGTCAAGTGTGGATACACCTGCAAGTGGGGATATCCCCAATTGCCAAATGCAAAATTAGCCATGAAGTTGGATTTTTCACCTTTCAAAGATATGCCCCATCAAGTTTGAAGCATTTTGAAGTTTTCCCCATTTTCCATGTTGTGAAACTATCATTGGGTAACACACCATGTGCTGGTGCATGAATGTGTGCATGAGTGTAGTACGTGTAAACCAGGGACATGGGCGTTTTTTCCCCAGTCAAGTTTGGATTCACCCCAAGATGGGATATCCACATTTTCACTGTTAAAAATAGGTATCTGACCATTAAAACTTGTGAATGTGTAAATGATGACGTCAGCGGCTAAAGGTAAAATTAGCTAAAGATTGATATTTTGCCATTATTTGCCCATTCAGTATGTTAGAAAAAATAACAAAATCACATCATATGTTACGTAAATTTGTGCATCACGAACTCCTCTTAAACCGTAAGTCCGATCAGATTCAAACATGGTGGAAAGTTACCTGATCATAGAAACTTGTGCATGCATAATTAATGACCTCGTAGCTAAAAGATCAGAAGTCAATTTAGCTAACAATTGGTTTTCTGCCATTACTTGCCAATTCATAAAATAATAATAAAACCTCGTGATATGTTAGGACTGGTAAGATCATTTTTCATGAAGAGCTTATTTTTGGTTGCGTAGTGTGAGGTCAAAGTTCAAAACATGGATCAAAGTCAAATTTGAATAAAAGTTGTGAAAACGTGTACCGCAAAATCTTCTTAAACCGCATTTTCGAGCAAGTTCAAACTTTGTGGGTTGGTACTTTGAGGAAAACTTTTGCATGCATAATCGTTGACGTCATAGGTAAAAAGCAAGAGGTTAAAGTTCAATTAAGCTAAAGCTAGGATTTACCCATTCTTTGCATATCAGTGTGTGAGAAAAGATCATAAAACCACGTGAAATACTGTATAGAGAAAGGGAAAAATTTTAAAATGCTAAATTTTGAGATCGAAATGACCTAACTGTGTCTTTTGTCATTATTTGCTTATCAGTATGTAGGGAAATTTCTTTAACTGAAGGTACTTAAAGAATATGGGGGGAGGGGGTGAGATTTTGAACTCCATGAATTACCTAGTTGCTGTTTTTTGGGGGTAAAAAGTCCATTTGGGATCAGCTTGTCAAGGGTGAAACTTTGAATACTGCTTGTAAACAGAGTATACAAAATTGAGTGACAGTGAGGGATTTAAAATTTCGCATGTAGATGTGTCACATTGAGAAAATGATCCCTACTGCATTGTGTGGAAATCAAAGGTCATTTGAGGTTACCAGAGGTCAAATTCCTAAAGCAAGTAAACATGATATCTGAAGAGGAAAATGCATCAGTCTAATAGCTGGTATACGGGTGGCCCACATTGACAATGCGATGTCTGAGATTTTCTAAAGGTGAAGAATCATTTGAGGTCGCCTGAGATGAAAGTGTGAAAATGTTTTGAACAAGACAGTTCAAAAAGCAAAAAAAGTATGAATCTTAAAGGTGCCCAATATTTAGTATCCTGTATGATCTCTATATTTTGTGGCGGTCAAAGGTCTTTTCAGTTCACCGGAAGTAAAATGTAAAATACTGTAAACATGATATCTCGAAAGGAAAACGTGTATACGCCGTTTACTAGGCAGGTCAATGCCCTACGTTAGATACAGAACCTCAGTTATTTTGGTGAAGGTCAAATGAGGATTGAGGTCACAAGAAATAAAGCTGCAAAATGCTTGGAATTATTATTTATCAGGGGTGGAATATGTTTGGTTGTTTTATCTGATACATGATTTGCAAAATGTTAGGCAAGATGTTAATTTTTACCATATATAATGTCAATGTTCTTACTCTACGGCCATGGTTGAGCCTATGTTTATACACAGTAAATAAAAAAGATCACAATGAATCTCTGTCAACTTGAAACCATATAGTAAATTAAATTAAAATTGAATCCCTATTAACTGAGACACAGGACATTGCCTTTTACAAATATGTATTCTAGATACATATAAGAAATAGTCATTTACAGTGATCCTTGAAATAAAGTTATTAAAATACTTAAAAAACAATCTTTATCTTTAGAAAAAGAAGACATTACAGTCTACAAACCGAAAGGATTTCGTAAGTATTTTTTCTTAAGTATTTGGTCACTCCATTTGATGTAGACTTTTCTAAAAAAGTGTCAAATTGGATGGGGACTGAGCATGCCATAGCTTAGGTTTACTCTCTTAAAGAGTCCTGCGCCCATATAAAATTACACAGTATTATTTAAAACGATCGTCAGTACATCCTTGACCAATCCATTAAGTTTTCAGATATATACAATTCCTGCAACATGTCCTACACAATGAGCGCACATTGCTACATTGCATATGATGTAGCCTGTAAATTAGTAACAATATTGTAAGTCAAAAGTGGACAACATATCAATTGAACTACTAAATATGAATTGTCTATGGCGTCATGTTCCTTGAGACCCAAGTTCCCGCGCACCCTAAATCCACCCTAATGCTACGCGCTTTTTGTCAATGTAATGCAATAACACGAAGATATAACTGTGTGACAATTAAAGCAAGCTTAGCAGAAAATGAAGATTTTTAGATGTTACATTCCTTTTTCATGGTTTTGACTTACCGAGTAGACTTTCGTACTCTATTATTTTAATGTTCGTTTTTATATAAAGTTCGTAAAAGTTGTTGGACTTCAAGCAAACAGTGAAGTCTTTGTACCGGAACTAGAAACTGAGTGCACACTTAAATTGAAATCATTAAAATTTTCTTTCAACAGCCATCTTCATTTCTCTTGTGTGCGTGCTTATGGTGGGTGCTTTAGTGTTTATCACAGTTTGGATACGAAGAATTCAAGTTCTCTTGGACGGCCAAGCTCTCATATCGATTGAAATGGTTCGTCCTCCTTGCATTGTGATGATATTTTTTTAATATACTTGCAAAGTGTGTTGATTTTAACGCACTTTGTTCGGAGATGTCAACATTAAAATCCATTAACTCTTTTCATTATATTAAGTGTTGTAATAGCTTCCGTATTATTTAGTAAATTTTCACTTTTGTGTGGGTAGTTTTAAAATGAACAGTAGTTACGAACTCATTGATCCCTTGTGAGCGATGTAAACTCTGCTTGTCATATTTCGGCTATTTTTTGCTAGAATCAATTTTAATTCAGGCATGCTGTCATTTGTCAAACATGTGTGTCTGTGTGTGTTTGTTATTTGACCTAATGTATATGTTCCCGAAGCGGTTATATTTTGTGAACTGACTGAAATAACAGGAAGGTGTTTTTCGAATAAAGCCTTCCTTATTAGGCATCCATGTTGGTTGTAATTTATATGTCCCGAGGAAAAAAGGTGTCCTGCCCTTATAACGGTTAAAAGTTACTGTAAATTGTTTTCCATGCAAATTTTAAGGCCGTCAGGAGGTGGTGATGGAAGGGTGGACCTCATTAGATGTTGTCAAACACCTCGTTCAGGTGACCCTATGAGTGTTACCATGACAAAAAATCCTTAAACTCCCGTTTTCCTATTATTTGACGAAAGGGTTTTATTTAAGACCTAATTCTGAAAGGAGAAATTAAGGTTAAATTCAACATGCAAACATTTTTCCTTTGAGGGCAGATCCTGTTTCTATGTTTCTATCATCGTTGCGTCATCTAATCTGTCAAAAGTGGGTTCGGGTAATGAATGTCCAGGTATCCTTAAAAATTATAGAGTTTTTAAATTATGGTATTCCAAAACTTTGTGCAGAGGATAAGAGCTCCTTTGTCTCCCAATCCTCTGATCCTTTGTAATAATCCCTACGGATCGAGATAACCGTTCTTACTATCCTACCTTTAATAATGTTAAAGGAAATTACCAAATTAAGACCGTATCTGATTGAGGTTAGGTTAGGTTAGATGAGGTTTAACGTCCCAGTTTCCAACCAATTGGTTCAAGTCGAGACGACTACGGCCTTTTTTCCAGTTGTGGCTCACTGGCTTGTTTTCCCTACTCCATTGTTTATGCTGAGCACCAAGCACAAAGGCAGTAGGTTCCATTTTTAAAGTCTTTGGTATGACCCGGCCAGGATTTGAACCCTAGACCTTCCGGCTGCAAGTCGGATGCTCTAACCACTTGACCACTGCAGTATATTGAGCTGGGTGTGAGGGGCCACAGACATTGCACAAATACTTGTAGTTTAAGGAGAACAGTTCGTGTAGGAAATAATTAAGAAATCATTACTTCTTCGACAGTTCAGTAAGAATTTTACAGAACTGTGTACATGAAATTCTTTCTTTTTCATCAGTTAATTTCTGGCTGTGACTTTATTTTTATTCATCTTATAACCGTAATATTATTTAAACGTTTATTGTTTGTGGTGTGGTATACTAATTGAAAAGCTATAAAATTGGTTAAAATATTTTAATGCACTTCTTCAGCCTGATGTAAAGTGATCCGAACATTAAGGGATATTGTCTGGGGAGTATGTAGCTCGCTTAATTTAATTTTTTAACCATTCCGTTAAATGTGATTGTTTGGAAATTAAATTCTTTCAACTTTCCCTTACACCTATTTGTTACTTTTCATTCCAGCAAAAACGAACTACTGACAACAAACCATCTGAGTGCAACAGAAATGAATATAACAGACAGAAAATAGATAAAACTCCTTCAGACGATAGCGAGGAGATTTATGAGAACGAGGAACTTTATGAAGATGTGTGAGAAAAAAATGTTAATACTCATGAAAGCACAGCCATTGAACTAGAACTGTTGAAATATTTCAAAGAATTACTTCAAACCCTGGGTTAACTTGGAAACAGTTCGTTCAGATCGCTTTGAGCATTATCTTAAGACAAAGTTCTTTAACTGTAATGGATTATTTTGAGTTGTTTGAGAGTTCAGATTTACCACTTATACGAAGAGTACGCTGCATGAAACATGAATATGTTGTGCAAGCCTGTAACTTCCCGTAAGTTTTATTGGGTATAAATGTACCTTATGGTAGATAATGAATATTTTCCTTTTGCTACAGGTTTAACACAGAATTGGTATTGTACTTTTTACAACTTTCTTAGGTTGCATAGTTATCATACCTCAGTGAATGATTATTTCTTTAATAGTTCAAAATTGATGTGGATATGTGAAGGATTATGAGAAAATTAAGTTGATACTTTTGTGATTTCTAAGCAAGAAGGATGAAAACTAAATGTGAAGGTCAAAGATAAGGCCATACTAGACCGGATTGGACGAAAATTTGTGCTCAAATCTTTGTTTCCAGGGTGTTTTTGATCAAGATAAAACGTAGTTTGCATCTATGTGGCCCTTAAGAATGGTATGCGTAATGGATGACGTCATGCTTTTAACCACACAATATACAAAATTAAAATGATGAGAAAAGTCACAAAATTGTTTCCCTGTGTTTGCTAATGGTCAAACACAAAGGTGAAACAGTCAAAGGTCAATTATTTAGCCATCAGTGAGCAGAACAAGTGTTAACAAATACTCCTCCTAAATCATGAAACCTATCCTCTTGAAGCTAACGGGTCTTGTAGGTGCCTGACCATCATTTACTCAGCATGACTTGGTCACGGCTTTTGAGAAATAAAAGCGAATAACCCTCAAAGCTTTTCAGTCACTCTTTGCCATTTGATTGTATGAATCCTGTGAATCGTAAAAGAAGACCCGTAGCCAGACAAGGTACTGGAGGGGGCCAGAATTTTTCCGGGGGCGAAAATTTTTTCAGGGGGCCAAATGTGTACAAATGTATTAAGTCAATGGTAATATTCAAACTCTCTAGGGAGGTGAAAAAATTTTTGGAACAGAATGGTATTACTGAAGTTAGTGTAATAACAAGAGCAGGTAGAATAAAAGCTATATTAATGAGAGGCAGTCGATTTACAAAGTGAAAAACCTTACCCCTTTAATTCTTTGCAAATCATTAAATGATTTTTGAACCTCATTACGCTAGTGAATGAGACAAAACACTTCGCCAAGGGGTTGCATTTATTATAAACACCCAATCTGCAGAGGAGGGACTTGAGAAGTCCTAGATAAGGGAAAACTTGAGGAATTTGCAGAACGACAATTTGCTAATTTCATAGACAAACACAAAGATCAGGCGCGGATCCAAGGGGGGCGTTCCCGGCCTCAACCCCCCTTTCACCACATTACAATAACAAATACGCGAAAATTAGCATAATGTTAATCTAGGAGAATATCCCCCCCCCCCTTCGAAATGTCTGGATCCGCGCCTGTAGATGATCAGTTTAACTATCAATTCCCAGCTTTGATCGCTTCCTGTCTGCTGTTTTTCAGGTTTCGTTGGAAGGTTCATTTTCTACTTTAGCTGGTTGGAACACAAAGGAGTGTAATCTTAGACTCTTTATTTGTTCATTTATTAGTACATGAACCAATCATAGCATCAGTGATATTTTTTTCGATTACTGTGTGCAGTTATTTACCTTTGCACTCAACAGTACTCAGCAATACTCTAACACGTTACAACAATCTTGTGTCATCCATTTGCCTAAGTGAACTTAATCAAAGGCATGTATACACTTTGACGACAGTAAGGTAAAATGTTTTACTAACACTGCGCACGTATTTGAAAAAAAGCGAAAACTGGGTGAAGTTTGCCTAATATTTGTCAATTCGGGAGACGAGAGGCATGTTACCACTTAAATGGGTAACCAGCCTTTCGATAAACCTATCAATCAGTAATTATAAGGGCAAACTCTTCCCGATTTCCGTATTTTCACATAAGTGTCCAGTGTCGGTGAGGATTTTACTCAACTGTTTTGAGAGTGTATAGTGTGTGTGACATGTTCTGCAAAAATTTCAAGTTTTACTTTGTTATACAAAATGTACTGTCAAAGTGTGAAAAGGATCCATGAATTTAATTCCTCTGCGTCTACGATGCTGTATCTTGACTTAATGCGCACTTTACATAAATTTGTTCCCGAAGTTAAAAGAAAATCTTGTCTTCCAGTCAATTTTGGCTTGATTTGTGTTAAAGAGGAAGATATCAAAATTCTCACATATTTAATTTCAAAAGTGGATTCCATTTCATACACATACGTCCAGGTAAATTCTAATTGTTTTCAAAGGATGGCGTCATGGCTAAAGAGGGGTGGGGATACCCTGACTTTTAGTTGATCATGAATGTTAAAAAGTCCGAACATGTCGTGATGAGGTAAATATTTGCTGAATGTTGAGTACTTATGGATCACAAAATTTTATCAAGTCGTGATTTGTCTCTCTTGTTGTCAGAGACAGTGTCGTATTCAGAATTTCTGTGGTAGAGGGTATTAGAGGGGCACGACCATATTATATCTAAAGTCGAGTTTAGGACTGGATTGTAAAGTGGACGAGATAGGAAAGGATGGGCAAAATTGTAACAATGTGCAGAATACTGTGATTCTTTGCTGTAACATAGCTAGCTCAACAGGCCTATCAAGTTTAGTGCTGGTTTAGTGCTTTCAACCTAAAACTTTACTTACTTCGTGAGCAACAAGGACTTTGTTAGGAATCCATTAGAAGACTCTCCGACCTGGTGCCAAAAAACTGTATTCAAGAACGGGGGCAATTATATTAATTTTTCAACCTTCGTAAGAATCCACTCACGGTACTGAAGCTGAAAAACGGTCAATTGTTGGGATAAAACGTACCCCGAACCGTAAGGGTTCATCTGTGACGACACCACCAATAGATCTTACTGCACATCCAGGCAGTTGCCTTTCGGTGTGAGTTGGGAAATCTCGCATGCATAGACTGTAATGTGACAATTACTGGTTCTTTGAGAGCCTCAAAAACCCTCTTTTGTGACTGCTGGAACCATCGGTAAACACTCATATGTTAATCTTGTTGATCTTTTAAGCCAGGTGGTCACTGTAGGACTTTTGACCTAAGACATGGAAGCGATTTCTCACGATGTCTGAAGACTCCCTTCGCTACATTAAAAAGTCGCACAGTGTGCAAGGTTTGGTCGTGAGAAGTCGTGGTAATTCTGGAAGTCGTGGCAATTCGCGGGATATCGCATCGATGTCGCACACTATGTCCACCCAGTTGCTTCGCCCTGGGATATCGTAGCTCTCATAACTAGTCACAATCAGTGTAAACGAAGTGCCGGAAGTGCTATAGCCAAATGAAAGCTAGCCTACAAATTTTTCTTTCTCCCCTCTTTTTCATCAAATTCTTGAGGTAATTATATAAATGAAATGTCCATTGGGAAATGGTTTTTGGCAAGAATAAAGTCCTTCTGCCACATCTTACCTCCATGTAATTACTAATACCACTGTGACCCCCAGGAGTTGGTGATTGGGGGGACAACAGAAGATTATGTTGTAATTCCACCTAGACACCCCCACAAAGTGTAATCTGCGGATCCTTCTTATGTCTCTTCGTGCAGCGCCGTCCTAGGAGAGGGGTCTAAGGGGAGGGATGTTTCCCTGCCCTTTGAGAAACTTTTGTTCCTTTAAGGTGGCGTACATGCAAAATGGTGCTATTTTCAGTTTAGCAAATTTTCGTAATGATCATATGTTGAAAGATTCTTATAATCAGTGAATTTTATTTTAGGTGTGGGGTATGGGACGGGTGTGTTGCCTAAGTGGAAAGGTAAGAGAAAACTTTTGCTTATGTTATGTGACTAACATGCAAAATGGTGCTACCTTCTGCAAATGTTGGGAATATTGTACAATTACATCCTTAGAAATTAGTCATATTTTGGGGGTGGCATGGCACCCATTCTACAAAAATGTATAAAGACAAATACATACTTCCAGTCTTTCACATCACGCTACAAATTTTACTGTAAAGGGTACTCGTGATATAAGATTTCTCTAGGGTCCTCCCTTGTTGCGGCCCTAATAGGTTGGAGATGTACCTCTGTTTTTCGAAAGTTTGGTCCGAAATTAATACCCTATAACCAACAGATGCAGTGGACGACCCGTGAGAAATGCGCGCGAAACGCGCATTAGAAATCTTTTCCATGAAAAAATTCCATGTAGACTATGCATCGGGAAACTATCCAATTCCCTAACACAATGCATATGCTTATTAGACGGCGAGTATTTTGCCTATTAAATCGTAATAGCTTAAAATTTTGATTTTGAAGTTTGTCTTCTCTTAATTCAGCTGTTCCGCATTCTAACAATGTTGTGCTCCTCTGTATGGACACGATTAATCCAGGTAAAAGCTCGTGCAAATACGTCTGAGACGGTTTTGATAATAAGCGCAGTGATGAAGTGCTGCTGGGAGAGTGCGCTTAAATTTTGAGTTTGAGAGAGATTTATGAGAATTTTGAAAGTTTCAGAACAGAAATTGATTAAAATAGATCCATCACTCAGATGAAAGCACACCTCAACCTACCTCCGCATAAATCTATAGAGCCTTTTGCGCTCATTTAAAGAAAAAGGTTCGAAAATTTTCAGCAATCGATTGGGGCACGTGCCTCCCCCTTGCCTTTGTCACTGACTAATACAGCCTATAAAACCTAAAATGTCTCTGGCACAATGCGATTGATATAGTGTTATTGGTGACCTGAAAGATAAACATTGTACTTACAAATGTTTGGCCTCGAAATAAATGTTTCATGTACTGAATATTTTTAATCATTATCAAAGTTGTTATGTTTAGATTTTGTCTTGAAGTTTTACAAACCTGATGATTTACATCCTAGCTTAAAAGTTGATATTTTGAAACCTGTCTTTTCTGTATAAATTCGATGATTAAAGTTGAGAGAATCAAAGTGAATACAATCTGTTGATCCAGGGCGTACATCGCATTTTTCTGGAAGAGGAGGGCGAATCGGATGAAACGATTTGGATGCGTTAGCGCAGCAACCCTCCTTGCATCACGCTCCGGAAGTCTAAGAGGAGATGTGCCTCCATTAAAAGGTAGCGATTTTGAAAACAATTATCCAGATGTTGTCATTTGGTGTTTAACGTTTTGTGATATGTTTATATGTCGAGGGGAGGGTGGGGATCCTGCAGTCATTTGTCCTTACTATTAATGCAAAACTTAGACACTTCAGATAAGGTTTTCTCTTGAAGAGAAGGTTAGATGGATTCTTTCTTAACCCTGAGAACTCCAACTCCTATAGGAGAAGGACCAATCCTGTGAACAGGGAGGACTCGCATTCCCTTTGAGGAAAATATCACCGTCGATTGTCTTAATAATCGTAGGCTCCCCAACCTTGCAAATTCTTTCATGTTTATGGGCCTGCCTGAGTAGGCCTCTGTATTGAACAAAATAGTAATTACCCAATTAATATGCATGAGATCTCACAGTTTAACAAAGCACAAGGATGTTATCGAATTGTTTGATACAATGGAGTCCGATACTCGTAATAACTTGAAAATGTGCTCATAATAAGATACCACTTGCAAGGTACCTCAGTGTTAGAACTAACCGTACTGCTGACAAAAAGGAATAGCATCAAATAGGTATTTTCTGGATCAGTCGTCTAACTTTTCGAAGTAGCTCCCTGAACTGTTCATGACACACTCTTTAGTTGGAAAGCCACATACTCTGGAATGCCTTCTTGGGCGTGTTCACTACTCAAGCTTTCATAGTAACTTGCCTAGCCATGACGGGGGTCACCAACTTCGACGTTGCCTCTCTTCCTCATTCTCATGCGCCTACGCAAAGTAGGGTTATTTGCATCAGGATTTCGCTGCTGCTGCAGTAGATCGATCTGCACGTCCGCAGTAGTCGATAAGGGGGACGTCGTGGGCATTGACGTCGATCCCGCGGGACAGGCCCTGGGGAACATTTCCCCCAATATTTGAGAAATCCGCACAATGACTTTGACTTTTCAAACAGAAAATTATTTGAAAATGGGGCCATGTCCCCCAATATTGAAAATAAACCGCCTCCCTTAATCGTGGGATTCTATCCCAGGAGCAGTGATAACATCCACTGTGAACAAGCGCGAAAAGCCAGAAAATGTCCCAACCATGCAGTTCATCGGGTTCCCTCAAATCGTCAGGTATCGTCAGGTTTCGTCAATAATTCTCTCAAAGAATTGTGTAGTGTGCACCCAAGAATCGTGAAAAGTTGTTAGTCGCAGCATATTGGAAAAAAATTGTACGTTTCTCCCACGAATTTTGGCCATTTCCAAGTGGTAAATAAGTGGTTTGAAATCGTGGAAAAAAAGTCGTGCAGTGAGTACCTTGCTTTAAGCCAGGTGTCCACTGCACGACTTTTGACCTTACGACATGGAAACGATATCTCACGATGTCCGAAGTCCGAAAACTCCGTTCGCGATAATAAAAAGCCGTATACTCAAGGGTAGGTCGCGAGAAGTCGTGGGAAGTCTCAGCGATGTCGCACAGTCTTGAAAGTGTTAAAAATTTCTGCGTATTCCGCATCCATGTCATGGTATGTCGTGAGAAATCGCAAATTCATACAGTGTACCACTGAAAATCGTGGATATTCCTAGGTCTCATCCATGTCATGAGATGTCGCAGGAATGTTAGAAGACTCTCTGGGGCCCATGGAAAGGGGGCAGTGAGGGACCCAAAGCAATGGCTTCACAAAACCAATTGCATAAGCCCTCTCTCACCATCCACCCAAATATTAACAAATATGCAAGAGTCAGGTCTAGGCCTAAGTACAAAAAGTGAGCATGATAGTCCGGCCCCCAAACTAACATTTTGTGTTGATATCTTGGACCCGGGATTCGCTGGGCCTTTGGAAATTGTTTACCCAGTCTACCGAGTTGCTACGCCCTGAGACGTCGTGGCTCTCATAACTAGTCACAATCAGTGTACACGTAGCGCCGGAAGTGATTAAGTCAAGTGATATTAAGCTAGCCTACAAACTTTCTTTTTTCTCCTTTTTCATAAAATTCTTGCGGTAATTCTATAAAAAAGTGTCCGATGGGAAATGAATTTTAACAAGAGTAAAGTCCTGTCACATTTTACCTTCATGTAATTACTAATACTAGTGGCGCCGCCAGGATTTTTTTTATTGAGCCACTACAAAAGATTATGTTGTAATCTCTCCCCAGACAACCCCACAAGTCAGTGTTATCGGCAGATTCTTCCCATGTCCCCTCTTGCAGACGCCGTCCTATGGGGAGGGGTGTAAGGAGAGGGGTTGTTTTCCTCTCCTTTGGAATATTTTTGTTCGTTAAAGGTGGCTTGGATGCAAAATGGTGCCATTTTTGGGATGTTTTCGAAGTGATGATATGTCGAAAGATTCTCATGATTCAGTGAATGTTTATTTTTGTTTTGGTGAATGGGACGGGTGTGTTGTCTAAGTGGGGTGACAACTCCTCCCCTAGAGAAACTTTGTTTATGCTAGGTGACTTACATGCAAAATGGTGCTACCTTTGGTAAATGTTTGAAGTGCAGTAATTACATCCTTAGAAATTCTAATTAGTGATATTTTGGCCTTGGCATGGCACCAGTTCTACAAAAATGTGTAACGACAAATGCATACTTCCAATCTTTCACATAACACTACAAATGTTACTTTAAAAGCTACTCCTAATATAAGACTTCTCTAGGGTCCTCCATAAGGTCCTCCCTCCAGGCGGGCCTAAAATGGTTGGAAATGTGCGTCTGGTTTTCGGGAGAGCAAATCCCAGAGAGCGAACAATGGTCCGAAATTTTTGCCGTGTAACCAGCAGATGCGGAGGACGAACCGTGACAAATTGGCGCGAAGGATCCGAAAGTTTGCATTAGAAAGCTTTTCTATGACAAACCCCATACATACAGACTATGCACAGGAAAACTGTCAATTCCCTAACAAACTTTATATGCTTATTAGACGGCAAATGCTTTGCCTGGTAATTCGTAATAGCTTTCAATTTTCATGAAACATATCTCCTTTGGATTCAACTGTTTTGCGTTCTTCCAGTGTTGTGCTCCTATGTAATCTTTCCTACGGGCACGAACAATCGGCCTAAAAGCCCTCACCAATTGATAGTGCAAATACGTCTGAGACGGTTTTGATAATAAGCGCAGAGATGAGTTGTTGCTGGGAGAGCGCGCTTGAATTTTGAGTTTACGAAAAAGCTTCTGAGAAGTTTGAAAGTTTCAGAACAACTTGTGATAAAAATTCATTAAAATAGATCCATCACTGAGACAAAAACACACCTCATCCCATCCCCACACAAATATACAGCTTTAACGCCTTTTGCGCTCATTTATATAAAAACGTTTGTCCCTTTCCTCCTTTCCCCCGGTGCCATTGACTAATACAGCCTTGTACAAATTTACATGTCTCTGACACACTGCGATTGACCAGAAACATACATGTGTTTCGCCTGGAAAAGAAAGCTTCATGTAATGTAATATTTTTACTGATCATCAAAGTTGTTATATTTAGATCCCTGTCTTAAAGTTAGCTAAAAAGTTGATATTTTTAAACCAGTCTTTTCATTATTAATTAAATGATTACAGTTGAGAGAACCAAAGTGAGTACTATCTGTTCATCCAAGTGCATGCATAGGAGTTTTTATGGAAGAGGAGGAGGGAAAATCGAAGAAAAAGAATTGGGTGTGTTAGAACAACAAACCTCCTTGCACGTCTCGCGGGGCGTCTAAGGGAGGATGTGCCTCCCTTCGAATCATCCAGATAATGCCATTTGGTGTTTAATGTTTTGTCATATATTTGTATGTGGAGGGGAGGGTGGGGATCATGCAGTCGTTCGTCCTTACCATTATTGCAAAACTTTGAAATCTCAGTTAAGGTTTTTGTCGAAGAGGTGGTTCGATTGATCCGTCCTAAACCCCCTGGAACTTCAAACCCTTAGGAGTAGGACTTATCCTTTGTGCGTCGACACCTCAGAAAAAGTTTTGGTCTCAGAGAAAATTAAATTTTCCATTTTGGTACATTTTTCTCCCCTAAACAATAGTTCCCCAAGTCATCTCGCCCGGCCCCTTCCGTATCTGGTCTGGCTACCGGCCTGCAAAGCATGTTTGGTGCGTTATAAATACTTGATGTACCGCGTTTATTTTCATTTAAACGTAGGATTTTAAAGTTGGATAAAGAGTAGAATTTGCAATAACTGAGGAAAGGAACAGTTTCCGAGAGGATGACCCCCCCCCCCTCATCTGAGCTAACTGGCTTTGTATCTTAGCAATCGTCTGCCGACGGGTTGATCTAATATCTGAGATACGTACCAAGGAAAACCTGGAAGAATTCCTACGCAATTGATAATTTCGCATTTCAGATCTTCAACAGAAACTGTGTAAGCTACGTATGTTATGGGTAATTGATAGGGGTTCTTTATTCTGTTGTATAAATCTAAATTACGACAGACGATCAAACTATCCCTTAAGTCCGTTAAAATGGTTTGCAGAAATTTCGAATTAAATGTGGAGAAACTCGGAATTCTTGGGTCCCACACAAAATTTGTAAGACAAATAATGCCCTCGACCAAATCAATTGGGGGCATACTTCACATATCCTACCCGCCCGTTTTGGTGGGGGAATATATGCATGACACCAACCCCAGGATCGCCGCCTGGCAGCCTGGTGTATATTCTTTCTTAAATCGATTCAGGAGGTCGAAGTTCAGGCTAAATCTCACGCACGTATACGCCCTTGCCCCAAATGTCCAACACCACTTCGGTCAAAATCTGTCATATACAGTTACATACATAACCATAAATGTAGTGGCTTTGATGTAATTGTCTACTTGTCTGGGGTTGTAATGATATCTTAGTGAGCATATATTTCAATGAATGATGTTTTTATTGATTAAATTCAAGCACAACCACACACATGTGTGTGCTTGTATTCGTAGAGGTATTTAGCCTAGTTCATAGGCGTAGGAAGCTCTTCTCAGATCGGGGGATTGTTCTTTCTCACCGCCGTCCTGGGGAAGGGTCTAAAGGGATAAGGGCCCATGAATGTCTGAGGATCCCTAGATGCAATTTGGTGCGACGATATTGTGCAAATTTTGAGGAAAATTGCAGCATATTTTTGATATGTTTATTGTGGGGAAAAAAAAGGAAACTTTCATCCTTGAATTGTACCCTCCATGCCTCCTACACCCATGGGTTCGTTAAAGCAGCGGAAACTCTCTGGTTGAAGAACGAAACAAACGGTATATTCGCCGCGATGCACGTTCGTGGGATATGCAACTGACTCTTAAAGTGTAAATTGTCGCAGTGGTGAGATCTGCGAATGAGACGGTATTCTTCTGCGTAGACAGATAGTTTACGGTGATTTTTGTTATAGGCCTAATTTCGTTGCAGTGTAAGTGTAATCCCGGAGGCGGTCTGCCCGCATTTGCTCCCAGATAGGGCAATTTCTACGACTTCAAAGTTTTTGGAACATGCAGTTTAATTGTTACTTTTCATAATTTAGTTTCATCATTGTAGAACAAGTTGTCTTTCCTCTTATCAAGTGACATGAGCATATCATACAAGTATAGCCCACGCAGTTTATAGAGATCAGGAATTTTATCCCCATGAATCCCATGGACGTTAAGGGTGGATAAAGGACTTTTTTAGGGGAGGGTTCAGATTTTAACAGATTTTAGGCAAAATCACTGTTTGGGTTCTGAATAATGGTCCATTTACAGAGGTACATTAATTGAAATCTTTTTAAGGAAGAGGGCCGCAGCCCGTGCGGATTTTGGGACGGGGGGGGGGGGGGGGCAGGCTGTGACACTATCAAACGGAGCTCCAAGTGACCTGCGCATAGATAGTTGACACCTTGGCGGACCCTTCCTTTTTCATCAGTGCATGTATACCATCCGGAGGGATGGTGCTGAGGGAGGGGTGACGTGCAAGGGCTGGTTTATGTTTAAAATGGTTCTATTTTGGCCAAAATTTGAACTGATTATGCGTTTACGAATTGTCATTATTTAGTAATTTTTATACCTTTTTGGCTGGGGACACTGTCAGTTATTAAAGGACGATACTCAAACTCTTTGAGAAGTTTCGTTCATTGATTTATTTACCTATTAAACTTAGCCCGGTAAGAAGTATCATATGGAAAAATTATTCTTGCGGTCTATTTAGTCCAATTTATATTGCAAATAGTCACTTTTCATTCTAATGCTCAGAGTTTCAAAAATATCCCAGGGCTTCTGGGGGCCTTGGCCCCTGGGCCCCTTCTTCGGTGTTGTCTCCCCACCCCACTAACAAAAGAAAATGGACAATCATTTCTGTTGTCACTTCACTGTGCATACATCTCCTTTAAACTTTAAAATGCTTCAACTCTAATGCTCACAATTTGGACAATACGCAGAGCTTCTAAGCCTTCTAGGGGCTTATTCTTATCATAGATTATGCCAACTTGCAAAATGGACGGTGTGGATCCCAGGATTACTAGCCAAGACATCCCTCCCCGCCCGATTTTGAGGCGAAGCCAACTGCTGGTGCAGGTTATTGGAAAAATATGGGCGATTTAATCCCAAGAAGAAGGTTTCTTACGCAAAAACGGATTTCAGCCCCTTAGAAAAAATCTCATATTATTCCTACCCCTACCCTACCTATCCTACCCCCACCTAACACGCAAGGTCTCCACAGAAAAAAGGCTTATCGCGTCTTCAATATCCGGATCTACTGTCTTAGCGTCGTTGTAGCTCATAGTCTAAGCAATGCGTCGGTGTTTCAAAATAGTTTTGAAGTACTACACGGTAAAGCCTTGCGTATGCCCTACGCCTCCTGCAAGCGCAAGCCCAGGATGGGCCTTTGAAATAATATCACTTAATCAGAGGGTTATAGCAGCTTCAATTACCAAAGATGCATGCGTGAGAAAAGCAAGAGGAAATAAAGATATAAATACTTTTGAAAAGTCTTACTTAGTTTTGCAATTGGCAGGTTATTAATTTAAAAACATTTCCTCCTCCTTTCCATTTTCTTTCATTTCCCGTGCTTAATTAGCTACATAGTTTAAGCTGTGCTTTCCGGTTAAATTCGCTTTAAAGAGGGAGCACTTTTACTTACTTGCCTTCTCTGCAGATACGCTAGGGCGAAAACTACCATACCATATAGGCAACGAGAAGAAATATCACTAACAGGGTTGTCGATTGCATGAATGAACGATGAAAACCCTGCCAATTTTTATGTGCCAGTGTCAATACCACAAGTGTATTCATATTACATTTCTGTTATTGTGACGTTCAAATTTTGCCATAATTCCTCATTATAGAAGAAAGGAAATAATTTTTTCACATGCATTGATATGTCATTTGTAGCCGCTTTCTGCCCTTTCGGCTGTCCTGAATGAAGAAATGAAGAAATCGTACTACTTAGCTGTAAAGCAAGGGCAACAATGTTGCCGAATCTAGCTCAGCTTTTCCAGTTGACCTAAAAGTCAGTGCAGTCAATATTTCAGTTGGGTCTGTAACTCATACGTACGTTAGAAAACAAAGAGATAAATGTAAATGCAATGAAATATGTATTGAACTCCTGAAGTCTTGGAAATACTAAATCTGGTACACAAAGTTAACTTTATATACTGCACAGATGTTAGTATACAAATAATGAATGTTTATGAGTGTGCTCCTGTGTAGACCTCATTTGTTTTCCATAATTGGGCTCAGATAGTAACTTCCGATAAAGAAATATTACAAGTGGTTAAAGGTCTTAAAAGCGATGTTTTGCCCCAAAGATATTCCTTGAACTTGTCCAGGGACAAAAGTTCAAATGCGGGTTGCCACTATGATTTGGAAAAACCCAAACTGCTCAATTGCTCAATATAAAGGGATAATTTCTAAATTAAATTCTTTACGCGCCTAATTCTGTGTACTCTTTAGTACCGTTTTCCCCCTTCAAAATTATTTCACTGCATAATATTTTATGATTGGGATCTACCAGCGGTATAAATCGTCGATCGCTTTTAGGACCGGTGAATGTGTTGCAACAGGCCGGAGGGTAACTACAGTTCGTAGAGAGCGTTGGAAAAATATGCACACGTATAATAAGTCTAAGGCTATTGAAATATCATCTCCCATGGCTTCCCCTTACCAACTTAGTGGGGCTTTCGGCAACGGAGAACAAGACTGAGCGGTTCCTGCAGCCTATTGTCGACGCCCATGTGACTGAACCAGTCTCGTAGCCTGACAAGGTACGAACTGAATGGGGACGAAATGGCTTCCAGGAGCTAACAAATTTTTAAGGGGGCCAAATGTGTACAAATGCCATTAAGCCAATGGCAACTTGAAAACTTGCCAGGGGCGAAAAAATTTCAAAGAGGGATTCGCCCCCTTGGCCCGCTTGGCCAGAAGCCTAAGCTGCACAATTCCTGCCTCTGAGACTGACATATGGCACACGCCTTCAAAAAGCACGTTTTCCCTTTCAAACCGAAACTTGTTTTTGGAATATTAGCACAACCTTCAGTCTTAAACCATATGAAGCATTGTATTTTCAATCTAAACGTGCTATGTTCTTTGTTTAAAAGAAGGGGGGTGGGTTCCTCTTTCCCTTACGACATTTCCTAGATAACATTCACCTTAACTTGAAGTAGCTAGTGTACCCCGCGCCGGCATCCCAATTCAGGAGTAGCTTCTTTCCTTCATGTGACAATATAAACTAATTTGCTATTAACGAAGGATAAGTTATTTATTTACCTTTCATACTAAATGTTTTTTGTCAAGAAATGTTAAGAAAAATGTTTGTAAAGGAGATACAAGGAGATTTGAAAGATTAAGGTAATGTTTACAAATAACTTGAAACTTGAGTATATTGCATATATACTTGCATATATTCTCTTTAAACTTTAAACCAAACCCCTAAAACCATTCAGACATCAGGCTAAGTTGAATACTTGTTTCTGCCTCAACACAAAAATGTGTATAGGCCTAGCTTATACCACTGTTTCGCACAAGGCCACTTATTCTCAAGAACTTGCACAACTTTCAAACGTCCGGTATTATCTTTTCGAGTAGGCCTAACCATCCAACCTATTTAGCTAGTCTGTTATTAAAACGTCTGAATGAGATCAGCGCCACATGTTCACGTAACGCCTCCATAATAGGCTGTACAGTATATTCCGTATTCATGTCATATCCCTGGTTTGGAAAGCAAAGAGCTGAGCAAACATAGTCTGACATATTGGGGTATCCCAAGTACGCTATTCAAAAATCGATAATTGTAGTAATTGTCGTATTGATGTGAAACCCCGTAATCAAATGGTATATACCCAACACACTATCGATGTGGCGTACCCACGCTATACTTAACTGATTTACATAATTTGCACACCTATTACGTAATTGCTTGCTTTCAACAAAAGTGAACAAGTGTGTTGCTACCTGAGTTGAAGGCGTGTGTGGAGCGTGATTATAAAATGAACTTCGATAACACCAGCACACTTCCACATTTCTTGTATAAAGCTGGTCACAATTTTTTAATACAAAAAAAAAAAATCCTTCGAAACAAAGTTCATTAGACATGAGTAAGTCTGACATTGAGCTTAAGAAAATCATTAAAACCATATACGTAATCATATACAAAAAATCGCTGAAAAAGAGAACAATAAATTTCGCTGCTTGTACCCATGCTTGTACCCACTGAACCACATGAAGTGGAAGTAGTACCACCAAGTTACGTCATAGTTCCAAGTGGAAATATATATTTTACACAGGGAGAGTTTTAGTTATGTGTCTTAAATATCGTTGTATCTATGCCTAAAGGGTAAAGAAAGAGCCTTCAATACATTTGTCAAATTTTTTTGACAACACTAAATTTACCACATCTTTCCTGGCAATCACAATATCTCATAGAAAATATTATTTGCCAGAAATATACCTATGCTATAATACAACGAACCAACATGTCTCATGTACCTTCGGCGGGGGGGGGGGGGGGCGAAACCGAGTCACATAATGGGGGAAAAACATGCACATCAAATAACATGACAGTTTCTACCATTGTACAACTTACTAAAAAAGTAAATATTTACGTGCCTCTCCCTCATTCACTTCTCTTACAACTACTATTATGGTATCTAAACTGGGACAATATAAATCCTTCACGACAAATCACCTAATTAGTGTTGGTATGATCTGAATCTCATTATCTCAAAATATTCCCGAAGATGGGGACTTCGCCAGAATTTGTTTCAAAAAGTGCTGTTTTCATGCCTTAAATGATTGCAAAAACGAAAAAAAAAAAATTAAATAACTTTTGTTCAGCACAAATTGAACTATCTATATGAAACATATTATCAAGATTGGTGCAAAACTGAAAGACAAGTAGGGAATTTTTTGTTTTCAAACAAAGCCCCCTCCCGAGGTCAAATAGCGATCGAATTAATCGAAAAGAGTCGCAGCATACAGATATCACTTTTGCTAACATCTCTACTAAATTTCAGCCAAATCTAACGAAAAAAAAAAAAAACAGCGAAATGTCAGGCTAAAAACGCAAATGTTATGGTGACAGACGTTTGCCGTGCACGACAGCAATAGCTCAGCTGAAAGCTTTCAGCTGAGCTAAATACCAAGCTACCAAGGATAGCCTTTATTTTCAGTCCTAGGGTGGGTATATAATAAGGTTGGTAGGTAGGGGTTTCGTCAATGTGACAAAGAAACTTGTTGGAGGAGGGAGGTTCACCAAAACCCTGATGCACCTTCGAACGAATCACCCGTATGATTTTAATACTACAAAGAATTTTTTTGTCTTAGTCCGGAAGCTTATCGTCCATGTTTCCCCAGATAACAGTGTTATGCAAATTGTCTGCCTCATTGATTTTTGATTTCTTGCCGGACTTGGGTGAAGGGAATCTATTTAATCACGCGAGTGTATGTGGGTATGGATGCAGTGTGTTTGTGACGCTTGGCTCCTAAACACAATGTATCAAGATATCAATGATGGATAATTTTCATACTTGAGATATAGAATTGTCATATCAAGATAAGGATCCCTTTTGTTATTGGTGGAAGTGAAAGGTCATGTGAGGTCAAATGAGGTCAGAAACCGAAAACCTTGATAGCTCGATATCTATAGGTAGGAAGCATGGGTGCTTTTCATAATTGGCATGTGGATGCAGTATAGTCAGGAGATTAACACTATTGGTTTTGATAGTTGTCAAAAGTTATCTGAGGTCACCGGAGATGAAAATACGAAATTCTTAAAAATTGCTTGTAAACACGATATCTTTAGATAGCAATGATGACCAATTCTCATACATGGTATATAATTTAGAGGAAGACCATATTGTTTTCAGTGAGGGTCAGAAGTCATCTGAGGTCATCAGAGTTCAAATCCGAAAACATTGAAAAATACGATATTTCAAGACAGGGATAATGGATACTTTTCATACTTGGTATATAGATGTGTTACTTTAAAAGAAAGGGAACCCTATGGGTTGTTGGAGGTCGAAGTTCATATGAAGTCATTACAGGTGAAACTACGAAAACGTTGTAAACTAAATAGACAGTGGACGGTAGCTGCAAATTGTATCCTGGCTTTTCGTGACCAAGGAAAAGTAAGGCTGAAGTTTTTCTACCATTCCATAGATAAAGTTATAGAGGAAAACATATATTTTTTTACACGCATAACTGTTACCCTACACTCTAAACATGTCCTAGTCAAATTTGAATAGAATCTAATCGATAGGGGCACGAACCGGAAATTTGTCAAATCTTTGACTAGATTCGGTTCATAAATGAAACGAATAGTTTCATTTTTCAACCATTTCTAGTCAATTTTGAAACAAATCTTGTCAAATATTTGACAAGAGTCCGGTTCGTGCCCCAATTGACTAGATGTTTTTTAGGGTGTAATAATTCGAATTTAAATTACCTAATTATTAACAAGCGTAAGGTTACTGTGGCTATAGCATGATCAGAAATACTATACGTTTAACGAGTTCTTTGATGGTCTAGTGGATTAGTGCTCGGTTTCTCACACAGAGAGTCCTTGTTCGAATCCCCTCTGAGACAAGTTCTTTTTTCATTTTTTTTTTGTTCTTCAATTTTTGGTGAGGTTCAAAGGTCATAAGAGGTCAGCAGAGGTCAAATCGTACAAAAACACTTTAAAAATTGATATAGTCAAAAAAAAAATGATATAGTCATCCCACTGAGGGATGAACCTCAGTGAAATAAAGCACTCCTTTCGGCAAGGAATCACTAAGCCTTTGGGCTTTGTGGTTCTTCTTGTGGACAATTCATCTATACTTTTTTAGATAGAGCCCTATACACTTCCTGCGAAGATAGGTTCAATTTCCAGTACAGTTAGGTCCGAAGTCCGATTTCCGGGAGTGGCTTTGCTCTAAAGAAACGGGGTTCGCCAAATGAGAGAGCGGAGGAGCGTAGCCACGGACGGCTCAAAATTTTTCCATGACTCAACAACGAAGTAAGTTTAATATCCGTAATCACCTCTTTCCTAGAACAGTAATATGAAATGACTCCCTTTAAATGTATGGATAATTTTGAATTGTAAATTGAAGTGAAACATTACCAGAATGTCTTAAAAGTGTCATTTTTTCGGCTCGCAGCGTGCGCTACCATGACTTATAGACTTCCCATTATTCGTGAAACCCCAATTCCAAATCCTAGCAACGCGACTGAGAGATCCAGACACTTGCTTTATCTGTATCGATAAATTTCTGAACATTCTACTGACTGATAGTCACTATTCAGGGGCGGATCCAGGATTTCTGAAAAGGGCAGCGCAACCATGGGGCAAAGTTGTTCGACCTGTGATTGATACCATCTAAGCGGAGCGCCACCATCAGTTGGTGCGGAGCGTACAAGAAAATTTTTGACAAAATAGATCTCCCAGATGGCCGGAAATAGCATTTCCCATGTCTCATTTTTGCATTTTCTGCTTCATATAATTTCATGTCCATGGGCATCCGCAGAAAAAAAATCGGAGGGGACGCAAAATTTCTTTAGGGTACAAAACTTTTTTTATGGGAAATATTTTATTCCCAGAAAAGATTTTTTTGCTCTACTTCACACAGTGTTGACAAATGCGTAGCCAGGAATTTGTCCGGGGGGGGGGGGGGGCGAAGCCCATAGACAGACTCTCAGCGCTCAGCGCAACCATGGGTTGGCGTGGAGCGCAAGCAAATTTTGGCCCCAAATGCTTTCCAGATCGCTGAAAATGGCGCTTCTAAGGCCTATTTACCGCATATAAAAAGGGGAAACACTAGCAATATCATTAATATAAACTTAAAAAATACCAAAAATATGCTCGGGGTGGGGGCTGCTTTAGCATAGAAATTCACACTGAGTGAACTGTTAAGAAATGTTCATGTTATGTTTTCTTCGTGTTTTTCTTTATTTTTTCTTCGTTTTTCATGTTTTTGTTTTTGCAGGGGGCAAGTGCCCCCTTGCCCCCTTCCGGATGCCCATGTTCATTTTTCAACTCTCAACACATTAATTTTTCCACAAGTTACAGAAGACAGTTATCATAGGTAAAGTGCGTTACTACATCCTGTTCAAGGCGTCTAATCAGATCTTTAGTAGTCATGTACTAACTTGGTGAATACTGAGGGACTTCCTTGAGAAATTTGTGACACATATCTTAGTTCGACTTGATGCCAGGACCCAGGTACCTTGCATTGAAATGTGGGCGTAAATGTACGTTTTACCAAATGCATGTTCCCCTCTGTTTAATTTCTCGTTTTGCGTGGACTCAGTGAGAAAGTGAAAATCACCCAAAATTTATACTTAAACAAACAAGGAGGATAGGAGCCATGTTTTAATCTATCAATGACTAATGAATTTAACCCAGTTCAACGATGTTCTTGACACACCTTGATCTTTATCTATTTTTTAGTGATCTGGCGACAACTTAATTTTGATTAGCTAAAGCGTGCAGTGACGAATTATCACGCTACGCAAGATAGTCGGCAATGGCGAGAAGGCGAAGAGGGGGGGGGGGGGAGGTACCGTAACTGTGCCTACATGTAAATGTATGGATTGTGAGGATGATATAACGTTGTCGTATGGCATGTAGACATACAGCAGTGTTGTTGTAGGCTCGACTTGGTGCCGGTTGGGCAATTACCGATTTGTATTACTGTTGAATCTGACAGAAAGGATTACGAAAGATCTCTTCTTAGTCGGGTTTCTCAGCATAAAGAACAGCTTACTGGTCGAAACTTGACAAGTTCAGTAGTTAGCTCGCGTTTCCCCGGCTAACGCTTGCTGCAGTGGTTCGCAGTCGTTTGACGCATGGGCCGCCTGATTTTTCCCTCTCCGATATGGGATTTTGTATTTTCAAAATTCTACGAAAACGTGTCAAAATCAAGGCTGGGTTGGAATAGGTTTAAAGTCAGCCTCGAACTTGCGAATGGTACATGATCTCTCTTTTTCGAACCTCAAAAAGGGGAAAGACAACCATAAGTTCGTTAGTGAAAAAAGGAGCATGGTTGGATTCTAACAGTTTGATTGGTCGACGGCCCTTCATTTCTGTCGAACAAATAAAGCTTGATTTTGACAAACAAGTCAAGGGGGTGGCAAACACGATCATGTGTAGTAAGATAGCATGCCTGTGTATTGTCCCACTCGACGTTCAGACTGATCTGCTGTGCGCTTTGACTTCCATGCTTCGAGGATGTTAATTGCCGCTTCATTCTCTTTCACTCTACTCTCTGTCCTTCTCTCTATCCCTTCTCCTTTTCCATTTTTTCTCTCGTTTTTCTTTCTTTTTTTTTTTTTTGCATTTTAAAAAAGGGGGCCGGGGCCGGGTCAGTCCCCCTAGATCCGCCCCTGCTATTTGCGTCCATAACCTATTTAATTCATAAAACATCTTCACCAGCGGTTCCCAACGGAGGCGGTATCGCTGTAGGGGGCGTTTTTGCAACTCAGGGGGCGTTTTCGCAACTCAGGGGGCGATAAGAACTAAAGGGCGGCAGGGGGCGTTTTAAAAAATGAGATATCGAGGCTTAAAAGTATATCAAGTTTTTTCTTTACATATACTTTGAAATTAGTATGCAATAAATTGGAGATAAAATGGAGTCAACAAGTCCAGTAGGTCCTACTTTCCCTGTTTAGGTTTAGTACCATAGTGGTTAATTATCTCTTCTGCTAGATGCCAGGAAACCGCATTTAAAAGTGTGACACTTCAAAATTTTCCTTGTGGGGACTCTCATGATGAAGTTACGTGCTACTACACAGTCACGAACGATGTCACAATGAATAGTGCCGAAGGCAACACTTCATGCAATATCAGTATTTTGAGATTTGAATTTACGGCCGGTATCGTGTTGCAGAATAAAGAGCCACGGTACAACTAACAGTCTTGCAACGAGTCACCCTTAGGTCGCGTCACAAGTCAAGTAAACGGTGGTCGAGTCACAAGTCAAGTCATTCGTCACATTTGTCAAGTCAAGTCAAGTCAAGCCCATTTTCAAGTCAAGTCAAGTCAAGACAAAAGCCAAGTCAAGTCAGACGTTTTGGTCGAGTCAACTCGAGTCAGTTTCAGGTGTCGACAATTCGACGCCAGTCACACTATCACATATTCATAGCAAATTTAAAACTGACCTTTCTTCTTTGGTGAGACTTGGAGACAACTGGTTCCTTTCTGCCTCTTCTGAAGTGTACCTATAACTGACTGCAATCGTTTTCTATGGTATGCCACAGTTCATTGTTTTCACACAATTTGCCAAAGTATCTCACGTAACTTGCTTTCAACACACGAATGCTTAAACTACTCAAGCAACAATGTTAAATCAGGTAGCTGTGAGAGCTTACAGCTTACAGCTCGCTGGTTACATGCATATCTGCTGTGAATGTCGATTATTAGCACTGTGAACTTGATGCAGGGGAATCAGGCAGTTTAGTCTATCGGTGAAGTCTGAAAATTTTCGACCCCCCGGTACAACTTTGTAAAAGTTGACACCTACCCTTAAAACGTTCCTTAGGATGTCAGCTTTCATTTTCTATTGGTTGTCACCTTTTAAATTTACCCGAACATGGTAATTAGGAGGGTCAAAGATCACGAGTCTATTTTCACCCAAACTTCAACAATCTTCGTACTATACATGTGTACTTCACCTTCAGGGGAGGTTTTACCTTGAGTCTAGTGTGGTAAATATTTTGAATAAATTTACAATAAACATCCCTGAACTCCAAATCAATGAATAAAACCCTTAATTATCAATATTAACTATGGTTTCATTGAATATTTTCATTATTCTTTTTTAGTTTTCCCCATTACAAATTTACACGATATGATATTTTAATGCATCTTATGCATGTTTTACCACATGGAGATAAAGCGTCTCTCAATAAAAGCAAGGTAAGATCGTTACATAGGCGTAGGAAGCGCTGGGACTGGGGGCTCCCAGTCAAAAATGTGAGGGGCTGAAGTATGCTTCCGCCCCCCCCCCCCAAAAATCCAAGGGCAAAAACCCCTTATTTGTCTCTTCTGTAAGAAATGTCAAAAATTTGCAGTAATTTTCCTTAAAGTTTGTCCAAATGTTGCACCAAATTGCATCTGAGGCCCTTAAATACCCAAAAATGTTCCACAGGGGAGGGAAAACCCCCTCCCCTTAGACCCCTCCCCCAGGACGGCGATCCGAAACAAGGTTCAGCCCCCCCCCCGTCGCGAAAAGCTTCCTACGCCTATGGATCGTTATAAGTTCTACATTGCAATATAATGCTCTTCTTGGATAAAATTGATCTGTCGAATGTTTGCCTGCATAGCGGCTCCCTTTAACTCCGCCACACTGGGTAACCGTAGCGAAAGGCTAATCGAAAAACCCGTCAGCTATGTGCAGACTAGTCAAATTTATAAACCATAGCTGGAAAGGTTAACGAAAAAATGTGGCAATGGTGTTTCGCTTCAGTGTTTTCAAGTTATCATTTGTGGTAACAAATTAGCATTTTCTCATATAGACGAGGTTTCTCCACCGTACTTTTGTTAAAGCCCTTAGACTATATGGCATTAGAAAATATACATCAAGCAGTTTTCATGTTGTGCTTCTGAAGGCAAAAAATCAGAATGGTCATTACAAATGCCGGAATGTACTTTGTAAGGGGAAAGGTAGTGATGAACAGCTGAATTCTTTCATTATAAAAATTGCGAATCCCATATCAGATGCATGAGAGTAATAGAATACAATGCTCCACCTTCAAAATGGTCCCCAAAAATCTTGTCCTAAACGGGTCAAAGCGGTAAACGATTAACAAATTCTTTGTTTTTCATAAAAAAGAAGCATTTTGAGTATCCTGTCAATTGAAACTGCCTTCATTAATCTGCACATGAAAAATCAAAACACCAAACCCTCTTACAGCCAGTTTCATCCAGGCTCTTAGCCAGACAACGTGCTGAAGAGGGCGAGAAAGTTCCCAGACTGTAAGAGGGAAAATCATTTTCAAGGCACCAAATGTGTTAATATAAAGGCAAAGGTAATTTTTGTTCCTACATTTTCTCCCAGGCGTTAATGTTTGTGGGTCCCTCCACTGCTCTTAAGTTATGGACCTGTATTTTCGAACAGAGTACCCATTCTCCCGATTTATCAACTGATCAACACATGGTTGCATTCAGGCTATATCTGAATCTGGTTGACCCGTGATTTAACCAACCACTTTATGTGCTTGTTGCCAGGCTAAAAGAATAGTTGGTGGCCAAAACCCTCGGGTTTGCTGAATGCTTCTTACCTCCAATCATTTGTCGACAAAAACGTGTATTGTCCTAGACAAAAAGCATAATATCAGTCCTTAGAAAAGAACCTATTTTCTAAATATCCGCCTCACGATGCTAGATGTGACTGGAATTAAACACGTAATCGCTAATTGTGATTACTAAACACTGTCTTTATAACTTTACCAAAATGAAAGCTAGATCATATATGAATTTGTACCGTATTAACAGCCCCTCTACAAGCTTCATTGAATTCATCTCAACATAATCATTTGTTGAGAACTGTGAATTATTTTATTTAAAGGATTTTCTTATTGCAAGTAAAATCAAGTCTTGTTATGGATATGTGCCATTTCCATGTCCAGACTTGAAAACAACATAGATCGGTGCAAGAATCATTCAATGGCTTTCCAATACAAGGAACCTACTTTTAATTATATTGCTCTGTAACTACAAATTATAAAATGTTTATATACCAGTAAACAAAATGAATTAAATTCATGTAACGATTACGATGGGTGTAATGGATACTTTCTGGGGTGAGGAGGAGGCTAAGCCGTTTGCCCGACAAACTGTAATAATCCGACTAATGGCCGGATTTTCACAAAATGTGCCAGAGAAATAGGATTTTTTTTTCCAAACTCCGGCGGACCAAGTTCCATTGCGACTAAGTTCCAACTCCCTCTTGTAAAAAGATAGCAGAACAATGTGTGTTGAAACAAAGCAAAAGCGTACTTTGTCAGTTTGTAGCGGTAAAATGTATTAGTTGTATGCCATCCCGAGCAAGGACGCTTTCTGCCTTAATAAGATTTACCATCACGTCCGAAAACATTTAGACAAATATCTACTTTTTTTGCATGGGATATTGCTACAACATACCCCTTTTCGCTGATCTGTTTCATGTTAGCAAATAGGTATTGCAATGACAGAAACACCGTAATGTATTTAATAAATAATTAAGTCATTTAATTTAGTTAGGCTATGTGATTTCGCACATTTAATCTTATCAATGCAATGGTTCCACACATCCTAACAAGCGAAACAAAAATTCAAATTTCGCTGATACAGCTACGAAAATAGCCTACATTTCATGGTAGGCCTATAAATATTTTCATTATATCCCACTTAATTTTAAGGATTGCAAGTTCTCGACATTAGTAAGGGCGGAAGCCATAGTCCAAAACCAGGACAAAAGCGACTGATTACTGCATGGAAGGGTGGTGAATAAACATTTCGGTGCTATTGGGGCGGGACAAATTTGGAGCTTTTAGTGGAGAAATTTCAATAATTTGGTGTTTTTATTGAAGTAAATTAATTTAAAAATTTGGTTTTATATTGAAGTAAATTCAAAAGGTTAGGTTTGCAATTTATTTTGAAAAATAGCCCTCTTTGAGAGTACCGTGACTCAACTAAACTGTTGGGACGACCAGTCGCTGTCGGAGGTTAAAAACTTCTTCGCACACACTCATTCTCCCTAAAAAAAGAGTAGAAAATTTCCCGACGAGGGCCTCAACCTTTCTCGAAGGGGCCATGGCCTCCTCACCCCACCTGGCCTCACCCCTGACAAAGTTGCTTTAAAACATCTGAATAAACGTTGTTTGAAGTCATATAATTTTGTGAAGGGTTCTTATGGGGTAAAATGCAGATCAAGTTTAAAAGGTGCGACCTTTAATAACCCTTGACCTTTAAACTATGTTCGGAAACTAAACAAACATTCAAAGGTTGTATTTTAAACATCACTTGTCCACAGTTTTCAGAACGCGTGGGATAGTATCTGGACCAGGGATGGCGCCAGGATTTGCCCGACAGGGGACCAAGCTCCCCGACGAGGGGCCAGCAACCCGAAGCCTCGATGAGGAAGATATAGTGCCGAAACGATGTTTGAAGTAAAATTTTGGCGCGCGAAGAGCGCCGAAAATTTCGGACTCTTAAAGGAAAAAATTGAAAGAGTTGGGCTTTTACCACGGAAAATTTGAAAAAAAAAAAATAGGTTTTTATGAAGAAAATTGGAAAATCTGGGGGTTTTATTGAAGAATTTGCCTAAATTTAGACCAAAATTAAGTAAATCGTTGGGGCGACTGCGCGTTGTCAGGGACTACATATTTTATCGTATACACAGTAGCTCCCCGAAAACTGAAAATTTCCCCGACGGGGGCAGCCTTCCCCGACGGAGGGCCTTGGCCCCCTGCCCCCCACCTGGCGCCACCACTGTTCTGGACGTTTTTCTTCTTACTCTTCACCAATGGTCCAGAATTGAAATTGAAAGCTGTTGAAAACAGGACTGTTCAAAGTGTCTAAGTCCATTATTCAAATTTCTTTGTTAAGGCTACAAAAACACCCTATAAACAGTTTATAATTCTTTTATTTTCTTAACTTTTTGAGCACTTTAGGACTTTATAAATTGTTCATTTTGACTCACAGCATTTTATAAGTCACTTCATATTAAAGTGTGTCAAAAATACTAAAATTTTGAAAAATTGACCTATTTGACCTTTGACCTTAAAAATTTGCATGTTCGGGAACTTCTAAAAAGTGACAACCAACCTAAAATTTACAGTTACATTATAAACAATAGTTTTTGCATGGTCGCTATATTTTACAAATCGGTACCGGGTAAGTCAATTTTTAGAGCTCTTTTTCAAATTCGCCGCTAGACTAGTTGTTGCTAAACCTTCACTGCTGCTTAGTTAGGTATGGTTATCCGTGTTGTGGATGTTTACCATAAGTTTGACAAAAAAAACTCAATTAAGACGATTTTGCGTTTTTCTCAGAGTGCATTCCACTTCCAAGTATCAGTGCATAGTTGCATACTACCCACATCGATCAGAATACAAAACTGTCTTCATAGGCGGCTCTAAGAAATTTTGTTTGTAGGGCAAAATCAAGTTCGTATTCAGGGAGGTTTGGACGACCCCCTCCCCTCGGCAATATCATTGGTCCGCTCCGAAGAGTACAGTAAGAGTATGGTTATTATGTTTTACAGTGAGGCCCATATAGTTTTCAAAAGTTCTTCAAAATCATCTCAGGCAGTCAGTCATGAGCTAACTATCTTTAAAAATGAATACAACCATATCAGCCTATAACTATACACCCTATAAGGGCGTAGTTAAAGACAGGGGAAACAGGCAAAGCGGCTTTATCTATTTGTAAAAAATGAACTCCACTTTAAATGCATTGTTGTTTCGTCCATTGTGTCACAATTTGTTTGAGCTGTGCCAAGAAGCCATAAAATTTGTGTTTTCTGGATTGTTTTCTTATAATCATTTCGAACTTGACACTTGAAAACGATGAAATGATAGCACTATTCTGGATCTCAGTACCGTTCCAAAGCAAAATTTTTCAAAGGGAAAGTGAAACTTTCCCTTGCTCAGAACGACAGTTTATCCCCTATACATATAGGTCACTAGTCAAAGTATCACCTCAACTTTGATAAGTTTGATTGACTGTTTGGTGTGTTCATCTTAAGTCAACTGAAACGGTATACTTTAAAACAGAGGAGGAGAACCTTTTGCTTATAACGGGCAATTTGACAGTCATAAGACTGATCGTGGATTAATGGTCCCGACCGTCCCGTCCATTTGGACTAGGGAAGGAAAACCTCTCCTCCTATGAGAAACACAATTCGTTTAGGTTACATGTCCGTCAAAGCTTTTTGCAGACAGATACCTATGCTAATCTGGTCAAGTGACACCCGAGTAAACCTGTATTTAGTCTTGGATCATAATCAACACGTGTAATGGGTATGTACCTAATGACCCCCGAAAGCTCTGAAGTGTCTCCAAAATTATGGGGATTTAACTATACCATTATACTTTACACTCTCTGTAAATGACATTGTGATGCGCAAAGCTAATCAGTTTTGAAGGTATTTTCTCCATGCTTAATCTTGGAATTACATTGAAAAGGTATTCACTTCTTTTATTTTAAACCCACCCAATGGAGGGTCTGACCCTTGGACTCAACCGGTAATGATACGCTGCGAAAGAAATAAATTTCGCATAGTTTTCCCATGAGTTTGGTTTTTGTGTAAATACATGCTTTACAATGCATGCTACATATAGTGCAACTTGTGAGGTTTAGTAATACACGCAGCGTATTTAGCCTATACCGGATACATGGTAGATAAAATTACTATAAATTGAATTTTAGGTGTTGCTGAAAATACGTTGAATTGCCTCGCAGGCCGGATCAAATGGCCTCAGGGGCCGGAGGTTCCCTAACCTTGGTTTAAAACATTCTCGCAACTCGGTAAAAAATTCGTGCAAAACACGACGTTTGCCCCTTCGAGTTCTTCTATGCACTGACCAGACACCATTATAGCTTTGAATTAAAAAAATTCTCGCTTTCAGTGGTGAAGGCACGGGGGCATGTGGGGCGCCTGTCCCCCAATCGATTTCAGAATTTTGTTTTTTGAAAATTTTAAAATCAACCCCAAAGGCGTTGGTTAAGCTATAAATTTCTGTAGGGGTAGGGTGAGGTGTGTTTTCGACCTAGCGATGGATCTATTGTAATCATTTGTTATCACAAATGGTTCTCAAACTATCAGAATTTTTGCAAATCCTTCGCAAAATGTCAAAATTTTCGCTCGATCCGCTCCGCGCCCTTTAAACATTACCTCGATGTTGTTCTTATTATAAGTGTCTGCCGGTAACAACTCCATGAGAAGCACAACAGCAAAAGTTGGAGGCTGTTAGCTAATTCTCAAGTAAAAGACTGGCTTTGTGACTGACATATATGTTTGTTGGGGAATTAAACGTGCTTCGACGCAGAGCATAAATGCAGGTTTTGTCATGGAAATCTTATTTTATGAAAAATTTCGGGCGCTTTGCGTGCATTTGTCACGGTTCGCACTCCATCTCATGGCCACTATTAAGGTAATATTATTATACATGCGGCTATTCAGATGACAACACTTTTCCGAAAAAAAAACAGACGCACATCTCCAACCTCTGTAGGGGCCTCGTCTCGCATCAGTATGGGATCTTTCAATCTTATTTGTAGCATGATGTGGAAGAGTGAAAGAACTTTTTTGCCGCTGTACATTCTTCAAAAATATTTACTGAGCGCTTCACGCGCAGCTATTTTCGGTATAGATGGTGATCGTTAATGTACTTACGACGAAAAAGCATTTTGCAAAGTGCTTGTTAGTCCTTTACTCCTTTTGCTGTACCTATCAGGGAGTCTGATATCACCTCCCTGCACCTATACTCTCCCCGTCCCTCCCATTCCCCATTGTTGAAAGCTGTTCGTCTGGATTTTCGTTCAAACTTAGTAAAAATACGATAGTTGTAAAGTACTCGTCATCATACTCTATTATGTCAGATAATAAGCATCATGTCAGGGCCTCATTTTATATAATTAATCCAGAGCTTCCAGGAGGTCCTATGGAGGGATTTCATGTGACGTCACACGCAATGGATTCCCAGGCACTGAAGGGCAAAACACACACGCACTAAGCGTATTTACAGCACACGCGCATAGAATAACCATAGACACTTCTGTGACACAATGGACGCGTGCTCGTCAAAACAAAAAAGACGCGCCATCTTGCCCTTAAAATTGCGTCTAGTTGGTAAAAGTCACGTGACTGAAAACCCTCTATACCGGTGTCTGCCACCCTTAGATTCCCTTTTATAATGCACAATGAAGCAAGGGAAAATTTTCGTAACAGGTCAAGAACATTTCTGTGGACTCCACGCACGTATTTTTGCGTAAAAACTTTCCCCGAATAGAGGCAGTAAAGTAGTCAAAAAAACGGGGGGGGGGGGGAGCTTCAGGAGGTTTTTTGACAATATACCCTTCTCTAATACACTCTCCTCTTTCACCCAACCAAAAATTAGAATTCACTTAAATATGGACAATTTCCAGCCATATATGATCAGTCCAAACGTATCCCAAAGACAGCACCATTTTGCATCTAAGCAAGCTTAAATTAACACAACTTTCTCAAAGGGGAGGGGGACACCCCACTGCTCGCATTTTACATTAATACTCACCGGGCATGTATGGCTTTAGACTACTAAGCGACTGTCGGTAAGGCTTCATTGATTTTACCAAATAAATGTTTGCTTATTCACCCTTTTTGGCAAGTTAAAATTTTTGACACATGAAAATTTAATGAAACAAATGTCATGGAGCTGCTTACTAGCCTGAAAATAAATTGAAATCATGACGACTCGAATAATATTAATTCACATGACCAGTCAGTGGCGTAGCTAGAGGGGGGCAGGGGGCGGTCGCCCCCCACAAAGCCTCCGAATACCTGTCGAAAATAAATTAAAAACAATTCATTTGAAACACTTACAACACTTGTTATGTTTTTAAGCAGAATTACACATCGAAATGTCAACGTAAAAATCAAAAGTCGGTCTGAAATTGCCCGGAAAGCAAAAAAAAAAAAAAAAAAAAAAAGCTCCCCAGATAATAATCTGTCGGAAATTTTTTTGCTTTTGCCCCACCACAAAAAATATCTAGCTGCGCCACTGTGACTAGTGATCGGGTGACCCAGTAAACCTAGGTTGAATCTTGAAATTATCAGGAAATACAAACTTTTACGGAGAATTAAGGAGAAATTTTGCAATAGTATACACAGGCGCGGATCCAGAAGTGGGCGCACCCGGCGCACGCCCCCTTTTTTCGATGACCAATGATTTTTTCACCAGCGATATAAGAAAATGAGCTAATAGATATGGAATATATGCTTCCCAGATGCGTAAAAGCAAAAAAAAAAGTCTTTAAAATTTTGAAGACTTTTTGTTTTTCTTTTTCTTCGTCGGACTTTCCGGCGATGTGTGCGCCCCCCCCCCCTTTCTCAAAATCCTGGATCTGCCACTGATACACAACCTTATAAATAATATATGACATTTGCGAGATGGAGGGGATGATTTCTTCCAAATTTAGAAATACTCTTCTTTTAAACCATCTCGAATTAGGGCCTACATGTTTTTTTTTTTTTTTTTTTGAAGATTGAAGACCATGCTTTGCCTTTTTGGGGGGGAAGTACCCCCGTGCCCCTGTGGCGAGTCACTAATGACCGTCTCCATGTGCATGAACGATCCATTTAACACGGGAATATTATAAGACAACATATACCGTGCACTTATGGTCTGTTATCCTGGTAACATTCTATCTACCTCTCAAAATTGCAGAAGAAACTCAATTAAGATATCAATCATAACAGGTTTTGTGATCATATTAATTACTGTAAGATGGTTATATTTTATTAAACATCGACATGTTATATAGAGTCTGTAAGATGGTACCATATCTTCCCTTTTCAACTTGAACTTTGTTCAAATGCAGGCTATATCTTCAGACAAGCCGAATTGTACTTAACTCTATTTTGTTCACCGGGGTAAGCCCATTACCCCAAAAAGCTGCCTGTTAAAAAAAAATATATAACTTTGTCAATATACACTCCTCAGCCTTCATTTAACCACCAAAAGAAAGCTTACAAAAAGTTCTATGCAATGCCACTATTTTTTTTTTTTTTTGGGGGGGGGGTTGTATTTGCAAATTTTTCACAAAACATCGATAAATAGTTGTTTACATTCAAAAAATGATCCCAAAACTCAAAAAATGCTAAAAATGACGTCATAATTTTCAAAAGTCAAGTTCAAAAGGTCACCCTACTCACTTTTTTTTTTCTGAATACCTTAGAACCTAAAGAAACACCATGAGAGGTGATTAGATGCCAGGTATAGGGAGTTTAGAGATATTTCAAGTATAATTTTCAAAAAATGCGTCTTTTCGGTCAAAATCTACATTTTCAGTCGCATAATTCCCAATCCAGAAAAAAAATCATAACTCAACAACGGAAAGTCCGATCTTTTTCATTCAAACACTAAAATGTCCTTTACAAGATTCCTTACAAAACTATACCAAAAGATATGCATAAATTACAAGGGTAGGGTGAGTTAGAGAGGTTCAAAGGACCAGACATATTAAGTTTTCAAAAATGCGTCAATTTTGACCCAAAACATGCATTTCTGACCCAAAAATCCCCTCCCAATATCAAAAATTATAACCCACAACACCTCTCCGACTTTTCTATTCACTAAAATGTTCATTTAGAGCTACCTTACAAAGCTGACTCATCTCTGTTTAGATCCAAAGTTGTTTACATTCCCCCGTGCACTGAGCCATAGCGTTGTGTGTAGAGGTCACATAAGGTCAAGGTGTGTTAGTTCAGTGTGGGCTGTATAGCAAGAGAAAAATGGGCATATCTTCCTCATTTTTGGTCCAATTCCCTCAAATTTAGTATCAAATGAAAGAGAAAAGAAAGCTAAACAATCTCCTGCACTATAAATTACAAAATAATAGTGATCTGTATGGGTTTTGTACGATTTTCTATGAAAACCGTATGACGTCATCTAATTTGCATATTTGCGTACATAATGAGATTAGTTCACAAAAATAAAATGTTCATTCAAATTCCCAATCTTTGCTCTTTACAATGATATATAGGTTTTCACAGAGAATATTCTTCTAAATCAACCAAAAAATTCATGAAAATATTCCTCCTTTTAAAAAATTTGGGTGAACAAAATTACTCCTGCATATGCACAAAATATCAAGGGGGTAAGAAACGTTTCCCCAGTTTGTGTCAAAACAATAACCAATCAAACTGTCTTATTTCAGGATGGCATTTGGCGTTTGGAAAACCCATGTTTTACACCTTTTCCCCTACTTCTGGCCCTGGAATATGGAAGACCACACTCCTGATTGAAACACCCTTTCGGAACCTTGACCTGAAACATATCCGTAATTGCCCGAGAAACCCGATTGGCCTCAACCTTCATGATAATCGGCAAATCAGATCTGAAATCAAATATTCATGAATAAAGGTCCATGCATTGTATTCTTAACATGATATAAACATTAATACAAGTGAGTATAAGCTAGTCGGACAAGCCAGTGCTCAGGTAATCGGTCGTTGTAAGGACCGTGTGTAGGTAGGGGTTTGTTGCTCTGAGTAACAGCTCCGTAGTGTTTGTAGCTATCTGCGACCGGCTATATACGTGCCTTTACTGGGGACTACACCAGTCTATCAGAGTTCCACAAGCTATATTATTTGAATACTTCATGCAGAGGCAACAAAATTATTACAGAGGGAAAAAATGAACAGACTCATATTTTAATAATTTCATTTGAAATATTTCCACACGGAATAAACATCTCGTAGAACGTCAGTCCCTGAATCACACCAAGAATCATCCAGAAAATGACCCTGTCTGTGCAGCATGTTGCTTTTAGATCGAAACCACTGATATCGGTGATGGTAATGGTCCATGCCTGACATGCTGTGTACATAGCCTGATATGACATGTCTACACAGCTGTGAGTGCGGATTTGTCGAACCAGGGAGTTGTCAGGGAGTTGCTAGTTGCTATTTGACTGGAGATTTGTCTTCACAATCTCTTTGAAGTCACCAAGTTACCGACATGTAACATAACACTCTTATCAAAACAGCTAGGTGCAATAAACCTCCGTGTGCGGTAGCTAATTTGCATACACCGCACACACTGTACTACAGCGCTAGCTTCGGCTCTCCGTGTAAACAGCAACTATAGCCTAGTAAGAGTAATCTCGATGTGAGAACATGTATACATAATGGTCTAATCACCTCATACAGTCGAATGTTAACTACAGTCTGGGTTACCCTGATCAGGTTTCGCCATAGCTGCGTAATACAAGCTGCATGCTTTGACTGCACACACTAATGTATATAGAACAAACACTTGCCGTAAAGACAACGAGAACTAAAAATAAAAGCAGCAAAGACCACAAAATCGACATAAATCACTTAAATTATTGCCAATTCACATTTCTGCCTAAAATAATAACGGTGCTGAACTGGAAAAAGGTTATTTTTCTATCCCGATAAAGATTTTGCAGAATTGGTATATGGCATTATGGACTAAAAGTAACGTTAAAATTTCCGTTAGTTCCGCTCAGCAAAAACGCGCCAAAATTCGTCAACTTCAGTAACCATAGAAACAAATGGAAATTTTGCAAAATCTAGGCCCCGAAAAATGCTCTTTTCGGTAAATTGGCGCTTGGTGCCACGTTTTTTCTCTTCGTGAAATGTACGTATACAAACATAGCTACCTACACAGTACGTTCAGAAAATGCGATTCATTGCGGAAAAGCACGAAAATACTCAAATCTGAGGCCCTGAAATTGCAGTTTGACCACCAAGTTTTGCCACAATACGATTTTTAGGGTTCAACAAAAACGGAGGAAAACTTAACTTAGAAAAAACTCTGAAAGAAAAGGAACTTACCCATCGATAGATTTATATCCAAGCTTGAACTGCACATATATTACAACTGTAACACCTCACTTATTTTCTACTGCGCATGGTATAAAAATAGGGAGAGTCCCATTAGATCATCGATTTCTGTACAGAGCAATGGTTTCAAAACCGGCTCAACCGATAGAGGGCGTTTGGAGCTGTCGGTAACATCCTTGTCTTCAAAGGATATTTTACAGGTCCCCTGGGGAGCCTGTCCTTGGTTAAAATTCAAAGAGTTTGCAAAGGCAGGATTGTGTGTCCTGAGGTAGATTTAAGGACAAGGTTCATAAAATTTTTGAAGACAAATCTCCAGTCAAATAGCAACTCCAATAGCAACTCCCTGGTCGAACTGCCCCGCGAGGACGTTTGTGTCAAGTGACAACTACACTATAGGCATGCAGCGCTGGTATTGAATACACACACGCGCTGTGTTTTGCGGCCGCGTCTACCTCGCGGTATGCACGTGCACAGTCCAGTATTGCAAACGTTTACAAACATCAGATTCGCGTCAAAGGACTCGAGAGGCAGCAGGAGACTCGAGTCATTTTCCCTGACTCGAGTCTTTAATTGAATTCGAGTCATGAAATGCTCGAGCTCGAGTCAAGTCAAGTCATTTAGGTCCGGACTTGAGTCAAGTCAAGTCATTTTGGCTGATGATCAATTAAGTCAAGTCATTTCAACTCAAGTCAAGTCAAGTCAATAGCCTATGCCACTCTCGAGTCGACGAATCGAGTCCGAGTCAGTGTCTTGACTTGTTACAATACTGCTAATTGTGTCTGAAGTCGATTTCAGTTGAAAAGTTCCCGGTCTCTGAAACGGTGTCTCGGTCTCGGAAAGGGTAATCTCAGTCTGAGATATTGAGATTGGATTACAACATTGTGTTACCGTGTATCTGTTAGCCTATAATAAGTAAGAAGGGATGAGTCACCCCACGCTTCGAATTCTTAAAGTTCATTTACCTTAGAATACCTCTCCGCTCTGACCACGTCATTTTAGTTTCGTTTATCTATCCTTAGTTTCGATTATCTCTCTCTGGGAGCTTGGCCCAGTTTATGTTTGTAATTTATCATTATTATTTATACGATTGACCACGTTACGTTATACCTTTGTATGTGACACCTTTGTATGAACTTTGGGAGAAAGACTAACGAAAACCTCGGAGCTGAGAGGGGGATTCGGCCGAGAGTCGTCGCCGTGATTGCGACAAAATAAACCGGTAGCTTAATAAGTCAGAAGATTGTGTTTTCTCTTTTCTCGGCATCTCTGGTTGTAAGATTTAGAACCCATGTCGCGGGGACGGCAGGACACCCCCCGGAGGCCAACCCCGTAACATTTGGTGGAGGAGCGAAAAATTCCGTTTTCATGCTTTATAGGACATAACTTTTTTGATGGATGTCGTCGTACTACCCTGTTTACCGTGGACATTGCTTGCATATGATGCTCTCATACGGCAGTGAACCTTTGCTTCGTTAGCGAGAAATAGTGACATTTCATATTTTCTCCTATTATGGTTTGGAAACGTTGAACTTTTCCTAACTTGCAATGTGCTTTTGTATCCCAGTTCGGATTATCACTGTTTCGTAACATTCAAATTACTTTACCTCGTGTATCCGGATACTCGTTTGCTGTATGGCCCATTCGTGTCCGGACGTTTCGCTTCTGTGTGTGTGAATAATTTTAGAGTCACCTTGGTTCCCTTTCATTTCACCGCATACCGCTGAGGCTTTTTGCTGACTGTAACTTTGTTTCCATAACTTTGTAAAGCCATACTTGCTCTATGTCTACCCCACAATACGATTTACGTGATTTGCCACAACGTACTAGTGCCTACTCTCCTAGCATGAGTTCTGCATCGTCTCTCCGTCTCCGTTCGTTTGGTGGTCGCCCAAACGAGGACGCCAAACAGTGGATAGAAGATTTTCAGGCCTGGGCCTCTCTTCATAAATACACGGAACCGTCTCAGATATGTGACGCCCTTCGTCTTCTCCTTACGGACTCGGCGAAGCTGTGGTTCTCTGGCATAGATGACGCCACGAAGAAGACCCCGTCAAGAATTTATGCCGCCTTTACGGATACCTTTGGCGTAGGCAAATCGGCATGGGTTTTAGAAAATAGACTCTGGACCAGGACAATGTCATCATCGGAGCCACTCGACGCACACATCCACGATATCGAGGAGCTGTGCGAACGCCTCCAAAAGACGGCGAAGGAGAAGATGACCATTTTCGTTCGCCGTTTAGTTCCGGACCTTCGGCGCCACGTCATTCAACGTGATCCTGGCACTTGGAGCGACGCTGTACACGCCGCCAGACTGGCTCAAGAAGCTTCAACTTTAGACCGTGCAGCCGCAAGCCAGAAGCCTACACACTACGATGATCTCCGTAACGAACTTGTTCAAATTCGTGATCTATTAAGCAATACTTCATTAAATGTAATGTCCCACTCTTCGAGGAATCACACAGTCTACACAGAAAGTACCAGCGGTGGTACTACTAGTGGTGAGTCCAACCTCGTTTGTCAGTTATGCTCTAAACACGGCCACAATGCTAGATCATGCCCCAAATTTAGGCCTAAAGGGTGGTTTGCGGGCATTTGTTTTAACTGTAATAATGCTGGACATAGGGCAAGGGACTGCAAGGCGCCTCGTTTAAACCCTACTCCTATTTTCCCTCCTCACACCCAGGGAAACCAGGGAGGCTCGTCGATGCAGGGGTGATTGGCGAGCAAACTTTTACGTACGTAACTAGTGCTGTCAGGCGAGCCCCTGTAGGATCTAATGGTGCAGAGTCCCGTCCACGCGGAGATAGTGAACTTGCCTACGAACCCCGTCGCACTGGCGTGCAGACACTAACAGGCAATATTGCCTCGGTCTCTCCGAAACCCGGTGAGGGGTCGCCAGGCCGCGCGCACATCTCTTCTGACGGCACCACTCTGCTCCGTAACTATGTCCCCATTAAGTTGCCCACTGGAATAGATACTTATGCTCTTGTAGACTCGGGGGCGGATATATCTGTCGCGAATGTACATGCTTTACGAAAATATGGGCTTGACCAAACGTGTCATCTACAGGCCTCTGACAAGGTAAATGTGGCCATAGCTGATACTACGATGCTTAAGATTAACGGTGTGATTTACGTTGATGTTACAATTGCTGGTATAACCCTACCTGTTAAGTTCTATTTAGTCGATCAACTGTGCACCGATTTTCCGAATGTGCCCAACGCAAATCACCGGTGCGTCCAATTAAGGCTAAATCCTGTTCCGAATGTGCCCAACGCAAATCACCGGTGCGTCCAATTAAGGCTAAGATTACTCCTATGCCAGTCTGTGAACCATTTCAACGTATAAGTACTGATTTACTTGGTCCTTTACCAACTTGTACTCTCACAGGGAATAAGTATGTTTTGGTCTTTGTCGACTATTTTACGAAATATGTTGAACTCGTCCCCTTGTCAGACATGAAGGCCACTACGGTCGCTAATTCATTTCTTCATACAATTATATGTAGACATGGATGTCCGGAATACCTTCATTCCGACAGAGGTACTAATTTTTTTATCTCAGGTTGTTCGGGAAACATGTAAATTGTTTACGGTCACTAAGACCCATACTACGTCATACCACCCACAATGTAATGGCCAGAGTGAACGTTACATGTCTTATATTACTGCGACATTGTCTAAATATCTAGAAGGTGCTCATGATGCATGGGATCAATTTCTACCTTTCATCCAGTTTGCTTATAACACTTCCCCATGTCCAGATTCCACCACTTACAGTCCTTTTTTCTTAACTTACGGTCGTCATGCACGACTTCCAATAGATTTGAAATTACACCCTTCAGAAACTATGAGTCGTTCAGCCGCGGAGTATATTCAAACGGTTTTACCGCATGTTGACACTGCAAGGGAACTAGCTCGGGAAATTTTGACAGAGCGTAAAACTGCAATGAAAAGTGTTGCTGACCTTAAAGCTAATCATCCTGACTTCAGCGTGGGTGACATTGTTTACTTGTACTCCCCGGCCATTAAACTGGGGCAAAGTGGAAAACTCACCAGGCCTTGGTTGGGGCCCTTCTATATAGTTCAGAAATTATCAGATATTCATGTCAAACTGCGACACAAAATTCAGCCCCACTGTTGTTGAAAGAAAGGTACACATAAATCGTCTGAAGCGTGGTACCCTGTGGTCCCGACACGACGAACCCTCTCTGTCCGACACTGGGCCCAATGTCAAAGATGCACCCACCAAAATACAAGATGACCAGCACCCCATTAATCACGAGAGTAAAGAAATCTCTGCTCCACCCGATAGTAGCGGAAATGACTCTAGTGTATTTGAAATCGAACGTATACTTAGGAAAAAGAAAGTTGGTGGTAAATGGTTTTACAGAGTTAAGTGGTTGACATATGACTCAAAGTATAATTCGTGGGTCGACTTTGACGACCTGACACCAGAGTGTCAAAAGTTCGTACTGGACCCAAGTACTGTTATTCCGATTGTCAAACGTAAGAGACGTTTATAAGTGACGTAATCTTTTGTATGTGTTATTCTCTTTATCTGTTAATCAGCCCTTGTTTTTTATCTTTTGTTATTTCTTTCAAGCGTAATGTTTCTTTCTAAGTTTTTCTTGGGCATGTTATGTATTCGTATCTGATTCTTCGCATCATGATTATTCATACCGATGAGATCATCCTTTCTTCGAGCACGTGTTGCCCTCAGAGCTTTGTGCTTACCTTCGATAAAGGTCCTATCATGTGACTGTATTTTATGTGCTTCATACTTCAATTAATGTAAATAGTATGCATACTCGCCTTTTATTTTCTTCCACATTGTTTTACTTCCTAATTATCTAGTAGTTTCATTTGTAATCATCTCATCTCCACTTTGATATTATGCTCTTAACTGTTCAGTTTGGCTCATTGTTTTGATTTACCTCTTTACGTATAGTGCCACTTGCTGACACTGTCAATATCTTCGAATGTTTTATGCGAAATTTACCTCCTAGTAACTGCGTAGTCGCCAGTTTTAAGTCAATTCAGTTTGACATTCTTGACCTCTGCATAATGCATTATCTGCGCAGATGTAGTATGCAGAGTTCTAATGTGGCTACCTTCCAAATTACTCTCCTGCAAACCAAAACAAATCACTGGCCTTAACAGGTTTACGAACCGCCCTTTATTTTGACATGTGGCCATGTCTCTCTCTGAGCGGGAGGAGATGTTACCGTGTATCTGTTAGCCTATAATAAGTAAGAAGGGATGAGTCACCCCACGCTTCGAATTCTTAAAGTTCATTTACCTTAGAATACCTCTCCGCTCTGACCACGTCATTTTAGTTTCGTTTATCTATCCTTAGTTTCGAAAATTCTCTCTGGGAGCTTGGCCCAGTTTATGTTTGTAATTTATCATTATTATTTATACGATTGACCACGTTACGTTATACCTTTGTATGTGACACCTTTGTATGAACTTTGGGAGAAAGACTAACGAAAACCTCGGAGCTGAGAGGGGGATTCGGCCGAGAGTCGTCGCCGTGATTGCGACAAAATAAACCGGTAGCTTAATAAGTCAGAAGATTGTGTTTTCTCTTTTCTCGGCATCTCTGGTTGTAAGATTTAGAACCCATGTCGCGGGGACGGCAGGACACCCCCCGGAGGCCAACCCCGTAACAATTGTTTCATACACATGGCCTGAGAGTTGCAGTTGCTTCGCAGCTTTGTATAACAAGAACTCGGTTGCATGCTATAGCTAAAGACCAGATAACATTTTGTAGGTGAATGTCCCTCTAAGGAGTGGAGATTATGGGAGATTACCCCCTGCTGGGAAACAAAGATTTTTGTGGGTCGGAGAAACTGAAATAAGGGGAGATGTAAGAATGTTGGTTTTGCCTTTTTAGGCTTTGGAATGAGGAAGTCTGCTTTGTTAAATTCCACCCTTTTCCTTGAAGACTTATGACTTACTACGCAAAGTGGATTTGCGGCAACAGCTGAAATTACGTAAAGGGTGAATCAAAGTTGTAACCAGAGATTATCCGAATCCCTTAAAAATCTGCAAGAATTATCAGTTCTGATTTCAAATAATTAGTTTGTTATTTCATTTATTATTAAATTCATTAGTAAAGCAGGAAAGACAGGGATATCATCACTGATAACTTTACCACAGATTCTGGAAAAGCATTCATAAGCTTGTTTTTCAACTTGTTTTCCCCTTCGATGATTCCCAGCTTTTAAATCCTTCCCTGGCCCTTTCACTTTTCACAATTTAACAGGTGTGGCGTCACGATTTGCCCGACGGCTCGGGGGCTAGACTCCCCGACGGGTGGGGGGGGGGCGACCCGAAGCCCGGACAGCCCTGATGCCGTCGAGGAGTTGGTGAGGGAAAATTTGAAGAAAACCTGTTTACTGTACCATGCCATTGCAGGGCATATATGTATATACTAGTCTGGGAACATAGTTCCACGCTAATTTGTGTTTCCCGGAATCTAAACTGTGAAATTGCAAAGCTCGCGAAGCGCGCGAAATTTTTTGGAGTAACCCTACACGTAAAAGACTCTGTGCTTATTTAGAGCTTACATCTAGGTCAATTCTCCTAGCTGGCAGTTGGATCCTATCGAGCATAACTTACATTGTACTAGCCTCCTCGAGTCACTAGCCGTACCGCACGCAGACACGAGAACATTAACTAGATTCAGCGAAATAAAATGAAGTTCCCGACATTTACATAAATCCATGTACTCTATTTACTTAGTTACTTGTCTGAAATGGTGGACAAGGTTTGTACTATATTTAGCTATAAGTAACGGAACTGAGGTGGGCAAAGCGTGCTAAAAATTTTGTGTTTTATCGCAGAAATGACCCTTTTGAAAGAGGCAAAATAAGTAAACCGACCATGGGTGGCCACAATATTTCCCCGAAAGGGGGCCGGACCATGCCAACTACCCCAAGTTCCGACAGCCCCTATGTTGAGGGGGTGAGAAGGGGATATGAAGGAGCCTTACTATCCCATGCTATTGCATGGCATACTTGCTACTTCAAGAGCCGAGTTGCACACTGATAGAGTTCTTTTGAATCTGAATCGTGAAATTGCAAAGCGGGAGAAGCGCGCGAAAATTTTTGGTAGGCTTACACAAAAACATATGTAATCATGAAAAGCAAAAAGAAAAAAGGAAAAATGTAGGGATCAGGGATAACATAAATTGTATCGAACCCACCTGGACTACCCGATGAAATAGCAAAACTTTGCTCCGTGAGTCGCTCACCAGCTGACAATACCGCATGACACCCCCCTCCCCCCCCCCCACACAAGAGAACAGCAACTAGGCATTGCGATATGGGTTAGAATTAGAGTTAGATTACGTTTTACGACTCAGTTTCTAACCAATTGGTTTAAGTCGGGCCTGCCACGGCCTTTTTTCCAGTTGTGGCTCAATGGCTTGTTTTCCCTACTCCATTGCGATATGGGATAAAATTTACGACCTCTGCATAAACCGTGTACTCTACCTACAAGTTACTTGGTAAGGTGGACAGGACTTATGCTATAGCTTTGTGGAATAGAAATATTGAAGAAACTGGAGTGACTCAGCCTACAGCATGCGTAGAGCGCCGAAAAGTTTGGGTTCTTATTAGAGAAATTGCCTCTCTTCTTGAGAGCAAAATACAGGTAAACCGTCGGGGCGACTAGTCGGCGTCGGGGACTGCATACTTTATCGTATCGACTAAGACTCCCCGAAGAAACGGTAAAAAATCCTCGACTGGAGGGCAGCCTTCTCCGACGGGTGGCATGGTCGCCCTGACCCACCTGACGCCACCCTTGCAATTTAACATGTATGATGAAGAAATAATCGCACAAACTTTAATAAACGTATTAGTAAAATGTTCACTTCATTTAGAAAACAATGACTAAAAATATGTGTCAATGGGTTTTGTACTCGTCCCCGTACCCATAGATCAGCGGTTCTCAAAGGGGCGGTATCGTAACTAAAGGGGGGGGGGGGATAAGAGCCAAGGGATGGCAGTGGAGGCATTTGAAAATACCAGTTCATACTGAATTGAAATGGGCTAAAATAGATACCAAGTATCTTCCTCTAGTTGGATTTTAAAATAAGTATGCAATAAAGTGTAGTCAACAAGTCGGGTAGTCCAACATTCCCTTTTTAGGTTCACTAGAAAGTTGTGAATTATCTCGTCTGCTACCTGTCAGGAAATCGTATCAAACAGTGTTGGATTTCAAAATTTTCCTTGTGAGGACCCCCATGCCTTCATCAGTGGCGGTGAAGCGGGGGGGGGGGGGCAACCGTAGATAATTAAGGAATAAACCGCATTTGGCGGACTATTATTGGTGAATAAACTGTCGAGACTCCAATTTCCGTTATTTTGCCAAATTTGGAGTCGAGACGATTTACGAGACAATAATAGTCCGACAAACGTGGTTTATTCCTATTCTACCACCAAAAATGTGCAAAGAACACCATTTTTATCAGTTTTTACGTTTGCTGACCGTGTATTGTGGAATAACAGGTCAGTATTTTACCAATCAGAATACAGGATTCTCAATAACGGATAGCTAGAGGTCATGGTAGAATTGAAAAATAATAGAAAACGTTTGCAATGATAAAGGAAGTATGGAATTAAAATGTCTTCCAAAATGCTATTGTTTGGCAAGTGAATGTGGGTTATCTGTAATAATTCCCGGTGCAGGACACCTTGACCAGCATACATCTTCCAAAGCCTCAAGCATCCACTATCATCCTTCGTCCCACCCACAAGACAAGTCAAGAGCAGAATCGAAAGATATCTTCCATTAGTTACTACTTACTTGAAGTATAAATGATCAAAGAGTGATTAAAATGCTTCATTAGGTCTGGTGCTGACAATTTCATAAATAGTGTAGAACTTCAGGGGGATCCGTCCCTGGTCCCCAATTGGAACATTGCTCCATCAAGGACAGCTAAGGAGGGCCTCGAGACTCCCTGTCAAATGGGAAACGCTTTCCACTATGAAATCCCCCAAATCTTCCCCTCTTTTAGTAAAAACGTTTCTCCACCCTTGACTCTGATGAAGGCTTCACACCGCAGATTTTGGATTTAGGAAGATCCCGTACTTTCGTCTGTTTGTACTTTCCTAGGCCAGGCCCACACCTGCAAAGACTGTATGCGTACATTTGATTTCAGCATGTGTTTCAACATTTTTCGTTTCATTTACAACAATTTTTGGAAGGGACATGGAAGGGGCATTTGCCCAACCGCAAATGGTGAAAGGGGGCAATGAGCTGGAATAGGTTGGGAACCACTGATCTACATCATGCAGTTATAGGCACTGAACTGACTGAATGCATGTCTTACAGGTTTTGAATCACAGCGCTATTACGCAAAATGTTCTCGAAGTAATTGATGTTACACATGCTCGTAGGTAAGGTGCATCAGGATAACAAACAGAAAACGTACTCACCGATTGCGTGTATGAAAAGAAATTTCGTCGTTTACATCAAACAAGTTAAAATATTCAGCTTTGGTTATTTGACAGATTGAAGATTACGTAGAACAGTAGATAAAACAACCGTTAAATAATGTAAATTAAACCCTGGACTGTTACCATTTGTCTTTTAGTTGAAATGCTCCCAAGACACAACTACGTCGGAAGACGGCAAGTACCATGATTACCACACAAATTTATCTATCTTCAGATCAGTACCCTATGTGACAATTAACTGGTAGCTTTCGGTAAATTTTTCAAAAGATCCTTCGGCTGAAAGCCAAACGTTACCTTTGAAGGGGTTTTCCTCCCCTTTGAAGCTACGTCCCCATAAGGGACATGAAGACTAAACTGATCAATCTCCTGACCATCAGACCTCTACATCATGGGTCTGTCATATTTGGCTGAACTCCAGAAAAGCTGAAAAGAACATAGACTTCAAATGATTTACGTGGTTTCAGGGCACCAGTTGTGCTACTTACATCTATTCTCGTTTTCCAGAATAGCAAACCGACGTTATGCAGTAGTATGACTTGTCTGCCTTGTCCCAGTATTATTGTGTACGTCTCGAAGTCGTTTCGTTGACATGCAAATGAAAGCCTTGCTTTCTTCTGGCGAGGTTAACATATGTATATGGAAAACTGTTATTTCTAAATGCAGTAAAATCAACACACTTACATCCTTGGAACAGGGGCAAAGCCCAAGTTGTGATTTTAATTGAGATAGGAAATCTTGAATATCGAGCAAATACAGGCCGGGCCATGCGACTCACGGCTTGCAATGAAGTCGTGTGTTTTGATACATCAACACACAAATTATTTCTATGGAAGCGTAGAAGGGACATTAAATTATTGAGTTTTTAACACAAGAAACGGTAAAAATTATGACAATAGCGAAAATTTAAAAAATGAAGTTTTGAACATTTATTACTTATTCGACAAGTTTTTTTGAATATTGAAAAATAACCGTTGTGCACACAAGCACTTCGTTAAATGGCAAAATGGTAAAATTTCACCCTTACTCAAAATGGCAAATACTTACAAATTGTGAAGTGAGGGTAGGCAGTCCACTGTCTGACGATACCGTGTCGGTGAACTGTTCTATGTTTTAGGCAAAAGTACCCCATTCAAGCACATTTCCACCAGTGTTTATGGAGGAATGGGAGCGGTTTTCAAAATGCCATTGATCGTGGTAGTTTCTAAACACCGCCACCTACTACTTTCTTTGCCGAATTTTCGATCATCATTTCAATTTGAACTAGACGAGGATCGGTGAGATATTTTAAACTTAAAAGATCTATACCAATCTTATCCTTTAGGAACCTGTGGGATAGTACTTTGGAGACTTCTCGTTATGGAAACTTGAATGTTTATAATTATTACCACTCTAGGCTTAGGCTGTTTCCTGTATCGACATTATCCAGTTTTTGGTGTACTTTTGAATGCGTTAATTTTCCTTCTGGGTTGAGCGTTATTAACGTATGATCTCCTGATGTGGGTCATAATTTGTTTGTGTGATATCAGTCCTATCGTTTTTAATGATTCACTGTGAAATTATGATATTGCAACGTATCCTATTAGTTGTAGGCCTGTGAATGATAGTGAACTCACATGCGGCAGTCGGACGCGTGGTAACATAACTGACTTTGATTGCAATGCATGATGGGAACTGGGAGTACAATCCCGATCCAGGATATAGCAACCCGCTACACTGCTGTAATGCTCTTCTACTAGTTCCCATGCTCCTTTTGTAAGCGTGACGTAATCATTAAAGTCTGCTATTGTAGTAGACTCCATTCGCAAGTTTCACTGGGTGAGGGCGCTATACAAGAGCTAGTGTAACCAAACTATTGTAACCTTCGGGCATATCCTGATAACATGTTTTATCGAACCCATAAACCCAGCAAGCCCCATTGGGTCCCAGTTGGGTTTTACTTGGAAAGCTTGGGCTTAATTGGGCTTGGGCTGAGGTTGGTGTTTACCTCGGGTGCCAATTGGGACCCAATTGGGCTCATGAGAGAGATGAGAGAGATGCTGTTAACTCATTTGGGCTAAGTTGGGACCCAGTTGGGATTAACTGGGCTTAGTTAGCCCAATTGTGGCCAGATTAAATCCGTGTGATAAAACAGATTGGGCCCCAATCGGTAGCCCAATTTGGCCCCAATTAGGACCCAATATGGTATGCTGTTGAGTAAGTCCCCCTTCGAAAACTGGAAAAATTCTCTGACATGGGAGACCAGCCTTTCCCTACGTGGACATTGCCCCTCTAACCCCCTCTAACACCCTTGCAATTATATCTCCCAATTTAAATGAAAATACAAATGCTTTACACATAAATAACCTTTATCATTTTTAATCATCAATACAGAGCCAACACTAACCGCTGATTTTAGCTGCAAGACTTTTAGCAACCTTCTTTCATGAAACCAGTCATTCCACTGGTATTCCACTCAACCATCTACCCTTTGTCCATCTTAACCAAGTCCCAAACATTCACCATGCTGTCTGATGTGCAACTTAACTTGTACAGATATTCACTAGGCTTTTAGTTGGATGTGTATCATCATCATTGTAAAAGCATTGAATAAGCATCTTAATACCCATCTCATTATAAACCTTCACGCTTCGAAGGCTACGAACATGAGAACTATCCCAGGATAAAGATACTACAACAATTTACCGACGAAAGACCAACTATAGGGGCATCACGCCATACTATGTGTAGTGTGGAATTTTAAGAGGATTTCTAAAAAGGGGCAACATATGGTACAAACTTTCAAAGCTGTCCTAAGCTGAGACAGCTGCAAATTTTTAGAACCTATCAAGCCGTAAGCTCACTGTGAGTGCTTTTGCATAGAGTTTACTCATGCCTGATATACTGTGCTAATGCCGAGTCTTACGGAAGATCAGCTGCTCGAGAAGATCGAAGTATGGATCAATTTTGGGCATAAAAAATCTAAGCACTCCGACTAATAAATGTACCGGCCTGAAGGATTGTAGTTTGAATAAATTTTAACTTTAAAGTTGAGAGCCTATGTTTGATCTTTCGTCGGTAGGTTGTTTTAGTACGTATATCCTGGCATAGTTCTCATGTTCGTAGCCTACCGAGCAATAGGTGTATGGCGAGGTGGGTTTTAAGGTGGTAGCTTCTTTAAATCAGTTAGCTTCATAGTAAAACAATTTTTACCTTCGCTGTTCCTAGCCATAGTTTTACAGTATCGAAAACTTCTCTTCATACACTCTAAAAACAGATGGGTAAACTTTAACTCAAAGTTGGGTTCGTATGCCATCTCCTAAACCGTTGGGTAAGGAACTACCCAAGGTGGTTAAAAATTACCCTTTACTTGGGGAAAAGTCACCCACCATGGGAATCCTTTTGACCAACTTTGGGCAGTTTTTTACCCAACGTTTTAGGAGGTGGCATGCGGACCCAACCTTGGGTAACAGTTTAACCAAGTGTTTTTAGAGTGTAGTCTGGATCTCAGATTAATTAGGGTGGGTTCTGGAAAAGGTAGTTTTGAGTGGTCGTTTAATAGGCTTCAGCTGCGCAGGGTACGTAATAGAAGATTTTACTAAAAACACATTGACGAAAAAACATTCTCTAAAAAGATCTTGTTCGAAATATATTTATCGTGCATGAGGTCGATTAAAATGTATTTATAGAAAAAGACAAACCTTTTCTCAGAGTAATACACTACTTACAAAAGCATGTTGAAGTCTTGTTATTTCTTACAGCCTACGTACGCCAAGTTTTATTTTTCAATGGAAGTAAATATATCTTCAATATTTTGGACGATGAAACGTTTAGGTTGTTAAATTGTACGGCAAATTTCAGGAGAGGTTTTAACACTTAATCTGTCGACAGTTTCTGTTACAAGTACTGCTGGACAAAGCGTATGCTATCAACTAGACATTTCGTATTATGTTACGGCTGAATGACGAATAGTATGTGGTATTAAGTGGTATTAGTTAATTTTTTAACAGTGACTGAAAAAGGGTCGCATGCAGTGGGGTCGCCAAGGGGTCACGTGACCGAAAATTGGCGGTACCCCCTTGTGTCACGCTTGAATGAAATTTTGAAAAAAAAAAAAAAAAACACATCCTTAAAGACGACCACCTGTCACGTTATCAGTCAATCATTGGACTAAAATTGCACAAAATGTTCTCAAAACTACACTGCTTTACTGGGAAGTATATTTCAGAGTTATCGTTTTAACATCTGTGTTCAACAGTTATGGACTCACTGGGGTGGTGAATCCTCTCCATTTAATACAATTGAAAGTTAATGTTCGAAAACTGAGACAGTTAACATTGCAACCTTTGTTGCCTGTTTTGACTGGCAACAACATATGTCTAATTAAACAGCTTCATCTCATAGGCTAATGTGTGTTATTTGAAATACCTTAAAACCTTGAAATGCCTTAAAATTAACAAGGAGAACTTTGCCGAGGCGGAATTAAGCACAACACCAGGTATCATAGAGTGGTAATACCTCCATAATGAGTACTTGCACGAACATTTCTTTTACTTTTTATACCAGCCTGAGGTTTTTCTGCACTCTTCGGTCGTGTTTGTCTCAGCGGGCACTAGCCACCGTTTGTTTCATTTTATTACAGAAGAAAATACAGGGATATATTTAATAATTAAAACTCACAACCCAATAAATCACAATCAAGGGCCTCTTTTTGCCAAATTTCCCGGATGAGGCTCCGGATTCCTCGCCGTAGATGCACCCTTCGATGCTGTAAAGTTACGGCTCCCCCTAATTGGGGCTCATACATGGAGATAGGTAAATGCTTCATTGTAATGGTCACAATTTTTTCTATACCACAGACCCTCAGGGGGGCTTTCCCACCGGGACCCTCACCTGGTAGCTGTCACCAGAACCACAAAGGGCCCTACGTTGGGAAACTCGACCCTAACACCTTCAGGGGAGGGTTTCCCGTCACCATGACCCCCCAGTCCTGCTCAGTGCTTCATATTAATTTGTTCTTCCGGCCGAACGCTGTGACCCTGCCCGCCCCCAGTTCTAAGTCTTGTGACGCTACTGGCCACATGCAGTTACGCCCCTGAATGTGTTCTTCCCGATACCTGCCTTGGAGTGGGCGAAACATATAAAGTGATAATAGTAAACGAACATGACAACACACTACAGTACAGTTCAGAGTTGCTACAAATAAAAAAAGTTTGAAGAATTATCTCACCATAGCATCTTGTAACTCAAGTCCAGGCAAATCAAAACATCGGAAAACGTTAAAAAAGTGTACTTGGCAGCAATTAATTAATGAAACTATTAAAGTCAATATAGTGTGATAAGTTCTGTTTTTCAACGAACAAATGAATCATCCTTTCAAAATGAAATTTTAAAAATAACCCTCAGATAACTGCACAAAGTATTGTTGCTGTACTCTGTATAAAGTCTACCAAAGTCTACCAAGAAGAAAAGCACACAGAAGCCCCAATACAGTATTTGGTTTACCACTAAATTTTCACGCTATTATAGCATGTTATTTGCAGCACACTCCTGGATAAAAGTGGTAATTTAAAACTGACAGAGAGAGAAAAAATACAATTTGTAAATATTTTGGTAAGAAAGGTCTCAAACCCTTTTAAGGTGAACCGGTTCCAGATTTGAATAGGGCTGTATAAGCATAACAGATTTAAGAATTATTAAGAAACACGCATTTTCAATGGTTATGGTGCTAATGAATGATTGATATCGAATTTTATTTTTCATACAACTTTGTAAACTGCTTGGTTCATATAGATGTCTTCACTATCATTACACATTTCATGTCTTCTGTATTCATTTCTGTGGTTCTCAGATGATTTCTTCTCTGTCATTCTTGTTTGCTGAAGATGAATGATCATAGTAGGTAAGCATTTAATTACCAAACAATAATACTTTTCGGCACCGCTGAAAATTTGATTTGTTTTCAGTGCTGCATTGTAGAGGACGATACTTGTATAATATCTCAGGCCGTTTACTTGAAAATAAAGAGACGAAGCTAAGTACTTTGAATGTTTTTCAACTGCTTTTCGATTAGCATCGGAGGAGAATCCAGTGCATGCTTTCCTCGAATTTACGACCCAAGTAGAAATTGTACATTTCACTAGTTGTGAAATGGTGGTGAGGGGTCATCATGAAGAATTTTCCTTGATATGATACCGGTAAAATGTAGAGTGCCTGACTACGAATTATTGTTAGAAACAGCTTCTGATAAAATGCATTTCATTTTGGACTGCATTTTTGTAAACAAATATGGTTTTTGGGGGCACTTTGCAAACAACTTTGCAGAATGATGCTCGCCGTACATTTACAGCATGTCCAGCAGCTTGAGTGATATGTTTCCTTAAGCCCAGTGCAACTCTTATATATCCCCTCCTATTTTACAACCCCGCTCCCACCCCGAACAAGCAAGTTGACGACTGTACCACTAGTTTAAAAGAAATTAGCAGTCACCCCAAGTTAATTTGAAATATAGCATAATCTTACATATATTATGTTTTTCACGTTGCAAGTATTTTTCATGATGTTTCTTAATACAGATGCTGGATAATGAAGGTAAACTAAATCGCTTTACGATAAACGTATACATTATACAACAAGCTAAATTGCGACATGTTTTAAAAATGAACCTTCATGAATATCGGGTATACTAATTCAGACTGGGGGAATGTATCTTTCCTTAAAGCTTTTTTTAAAATTGACCAAAATGTGATTTATGTTCTGTTTAATGCACATCGAATGTCAGTTGAAGATTGTTTATATAATGTTTCATCCACATGTCAACAATTTTGTTGACACTCCAGAGCCTCTGGGGCTTTGCGCCCTGGTGTTTCATAATCACTTCTTCCTGAACATCACTAGAGCCCCGGAGAATTTTCGCTAAGAACCATGCCGTCACTAGGTACATACCCTCTCTCCCACCGACCACCTCTCGGGCGGTAGTTTCTTGCACATTTAATTTGCTCACGAACCAACCATATGTCAAATTGGCTTTTTGTTACGGCTAATTAAAACAATTTTAACACAACCCTCTTTTACCCAACCGTGCCCATTATAGGGTGAACTATAGGAACACTGCCTAAAAATTTCATAAATGTTATTTTCGGGGTTATGAAAAGTTTGGGGACATAACCTGATAGTGGCACCGCCTACCCTTACGTTACTTGAAGAGAGGATGGTATCACTCATAATGATGAGGTTGTAAATGAAGTAATGTAAATGCTGATGTAACCCTTCATCAAATATCCTACATGTACTGATAATGAAATCATGGATGATGATGTTGAAGCTAACCACGTCCCTGAGATGTGTATTTAACTTCAGAATTCTGATATTTCGAAGAATCTTGAAAAGAAATTGGGTCATCTGAATACCAAAGAGAAATCAGAGATGACATCACTAATCAATGAGTACAATGGCTAATTTTCAGTCAACTCTACGAGGACCGGTCTGATCGAGCAGGATGTAGAGCATGACATTATTGAACCAAGAGACAGCGAGAGGTCTTTCCCGTGCGTATTAGTCTCTAAACCAGACGGTAGCTACAGGATCTGTACTAACTACCGCAAAGTAAAAGTAGTCACCAGGACAGATTCTTATCCAAAACCTCGTATTGATGATTGCCATGATAGGATTAGAAAGGCAAAATATATGTATCCAAATCTGACCCTATCGAAGGGTTGTTGGGAGAAACCACTCAGTGAAGGAGCTAAAAGAGTGTCAGCATTTGTTACGCCAGATGGTCTATACCAATACAAGGTCATGCCGTTTGGTATGAAAAATTCTTCGATGACCTTTCCAGGTTTGGTAAATGACCTTACCTCAAATTTAGAGATTTGTGAAGTGTATGTAGATGACCTTATTATGTACAGCAACTGATGGGACCAGCATGTAGAGCACATGAAGGCTTTGTTCGACAAGCTCACTGAAGCTACTTTGACCGTAAATGGTCGAAAGTGAAATTGCCTGTGCCCGGGCAATAATATTCTTAGGTCATGTCAATTAATTAAAGCCAAAGTTGAAAGCATTGAATTTTTTTTGTTCCAACTGATAAGAACAAAGAACAATCCATGCCTTCCTTGGCATGGCTGGTTATTACAGGCGTTTCTGTCCAAATTTTTCAGATACAGCTGTACCTACAACAAAATTGCTGAAGAAAAATGAAAAGTTTGCCTGGACTGACGATTTCCAGACCGCATTTGTTACTCTAACGAGTATTTAAATGAGTTCACCTGTCTTAATGGCCCCAGATTTTGACAAACAGATTAAGTTGGCTGTCGATGCCAGCGATAATGGTATAGGAGCTGTTTTATTACAAGATTATGAAGACAGTGTTGATCATCTTGTATGTTACTTTTTAAAGGAATTTGAAAAGCATCAGAGAAATTATTCAACCATTGAGAAAGAAACTTTAGCTTTTTTATTAGGACTTCAGCATTTTGATGCCTATTTGGGAACCATTAGTTTCCCTATCACTGTATATACTAACCATAGTCCTTTGACTTCCTGTCAAAAATGAAAAATAAGAATCAAAGATTGATGACATGGAGTTTGTTCTTACAGTCTTATGATTTGTATATTAAGCACATCAAAGGAAAAGATAACATTATCCCTGATACTTTGTCTAGAATTTAATTTCCGTTATTGAGATTTATCTTGTATATATTGAAAATTTTTGCTGCTCTATGTTAGTTTCATTGTGATGTTAGTCTTTCAAAGTTGTTTAAGTTGTTTAAACCGTGTGTCAGTTAGAAAGGTCATGTACTTCAAAGTATGCAGCATGTTATATCATTGATATTATCAGGCACGTAACTAGGGGGTCTGGGGACCTGGGCCCCCTAGATGTTCGCTAGGCCCCCAAAAATTGCTTGTGTCGTAATGAAATGTGTAAGAATTAAGGATGACGATCAATGCTGTGCCCACCATTTGATACCCAGGCCCCCTAAAAATTTCATCCTAGCTACGCCCCTGGACATTATACCTTCACGCCCCTGGACGTTATACCTTCACTAGTCGCAGTGTAACATATCTGTTGTAGTTCTGACCATAATGTTGTAAATATTAAGTAAACTTAAATTTTGTCCTGAACGTCCAAAACTTTTTCAAGTAGGGGAGTGTTACGTGCCACGGACGGCGGCCCAAGAATCACAGTCCGAATCCTGTGCTCAGTAGACGAACGAAACCTCAAGACATCTTCGACCTGGCTAAAACTGTTTGAGTGAAAGTTCGATTCTTCTGGAATTACTATGTTGCTACTCAAGAAATCTCGATTCCTTTGTGGAAAGGAGTGATTACCTCGAAATTCTAATTTTAGCGATGATCGCCTCTAGATTCTCCTTTCAAGGAAGTCTTTTTCAATGAATGCATAGTTGTTTGAGAAGACATGCTGGACTATTTACTAAGGGAGAAATCTCTGAAACAATTCATGATCAATATAAATGGAAACACTGACAATAACAGGGCAGAGAGAAAGATCCAGAGAGACATTACACAATTTTAATCAACCAAACGTATTATATCAAAGTGGCTGCCCCTACTTTAACAACGTACCGTGTGCTATTAGCCTATATTTATATTACACCTAGCTAACCAGACGTAATGACTAAGTCGTAAGCTGTTCAACTTTATTCATTTTCGACTGCTACGAGAATGTCACGATTAGCATTTGGACTTTGTTTGATATTTTTTCTGATCCCGTCAATCACAGACTTTCTAAAGTTTTCTCAGATTGAGCTACATTACGTTGTATAAAGATCAAATATATGTTAAACCCACAAAACAGTTTTGAAATAAAATGTAATCAGAACCAATTCACCGAAACAAAGTGATAGGAGTTGCCATCACTCTTACTGAATGAGTATAGTTGTAACCATTGTTTATTGTAAAACTAACAGATGGTAGTAGTTCAAATATAAGAGATATATTTAAAACAGAACGAGGGCGTTTTAATACTTTAATTAATAAAAGAGTTAGCGGATTCTGATGTCCAGATTTCCAAATAAAGTACGTTAACCTCAACACACTGTGCATTAATGACGGAATAGATATCAACACTAAATTAAGAAGACTTACCATTTCAATTAAAATACGACTTTGACAATCCAGCAAACCTTTTAGCCTCCTGATCCAAACTGTCAAGTAAACTACAGCGCCGGCCAAAAGTACACACACAAAAGAAATAAATATAGCTGTTGATAGAAAAAAATTGATGATTTGAATTCAAGTTTGAACTCATGTTTTGAATTCGGTACAAAACTTTATTGTCTACCTGGAGCCAATAACTTAAATATAAATTAATAGTTTAGGAACAACTAAGGACTTCCAACACTGAAAAAAAGCCAAACAAAACCATTTTCACATCCATATTTTTCCACTGAACACCTTTTATTTATAACGCATTTGAATCATTCAACTATATGGACAAAAATCTTGAATGAAATTTAATAGAAAATGTTATCAAAGGCTTAAAACAATGAAAGACCTTTTTACGTACCAAATCCAATTGGTTTTTTCATGTTTTCTTTTTCTGCAGATAAAGATTAGTTTTAAAAAATAGTGAGTACCTCATTTCCAGGATCACTGCAACTTGTTGATCCTGAATTTTAGATGTAGCTAGAGTACCTACTTTCAAGACATAAACATTAAAGTCCCCGTTGACTGGAACTTGTTATGCTTAAACAACTCGTATTTTTGGGTATAAATTAGTGACAAAAGCCATAACAATAGATCATTTTGAAAGTGTTCGACACTAACAATATTCCAAAGCCCCATGTTAATGCTAAGTTAATAATACTAAAATACTAAGGACTTTACAGAGGGCATGTATCTATTCTTGAGAAAGCTCACGGCACATATATCTTTCACAATCTGTTCGTTCCGAGAATCCGCGTAAACCTAGTGGACCAACCAACCAGTGTTACCAGTTGGGCCTTCACGGTTAAACACTCTCTACATGATAATATTACCCTGTTGAATTTCTTACGTAGGGCACCAAGCGTGAAGGCAAAAGGTTTTTTTTTTTTTTTTGAAGTCTTTGGTATGATTCAACTGGTTCTCGATCCCGGGAGTGCTGAATGAGAGGCAGATATTTTTACTACTAGGCCATACAATAGGATTTTGGCTAGCAGATTTTGAGGAAGTTCATGGTTTGATCTCGAAAGTTTTGTACAGAGTGAGGCTGCTAACGAGAAGGTAAATATATGATATTCTGCCTAAGTTAAAGTCTTACCAATCTCACAAGTGTTGCCGTAAAATTCATTCAAACAAATACAGACGTATCCGTTGGTTTGTGAGATGCAAGTTCCCCCGTTAAGGCAAGACGTATTTGAACATGAAGAATTGTCTGGGAAGACAAAAAATACGTAAGTCTATTGAATCTAATGCGGACTAGAAACGGAAAGAATAAGGCAATCCATGGAGTTGCGTATCTCATGTGCTATTACACAGGAACAACATATTCTCCAGTGTCGCTAAGAAATAGTACCTCTAAAGAATTGTGCTTACATCCCCAAAGCTAGTACTTCCTGACTCTGTATTACAATCGCGTTATGGTTCTGCATACTTAGTCAGCAACCACAGGCAGCATAAAACTCCATCGTTTCCAATGAAGTGTGATTGATCTGCATCTTTCTCAGATCACATTTACTCCCAAATACCTCTCCGTGCGAATCATTTATATAAAGATATCTTTATTTTAATTATACACTGATTAAGGGTCTTAACCACATTCTCAAATAATGATTTTTAGTATTCTACTAGCAATCTTATTCTATTTCTCAATTTTTGCCACGCTGCTAAATCTGTTTGCTGGAAAGTTTACATCATTGTAGGCTACGTAGAATATACTTTAGGTAATCATTACATAGTCAAATATTATGGGTTATTCCGTACACACAAAATGTTTCTGATTGTTGCATAGAGTGGGTTACTGCTTCTGCACTTTCAATGCGTTATAGAGTGGCAAGTTGCGGTTGTTAACTCTGTACCGTCATAATTGCGATATTCTGTCATCTCTTTTGACTTGGGATTTACTATAAATATACTTTCCGAGTGATAAGAATTGCCCGTGGAGTCGGTAATACCTTCCAGTCGAGTTCCATGTATGGCGAGCTAAGTACTGAACCTTCTGTCTGGGGGCCCGAGAGCTTGACGATGCAAGTGAGGTTTGGGTAACGCAGTTGGGCCTTTTGATAGAGACTTTACTGAGAACTGGCATAAGGTACCATATGCATTTGACCTTACAAAGTTTCTCAGTTAACGTCACTTCAAATGTCAAGCACACACTTTCGAAGCACTTTGCATCATGATTATGAGTAACATTATTTTCGACGTTCTGGAGTGTACCGTACGTGACACAATGACCAGTTTTACTTTACACACTGACAGGTCTCCTATCCTTTGTAACATTTCCCACAGAGGACTTTTGACACATGATGTACCTTAAAATATACATTTGAAATTATGTTCAAGACCATTGATGTTGGTTTGCCCTGCAGCTATAACAAAAACAATTTTTTTTTTTCAAAACTGACCCTAGAACTCTGACCCTCGACCATTCCTTTGGTGAATCTGTGAGTTCCAACCTACTTTACAACCTAGCTATTCTTTTATTTACTAAGCTTGAAGAACAATACCCTCAGCCATTAAGGAGTAACTTTGAGACAAAGGTGTGTCCATAATTCGCATCACCCTGTTAACATACGTGACCATTGACCTCGCTTACCATGGCAACCACACATTTTGGTTAACCACGACCATCGTGAATTGCCTATGTCAGCTCAATGTTTTCCCTTAAAGAAATAGAAAAAATATCGACTTCTACACAATGTGGTCTTTGACCTATGACTTTTGCACTTTTTACGTACCGTCCAGTCGACTAGCACGTTTCTGGGACACGCATTTCCATTAATAAATATACATTAGACGTCCATAAAATATCCGGTTCCCACTGCAACTACGTATTTTGATAAAACTAGGCTTTCCTAGTACATATGAAAAATTTCATTTTATTATTGACTTCTGACCTTTGACCTTCCCTTTTGGTGGTAGGAGAAACACAAGGGTTTTACGTAGGGTACCTTCCCCCAAAGTTCAAAGAAAATTGACTATCTCGTTTGGGAGATATCTGTGAACAAAAATTGGATAAACACACCCAAGCACACTCATGCTCACGCCAACATACACACACAGACATGCTTTGAACCATCCCTCAATCGTGGTCTTCTGATCACCCAGGGTTACTACACCATAGGTTAGCCTCTTAGACTAGTAACTAGGGAAAATTAATTTTGACCATTGCAGGGGCTGCTTTTTCAACTGGCACTTGCAGTGTTTAGCTCAGTGGCAAGTAATTATAATTTTCATCAACTGAGCGAAAAGGTAAAATCTTTCCTGGGACCATGAAAAGACGCCAAATAATACTAAAGACACAAACACAAAATTGCAACTTGTGGAATCTCGCTGATAAGAGGTAAGTTATCCGTACCATAAACGCTTACACATTTCATTCTTTAGTATAGGCCTAGAGTGTGTGTAGTGCCCTAGACTAGTGCAATGTCGAAGAGATGAGAGGAAGAAATGACATATGACTTGTAGACTTTGCACTTAGATTCTCAAACAAAAAGACAAGACCGGGTTAGACTACTAAAAATGCATGAAGTCGGTGTTCACTGTTCGTAACTTGATTGCTTCAGGCAAAGAGCTACATCAATAATTAGCTCCATGCTTCAGGTCTGACAAACACATTCCACTTCTGGTGAAAAATTGACTACTCTGTATAGCCATTCGATGGCGTACTAGATGAAATATCACTAGTCAAATCAAATTACCTGTCAAAACGTTTTTATCACATTGTATCATACTCTTGGTTGTTGTGATACATACCCTCAATGCATTTAACTCCCGCATCTTCAGTACTGTGGCATATTTCATTACTCCACCCAGAATTAACGCATTGGAGTAGAGAAGTCTCTTCTCCGGTACAGTCTATATCATGGAGCCTCATTCTCGTAGTGGTGCTGCCTAAGACAGAATGACGCGTTGCCATTGCCACAGGGCCAAACCCAAGATGTCGGCACACAACTGCAGCGTCAACATTATTCCAGGATTCATCACATACCATGCCCCACTGACCATCATAGAACACCTCGACACGCCCTTCGGACAACCCCACAGGAGACCATACGTCAGCATACGAAAGACGAATGTCTAAACCACAAAAAGTCAAATAATGTAGAAGTTATAATCCCTTGTCGAAATCCGGGGTAAAACATGAAGTCTTACATCAAGTGATCCTTGCACTATATCATATCTTTAAAAAAAAAGTCATTTACCGTTGCAGCGTACACCGGCGTCTTCATTATGATCACAGTCAGAATTCTCAACGCTTCTGCATTCGGTTAGGTTCTCTTCCTCACCAGAACAATCGACCTCATCGAGTAATATGTCTCCAGCTCCTTTACCAAACACAGCCTGTGGAATTGCTGTACCACCAGTATTGAATCCTAGTTGACGACAGACAACCACAGCGTCCTTATCATCCCAGTCGTCGTCACAAACTGTTCCCCACCTGCCATTAATGTACACTTCAACTCGTCCCTCATTTTTAGAGGATCCTTCAGCTAGTCGAATTGGTAGTGATGACGATTGTCTAATATCATCTATAGATAAGACACGGTTATGAAGAAAAGGATATGTCCTTTTCTTTTCCTTTACAACCTTAAAAATTATTGACATGATTTTCTTCTTATCAAAGATTCGTTTTATCACGCGACAGCAAGGAAGTATTACTGTTTCATGATCCTTATGGAATTGTGATAAGAACATTTTACAACATTATGTAAGCATTTTGTAGTGCAATGGTAAAGGTACAGTTCATGAAAGCATTTTTTTCAAGGAAATTTCTGATGGTGGATTCCAGCATCTTAAACTTACTCCGTGTTAATAATAGTTTTTCGGTGGATCGCAAAACCTACAGGCAGCTTTCGGCAGTAATGATCAGCCCATATAAAAAACATTCATGATTATTCAGACTTTTTGAATGCCGTATGCTATATTTCACCATAGTATTTTATGAAGGTTTCAAGATGGCCTGCTAACTTTTCTTAGTGTCAACATGGAGCTGTGAGAGATGGAGAAACAACGCTTGTTCCTCCTTTGAAACTAGATGTTTTGCCAACACTTAACCTTCGCATTGTCTGGTTCCTGAAATTCCTTTAAAACTTAGAGGGATTAGGTAGTGAAGACAATTGTTCTTGTCGTCTGCTATATCTGAGGGAGCCCATAGGATGATTCCCCCCATTGGTATCACATTGACAGCCATGAAGGAGAGTTAAATTTATTTCAACTTGTGCCGCCAGTTGCCAAGTTTTAAAATGGCACAGTGTATCTTTTTATTACTTTTTGAACATAGACACATTGTTGGCTATTTCAGGAACGCTCCGGAAACGTTTGAAATCTCATCATCAAAAGGTAAACTCCCATTGGTTTGCAATCAGGTATATTCCTTTCTTAATGAAGAAATTAGAATTACAATGCGATTAAGTAGAAAGGCTTTCACGACGGGAATCCATACTAGTAAGATAATGATTTCAATGAGTACGCCGTCAAAAGTCTTGAAATAGTCAAGCATTCGTCAGACGTGGCTCTGACTTCTTCAGGACTGATGCAAGGTAGCAAGTGCAGTGAAGTTATATAGTTATGCTGCAACCCTGATTGGTGGATTCTATGTCCTGATTGGCTGATTTGTCTGCGTTCTGATTGGACAGTTGAATTGAGGATTCTGTGCTCTGATCGGCCGATTTATCTGTGTTCTCACTGGATGAGGCAAGTGAGAAAGGACCATAATTGGATGCAAAAAGACTGTTCCACACGTGGTTGACATCTTTCCCATCCATCCATATAACTTTACTGCACTTGCTTCCTTGCATCAGTCCTGGAGAAGTCAGAGCCACTTCTGACGAAAGCTTGACTATTTCAAGACCTTCGACGGCGTACGCGTTGAAATCATCTTACTAATAATGGGATTGTGAACCTTAAGAGTTGGTGAACAGTAGTTTTGATCAAAAATGGTGAAAACGTTTCACATTTATAGGCTGCGCAGTTATCTTCCAAGCAACATCTTGACAATGGTCTTTGTTACAGGATTACTGCGCTCTGAAAGAGTGAGATCATCATTAAAAAGGAAAGTCAACAAACGTCAAATAAAAAAGAATAAAGAGACGTCTTAATCAAATTTGGCTACCTGAAAAGGCTTAAATTATTCTCAAGTACATATTGTCTGACTGATTTGGTCAAAGTTCCTCCATCTCTAATAGCTCCTGGTGTCAAGACTTATGACTAAACAAATAACTTTATTGATGGTATTGAAACTTTCAGTCTAAGTGCATTCCGATTAAACGTTAAATCGTAGAGAACCTTTTAAACTTTTTATGTTACACGAAAAAGAAGGAAACTCGCAACACCTTGTAATCTGTCACTTATAAGAACAATTTATAAGTGAAAACAAAAGCATAAACAATACCATTGTTCGTACCGTTAGAACCACAACGAACACCGGCATCCTCGCTGTGACCACAGTTATGTGATCCCCATCCATTGCTTCCACAGTCTTGTAAACTTTCTTCATTTTCAGTACATGCTACATTGTCCAGCCATATAGGACCACTTCCCAAACCAAACTGTGCTTGCGGAATTGCAATTGAAGATCCGTTGAATCCAAGTTGGCGACAAACTATTGCAGCGTCTGTATCATCCCAGCCATCATCACACACTGTTCCCCACTGACCGTCATGGAAGACTTCTACGCGTCCTTCATTTGATGAGAGCCCATTGATGAGTCGAATTTCTAGCATGGAAAAAGAAGGTGTTCATAACAACTTTAGTTACACTTTACTTTGACATCATCCGACCACCCCTTAATTTAGTCGTTTTAGTCGGTAAAAAGTGGCTCAAACTTCACTACTTTACTTTGAGCCTTTGCTCCACTTAAAGAGGTATTTATGTAAGAGAAGAAAATGACCCACTTTTTGGTCAAACATGACTTTTAGAGAAGATGCTGAACAATCGTGATCTCTGTTGGAGCGTTTATCTTGATTAAAAAACAGAGTGCACGTAACATGTACTTTTAGTATGACAAATTATCGTTTTGCAAAGACTATTATAGATCATCAGCAACACAGCAACATAGAAGTAACCGGGAGATGTCTGTTTACGGTCTGGCTGATGAAGCCATGTGCTTCTTGAGAGGAAGTCTGATGCCTCTTCGGGTTAACTTGCGGTTTTTTGGTCTTCCGCTTCGATTGTTGGGACTTTAGAAAAAGGTTACTCTTTGGAATGATGATACTTAAGGGCCCCATTTTATCCAGGTGAACATTTCTGTTGGACATTGGGAGACCGTGGGTTCTAGAAATAAGATGTTTACAAGCAGTGTACAAGATTTTCGTAGTTTCACCTTTGGTGACCAACTACGACCCCTAACAAACCAATAGGTCTCTTTCTCTTAATGAGACAAACCTATATCCGAAGTGGGAAAAGTATCCATGCTTTCTATTTCGAGATTCCTTGTTTTCATGGTTTTCGTTTATTTGTCCTCTGGTTACCTCAAATGACCTCTGATCTCTACCTTTTACCTTATTGTTATAAATCTTTTAACCAATAATAAAAAGAGTCCATCATTTCTACCTTGAGATATCGTGTTTACACTCTTTTCGGTTTTTGATCTCTGGTGACCTCAAATGACCTCCGACCTATACTTCAAGCAAGCAAGTTCCTCATTATATGATCAATATAGATATCAAGTATGAATAGTATCCATCATTCCTATCTTGAGATATCTTTTTTACAATCTAAGCGTTACAAACACGAGCACACACACACACACACACACACACAAACACCGCATTCACGTACGTACAATTACCTGCGTGACTTCATATATTCCTTTCACCTTCGGCAAGGAATCAAATAGGAATGTTGTTGTTTTATTTTTTAAATAAGTTTGGTCAAGTTTAAATCTTTTGAAGAAAACCTGGTGAAATAAAGTGCTGGGTCAACTTGTAGGGGTACTTCGAATATTCTAATTCAGTGCGTAAATTGAAAGTTACTGAATATGTATTTCCCTTACAAAAAGTGTGTGGCAAAAGTTCCAGTACCACACGTGAAATACTGTGTCGAACTGTGGAAAACCAAGGTGGGGTGTGAAGAGTCGTGAAGTTTCTGTGAATGTTTGCATGATAATGTATGCCATCAATAAACAGTTGATATACTTTTTTGCATTGACCTGCATTTCCATGACATGAGGCAATGTGTGGAACAACCAAAACAAGTTTTGACTCAGGAGACCTGTGGCAAACTGGGACAAAGTAAGTAATGCGTGGAAATGTGTGGAGAGGTGTGGTGCTGAGTAAAGTAAACTCAATAATTCGACTTTCACTGGCCTTGTTTTCTCACACTTCGCCCTGGTTTGCCACATGTGTCAACTTGAAACAGCTTTCCCACATTGACCCAGATTTCGTGGTGTGACCATCATGCAGGGAAAAGCGTGGTCGTTTGTGTCAGATTGGTTCCAATACCGTATGTGTCACCACTCATAAACACACTTTTTTCGTTAAGAATTTCCATATACCCTGCCACAAGTGATTATGTGTTTTCACGTGTGGCATGTCACACATTTTTTTTGTAAGGGTTGTATGTAATATTTACAGGGACCGCGGAAACGGGGGAGAGACTTTAGCCCCCTCGATTTTTCTGCCATGGGCATTTGGGGCGGTCTTAAACTGGGATGATAGGGTTTTATTTTCTTGAACATATCGGGCCACTTTGATGATTAGACCCGCGCTTCAAAATTGGCTCCGCGGTCCCTGACTTGCCTGTGTGGTTCTACGAATGTAGGTATCATCAGGCTGTCAGACATGCATGTGGCAATACATGCGCGAGACATGTGTTAAAAGCTTACCTTTCATAGTCGATTGAGCCAAATATTATCGTGGTCGATAAGATATAGTTAGGAACCATGGCCGTCATCAGGTAGAGTAAGGGAGATATGACCCTCCACTTTTGAGAATAGGTGTATCACATAGTTATCCCTCTTTTTCCCAAAACTTGACATTCAAACGACTGTTCATTGCCAAGGAGACTAATGATGCTGGCAATAAACCAATGCTCATGATTTATGCAAATGAGTAACAGAAGTGTAAGACTTAACTTTGAGGCCGGATGACTAATTTTTCCATTCCTTCGGACGATTTGAAAGGTACACCCATATTGAGCAAGTTATAGGGAAGTAGACATGTCAAGTATGTTGTAAATAGTGTCCAAACGCGTCGGAATCCCTCAAATTTATTTGACTCTGTAGCGACTGACAATGTAAAGCCAAGGGGCAAATTTCCCGATCTGCCCTTCGAGATGTATCAGACGAACGTCCCCACTTATACTCTTAAGACTAGTGAATCATCAAAAACAATCCCTAAAAAGAGATTATTGTCGGTAACTAGTAGGGTTCAAAGAAAATTTTCGAAGGATAATCATCTAACATTACCTCCCTGGTTAAACTAAGATTCGTCTTCAACCAAATTATCTAAGACAATGGTTCCTCTACTCCTATCACCGTAGTTCAAACGGATACGTGCACAGCATATTCGATGTCTTTGTAGTCATCGGAGAAGGTGCACCATTACTGTTGTGCGGGGAAAACAGGACAAAAAATCGTTTTATCGTGATATTTGACTCATTGCAAAGTTTAATATTTATACAAATATCGGCCAAAACGGTAAAGGCCTGGAGTCCACTCAACCAAAAGACACACTCACAAATATCAGCTAATATTATAGTCAGTGACAAATTATAATGGGGGACGAACCGTGACCGCCAGCTGACCAAATTATGGGGGGACCATGTACCTCTCATCCCCATAGGATTGCCTGTCTTGGCAGTAGGTTACAACAGACGATATTGGCAAAAGCTCATTGCACCAAAAGAAACGACCTCTTAAGGTAGAGCCTAGTGTTTGTGAACACTTGATGGGTAACAATTTTATTTACAGGGGCGGCGCCACAAGGGGGGCAGGGCAGGCATTTGCCCGCCCCCATGGTTTTAGACCCAAAAAATAAAATCGTCTAAATAACGTTTTAAGACACATAATTTTTGTAGGGGGTGGGGTGAGGTGTAACAGTATCATGGAATAAAGTATTGTGATACATTATCCGTCGCATATAGGACATTTTCGGTTTAAATCCTCGAAAATTTTGCGCGCTTCGCGCACGTTGTCTTCTCTGTCTAACTCATTGTACATCCGTCCCATACTGCAATAGTCCTACTTGCAAATATTTGGAATGTTTGAGTATACACGCATTCATCATTTGCTATATAGCCTATCTTCATCCACCTCAGAGCTTACACTTAGGCCTCTTCTACATCCCAGAAGACCCATGATTGAACTTCTCTCTGAGTTTTTTTTTTTTTTTGTCGTTTAAGGGTTAATACCTAGTAGTGTAAACAATAGGGGGGGGGGCCAAAATACAGTATATCCCCTGGCGAGATTCTGTGAAAATTGCTGTCTATTTGAAAACAAGCAAAACATAGTATTCAACACTAAACTGACTGATTTGAGTAATTAAAAGTTAATTCAAATCCGTATTTGACCGACGTATTTATCAATATTCCTTAAATTCTCGGACTACGCGCGAATGTGGTATCTATTACGAATTCCATGGCTACCTTCACGACCGTGGCTCACGGAGAAGTAGGCCTACATCATATTTTAGTGTGTAAATCCAGTACGCATGGACCTACCAGCTCTAGTTGTACACTTGCCCTACACATGCGGTGACATGTCTGTAGTGCAGTATCGTATCCAACCAGGGGAGGAGGGAGGTAGGATTTTCACTTCCGTGTACATTGTTCAATTATGCAACAACAATCACGAAATGGTTAAATTGGTACGCAGGGAAGGTTATAGCCTACCAGAGGAAGACTAACAGTTCCGTGAAAGTGGGAAAACATATATAAGGCGTGTAACATATCTAGATGTCTTCAGTGCAATTTGAAAGATCTGGGAAGAGCCATTTCTTGCGATCTGGGAGCTGTTTTGGCAAACATTTTATCGGCGCAGTCCGCGCCAGCCAATAGAAATCATGCAACATATCAAGATGGCTTCAGTGCAATTTAAAAGGTCTGAGAAGGACCATTTAATTGCCATATAGAAGCCATTTTGGCAACATTTTAAACGGTACGCTCCGTGCCAACCGTTAGTGTCGCTCCGCTTCTATACCAACGCAACCAAACGCCGTTCACACGCTCATGCCTGTCAGTCGTCACGTATCAAGTATCGTACGGTTCAAAACCTCCAAGATCCCGAGAAGTGCCATTTCATGCAGTCTGGGGGGTGTGTAGGGTGAAAATTCTCATGTACGCTTCGCACCAAAATATGATGGCTCTCCGCTTCGATGGCAACTTCCATTCTGCGCCCCTCCCCCAATAGCCAACACAAATCGCCGCCCTTGTCCGTTTGTTATGTAATCGTCGACAATAAGTGCAACAAAATTGGAAAACTGTAGTCGGCCAAAAGTAAAGAACGTTGGATTACTTACCTAGAACCTATATTTCTCGAGAAAAATTATGACTTCAAGAGATGCAAAATATTGTACCAGATTGCGTTTAAGGCTTCCCGGTAGTCGAAAATCTTTCACACCTCCTCCCCTTAACCCCTCCCTCAGAACCGCGATCACTCACCTCATGCCTGGGGCGGATGCAGGGGGAAGGATGCAGTCGCACCCACAAAATTCAAGAAAAAATTACGGCAAAAACGTTTGTTAAGCTATAGTATGAGGAGGGGACAGGATGCAAGTACGCTGCAACTTCGGTCTATGTCCGTCCCCTATACGTTTCTTTGCCTGTGTTTTTCGTTTCTTCAGTTAAACGTACGTTACCTGTCCGTTCATTGTAAGTCCTATTCCTTTACGCTTCCGTTACTTATGCGTTAGTGTCCGTCGAACATTCGGTACAGGTACTGTACTTCTACGTTTCATCCGTTTGTTGTCCGGTTATAATCCGGTGAGCATTAGCAATAACCGGAGACGAACGGATACTAACGGAGAAGTCCAGTATGAGAAACGCACGAAAAAATGATAAAACGGAAGCTTAACGGATAAGTAACGAATACGTAAGGGGGACCTTTTTCGGTCGACGTCCGGTCCAAGTTTTGTGCATGTTCAAAATCTCTCGACGTTTATACCCGACGTTCCCGGTCATGAAACGAAGTCGGCGGAGGAGAACAGGAGCCTAAACGGATACTATCGTACATCAACGGAGTGCCATTTTGGGTCTTCGTTTCCTCTCCGGTATTGCAATCCGGTGAGGTGTGACAGGCGCTTAAAGACTGACGTGTGTTATGGTAAGGTATCTCCCTCCCTCCTCCCTCTCCCTCCCTGGTGACGCCATCCCAACCAATTATACTATAATAATTTATACCTCTGCCTGTGAATCCATTCTTAAGGTTTAAGTCCAAATTTTACATAAATAATACTGCAATAAAATAAATTTCAATCATTTTTGTCTCTTATCCCATACATGCACGTTTCATTTTAGGAGTTTAAAGTGGACCTAAAGTGTAGAATTATAAGAATACATATTTTAGACGTTGGAAACGAATTTCACTCATCCAACTCTCATTTTCATAGCTCACCCTGTTGCTGAGATATGAAAAGTTAAAATTTATTCACTTTATTTGAAATGGTCGATTGCGCAATAATTTGTGATGATCTTCTTGTAAAACTCACATTACTTGCTTTTGTTTCCTTTTGAAATTGAAATGTTTATATAACCTTGCAAAAATTACTGTTGTACGGAGAGGTTTTGTATAGTCAAGTCACCCTATAACAGTTAGAAAGTGATCACATTTTGGCACAAGGTGCAGAGGCTTTCGAAAAAATAAAGGAAACAAAGAATGTAATTTGAGTAGTACAAGAATACCACCACAAATTATTGCGCCATATACCATTTTAAATTAAATAAGCACCAACATTTTACATATCTCAGTTCAGGAATTCCTGTAAAGATGGCAGTTAGTTCATTTGGATTCATTTTTCAAGCTTTGTAACATATGTTTTTGAATTTTTAGCCTTTAGGTACACTTGAAATTTAGCTAAAATTTGGCAGTTCTTTATCTACCAAAAAAAAAATGCATTTTCTATGCGCGTTTCTTTCAATATAAAAAGTTGATTTTACTGTATTTTCAAAGCAAAGTGAACTTAAAGCAAGCTGGAGTGATTTCACATTCTCACATTGATGATCAGTTCTCCCTTTTCTGTGCCTTTCAATCGTTTTGACTTACAGAACCTTAAGGGTGTAATTTGCAAAATTTCAATATCTCCTATGCATATTACGTAATGATACCATACGATTATGAAGGACACTAAATCGGATTTAAATTTAACGATATACATAAATCAGTCTATTAATGTGAGGAAATGACGTCACTCCTGTTTGCGTAAAGTTTACTTTAGCTTGCAAATTTGGTTACATCATTGGTTCAAAAACTCGAAAAACTATACGTGAAAATTTAATGTTATCTCATGAGAGTTATGATTCCTCTCCCTTTTATAAAATTCAATTTTGCGTATAACCCTTCCTCAGTGATTCGGCTTTTCCATAAGCAAGAAAAAAATCACATGATGAGGATTAATTTTTTCTCATTAATTAAGAAATTGCAGACATAAGATCCATATTTCAAGGATGAATACATACAGTTAAGAACACTCGGGAAGTGCCGTTTCCGGCCATCTGGAGGGTTTGCAAAGTCAAAAATTTTCTTGAACGCTCCACGCCAACTGATGGTGGCGCTCCGCTTAGAAATATGTATAACCATTTTTCATAGATTTATTTTTTCTCTTTAATTGAGAAATTGCAGACATATGATCCATATTTCAAGGCTGGGTACATGCAGCTTAGAACACTCGGGAAGTGCCATTTCCGGCCATCTGGAGGGCTTGTGAAGCCAAAATTTTCTTGTACGCTCCGCGCCAACCGATGGTGGCGCCCCGCTTAGATAGTCTTGCTGCACTCACCCCCCCCCCCAATATTATTTTCGTTCCGCCGTGCCTGATGCATAGTTGAAGCGTCTCATTCAGTGAGGGGCAGATTTTCACTGACAGACAACAAACCCTTCTCACAGTTCGTATTTATTTTAGAAAAAAAAGTTTTTTGAGAGGGAAAAATAAAGTCCAAGAAAATGAAAACGCCAAAAATGTAGGTTCTGACACGGGGGGGGGGGGGGGTGATACTCGGAAGTCTTCAATGCCTGCACCCACCAAACAATAAAGCTGGGTCCGACCCAGCATACTTTGCCCCCCCCCCCCATCTAAAAAGCCTGGCGCCGCCCCTGGTAACAAAGGAAGTAGTGGGAACAAGCAAAGCCGACATTCATACTAACCAAAAATAACTCGGCTTAGGCAAGTCCGTGTTGGTAACTGCGGTACGAGAATCACTGTGCATTGCAGGGTGCACTACCACGCCTCTGGATCATCTGGATTATTATAGACCGTTTCCATGGCTATATTTTCCTATATAATATCGCATGCTACAAAATGGTAGTCCATGGTGATGATCTGTATTTTCATTCGGTTTCCACCTTTCCGGGCAATGTGCCTAATCCAGTGCTTAGCCACACGCTGGTGATATCATTTTGGAATTTACAGAACTGAGGAAATTTGGAATCTTTTAAAACTTGTTTAAATTTATAGGAATTCATTTTAAACTAAGAAAATTATAACCTGTGTGTAGGGATAGTAAGGGAAGGTAAAACACAACACATTTAATGTATTCTAGCGCATGGTTCAAGTAAAGAGTAACTGGTTTATCGGCTTGCTTGTTCCTGAAGTCAGAATTCTTTTTTAAAAAACTGTACCCCTAATGCTGCGTTCGCTTTCTTTTTCTCATTTTAAGAATGAACTATTTATTTCAATGTGGAATTTGTTGCGTAAGTTTGTTTTGTCCAAGGGGGGGGGGGGTATGCTGTGTTATGGCATCGCTAGACCTCAAAAAACCCTAATTGTAACGATTCCAAGCTACAAAGATAAGCTGTGATAAGAACTTTACTCAGAAGGTGCACTTAGTCTGCTACAGGTGGTAAAGCACAAAGGGAGAGCGTGCATGCCATTTGAGCATTGTCAACCTCTGTAAGTGCAAATTAGCCTAATTATGTAATTTTGTCACGTCTTGTTGCTAACAAAACGTCGCTATGCTTCCATATAGCATTTTCAACATTGATGAGCTATAATTTACTACAGAATGCGGAAACCGATAAAAACTTGATAACAAAGCTTAGCCTTTCACTGCAGAAACTCATTTTCAGTTTTCATTTCTGTTCCTTCCTTTGCCAGCATCTCTCATTAAGTAGCGATAAACAGTCTTGTTGAATATTTCAACAAACCAGAACTTTCGTTCTATGATTCAGTGCCGGAAGGAAATAGTACACGTTAGGCTACGTTTTTTTCCAGTCTGTGGGTAGTCTGACAGTGCCTGGCAATGCTGGACAGGGCCAGGTGTCGCCAGGATGACAGACCTGTGCTAATACTATACTTAGCCTACAAGGTTTAAAATTATGGACGACACAACCTTACATGACCTTTGGCCACCACTGACATTGTAACATTCTTTAACTTAAGGTAGAACATCTACATGCAAAGTAAGCGATCCCTCAAATTTATCCTTCTTGAGTTGTCATGTTGATGAGGTTTTTTTTTCAGTTTAGACTCTTCTACATCACATGACCTTTGACTAACACCAAAATCAGTTTACATCTTACAACGTAATGTAGAGGACCTACTTACTAAATGAAAGATCCTCAAAGTTTAACTTCCCGAAATATCACGCTTACGGGTTTTCACGAGATAAAACTGAAAGAATTATCAAGACTGGTGAGGTTTGCTATCTGTTGTAACTCACCCCTATCATTACTGCAAATAACACCCGCATCTTCCGTATGATCGCAATTGTGTGAACCCCAACCTGGGTAGCTACACTGCTGCAAAATGTTTTCAGACCCACTGCAGTTGACGTTATCTAACCAGATAGTTCCGTTTCCTTTACCAAAGGCACCATGATAAACTGCTGTTCCGTTGTTGTCAAATCCTAACTGACGACAAACAACAGTAGCGTCATCGTCATCCCACAGGTCGTCACAAATTGTGCCCCACTGACCATCGTAGTACACTTCGACTCTGCCTTCGAAGGGTACAGTTCTTCCCACAAGCCTAATGTCTGACGAAAAACAAAAAGCTATTGCTACACATGTAAAGTCTTTGTCAACAGGTAAAATTATAACAATTGTAGATCTTAATATTCTCAGTTCTATCAGAATCTATATTCAACTACATTGAGCAACATAAACAAATTAATTAATTGTGCCAATGCAAAATAATGTAGCGCGGACTTTCATTACAAAACATGAAATCTACTCGGTAACACTGAACATTCTGTTTTTTTTTTACCTCGCACTTTAAATCAATCATTCCAAACAAAGTTAATAATTCTTAGGAATCTCTGTTTAGGCTTATATAAGTCAGAGAAATATATCATATTAGTTATTAGTGTTTTTTGACTAATTTGTGTTGAATGAGCAACTTAGACGTACTCCTTATACTATCCATCTGCACTGAGTACAAAATTTAACTTTCGGTAAAAATCTGAATCATCGTTATCTAAAAATATTTCCTTAAAGATACATCATCAGAAATATTTATTATTAGTACCGTAAACGGAGAAAAACACTAGAGCCTTCTATTGACGTCTACTGAATATACTAGAGCCTTGCAGAGCCTTCCACTCCTTTGATGATTACAGCAGGAACTGATTTTGTCGTAATTCTAATTTTAGAGGTGTTCATATCTAGAGGATACATTGTTCCAAAGAAAAAGCTAGAATTTCTTATGCACTCAGAAAATACTCAAACGTTTATTAACGATCCATGTATAAATCGTCTGCTTTACCAAAGAGATGCAGAGATAGGATTTCAAAATGCTTTTAGGCCAACTTCACCCCTAAATCAACTCGACAACCCAACCAACTCGCCTTTAGGAAGTTAGGCCAAATCGGCCCCAAGCCAACTCAGCCTTAAGTAAGAATTCCCTGATTAAGATATTTTCCATGGCAAGCTATTAGAGGGCAATTGTCTACTCAAAATACCTTCATCAATGGTAGAAATACTTTTATTTTAAGATAAATCATTGGTAACATTACATATTGCCGTAATTATAAGAGGTGGGCCTAGATTTCAAACTTGCTCCGAGTGACAGAATATGAAGAGGAATTGGAGGCAAACGGAATTGGGAATGCACCCTTTACGAAATGTTATACACGCAAGACAACAAAATGGCAATGTGTGTAAAAATTTGAACTCTACACAGAAACATTGGAAAAAAGTTAAAAACTAGGTAAAATTCAAATTAGACCAACAAAAAACCATGCGTGAAGAGGTAATATGAAGCAAGTCACTTTTTAAAATGAGACTGGAACTCAAATACTTCTGTCATGATGTTTCATGTTGGGCCATCTAGAACGTTGTGTCTGCTAAAGCCGACGTAATACTTCAGTATCACCCAGATTTGCAAGAAGCTTAATGTTACAAGGGAGCGAGTGCTGTAGTCCAGCCACTGGCAAGACTAGAGATAAGTACACACTATTGTGATCGCAGGCACAACGATAGCTTCACATTAGAACATTTTGTATTACTTAAGGATAGGGGTTAAAATAATAAGCTGTTCGGACTTTACATCTCATTCTTCTGAATTTTTCCCTGTTACTGGGTTGTGTATTATACCGAGCCGTAACAGTACCTACAAATAATGAAGTGTAGTAAATTTAAATATGTAAGCCACTCTAGTCTCTACTGAATTCTCTGCAATTGGTAGATACGAATGCGGTAACATTTATTACTTTGAGCTTCAATTTGACAAACAGTTACAGCATGATCTTCAGAAAGAGTTAGGCTATCTACAGTCTAGAAGCTAAGGTCATATTAATTCCCTAGAAAACCTTCTGCTGGCACACGACTTGTAACTCGGGTTAAAAAACACACCGGGAGAGTTTTCGTAGTTGAGTAGGGCAACAACAGAATTATGCTTACCAAAGAATTCTTCAGCATTTTCGTGTTCAAAATTGAAGCCGATATGGAGGCACAGACAAGATGTTCTGAGGTGTTTCGTACCACTGACAACTTTTACATGCATTTCTACTTTATTATAAGTATAATGGTCATGGGCGTAAATCCGGGGTGGGGGGGGGTGGGGGATATATCCCCCCCAACATTTGACTAGGGGGGATGGCCCATGTTATCATCCCCCCAATGTTTCAGTCTAAAAGTATATTTTATTCTTCATTTTCGTAAGAATTTTTTTCAATCTCGCTTCAATTTCTGTCACAAATGTTTCTCAAACTATCAGAATTTTAGCAAATCGTTGGCAATCTATCAAAATTTTCGCCCGCTCCGCACGCTTCCAACCTTACGTCAGTGTTACTCATATTATCAATATCTTCCGATAGCAACTTTTGGAGAAGCACAGCAGCAAAATGTTGAAAGTATACGAATTAATAGGTACAAGACTGGCTTATGGCAGTGGCATGTAGGTTTGTTGGGCAATTAAAAGTGTCTCGATGTAGAGTCTGAATGCAGGTTTTGTAATGGAAATATTATTCGTCACTGTTTACACTCCATGTCATGACCATTATTGAGGTAATAATACACGAAACTGTTCTGATCACGGCACTTTCCGAAGAACAGAGATACATCTCCAAACATATGTGGGGACCTCGCATCAATGTGGGATCTTTCAGTCTAATATGTAGCATGGTGTAGAAGGTTGAAAGTACGTATCTGCCGTTATGCATTTTTCCAAAAATTTTTACCAGAGCTTCGCCAGTTCGCGCTGAGCCATTATCGGGATAGATGGTGATTGTTAATACATTTATGACGAAAACAGCACTCTGTAACGCTCTTATTAGTCCTTCACCCCTTTTGCTACACCTATCAGAGAGGTCTAATATGACCTCCCTGCACCTATACTCTCCCTCCCTCTCATTTTCCATTGCTGGCAGCTGTTCGTCCGGATTTTAGTTCAAAAGTAGTAAAAATACAATAGTTGTAAAGTGTTTGGCGGCGTACTCTATTATCATTTGGACGTCAGGTAGAATACGCATTATGTCATTGCCGCCCCCCCCCCCGCCCCAATTATTATGATTAATGCAGAGTTTCCAGCAGGTCCTATTCAGGTATCTGCTAGCCTTAGATGCCCTTTCATAATGCACAATGAAGGAAAGGACATATATCGTAATATAACTCAAGAATGTTTCTGTAGACTCCACGCACACATTTTTGTGTAAAAACTTTCCCGAAATAGAAGGCAGTAAAATAGAAAGAAGGGAGGGGGCTTCAGGAGATTTGTTGACAACGTATCTGTCTCTTAATAGACAACATATTCTCTTTTACCTAACCAAAAATTAGCATTCACTAAATTATGGACATTTTCCGGCCAATGATCAGTTCCAAAATCATCCCAAAGATAGCACCATTTTACATCTAAAAGGCCTTAAATTAATAAAAAAAAATTCTTAGAGGGGAGGGGGAACCTCTTCCCCAGGACGACACGTTTATGTAGTGACAAACGAAAGATCAAAACTGCTGCATACAAATGCAGGAACGCATGAAAAATAAAAGTGTAATTTACGCAGACTTGGGGGAACTGAGGTATTATTACAGCATCTATGGTGCCCCCAATCACAAAAAAACCTGGCCACGCCACTGATCTCAAGTCAACTTGCAGGTCTTGTAATGATCTCCGAATTCAAAATCCAGTTGTCTTGGATGACCCTATATGTTGATCCCTGCATTTTTAAGCTTAACAGGACATTGTTGCTCTTGTACAATTTCAATCCGGTGCAGCTTATCGACGAGTTTTGTGCTCAAAATAGCAGTTCCTAAATGAATGAATATACCAATAGCCTACCAAAGAACATTACCACTGAAATTAGCCTCTTAAAAAAGTCTTCCTGGCACTTCTGAGACATTAAAACCCAGGAGCTTCCGGCGGCTTCGCCCCCTGGACCCCCACAGGGGCTTTGCCCCTGGACCCCACCAGGGGCCCTACGGCGGGCACCTGGACCCCACCTGTCATGGGCTCGCGCTTCGCGCTCGCCGTGCACGCTTCGCGTGCACATGTTCCACTTTTGCGATAGTTCACCCCATCCCCCCCCCAAAGTTGAAAAGAAATCTGCGCCCCTGATAATGGTCGTAAGTGTAGCTCCAGGGTTTGGACATGAGAAACATATTCGTGAAGGGAAAAGAATAAATAATAACACCGAAAATGCAGCCATGGCAGACTGTGGCTGATCTCGGATTTTTTTTAAACAGCAGGGCAACGATTCCTTACGAAGCAAGCTGAACTGGACCAAAGTCCACTTCATTTTCACCAATACGTAGATCAGGTCCAAAGATTTCACATCTCATGAAGCAATAATGCTCAAACAAAATGTTTTCTGCACCTCTTGAGGTAAATGCATGAGTTGCAAACGAAATCTTATACTGTCTTTATTCGCTTGTGGTATATAACAGACATTTTTAACTTGTTGTTAGGAATGAGGTACATGTTGATGCAAGAAGAATTACCATAATCATTTTGATGTTCCGTGTTCCTGTTTATTTTGGGTAAGCTCATATCAACACGACTAAACCGTAGCACACAAACACACACTTATTATTAAGAAGTTGTGAAGTATATCGAAATAATTGTGACCTACTGCTGAAGTGGTAGGTCTATTCTTCTTTGTTAATTTTATGTAACCTTGACGGTGAAATTATCATAGCAATCTCATATTATCAGACAGAAAAAATAACGTAAAATTACTCTCATGTTTCAAAGTCTTACCTCCTATTTTTTGACATTCACAACCGTTGATATTGTACACACATAGCACCACGGAGAGCTGCACAACAGCAATGAAGTTCATTATGTCAAAATTACAAAATATTGCAGGCATCAACGTGGCAAATAATCTGTTCAGAGAAGGAATCGCAAAGCCTATTATTAACCTACAGGAGCACGCATACTTTCTACTACACAGAATTTGATTGCGCTTGGAGGGAAACTTGTGAAATTATGTCACGGTGTTTTACATAATAAAGTCACATAAACTGTTATGTTTTGGCACAAACCACGAGGCTCGTTGAATGTATAGTATGTACAGTATATGAGCCTAAAAGGCAGATAAGCCCAGTTCAAAAACGATTTCAAACGTTTGCTTGCATAGATTACAAAACATCAACACCGGCGAATTCATGACTGTACAGAATGGAGAATCTCCCTCTCTACGTTTCCCCATGCACCATACCTTAGCCTTTTTCACTATTAAAAGTTGGGTAATTTTAGTTGGATATTGTGTTTATGAACAATAATGGGCGTTTCTTTAACCAACATGAGGCTTCTTAAGAGAAATACAACAAAAAGGAATCGACCGGTTATGAGTAAACGTTTCCCCCAATGTTGGGAAGTGTTCCCTCTCAAATGTTGGGCACCCCGCATGTGATAAAAGTAGTGTACATGAAAAAGGTACCTACGAATGTACGCGTCATTCGTTTGCAGTCATAGCTACAATCCTGGACAAAATTATTGGGACATTTTCGGACTTGTTAGATATTTTCAACATGTCTTCCCCTCCACCCCTTAATCAATGTTGAGAAAACGAAGGGCCCTCTATTTTATTCAGCTCCAGCTTTCACTCACCTTCAAAGCCAACATTGAGGTAGGGTGCGGGGATTTGTCCCGGATAATTTTGTCCAGGATTGTAGCTCATCAAACGACTACACGATCGATAATGTAGTCTCAGATTACATTGACTTATGGTGGTTTGAGGGTTTTAGATTGTGTTTGAAGGTAAATATGAGCACAGGGTATTTTTTGCAGCACATAATGCTTATATCGAACTTACAATTAAACCGTTTAAAGAATAACTTGGTGCTGCAAGGAAGTCGAGGCCCAAATCCTTATAGCCTCACTCAGGCTAGTGTGCTACGGTAGGCTACATTAACTTGTGGATGTGAGCTCAGTTAGCCTGTACTAGGTTAGCTAAAAGATGTGGGCTTAGACTTTCTAGCAGCATCAAGTTTTTCCCTAATCGTTTTGATTATACGTTCCATTCAAGCATTGAATACTGCACCAGATACGTTGTGCTCGTGTTTACTTCATCACAATCGTCGCGTCTCTAATCCTCCATTATTCATGATAATCTGAGATTTATGCAATGTAATATGGGATGCCCACATGAAGGACTCTATTTCCCCTAAATTTATATATTGGGTATCAGACTGCCAAACGAACTTTAACAATCAACCAACGGTTGGTTAAAACACTGCATTTAAACTATACTCCAATTTTGGGTAAAACGTTTACCCAGTCACTGCTGGACAAAGTATTTATTATCCAATTTTGGGTAAATACTTTAACCAACTTCTGGGTAAATGCATTATCCAATAGCTATTGGGTTAACTTTACCCAATTTCTGATCGTACACATAGGTACCCAGTGTTGGTTAAAAGTTGGTTAATTTTTTTACCCAACTTTTTAAGAGTGTTGTAAAGTATATGCCAAGGAGCTAGACGCACCATCAATATAAAGGCAGATTTTTCAAAAGAATAAACAATCAGTCTTACTTGACTTTTAAATATCAGTCAGCATAAATTTATAAACCTCCCCTCATTCTCCTGACAAGCACCCATGATGGTGCCTATAACAGTATTCATAAAATAGGTAATTCATTGAGTTATTTCCCATAAATATGACAATTCGATAATAAACTGTCACTTGGGTAAATAAACACACAGGGATTGCAAATCTGAGGAATCTTTTTTTCAAATCGGGGTGATTAATCAATTTGCTCTATAATGAAAAAAGACAAGAAGTAAGCTAAATGTTTTTAGTCAGTATTCACCTCAACCATTGAGTTGTTTTCCGAATAACAAATCCCTGCTTTGGCACTTCCATAAACGTATGCGTGGTATCAAGGAGTTGTCAGTCGAAGAAAAACTCCCTAGTGGTAGTTATATCTTCTGGAATAGTTTCGAGCAGTGTCTTTCACGGTAACCTTTACTCATTTGGTAGTAATTAAAAAAGTTGGAACTTTGATGTTTGATTTAAACAACCGTGTAGCCTTACTTCCTGTCCAGTGATAATCAGTACGTAAGAAACCGCACTGTAAAACGAAAAACTGCACCTATTTTCTTGTGTAATCACAGAAGGTCTAAAAGCAAAAAAAAAACCCAAACTTACCGACTGTCTTCGAGTATATCTATCAAATTCTACAAGAAACCTTGAACAAGTTGCAATAATTCTTTGTTGATCTTTGAAGATTTATTTGATAGACTAGTAAAACCTTCTGTAACCCCTAATTCATCTGCGTAAACCTTCTTACCTACAACTACCATGGTACCGTTAGTGAGATTTAAGTGGTATGGCTACAATTTTCCCTTGTTATAACTTGACACGTAGTGCGGAACCAAGACCGGAAATTTGTGTATTCAATAAAAGTACTATACCGTACTGTCTTCCTACTTCCTGGTTGTCAAGAATAACAAAAACTTGAATCCACTTTCCCCTCTACCTTGCCAAGTTAAATTGACTTAATTTATTATTCCTCATCCTGAATATATTCTCATTCAGAACTTATACAAATCAACCGTATAGGAGTGGGTGATCCGTACAGTGGGTAATATACATGGTTTCGAATACACCCCGTCTGCCCGATGAAATAGTCACTTTCCTAGGGGAATTGCTAAGCGTTCTGCACGACAAACTCAAGAGAGCAAGGCTATGCGACTTTATTAGATGAGATGACTCCCACCTTCATTTTAATATAAAACTGTGCAGTTTTCGTAAAGGTTTCTTGGTAAGGGGGAAATACCTTATGTTATTTAGCTATATGGTACGAAACTATGGAAGGAACTGCATGGCAGCAAATGGTTTAGGTTCTTATAATTGAAGAAACTGTTTTATGAGAGCAAAACCAGGTGAACTGTTGGGACAAATGGTCTCCGTCGTCGACCACATGCGAGGGGCGAGGGAGGCTTTTCCCCTGACCCACTTGACACAGCCCCTTGTTGATCCTAATAATATGGATCGTTATGAGCGGATTCAGTTGTCAGGGGGCAAATTGAAAAAAAAAGAGATACTAAATTTGAACTGTGGCTGGAAAATATTTCTTTAAGCTAAACTCTCAACTTAGTTAATGTTTTTAAACTAGGGACAACCTGAAGTCAGTCAACAAGTCAGGTAAAATTCCATATTTAGTGCGCCATAGAGTTTGTGACTTAGCTCGGTTCTCAGATGGGCAGGAAAGAGGATTAACTGTTTAATTTCAAGATTTTGTTTCAAGACTGAAAGGACGATCAGACTCCCATCAATTGGGCGGAACCGGGGCCTATCATTTCCTTATATGAACTTCCACTACCTGTTTTATTTTATGACAGCTTGAGTGGTATAATCTTGTGAGCGTATGCAAACATTACCATTCTTCTTCCTCTCCACTTACAAGACAAACCCTCTGCAGTACCAAAGGGACCAGCCGTTATAGTGGCTAACCTAATACAAAATGGTCCAAGGGTGGCTTTTGTAAAGTTTGGTGCGCATTTAAGGCTAATAGATAATTAGAAGGTAGTCAAATGTTTCATGTTTGATTTATTCCAACATTTTCGTAAATATCACATAGCGTGCAGGGGCTTCATCCTTGTCCCCACTGATCTCTATATATTAGTGGGAAGCGCATTGCCTATTCGATCCCGTACAACCACCCGAAGCTACGCCCTGGCAGGGATACCACTCCCATTTTTAGACGGCCTGAAACAGAGCATTGCGTACTAGTTTACAGTTTGATGCTTTCGGATACCAAAGCATTCGCGTAGGTAGGGAAATTGGACGGGAGGGAGAGGGACGTTTATACGGTTAGTTTGGGGAATTTTTTTTTTAAATTGCAAGCATTAAAATGAAGAACTTAGCTATCTTTAAACGGCAGTGAAAAGGTATCACACAGTGAACAGAAATCATATCCTTCGGAAATGTGGGTCGATGTCTCCACATCAAACGGGAAACCAATTGATAAGACTACGGAAGCGTTCTGCCGGCCTCCCTTCTTAAATGTAGAACATAACTGAAACGGGAAACATGGGGATATGGATAGAGTCATAGGCAAGATATGCAATCTGATTGTTTGATGGGCAAGGTGGTGATACCTGTACCAAGTAACTGTAGCCTAACCGGCATACTAGGTAGAGGCCCCATCTTAGAATGAACATACCAGCATGGGGGGTCAACATGGATTATTTGCGGGCATTATGAGCTTCAGTCATCCATGGGCAAGAGCTAGAATCTACAGTTGTACTAGTACGGTATTTTGATAGTCTTGTTTAAGCAGATGGTCTTAGGTAAAGCGGCAGGGTACGAAGGGGCTCGTGTAGCCTTATGAGTCGTGCATCATGCTCACTGGACAACTTTGGCTATGTTATGGTGGTGTAGTGATCGATTCCTGTCCTGTTATGATCCCCGTGAACGGAACCGTGCCTGGGCATTAAGCATGTTTAGAAGACCATACATTTTTAGCATTTCGTATTTTGGAAAGAACAGCAAATATTCATCAAGCTGCAGACAATATGCGTGATTTCTAATTAGGATTCATGTAAAACGCTGGTCCATAAAGAATCGCCCACATGTAGGTTGAAGTAGATGGTAGTGGTTTAACTCGACGGATGGGCCCTAGAAATATCCATAAGTAGGTAACATGCCCTGGCTAACACACTGGCTTTATTGAAATCTTGTATGCACGAATCAGTGGGCCAATATAGGTCAACCAACCTACGTGGGACAGAAAATTTTGATGCCCATCTCCCCGGCCCATCATCATCAGAACATAGCCCGCATCTGGGAATGCCACTTGCATGTTATGGTGGGGTGGACGGACAAGGGGTTGAAGAGGAAAAGTATTTACAGCTTTTACGATCATTTTTCTTATCTCAAAACCATTCTGGGGTGGAATTCAAGGGACGGGACCCCTCTTCTTCCAAGAAGAATTTAAGTAAGGTCCAGGTACCGGCATGGGCTGAAGATTAAGTTGTGACGTCTGTAAATAGCCCAATGGGCCACAGGTCGATGTAAAGGCAGTCACCCAATTGAATGCAAAACACAACAGCACCTTACTGTGACTTCAAACTCAACTCTTTCTATGATATGTGTAATGAGAAGTTTAATATTGTACATAGTATCGCACTATCGTATCGACGAAAGACGCAATTTTGCAAATGGCAAGATGGCTGACAGGTGGCTTCACAATTCGTGCTACAAGCGCTCTCTAGTTATGTATACAGGCTTTCCGTCTCCTTAATCTCGGATTTAGGATTCTTCATCAAAAAGAAAGCACTAACACAGCTTTTGTGTATTTTGAAGGACGGGGAAATTACATAAAACGATTTTGTGTACAGTTCAGCATTTCGCAGCCTTGGACACCTATCAAGGCTTTCCGCCTCCGTTAATCGCGGGTTTAGTATCCGTCATCAAAAAAAAAAAAAGCATTTATACAGCTTTTTGTATAAACAGTTTAACACCTAAAAGTGATGTTGTGCACAGTTCAATTTTACAGTGCTTTTAGTTCGTTTCTTTTCATTCATATGGTACTATGTTATAGACATGGGGAGGGGGGGCGTTTGTCTATCTGCATTAGGTGTTATGGGGCATCAGCTAGAAAGGTCTTCCCCCACTGCTAAGGAACGGTTGGCCTCCAAAATCCACTTTCAGATTATGTAGGACAGGATTCCAGTGTTGAGAGAACCGTCTCCCTGCCTAGGCAAACTGTAAATTTCTCCAAATCCCTGCCATTTAGGGAATATGTGAGGCTGGGAGAGGCTGACTTACTTTCATCTACCCCCTCAAAAATGATAACTTTCGGCTAAACCATCGATGTGGAAAATCCTTTAGTTCCCCCAAAAGTGTATGTCTCCCTCTTCATCAGCACAACGTTTATCGTTTTCTTGTTTTGCTGGACCACCCACAACGAAAGAGCAGAGACTTCCGATTGAAGCACTTGGAATACTTCAACTATTCTTAATGAGCTATTGTTGTCTTTATACTTGTTCTCCGATATTTACTACTTGGTCGTTATTACGCAGTATCAATTTACCATATTAAACCGACAAAAATAAAATCTCGCTGACATTAATGGAAATCAGAAGTTTCGAAACAAATTATGGTAACATAAATAAAACATAATTATTAGGAATAGACAAGTTTTAATTCTCTCCTACGAACGAATCCCCCCCCCCCCGATAAGGATTGTATGATTGACACAAATCCAATTTTCGGTCAACCTTACAATGTACTTCGGTTCACGTAGCTTCATGTGCTTGCATGTATCGATGTGTGCAAGCCGCAATAGACCTATAATTATTTACAAAAATCTATTAAGAGCACACTTAGCAGGGCATATGAAAACACATAAGCAAAAAAGTGTGGTCATGAGTGGTAACACATGTGGTAATGGAATCAAGCTCAGACACAGGACCACGCTTTTCCCTGCATTATTGTCACAGATGAAATTTGGTCAAAGTGGGGAAAGGTGTGTCAAGTTGACACATGTGGCCAAATAGGACAAAATGTGACAAATAATGCTAGAGAGGTTAATAAAATTATCGAGTTTTTTTACCTAGCACCACGCCTATCTACACATTTCTACACATTACCTACTTTACCCCAGATTGTTGCATGTTACCTGTGTCAAATCGTGTTTTGGGGTTATCACATACTACCTCATGTCCAGCCTGTGGTAATGCAGGTCAATGCATGACACTTTAGAAATGGGTTTCAATTGTTTATCAAAGACACGCATTGCCATGCAAAAAATTACAGAAACCTAACAACTCTTCACACCCTACCACAGTTCTTCACAGTATCTCACTTGTGGCATTGGAACTTTTGCCACAGAATTTTTTGTAAGGGGTATGGAGCTAGCTCCATGGTCGTACAAAGTGAAACAGAAAGTAAATCAAAATAAAAATTTCACAAACCTTTCTTCGTACTCTTCAACTTTGGCACATCGTTAGTTCTAAAAGGAAGTACGTTCGGGCTTGACTGAAACTCAGTTATGAAACAGACAGTTCCTACCACCTTTAGATTCTTTTACTAAGTGCGCAAATTTTATATTATTTCGCAAGGTACTCTCCGGTAAACCTCAGATATGGCAAGGTGATAGAAGAAAACATATTTAAACTTTACCATGGTTGGCATTTGCCCAACTTGAGGTTTCAATACAAGCTTTCCCTTCACAAAAGTTTTGCTGTTTAACATGTGCGTCATATTTATAATATATACAATATTGTTGTGCAGTATTAGAACATGAATCATTCCATTACTTAAACTTATATTTAATTAATTAAAAAGGGTAGGCGTTCGCATTATCTGATATCACGTAGGCAGTCCCGTGTTTCAACATTTTTTTAAAAAATATTTTTTCTGCGTTCTTAACGGTCAAACGTCTTATAATTAGACAAGTAATATCTCTGTGCTGTTGGATGAGATTAAAGACCGCAGATACTTTGTAGTACTGCTCTGTTAGGTTTCTAAAACCTTTAACTAGACATGTTTCTGCTCTTGGTTTTAGATGTTGAGCTTCATCAGTCGTCGGACTTTTCAGTTTGACCTGGTCTTTATTTAAAAATAAGAAATTTTTCAAAGTTATGCTCTTTCAGAGCGCCTCGAGAAGAGCATCGAGATAGCATTCGTCTTCGTCCTCGTCACTTTTCAGTCTAGAATTACCTAGATAATCTTTTAAGTTGGGTGCCCTCTCAAAGGCTAGGAACGGTAGCTTCCGAAAGATTTGACACAGATTCGGGTCTTCCGATATCAAGTGCCAGTGTCTTAGCAGGCTTTCTTTTATCTCTTTGGTTTTCAAATGGGGTGCATATTTTATTTTGAAAACTAGTGCAGTTTTATTTTCACGTGGTTTGGGCAAAAGAAGATTTGATCCTTCTTTAAAATTAATGCCTTTTATGGCCTGATAAAATTCTTTGCCCGTGTATTTACGTGCATTGAGCTTGAGTTTCTTTGAAAGCGTCCCTTTTGGTGACGAAGTCGTTCTCATTGTTTGACAATCTCACATATCTTAAAACGTCTCCTTTTATAAAGTCTTTAAAGGTTGAAGGTGGATGGGCAGAAGACTGAAGTCCTATCAAAATACTGATAGGTGTCTGTAGGCTTTGTATAGACTTTGGTGTCCAGCCGAACGTGGGTTTCAAAGTTCTTGCCTTTGAAAATAGTGAAGTCTAGATATGTGACTGACTCGTGAGACGCTTCCATCGTGAATTTAATATGCTCGTGAATTTTATTCATATTTTCCACTAGTGAGCAAAGTTCCGAAATGTTGCCTTTGTAGAGCAACAAAATGTAATCTCGATAACCAAACCAGCGAATGATTCTAGGATCAGTCGGTATATTGCTTTTTTCAAGTTTATACATAAAAATATCGCATATTTCTGGCGAGGCTTGCCTGCCCATTGCACAACCGATTTTTTGTTGATAAAATTTTCAGTTCAACTCAGAAAACAATTTCTTTCCAAAATGAGTTTAAGGAGGTTGCGTAGTGAGGCAGTTGAGATTTTTGCTTGCGTTCTCGTATGCTTTGCAGACATTTATTGACTCCTCTTGGGTAGTATTAGTATACATAGAAACCACGTCTAGTGTTGCAATAAGTACGTTTCTGGGTAGCCGAGTAGCTTCCACAAGACTGATGATGTGATTTGTGTCTTTCACATAAGCCTCTTGTTGTTTCACGATTGAAAGCAAAAAATAATCCACAAATTCTGAGATTTGTTCAGTCGGTGATCCATTGCCGCTTAATATGGGCCTACCGATAAATTTCGTGTTTATCGGGGTGTCTTAATTGTTGACCTTAGGCAGGATGTAGATAACCGGTGTCCGAATTTGGTGATCATTCGGGATCAAATACTTAAAGGTGGTTTCTTCGATTTCCTTCTTGAGCCACATACTTTTAAGCTGTCCTGCAACTATATCCCTTACAAAAAATTGTGTGGCAAAAGTTCCAATACCACACGTGAAATACTGTGTCGAACTGTGCAAAACTATGATACGGTGTGGAGAGGCGTGAAATTTCTGTGAATTTTTGCGTGACAATGTGTGTCATCAATAAACAGTTGGCACTCTTTTCCAAAGTGCCATGCATTGACCAGCATTTTCAGTTTGGACATGGGGCAATGTGTGGAAAACCGAAAATCACGCTTTGACACACGTAACAGGAGGCAAACTGGGTAAAGCAGGCAAAGTGTGGAGATGTGTGGAGAAGTGTGGTGCTGAGTAAAGTAAATTCAATAGTTCGATTTCGTTCACTGGCCTTGTTTGGCACACTTTGTCCTGGTTTGCCACATGTGTCAACTTGACACAGCTTTCCCCACTTTGATCCAGATTTCAAGGTGTGACAATCATGCAGGGAAAAGCGTGGTTCTGTGTGTGAGATTGGTTCCAATACCACATGTGTCACCATGCATAACCACACTTGACTACGTGTGTTCACATGTGGCATGCCACACTTTTTTTGTTAGAGGTTTCGTTTCTTTTGTTATTTTCTGGTCTAGATTATGGTAATGCACCGAATTCAACTGTCGGCTGATTTCGTTGACATAATCGGAGAGGTTAATCACGGCGTTACATCTTCCCTTGTCAAAGGGTTTTAGGACCACGGAACAGTCATTTTTAAGGGACTGTAACGCGGCAATTTTTCTGCTTTGGAGGTATTGCTTGATGCATTAAGTATTGGCATTTTGGCCAGTTCCACCTTTGTGGCTTCGAGCTAATCTTCCAAGTTTTTGCTATAAGTTACAGTAGGAAACCAATTGGATTTCAAACGGAACTTTGATAGCTTACTTGCGTGCTTCCCGTGCATAGTATATTGTATCCTCATTCTTCTAACTAGACCTTTTAGGGCTCTGAGGATATTCTGGTTGTTTTAGTAGGTGTAGCTATAAACTTTAAGCGCCTACCAAAAGCTATTTTTCTATAACCGACAGAGATCTGTCGGAGAGGTTTTTGATGAAGTGCTCGGTTTGTTCTGCCTTTAGACTAATTCGGGCAGTTTTTATATGGCCTTTAATGGCTGCACACCTCCTTTCAAACTTTTGTGACTTTGCACAAAGTTTTTCCCTTTTTAAATTCGGAAAATCTCCTCCTTTTTGTGGAAGAAGAAATTCTTGATTTAGTATCCCGTTCTTTCATTCTAACACTCTTGAGACGGATTATGCTTTAAGCAAGTCGAACAGGATAATTGTAGAAACTTCTGCCCAAGTAATATGTTACTAATTTGTCTCTTTTAAGAGTTCTGTTTCAAGAGAACCTCTTAGGGAGTTCTTGGGGATCCTTCTCTTTGAAAGGCTAACTCAGAACTGAGAGGTAACAGTATAGTCCGGCTCTATTAAAGGTCGTGTGACATGCCACCCAACAGAGCTGTTTCACTGATCGGTTAAAGAACTAAGTCCTCCAATGAAAGATCCGTTGGAATTATTTCAATAATCTTTTACCGTTCTCAAAATATACGTCTTCAAATTTCGATGGTTTCTGAAGAACTCATTGCCTGTGCAAAAATAATGATGTGGAGTGGTGCACAGTGTTAAATTTTTTTTTGTTAACCATATATAAATTATCTCTTAACTACTGATCAGATAGATTACAGTTCTTTGGGTGATATCAATGTTTCCAAAGGCAAGAAGTTTAACTTTCATAATAAACCCCTCTGAGGATATCAATGCTACCAGTGTCCTTGAAATTAAGGTTGAAAAATCAAAGGGTAACATGAGCCATATATGGTATGTCCATCTTTCGATGTCACATATACGTGCATATTTAGCTCATGTTTATCCATAATACAAGTGTGAAATTGAAATGACCCTGTAAAATGGTCAATATTTGATGGATTTTAATGGGCATTACGGCTATTTTCTGGATATTTAATGCTTTTCACATCAAATATCCAACTAATGTTATTTTTATGTCACACGACCCTTAAGCCTTTGCGGCCAGAGTGAAACGGTATTCCCGCGTGAACCAATCGGAGAAAGGCAACAGGTGCAGCCGGTGCGTTTTGCCACACGTTCAGACTTTTAAATTTCAAAATTTTGAATTTTGAAGGTAGGAGGAAAGCGACCAATCAGAACGGAGTAGTGTTACACAGGGCGGAGGTTACGTTTATGAGCCTAGAAGGGAATTAGTGTACAAGGAACTCGGGGGAGCCTGGACGGGCAGGGTTGCAAAGTAACTGTACACTTTTAGTGGAGCGAAGAGACTTAGGCGGGGAGGTACTGTTTTTAGGTTGCGGAAGGGGTACCTGTAGGCCGCTAAGTTCATCCTCCTTTTACTCTTTTTAAAGAGAGAGGGAAGTGAGGCTGAGTTATATCCCGTATCTAAAGGGAACAATTAGGTCAAGTATCTTTGTACTATGGGTGTAGAAACGGACCGCAATAGATTGTTTAGTGTATCGCTAAGTTAGGTCTTTCAAAGATCCTAACATGAAGGTGATTTCTAAGAGGCCCCATCTTTCCGTGATAAAAGATTCCTTATTCTCGATTTTTAATTATCGAGATAAGTTTTTGTAGAAGCCTCGACAGACAGGCAGAAACGGAGAGAGAACAATAAAAGCAGTGTAAGACCTTTCGAGGCTGAGGAACAAAGATAGCAGGGTTAGCTTGTTAAAACGCTTTGAGCCCTGCTGGGAGGAATGTCAAACCGAAAAGGTAGTAAAGCACCTGTAGATGGCGCTGTTGCTATACTGTTAGGGCATTCAGTTTGACTTGAGGTATTTTGATCTGACGTACTTGTTCCTAATTGATAGGCTTTGCCCCTCTGCTTTTAATAATTCCTTCCGGGAGTGTTTTAGGGTTTCTTTTTTGATGAAAAAAGTATCACCCCATAAGTGGGGATTTCTGATGTGTGATCAGAGTTCCCTTTGTAGGGATGGGGCGGATGATACTTTGTGGTGTCGGAGTTTTACTCCGCTTTGTTTTCGTCGGAGGGGCTTCATTCTTTTGAAAGTTAAGTCGTACGTAGCTAAAACTCTTGGAGCACGCAGAGTGGAACCCTTTAAGGGTCATCAAGACCTTAAGAAAGGCTGTCGCCTCAAAGAGAGGTGTCTTGGCACCTTAGAGGTGGCAATTGCCCTTTCAAGAGTTTTAAACTCCCGTTGCAGTTCTTGGACTACTTGTCCTTTTTTAAGAAGGGTTTCTCTTTGGAGGCGGATCTGCAGGTTGGTGGCCTCTTGAAGCTTAATGTGGTCGTCATTCTTGGTTTTCTTCTGGTGAGTTTCCTACCGACTCTCTAAGAAACCCACGTCCATCACAGTGTTTTCCTCTTCTAAAGAGGCAAACGAGTCTTTTTCTGGGAAGTCGGGTAGGGCCGACGTTAAAGTGGTTTCAAAAGCCATATCGGAATGAGCCCTCTCAATAAGAGACCGTCCTTTTTAAAGGAACACTAAGAAGCCGCAAGTATTGCCGCAAGTATTTTTTCAAGAAGTTTGTTTTTGGTAAACAAAACAGGTTCTTTATTCTGCATCAGCGGTCTTCAAATTCAGGAGTATATAACGAAACCTTTAAGCACCATGACTAATTAATTATCTCTATTGCAAAAATTTCGCACAATCTTTTGAAAAAAGGATAAATTAGTGGCATTTAATTTCCAAAGCTGAAGCACACTGTACGCATGGAGGAATGCGAATCAGCGGAAGTGCCCTCACTAACTTTGTTTTACTCGCTTAGAAGGCAGAGATGCTTTGTGCCTGAGGTTCAACTTACTTCACTTTCTATTGTAAGAGCGCAATACTGTAGTCAAGGTTAATGAAAAGATGATCGCTATTGCATTGCATGTTGTGATTGGAAAGCGTTACAGGAAGAAAATGTGGATGAGGTGAATGGCAAAAGTGACTCTAGTCATTTAAGATACTTAGGGACCTCCCGTTTTTTGTGTGGACGCTCTATCATGGAGTTACAACTTCGTGGCTTCACCAACTGAGACATGGAATCACTTAAGTGGTGTTCAAATATCTTATGAAATCCCCAAAACTCGCCTGGTTTGGGAGTCTATGAGCTCCGATACTTACCTCCTATTTATGTATAAACTTATTGCCTTGCAATACCCATCTGGCAAAACCAATGACACCGCGGGATTCCCTACCTAAAGAGGGCGCCCTATAACATAACTCTTTCGTCTGCATTTTTGCCGAAACAGGTTCGAAACTAGGACCCACGGACCCTACCCCCGGGAGGCTATGCCCCTAAAACCTAAGTAAAAATAAAGGGCGAGGACGCCCAGTCTCACCCAGAGAAGACTGTTCGGCGGAGACTCTCATCTAGAAAAGTCGGTGGAGGATGTCGTAGTCGGCAAAGGTCGTCGTCGTGAGGTGGACCAGAATTTCGGAAGTTGAGGAGGAGTCGTCAGAAACTACCCTGTCGACATCAACTGAGAAATTGGTAGACATCACTGCTTTTCAAGGCTTGTCGTAGAACGTTAAGGTCGAAGATGGCAAACGACGTCGCTTGTAGGAAATTCAGCCCTGATTGGTATATGGAGGATTGGTCAGTATTAGAAGACATTGGTAGGCGTGGCATGGTATGGTAGACGTGGCATAGGGCGTCGTGGTAGAAGGTCTGTCCGCCTCTGAGAGTGCTTTGTGATCTCGACAGAGTCCCGGGGCGGGAGGCGGGATGTAAATAGGGGGTAAGTATCGGAGCTCATAGACTCCCAAACCAGGCGAGTTTTGAGGAGTCTATTTCGCTCCTCATTACCTCTTATTTACATATGTATTCAGACTAGCACTGCGGAGCAGGTGGGAAGCCCGGACGACGGCGAAGATCCGAGGTTCCCGGAACGGATTTGGTGAAGGCGCCCTCGTTAGAGACTACGTCAGTCAGGTAACATGACACGAATGTTGAGGGTGCTTTCCATGCCGCCGCTTTAAAGATGTTGGGTGAGCTAATTCCATCGAACCAGGCTTTGGAGGAATCATGGGCCCGGAGGCGGTGTGCGTGGATCGTTTCGTTTGCCGTAGCATGGGGGGGGGGCGATCAGGTTGATGATCCATCTGGAATGTGTGTCCTTAGAGGCTGGATTTTATGGAGACCTAGGTAGCAGGAAGAGCCTCTCTTAAGTTCTGATAGCTTTGGTTTTTTCCAGGTACCATTTTAGGGCCATAACAGGGCAAACTTTCCTATCTTCCTGGATCGAGGAGGCGGAAGCAATGTACGGTAGGTAGATCTCGCCAGGTGTGAAAGAGGCTGTCTCGTTCTTAGTTAGGAAGTCCGGGAAGTTGAAATCGTCCTTATCGGCGGGAGGATCTGATTCCGGGTCCTGAGGGACCTGAGATGCTGGGAGATCCGAGGAGGGCAGAGCCGCTTCTGGCGATGCATTAGAACCCTGAGTGGTTTGCGGAGCAAGGCGTTCCGCGGTCTGTGACAGGAGGGAGACCAGTCGAGTGAGAGCTTCGGTCGAGAAGGCAGCCGGATCTGGTTGCTGACGTTTCTTGCGGTGATGGCGGCTCCTGTCTGAGCTGGAGGAAGAGGAAGAGTGAAGTGTCCTTCTCTTCTTCTTGGGCTTGGATATGTGACGGGAGCGACTTCTGTCTGTGATGCCCTCAAAGTCCCTGGTTAAATTCGAGTTTGCGTCCGAGGAAAACATCAATCGGTTAGTGTTTGATTCCCGGGATGGATGAACGGACGAATTCGTTTCAGGAAACGACGGGAGGACTGTGGGCTGCGTTGGGTCACCCGGTAAATTGTCCTGTTGACTGGTAGGGGTCGGGCTGGAAGCAGGTTTCCTAGGCTCTCTGGACTCTCTAGTTTCCCTGGCTTCCGTAGAATCTTGTCTCTGATTGCCAGCAAGGGCGGAACCAGGGCTTGAATCGTCCGTTTTGCTCGGTTGAGCTCCGAGTACCGGGAGGCTTGCCGCAGCAACACCTACGCCGGACTCAATTGATTGGTTTTCCGGTAGGCCTGACTGAGCAGGACCTGTGCCGGAGGACTTCTTTTGCTGAGAATTTTTTCGGGTATCTACTAAAAAAAATGCAATGATGTAGCTAAAGGGTATTAATAATTTAAAAACTTCCTTGATAATTAATATAAAGTTCTGATTTGAATTGCACGAGCACCTACATATTCCATATTAATTCTTTAGTGTGTGTTTTAATGGTTAAACTTATATTTTGATTATCAGTGAGGGGCCACTGGGACATACCCCACCCTCACTGATGTAGATTGTTTTCTACCCCAAATACGTAAATGTTTTAACACAAATTTTACTTCAAAGGTAGCATATGTGGCACCAGATTGCATTTAAGAACACCTTATTTTTAAAAAAAATTTCAAAGGGGAGGGGGAACCCCGTCCCCTTAGACCCTCCCCCAGGCCGGCGATCAACGACTCCCCCAAAATTAAAACCAATGAAGAAGGTAGAAACACGGCAAATTATTGTATGTAATTGTCATACGTTGTGATGACCGATACATGCCTATATGATGTGTACATTAACATGTAGAACGTGCGTGGAGCGAGCGGATATTTGGGGTTATATTTTTCGGGCAAGTCGTTCCAGCCCCCCAAATCAACTTGGGCTCCTACGCACATGGTTTAGTGTATGGACTGAAGTATTAAAATGACTTGGAGCGGATAATGTCGCATATTTTGAAGACTGTAAACTTTTAACATTGGCACTTATGAGGCTATGAAAAATGAATCTGTTACTATTTAATGTGGTCTCCGAGGGGAACGAACCCGCGGCCTACCGTTCAACGTACAATGTCCTACCAACTGGTCAACTTAATCCAAGTACCGAACGGGGCAGTTTTCCATAATGACGTCATATAGATGAGCCGCTAGTTTTGAGTCTATCCTGTTGGACCCTTTGTCCCCTAGTGCATCGGTGCCGTCCTGAGATGATATCTAAAAGAAGAATTAGGGGTTCCGTTGCTCCTTTGAGAAACTTTTGTATCATTAATGTGGCTTAATTGGATGCAAAATAGTGCTATCTTTGACATGGTTTCGAACTGATCATAAAATCTCATAAGTTAGTGAATGATTGGGCTGTAAGGGTAGGGTAAGAGATCTAAGTGGACGGGTTGAAACTCCTCCTACGAGTTTGTTAACGCTAAGTGGCTGTGATGGGAAATGGTGCTCTCTTTGGGAAGCGTTTGAACTGATTGTAGTTCAAGGCATTACAATTATGAAGTGATATATGCCGCCGGTGACACGACATCCCGCCAGTGCTGGTACCATCAGACCCTCATAGGCCTTCCTAAAAGTTCATATAGCATCTACTTCATTGCAGGTTTACTTCTATTACTGGGTTGGGTATGACTTTGACAGTTTTGTTAGCAGATTTACAGCAGCAAGAGTGGGTCTTTCGGTTAAAAGCAAAGACCTTAGTTTCCTTAGATTTATATTGGGGCACTCAGTGTCTCAGAATAAACAGATATAGGACTACCTAAAACTATTTGTTTCGAAAAACCATTATCGCAAAGGAGATCGACCAAAATAAAGTTCTCGTAGAAACAGAGCGTAAAAATGTATTTAAGAAAAACAAATTTTACCTTCACAAATTTTAAAGACATTGTGCGCTGCAAACAAATGCATATCGTAAAATTCGTGATTACAATAACTTCAAGTTTTCTTATAAATCATGAGAAATATATTACACCTGCAGTATCTAATGAACGATATAATTTTTGATTTCTAAATTTTGTAGTAAATTTATGCAAACTATATATAAACACGGTGTTGACAGTTTCGAGGAAACTTAAAGTGCAACCACTATCAGTCCGGGAGATTCTCCCGTTTGGGAGAAAACCAAAATTCTCCCAAACGGGGGAAAACTTATGCAAGACATTGTATAGGCTTGCCAGCCTAACGAAAATAAGGTTAAGCAAGAATGAAAACCAGTCAAAAACTCAAAAAACGGCGTGGTGAACTACCAATTAGGACGTGGCTTCTCTGTAGCTATGACAATAAACCTTCCGAATATACATTTAATTCCATAACATTAGACCGACAATTTTTGCAAGAGGGTTCCAAACCCATTCGCCATTGGCAATGTACACAAAAACGCGTGGGACTGTGGGTAAAGTAGACAAAAATGGAGGCGCCCATGACCAAATTCTCCGAATGGGGGAAATTCCTGAACTGACTATAGCAACGACGGCAACGCAACACATTCTCACTGTTTAAAAAGCTGTTATTCTGATTTTTATGGGTTGAATGATAATTAAAATGTGTATGAAAGGAGTTAGAGTTCTGTGAACGTTTTAATATTGATTTAAGAAAGACCGTGTGCGTATGCAGCACCTCGATGTGCTTTCCCTGCCTTCTATACCTGCTTAGGGAGGAGCGGCCGGTAACACCCTTTGCGATACTTGTAAATAAAATATGGTAACCAGTTCGGGAGATTCCCCCATTCGGGAGAATCTACTTTTCTCCCGATAGGGAGAAAAATTGGTTATGGGCGCCGCCATTTTGTCTATTTTACCCACAATCCCACACGTTTTTGTGTACATTGCCAATGGCGAATGGGTTTTGGAACCCCCTTGCAAAACTTTTCGGTCTAATGTAATGGAATTAAATATTTGGGAGGTTTATTGTCATAGCTACAGAAAAGCCACGTCCTAATCCGTGGTTCACTACGCCGTTTTTGAGTTTTTGAGTGGTTTTCATTCTTGCTTAACCTTGTTTTTGTTAGGGTAGCAAGCCTATACAATGTCTTACATAAGTTTTTCCCCGTTCGGGAGAACTTTGGTTTTCTCCAAAACGGGAGAATCTCCGGGACTGGTAACGTTCCTTCCGTACAAACCAACCCTGGTACTGTTAAAAGACTGAAATAACCTGACACCAATGCAAATCCTTCATAGGCAAATTAAAGCATGGGAAATTTTCAAAGAAGTTTTCATATGTTTCGCATGTTGCGACGACTAAATGAATGGTCCTGTTCATTGGGAAAGTGTAGTGACTACCCAAGAGCGTAAGAAAAGATGCTTTTATTATAGTTGCTGTTTTGTGATAGCAGAAAGAAAATGTACTGTTGCTTTCATAAGGTAATTTTACGAGCAGCACAGAAACCTTCTTTCCTTACCCAGCAGCCTTATTTTCTTATGTAACGTATTCTGGGTAGGAGAGGAAAAATTCAAACCATCGATGCACTACATTTAACTTATAACCTGTACGCAAGATAACACTCGAATAGAGCCGTACGTGAATCGTTTCCAAATTTTGGAATTAGATTAAAGTATAACGTGTAAAAGTTTTGCAGTCCCCCTTAGTTGCTGGTAATGTGTTCTCTTAACTTAAGAGTACTTGCAGATTTTTCCCAACAATCGCATGAAACTTTTCGTCCTTAAAGTGTAAAAATTTCTTTCCCATATCTATGTAAGTTAGAGTGTTTACCAGATGTCACATCTGAGATAGATTCGCGGCATTAGTGTAGGTAGTATCTGCGTAGCTGCAGTGTGTTGTTTCAGTATTGCGAAGCGTTTACCCAGCGATAAGAATCTTTCTGGTTATTAGCAATCTCGGTACTGTTTAGCATCACGTATAGGCAGCAGGTACATAAAAGCTTCCGTACAACCACCGCCCAAAGGCAGGCATTACTTGTATATAGTTAACAGTGTACATTCTCTTGAGGGCGCGGTGTCGCGTGATTTTGTTGTTTTCGTTCTGCTGAAGCTAGTCAAATTCCAAGCTCATTGTTAAATAAAGTAGAGACATGTAGCATACAATGTGTCGTCATAGGAAACCCGTCAAGTAAAGCTAGCCGTACACTACACGACTTAGCACACCGCAACCCAACTCGATCGTCGGTTCGCCAACAGTCGTGAGGTTTGTAAGAGTCTTAGACTGCGATTGTCAGTTTTAAGATCAGTTTTAAGTCGCGCCGACTTCAGTCGGGAAGAACCAACATGTTCGTTCTTCCCGACTGAAGTCGGCGCGACTTAAAACTGGTCCTAAAACTTCCAGTCGCAGTCGTAAACTCATGCACACTATACGACTGTTGGAGATCCGACGATCGAGTTGAGTTGCGGTGTGCAAAGTCGTGTAGTGTACGGCTGGCTTAAGACACAGCTGTTTTTTCACGTATATAAGTAATAGTCATTGTAGCGTGGGGAGAGACCGCTTTAAAATTCCATCAAGATCTGTACATAGCTTTACTATCGCTGTTGTAAGGTAAAACATGTAAAAGGCTCGTAAAACCCGGCATATTTACCAGCGGAAATGTGTAGTACAAGCTGAAATAGTAGGCAAAATTCTGTCGATGGACTGATAGAAGCCGCTACTTACATAGGCGAAGGACCGATCTATTAATTGGACCAGCTATCCAATCTTGTAACTATATTTATGGTGTACCGGGTAAAGGAATTCCCGAGTACTTTTATGTGTGATTCCGTGTGGTGCGCCTGTTGATACATCCAGATGTACTGAGGGGAGCAGGTGCGACGGACCGCCGCCTGTATGGTCGCCTGGAGAGACCTTGCGAGACGCCAAGGGAAACTCATTATTGTAAGTACACTTTTGATCTTTTGGTAACTGGGAAAGGATGGTTTCTGCGGGATTTGCTACGTAAAATTTACATATTGTTTAGGATAGGGTTATGGGAGATCCAAGGGTCTTGATAGGAAATTTGCGGGACCCCATGGGAGAGTTAAGTTTCTTGGAAGTTAAGAATAATGCCCATTAGCCATTATAAATTGTCGTTGTTAAATGTAATCGAAGAATCATGTATATAAACCGTTTTTTAAGGTATTTGATATTCTGTGCCACGGGAAAAGGGTAGTCACCCAAACATTTTTAATCCGTTATTAATCATTTCAAGGTAGAACAACAAATCATTTCAAGGTAGAACAACAAATCATAGTATAATAAATCGGTTCGGGTTGACTTCATTACCTTATCAAAATGGTAGAACAGATCAATTGTGTTGTATTGTATTATAGGACAGTGTGGTCCAGCGAAGAATAAGGGACATCTATTTTAGTATAATTTCGGACAGCGACCATATTTAATGTTGCATGATATCACGGTGCATAGTTATAGAACTTGATGACGTCATAACATATAGTATTGTGATACATGCCGTGTTGGGGATGTTATTGTAGTATTAACGTGATATCCGTTGATTCGAATGATATCCTTAAATGATTCGTTGATTTCATTGATTGATTCGTATCCCTTACAAAAATTCCCAGCATAATTCCTGTAGGGATCCTGTAGGAAATGTTAATTTCCTGTAGGAAGTTAGTCATTTCCAGTAGGAATTATTAAATTCCTGTATGAATTTCAATTTTCCTACATAGGAATTTGCTATTTCCTACGTAGGAAAGACCAGTTCCTGTAAGAATTTGCTATTTCATGTAGGAATTAGCAAATTCCTACAGGAATTTCAGTTTTCCTACATAGGAAGTTGCTACTTTCCTATGTAGGAAAGACTCACCAATTCCTGTAGGAATTAAAGAGTATATTCCCAACATACTATCTACTTCATGCAGTGGCTGCAAAGGGAAGTCCATTGTGGCTGGTCAGTAAAGCCTATTGTGTCAGAACAAAGGACTTTTGAAATGCTTCCTCTGCAGGCACAGTATGCTGTGTGAAGCCATGGACTTGACTTATAGTATGTGTGTACTTAAGCAGTGTGGTATATTGCATCAGTGTACAAACAGACTCCATAGCAGAAGCAGTACAGTGCAGGTTACTCTGTAGTTGTAGTGAAGGAAGGTTATGCATTGGACACTCAGTGTTTATAATCTGTGTAGAACAGCTCTGGACTGTGCAGTAAAAAGTGTCGTGGAACCATTTGATTCTCTGTTTTGCTTCTTTTGGACATTCTTTAGAGACTGTGGAAGAATCTGACGTATGGACTGGATATAACCTAATTGAAGCTTTTTCTTTGGACTATATTTTCTGTTTAACTTGGACCATGCATATTACAACATTGTCAGGTTATGCAGTAAATTTTAACTGCAGTAACAAGTGAACTGCATGCAGCTGTTTGAATATGCTAGCTACAAAAAAGAGATATGTTCATTTTTTCTCAGGACTGGATGTTACTTGCAGAACTGTTGCAGTTATTTTTAAAAGACTAGCAACATAAACCTTAAGCAATTACAATCATGCTGACATTCATTTGTCATCCTATTTCTCTGCTTTAATGGATTACTTGAACATATCATTTGCTTCCTCAAAGGAAAAGTGACTTCTTTAAGTGTTTGGAACTTACATAGCCATGTCACACCATATGCACAGGTCCCCCAACAGTCAGCTAGTGCATGCTCATATGATTAATAGATGATGATGACAAAAAAGTACCCCCTCAATAAATGGAAGGGTCCATGTGGGAAGCGATTTCCTATGTGGGAACTATTTCCTATGTGGGAACTATTTCCTACAGGAAAATATTTCCTACGTGCCCAAAATCCTACATAAATCCTACATACTGATTTCCTGTAGGAAATATGTTGGGAATTTTTGTAAGGGATTGTCTGTAAAGGATTGATGTTATTATGTTTGTCGATAGTGACAGGAGTCGTAGCAGCGTGTAGCGTGGTTGTGATTTAAAGTGAGGGCGTTGTCATGAATATTTAGAAAGGGGAACGTACATTATCCACTTACACGTTTTCAATTACAGCTCCCATTTGACATTCTATACGTATCAACGCTACTGACGCTTGTCTTGGTCATGTGATGGGACGGGAGTGCTAAATCCTTATCTACCGGACGCACTCAACTTTGACGACTCTGAGAAGTGTTGTCGGGTACACTGTATCGACCTGAGTGATTGAATTATTATATTGACCTGTATACCCATGAATAGTGTTACTTCTAGTACATTGAACTGGACTGTAAATTTGAAATAGCAAGTATGTGACAGTGTGATAAAATATTAGTAGTTTGTTATTCCAAACTCATCTGGCGAACATCATGGTGAAAGGAGGAAATTAATTCCGTATTTATGTAATCAGATTGTCATCATCATTTTTATGTTATCTTAACCGTTAACCTCGAAGTTTACAAGGAGTTCAAAGAGTAACGAGTTTGTTTAGATCTCCTCACAGAGTAATTCACATACATTAGATCAGAGTATACCTTATTACCACATTATAGAGATGTAGCAGATTTGTTCAGGTTTTCCCCAATATGTAAGAACTAGATTATCTTGTGCACAAGAGCATAGGAAATTAAGTTTGGTAGTTTGTAATTATTATGTAACAGTCCGACCCCTCATCTATTGATTTACTGTATATATGTATATTTTCTTATTTTGTCATTAAATATCAGCTTTTCTTTCAACCTGACTCTTGTTGTGGTAGTCAGAGTTCTCCGCCCTAGGCGACCACGCCAAATTGTCCCACCCTCGGTGACACCAGACTTGTAGTACTTGAGTACGTACCCGTACTCGAGTCCGTTCGCAAGTACAAATTTCTGTACTCGTGCTCGAACTCGAGTACCTGGTCTCAGTACTCGCACTCGTGCTCGTCCTCGTACTCTGGATCTGCGTACTCGTACTCGGCATGTCTGTACTCGTACTAGTCCTCGAGTACAATAATTCTACTACATATTAACTTTTATTTCAATTATTCCATCATAAATTTACTTCAATTTATTATCCTCAATTGTTTTAATCAGTTGGCCAAAAATTTAATTTTATCAAACTGGTAACCCTCCCTCTCAACAGAGGTTGACTCAGAGAATGCTTCCACTTTTTAAGGGAACAAGCAACATTATGCAGGCTATTGTGGTGGTCAGACTTGGCGGGTGGATTAATTCCTTTGCCATGCTTTCGGCAAAGTTTCAGCCTCAAGTCAAAAAGATATCCATCAAATCAGATAAGTGTGGGTCTACTGTAGATATGTAGTTTCTGCGATCCCTGGATTATTTTTGCTATCATGATCTGCGTAAGTCGGTGCTCTGGTTGGAGGTTGCGGAGTTTAAGGTGAAGGCTTACACGTTACAAAGGTATCTATCACTGAGTGTACATGCAGTCCTTGGGTACATGCAGTCTTTGTTGCTCCACATATGTAACAATAGGGTAATGGTGAAGCTATGATCAACTCATAATAACAATCTGTGAAATTGTACTCGTACTCGTGAGCTGTGTACTCGTACTCCTACTGGCACTCCGGTGTTTTGTACTCTTACTCACACTCGCACTCTGAGCTATGTACTCGTACTCGTACTCGTACTCTCAATTTTATACTCCACTACAAGTCTGGTATTTACATATTTCTGTCTGTTGTATTAATTTCTCGAAGGGATGATTTTTTCTGTGTTTATTTTTGACATAAATTTAGTCAGTAGAAAAAAGGAAACAATGTCCAACGATTGTTTCGCAAGACCTGAATTTCATCAGAAGTCACCTTGTGACGCGTCATATTTCTTAATGACAATACCACCAAAAGTCACCATTAGATACCCTAAACCTCTCTTACGATCTAAGTCATGGCTTTTGAAACTTTTCTCTGAGATTTCCCCACCTGGTAGAAAATTGCTTTTCCATCCCCCCCCCAAATATTTCTATTAAAACATGTTTCCATTTTCAATCCCTTCCTTTAACCCTCTAGTATAAAGGCGACCATTTTAATAAACTTGATGGTTATGTTTTTGTGAAGTTCAGATTAAGGATGTTACGTAAAAACAGACCTTTGTAAAGACAAAGATTAAATCTGCTAGAGCCAAGGGTAAGAAACCTAAAGGGGGCAAACTTTAGGAATGAGTCGCTGATAGATGTATTCTACATTTTTTGGCATCTGGAAATCAAGATGAGAACACAAAGAACCATACTTTTTCATGAAATCGTATATCATTATGTATATCACTATGTGACGGCTTTCCAACATCGAGTAATTAAGGGAATGGTCGGAAATGGAGAAGATGGAAGGTCGGCGTGGCCGTCTAGATCACCTCCATGAAAATGGAAGTTAACTTTATTAGATGTGATTACCTGGCATTTTAGAATCAAGAAAATACAGAAAGAAGCATTTCTATGGCATTATCATAGTGCCATGTAACCACTCTGCTTTTACGACGTTAGCGAGAAGGTTATCGTGCCCATGTACCCTTGAAAATGGTCACTTGCAGGAAAACAAAAAGGAAGCTGCTCATCAGATATAAGTCTGGTACTCAAGCCATTCCCACTAGGACAACAGTTTTATTTTATTTTAACCAAAAGGCTCTTTCAAATGTTTTGTGAAACAGTTTGTGGGAGATTTTTGTGATCTGCATAGACTATTTTCATAAGTTTGTTATACATGTTGACCATGTGGAGGATGGGGATATATCCCCCCATGAAATTGAATGGGGATACTGTAAACCATATCCCCCATGAAATGTTTTAAGAAATACATCTGAGAGTTGTCATAGTATCACTTTGTAAAGACTGGAACGGGTCGTTTCCGGTGATCTGGTGGTAGTTTTTGGCCGAAATGTTCTACGTCCGATGACTTATATGTAATAGGTAGCCGGTATGCAATGCGATGCCATCCTCCCTCGAAGTTGAGAAGTCTTGGGATTTTCGCCGGTTACTGAAGTTGCTCGAAGTTTAAAAGTTATATTCATCATAATCACATGTTGCAAGTAGTGTAATTGTTTGTAGAATGCACAATCAAGCTCATTTCCAATGATTAGTTACTTTACCACTTTATCCAATGGTAGTGGAACATTTATCTGGTAATTTTCTGATCATTTTGCAATTTGCATTTTTTTTTTTTTTTTTTGAAGTAAAAATTTGAAAACTCGAAATATCGATTGCCTTGATTCTACTTACTAGACTGGAAAATGCCATTTCCGGCTGTCTGATTGGTCGAGATTTTTCAAAATTTTCTGTGTACGCTCCGCGCCAACTAATGGTGGCGCTCCGCTTACATAATATTTCGGGCAGAGAATCCCCTGCCACTCATACTGAAAAGCTCTCTTACGCCTATGTGTACATTTGATTCCTAGTTGCCATTTCAAAAGGTTTAAAATAATAAGTGTTAAGTTAAAGGAAATATATAGCAATCTTGTGTCATGAGTAACATTTTCAGGGTGATTTATGGGAAGTCCTTCTGCATCATCGCTTTGAGTACCTCAATCCCCGATTTGTGACAGCCACTATGTGTATTGCAGGGGCGGATTTAGGGGGGGCAGGGGGCCCGGGCCCCCCTTCCAAAAATTTTTGAAGTTTTCTTTCAACTTCATAAAACAAATGACTAGGCCCTATTCCAATTAAATAGGCCTTTGTGATGTCAGACTGAAATTCAGATTTGTTCATTATTTAAATTTCTACCTCAGAAAATAAGTCTTATGTTAATAATTCTGTTACTGACCTCCGCCTGATAACATTTTGTTTTATATTGGTCACAGTAACTTTTTCCAGGCATTGCAAGGGGTTACCAATGAGCGCTGTATTGGATTGCTAACTTCAGTCTAATACCGGCAGGGCCCACACCATTGGCAACACTGCTTCTACTTTCAAGGGAATTTCAGAATTCTTTAATATTTAGAGGAATATTTTCAACAACCTCAGGCTTTTAACTATAACTTGCTGCAACATTAGCATCTTCTTTAAGCTTTGTAATTTACTTTAATGAAATGTACTTCGAATTTAGGGTAATATATAGGAAAAGAAGACTTCAATTCGGGAACTGCCATCCTAATATGTGGACAACAAAGGATACTCTCCTCTTTCATCCAACCAAAATTTAAATTTCACTAAATTATGAGCATTTTCCAGTCATGTCTGATCAGTTTCAAAAATATACTAAAGACATCACCATTTTGCATCTAAGCAATCTTAAATTAACAAAAATTTTCTCAAAGGGGAGGGGACACCCCACCCCTTAGACCCCTTCCAGAGAAGCATGTTTCACCCAACCAAAAAATTTAAATTTCACTGAAGTTTGAGCATTTTCCAGCCATACATGATCAGTTTCAAAAATATACTAAAGACATCACCATTTTGCATCTAAGCAATCTTAAATTAACAAAAATTTTCTTAAAGGGGAGGGGACACCCCTCCCCAGAAAAGCATCTTCTACCAAACCAAAAATTAAAATTGACTGAATTATATGAACACTTTCCAGCCATGTATGATCAGTTAAAAAAAGACACCAAAGACATCACCACTTTGCATCTGAGCAACCTTAAATGAACAAAATGTTCTCAAAGGGGAGGGGGACACCCCCTTAGACCCTTCCCCAGGACGGTGATCACTCATCACATACTTTACCCCTTTCAAAATACCCTGGCACCACCCCTGGTGCACCGCCTCCCCCTTAGATCCCTACCCCAGATCGGACTTTTATACAAACCACTATGACCTGGGCCCCCCTTCTGCCAAATCCTGGATCCGCCACTGTATTGAAAGACGGAACATATTAAAAACCGAATTGGATACTGTGAACTTCAATCCACATTTTCCATCTTTGTTTATCATATAATGTACGATTGTATACAACAATTTAATTTCCTGTAGTTTCTAAAATAATTATATACGAAATTATCATGGAGAAAGTAGGCCTATTTTTGTAATAAAATTTTTATTTTTCAATCCACTTTGTCTTCAGTATCATGCAGACATTTTTTTTAAAGCTGAAATAAATAAGATACAGAAACTGTTCACCGAAATATGTTGAACAGAGTTAACATCCTTTACAAGGAATCATTGTCTGGAGCGAAAGAAGCCATACCTTGAGAAATTGCATTAAGCGCGGTTTATGTAAAGATAGGAAAATTTAATCCCGTAAACGAAGGACTGCAAATAAAATGTAATAAACATGTACCTTACAGAAATGCCAAACCTGTATTTACTTTTCGGTGGATCATACTTATATCGACTGTAGAGAATAACAACTTGAGCATTTTCCGTTAAAGTGTTGAGAAGTTACACATTTTCAACCACAAACAAAACTTACTGACTGGTTATGGAACCTACAATTAAATAAATTTTGATACTTTTAATCTCCGTGTTACAAGTAACCCTAAATTAATTTACTTGTTGTATTATCTCTTCACCTTGTCTCATACTCTTGAATGTTGTAAATCTAACCTTTAATACAATCATGTACTTTCGTTATGAATTGTACATTTCTCATTATTCCAACCACTGAGAATTATGTCAGTGGAGTAACAAAGTCACATATCCTGCAGTCTCTGTTATGCAAAATCATTCCGACCCGCCGTGGTGCTGCCAAAAACTTACGACCCTTGCTTTCCCAGCCAAGCCCAAGATGTCGAAAGGCAACTTAAGCTAGCCGCACACTACACGACTTTGCACACCGCAACCAACCTCGATCGTCGGGTCTCCAACAGTAATAATTTAATAATAATTTATTTTTCTATTGCGCTTTACATCACTCAAGTAAAGACCTCAAAGCGCTTTACAGTAAAAAGTAAAACAAAGGCAGAGAGTGAAACACCTACACATAAAAACCTAAAACAATAGAAAATGCATAAAAATACAAAAGATGAAAGTGAGATAAAATCAAAAGGAAAAACAAAAAATAATTCAAACAATAAAAACAAAGCACCTTACCAAAAGTGGCCATTAGATTTGAAAGCATTTACGAAAGAGGTAAGTTTTAAGAAGTGATTTAAAAGTGGTAAAAGTTGGCGCGTTTCTAATATCATTAGGCAACGAATTCCTGATATTAGGTACAAAGTAGGCAAATGATCTTGCGCTAAATGTTGTTTGGATAAAGCTGCCAGGTTTCAAACGAGTCTCTACAAGTTGTCTGCTTCTCTGCCGGGTACGATTTGCAATATGGGAAGTAACCAGAGAAGAGGGACGACCGACTAGAGAGCTTGGATAAAGAGGGGCGGTACCACTTAAAATTTTGTAAGCAACAGTCGTGTAGTGTGCGTCAGTTACAACTGCTACTGGCAGTTTTAAGACCAGTTTTCAGTAGCATTGCCTTCAGTCGGGAAGAAAGAACATGTTGGTTCTTCTCGACTGAAGGCGACTTCGGTATTATAGTAACACTGTGATTGAATAGACCCCTAATTAGGAAAGGTAAATCATTATAATTTCTCAAAGAGCTTATGAGCTTAGACAAGCTTATAATTTTTCAAATATTTTCATGTTACATAAAGGTTTTATGAAATCCGTTTATTGACGTTAAGAAGGGTTTCTCAGCTTTCGTACGCTCGAGACTTAACCACAAAACACTTAACGTAATAAACGGTGCTATAGCCGTTGGCGTTTAGTATGAGCCGATTATCCTGTACATCTTGGGAGACTATTCATGATTAGCAATCTCTACAGGATTCCCTATCTCCCGTCCACACGCACTTTGATATCTCTCAGTTCGAAAGCATATTAATGAACAGAAAATGCGTGAAAAGTTTCCATTTTCTATGTCATTGAATGGCATGTCAATGTTCACAATTCTATATACCCCATCAAGGGTTTGTACATTCCTGTAACACATGTTAAGTCCCAATGCATTCGATTTTATCGAGGCAAATTAATAGAATCAAATCTTACCCCAAATGTTGCGGAAGAAAGTGCAGAGGCAGAGTCGTTGAATTCAAACTGGCCACACACTTCTGCAGCATCGGGTCTTACCCGACCATCATCGCAAACTGTTCACCACTAACCATCATGAAAGACTTCAACACGTCCGTTATTTGATGAGATCCCATTCCTGAGTCAAATTTCTGATATGACATAAAATTGTATAAAACAAATTTGCCCACTGATGTGGTTGCTCTGTATTATAGCCATAATTATGTGGTTGGTAAACAAAAGCTGACCTTTTGTAAACCAAAAGTTGATTTTTGGTTTTGATATTTATAAAGATGATTTACAGGAAAACAGAATCGGACTTAGTCAGCCATAGGGAAACAATCAACTTTGTTTCAAATAACTTTATAAGGACATAGACAATAAGCTTCGATCTCGGAGGATGTCTTCTCCGGGAGCTTCCGTAGCAAATCACTACTCTGGTGAAGGTTTGCGAAAAGTTTGCGGAACTGTGACAGAGCCATGCGGTGACGACCTCAGTGATACTCCTCTTGGCTTAGACATTTTCTACACTTAGCAATTGATTTGAAAGGATGTTCATACACTGCATATTACCACTATACCGTTATTCGGATGTTAAGATGTTTGTCTTTTGTAAATTTTACCACGTAGTGGTGAATCATCGGTAGCCCGTGATCGTTTTCTGTATGTTGATTCGGGTGAGGTTTTCCCCAATCACGTACCCAAGTAAGAATTTAATGTGCTGTTGGCCATTGCCACTTGAAGAAGCATCTCTTACAGCTTTCTCCGATAGCAAAATTTGGTCGACCCGACGACAGACCACTGTCGGCCACTAGGGCGATTCGCAAGAGAAATGTCCGGTGGTTCACCGGCGGTTCGCCGATGGCGGCGACGATGATTGGTTGAAAAGCTTTAACTCATCATGCAAGTTTTCGTCCAGCCAGCGGAACTCCGATGGCCCATCGTCGGCCTTTTGGCCATTGCCTGCCGCCAGATTTTGCTGTCAGGGTTTACTCTTTAGTCTACAATGTCAAGTTATAGCTAACGGGGCAAATGGACCCCACCATTGCAAACTAACCAGTGTTTTGTGCACCCTCGGTGCACTTGTCACGCTGTCTCACTTTAGACCAATCCTCCATGTTAGAACCACAAGCCACCAGAAAGGACAAATCTAAGGTACAAGTGAATAGTGGGAAAAGTGTGCTGACCATTTTTCAATATAATTAAAAGTAATCATTGTACACTTCAAGCAAAAGTAAGAAGGAAAGTCATAACTGTAGGGAAATTAAAGAATTACGACTTTGATAATATTTGATTCAGTTTTATCTTAAGCAGTTTTGTGCAAACTCCAAGAGGCATAAAGGCTATTTAAAGAATTATACATAAATCAATGCGTCTTTTTTCTCAACAGAATCGTTTCATGTATCCAAGAAAAAATGTTTCATTTAACAGGACAAAGGTGGGAGCGCCACCGATAGTGTCTACATTTTAGGGATTATCATATTGTGTAAGTATTTCTCTAGCTACCAAACCTGCAGATCTGCTTTTTCCCGGGTAAAAATGTATAGTTTTGCAAGAGTATGTAGCACCCAATCTTTCCAAATGAGCGCGCAAAGTTTGTAGTCACTTGGTCATTCAGCTATGGTGGAGTTCAGAGGCGTACAAAGGGTCTGTGGAGAGTTTCACGAACAGCAAAGGACAAGCCCTCTAGTAAAGCCCAATCAAAATAAAAACATTTTTCGTTGGCTCATAAATTAGAGCTACTGCCCATATCTAAGAAAAGGATGTCTATGGAAAGGATGTGGTAGATTGTGGTAGTTGAAGGGATGAACATAAGAACAGTCCCATACATGGCAGTCATACCTAACGCACACTTTTGAAGTTTATCATCAAAAGAGACTCGTACAACATGTTTGAAGTAATCTTCATTAATGATAATTTGCGGTTGCTGAGCATTAACTCCCTACTAAAGCACAAGGGTGTGAAGGAGAACGTTTTTATGACATGAAAGCAGAAATACTTTAACGAAGTGACAACATTAATGAATGTTATACAACTTTTCAGACAGAGATTGTAAAACGGGCCTCACATTGTTTGAGGGGCAAAAGTTGGATCATCATTTTGGGGCCAGACTGTTATCATACAGGAAACTACGGTTTTTTTTTGTCAAAAAGCTTCTAAATTCAAGCAATATGGATAACGGCAGGTTACAGTGACTGTGGCTTTAACTATAAAATTTTTAGAACAATTAGTTAGAGAATCAGTAGAACATTAAGATATCATATTTCGTCGTTGTTCATGCCTCGGCAGATACATTTTTAGAGTAAACTAAAGTTTCTTAAAATGAAAAGTAGGCTATCCCTGCATTTTTCATGGAACTGATACAAACTTGTAACGTATTCAGTAGCAATGTTAAAGTTTGCATCTTTAAAACTGTGTATAATAGTAATTACTGATAAATCACCGGGAGCTGCAGCCTTTATGAAAGAATATCAAGTGAGTTAAAAAGCCAATTTGTCAAGGCAACAAGAAACTTACAAACGTATGAAAGTATGTCGATCTATTACCTTTCCAACTACTGCCAGGCTTTGAGAAAGACCTATGGCAAAAGTTACCTCCGTAAATAATTACACACTTCCAACATCTTTGCCTTTTTCTTGTAACAAAGATAAAGGTTTCGAGGATGAACAAACTTAATGTAGCGTCCAGAATGGATGTTCACAAAAATTCACCTGTACAGAAAATATACTTGAAATGCCAGAACTGTGATTAGTAGCATGCATTTATTTCATATTTTGTCCCCCTCTTTGTCTTTAACCTTTTAAATTACAAACAATTATATCCACATTGCAATGTATTTCTGACGTAATGTTACCACAACTGAACAACCTACGCAAACTTGATTTAGGTCAATGCAATTAAAAACATGTGATTAGTAAAAGAAACTCATGTAAAGCTCTGGTGGTATACAGTTTTCCTGAAACCATTAGTGTGTTTTATATCATTCGGTGGCTTATAAAAGAAAAGCAAAATGAAATAGTTTTAGTGATGTCAAAAATTTGTTTTAAGCTTTGAAAAACAAACAACCAAATGAAATTAGTATGTGGTCTACTTAAAAGCAAAAGTAATTCAAAATACATAATGAAATGCAAAATGAAGTACCCTTCAAATTTTTGTGGTAAAAGTGGATGTTTTAGAGGTTTACAGTTTTTGACTTCTGGTGACCTCAAATGACCTCTGACTACCACCAAGCTTTCTTCCTCTTTGCACCAAAACTCGACATACCAAGCTAAATAACTAACAGAAGACAGGAACTGACAAAAAAGTGCTTGCATGGGATTCAAACCCTGGCGGTGAGAATGGGAACCGAGAACTTTCCACTACACTATCAACATACACGATAGTTCTGCGCTGTTTTTTATTCATAATGTTTGGAACATCCTTTACAAAAGCCTATCAGAAGGTAATTAAAATTGAAATTACTTGTAAATTTACCAAGATAATGATTGTGAAAAGCTACATGTTGATCTCCATAAATTTATCTTTGAAATAGTACAGATTCGGCACTCCTTTTTCGATGGCTACGAAACGACATAGTTTGAAGGTACGACCCACTGTCTATTTCTGAGATATCGTGTTAACGAGAAGTTTTCAACGTTTTGTAGTTTAACGTCTGGTGACCTAAGTTGACCTGGTGCCTTCACCAAAACCAATAGAAATCGACTCTCTTAATACACTCACAGAAATACGCTTCATAATTTAAGTAAAATAAGAACTCCAGAACTTTTAAGTAAAACATTACACAAAATAGCTGTAAAAATTACTCTAATCTTGTGCAATGGACTACAATTACTAATAAACAATGTAAAAAGTATCCTTTTCTTAGAAAATTACACAAAATAAAGGCAATTTTTACATTAATTTTGTATAAAATTTTACTTAAAACTTCTGGAGTTCGTATTTTACTTAACTGTTCTGACAGTGTATGACAAATGAATATAACAAGTCAACAGAATATCCGTCATTCCTCTCTTGAAATATCGTGTTCAAGTTTTTTTGTTCTTGACCTCTGGTGACCTAAGATGACGTTTCTTACTCCCGGTGACCTAAAATCACCTGCGACCTTTTCTAAAAAACAGCTGGATTCCCTTTCTCAATATGACAAATCCATATGCCAAGTGTGAAAACTGTCCATTATTCATATCTTGAGATAACGTGTTTAAAAGCAATTTTCTTGGCATCGTAGTTTCACCTCCACGTGACCTCAAATAACCTTTACCCTCTACCTAAAAAGATAGCGGGTTCATTTACCGACCGCTACTGTGCATTACGTTTCCACAGTCAAAGTGTGAAACGTATTCGTGCTTTGTACTTTGAGATATCTTGTTTACAATGTTTTAGGTTTTTTCACCTCCGGTGACATCAGGGGACCTTTGACTTCAACCAAAACCAATAGGTTTCTTCTTTTTAATACAATAAATCTGTGTACAAAGTATAAAAAGTATCCAACATTGTTTTGTAGATATCATACTTACAAGCTAAGCGTCACAAAGACACATACATACACATACTAGCCTGCTCACATACATACCCTTGCCAGCGTAATTGAAAAGACTCCTTTTGTCTTCGTCAAGGAATCGAAACCGGAAAAACAGGAATCGTTCGAACAAGGAATGTATAAAACTATGCACAAGAAAGCAGCTGCAAATGTTAAATTCTAAAGCATTATTGAATAATGCCGGGAAGCAATGCTTGAGTACAGCCAAAGGCCGTTACAAAATATTAATAATAATTGACAATTAATATCAAATAAGTTTTCTAGCTCCTGTTCAAAAACAAGGAATAATATCCATGATTTATTCCTACTTGCTTTCACATTAAAACGAGTCGATACAGTGAAAAGTAGTTTGCTTCTGTAGTAGCATGTACGACATAGCGCACACACGGTAAGCTAGAAAAGAACTGTTTCATCTGCATATTAAGTCAATTCGTTGGCATGGCAAGAACACATCTTGATACAACATACTCATGACTTACAGTTAATTTTTTTTGTTTGTGTGGGTAAAATTGTGGTAATCAAATTGTGACAAAAATGTTTTGCAAGTTTTTCACTTACATAATTTTATTACACAGCGTCTGATACTCACTCCAACTTTTGGAAAGTAAATTGTATCTTGTCATTTTCTGTTCTCTACGTATTTGTATGGAGGCCTCTACATTGTTACCTACAAATTCAGTTATAATGATAAAACTAATATGACCATAAATCTCGGTGCTACATAATTAGAAAAAGAATTCATCATTAACATTCATGGTCATTAAATTTTTAAATTTCAGTGAAAGTGATGAGTTAGTCGTGTTACAGATTTATGTACATGATGTATGTATTATACAGATGATGTATTGCAAAAGAAAAAATTATATTTGTATAGTAGAATAGGCTTGGTTAATTCGTTGACATGGCGAACAAATGACTTTCTATCAAATAATAATAATAATAATAACTTATACTTGCCATGTTAGTCTTATGAAGAAGTCCACTGTAATTTTAAACCTCTCACTTTCTGGTATTATTCACATGGGCGGATCTAGGGTCTTTTCTGAGGGGGGGGGTCCAACATAAAAAGGGCACATTCATTTTTTTTTAATTTTGGTTCCCATAAACGTCAGCGATTATACAATTTACTGCATATTGACAAAGAAAGGATAAACTAACGAACAGACAAAAACTGAAATCAAAATCTGGAATCTAAACGTTGAAATTGCAAAGGGCGCGAAGCGAGCGAAAATTTTTTGGTAAGCCTACACGTATAAGAATTTGTACAAATTTAAAGCTTATTTAGAACAATTGTCCGGACAGTTTGGCCCTATCGGTCATAACTTTATTGTATTTCCCTTCTCGAGTCACTAGCCGTACCGTACGACAGACACAAGTGAACGTTAACCAGGTTTGGCGAAATGCGATTCAATTCCCGAACTTTACATAAATCAATGTATTATGCTTATTAACTTGAAAAGGTGGAAAAGGTTTGTACTTAATTTAGCTATAAGTATAACGGAACTGAGGACGAGTGGACAAAGCGTACCGAAAATTTTGGGTTTTATCCCAGAAATTACCCTTACGAAAGCCCAAATAAGTAAACCCACCATGGGTGGCGGCAGAATTTTCCCAACAGAGGGCTATGTCATCTAGCCCAAGTTCCGACATTACCTATTTCGAGGGGATGATGAGAAGGGTAAATGGAGGAGCCTCATTATCCCATGCCATTGCAGGCATATTTTGCATTATATTACTTAATAGTTCAAGATCCGAGTTGCGCACTAACAGTGTTCTTTGAATCTGGATCGTGAAATTGAAAAGCGCGCGAAGCCGGCGAAAATTTTTGATAGGCTTACATATAAAACATATGACGAAACGAAAAAAAGAACTGTAGGGTTTGTAGACCGCATCGGGTGTCACATATTGCATCGAAACCTCCTGGACTACACGATAAAATAGCCAAACTTTGCTCCGTGAGTCGCTCACCAGCTGACTGTACCGCATGACACACACAAGAGGACACCAACTAGGCTTGCGATATGGGATGAAAGTTACGACCTTTACATAAACTTTGTACTCTGCCTATATGTTACTTGGTAAGGTGGACAGAACTTGTGCCATCCTGCTAAGTGGAATTGAACTATTACAGAAAATAGAGTGACTCTACAGCGCGCGTAGCGCGCTGAAAATTGTGGGTTCTTACTTAGAGAAATAATCCTCTTGAAAGCAAAAAACAGGTTAACCGTCGGGGCGACTAGTTGTCGTCGTGGACTGCATACTTTCGACTAGGACTCCCCGACGAAACTGTAAAACTTCCCCGATAGGGGGCGAGCCTTCCCCGACGGGGGCATGAACCCTTCCCCCACTTGGCGCCACCGCTATCTCGACTGGGAGAGGGGGGTTAAAATACTGTATATTGTGTTCCCTATATAGCTGCGGCGGGACTCTCAAAAATACTCTGTCAGAACAGATGACTGAAGTCGAATGTTTGCTTTTTATTGCGACAGCAGACCGGTCATCGGTCCAAAGACTTCAAAAAATTGAACCGACTGACATGTACGTTATTGACCTGGTGGTGATTTTATATAGTAATTTTAAAATGAAACAAACACTTCTGGTCAACTCTTGGCTGTGGACTTTAACCAAAAACTGGCTTTTTATTCCCATCACTAGGGCAGCACTATAATAGAAGAGAGAAATTCCAGACCATGAATATCATAGCGAAACGTATTTAACTACTCTCTCTTGTTCATGAGAGGAGGGATACTCGCAAGTGGAGGGAAGGTTTCGTAAATGTAGCGTTTAGGGAGTGTGAACAGATCATTGTTTTAAAAGACCAAAAGACTAGCAGTGACCTTTTGGAATCAATATTAAAACTCAATAGTAATACGTTGCATAAAGGGCTAGCTAGTGAGTATGACGTAATATCTGCGTGTTTTGTATTAGTTTGAATGCCCAAGCACGCCACACGTGGTTCCAAGCGAAAAAGTCATTGGAATGCCTGAGTGTCACGCAGGCAGTAGGACAACATTCTGTAGTCACATTCTCTGTAAAACGGTTGCACTGTTCGTGTTTCAGAGTGGGCAATATAGGCTACCGTAGTCAAATAAATTGCCAACGTTTTCTACGATACATGGCTAGACTTTTACGGATGGATTGATCGATACTGGATGGGGGTAACCAAAATCTCCTCGGAATTGGACAACTGTCATTACCTGTGAAACTGTCTAGTGTTTTTTTTTATTCACTGGCTAGTGCGCAGAAACCCAGTTTTGACAAAGGGCAAATTCGGAAATATGAGGGGGTCCGGACGTCGGCGACCCCCCCCCCGGATCCGCCACTGATTCACATTTGTTTCACTGTAAATTGCCTAACACCCATTCAAAATTTCATGAAATGGGAATGTACCTTGCATCTTAATGTCGAGGTTCTATTTTGAAACTATCTACTTTGCCTTCTGAATTAGCTGTTCTAATCATAAATTTCAAAAGACCTTACTTATCTGTACAAAATGACTGAAAAATTGATTAGTCGTAAAATTTCTGATATGTCTAACGTGTCTCATTTCAAAACCTTCTAAAATTAAAACTGAGCAAAATCCTTGCTTAAATCAAATTACTTAAGTAAGCCATAACTTAATGGTATCCAGTTTGAAAGAGTACAGGTATGCACAGGAAATGTGAACCATTGTTAGTGGGAAAAGCCCTCAAGTGCGTGTCAATTATATATTTCACTCTTCGTCACCCAAACTCTGGACAGTCTCCACAATAAGGCGATTGGTGGTACAAATATCGCATGCCACTGTTGTAACTTGGTAATAAAAGGTATTTTCTTCATAAGCCTTTCCAATTGTTTTTTTTAATCAAACAGGGGTAGAATTGATTGGATGGATATACTCCTTATCTATTTTTAATTGTCGTTTGCCTTACCGCTGGTAACTCAGCTTTAGATGTTCTCTGGTCCCTGCAAATAAACAAGACAACAATGGAGGTTCATTTTTTAAAAAACCTTGCATTTTATAATTAGAAGTAAAGTAAAAGCGTTCTTGAATAATGCTTCATACCTGACTGTGGGAACACCTTTTGCTTTAATGTCGACAATCAAGTTAATTTTTACATGTTTTACCTTAAAAGGTATTAACTCCATCTTTCTCTTTAAAACACCGAATCGCATGAACATAACTTACAACACTTGCTGAGGCTAAATATGTTGCTTAAACTTTATGTACTCAGCTACCCTTTGGTCTTATGTGCTCATGATAAAAGCTCTCTGCGTTTGACTGTTTGAAATGACGAGACCGCTCTACCGTTACAGGTTCTTGTAATTCTTTTAAGAAATGTTCCTTAACCATTACATAATTCCCTGGCTTGATGTTCAAAAATTTCAATGTGATCTTTGAAAGTATGTTTCACTCAGGCACAAAACTGTCTACCTACCTCTGTTCATAGGTGAAGTAACCTTGTCTGTCGATTCCTTGATTAAATTTATTTTAAATTAATATTTTATTACGTTACTTTACTTGGAAATTCATGGGAAATGTCAGTATCATACTAATGTATACTTCATGCCAATTTGCCAAGGTGGGTGTAAGATACCTCGGTTTTACAGTTTCACTGCTTTGAAAATAACCTGGAATAAAAGTTACTGCAAGGAAGCAAATCGTGGTTTGTGGAAAGCCTTTTCGACTTTTCGTTTCTCCAATCACGGTGCTAACTTTCATTTCAATTGTAACCACAGTGCATTTATAGTAACAACAATTAGTTCACTTTAACTTACCTTCTACTTGGAAAAATTGAAATTTTATTGAATAAACTGAAAAATTTGGCAGCCAAAATTTATGGAATATCATTTTGTCAATTTAATTCAATGAAGTTGCGCAGGTGTAACTTTCGTGAAAGATCTTTTTGCCAGCGTCGAGACCCTGCATTGTGTTTCATTGCTTTGTATTGTTATGGTAGCCCTATGAAGAAACTGTCTGGTACGAACGTTTGACAGTTGGTTGATATTTAAGTAATCGACAAAATTAAGCTCCCAAGAACAGGGCGCCATTGTTAGGAGACATTTAAGGATACATGCATGAGTTTCCTCAATTCCTTTTTCATCTCGCTGGAAATGATTTACTTTCAGTTTAGCAAATTCAATACGGCTAGGCAGGTTATATACGTTAGAATAGCGGCTTTGTTAATATTTTTGTCAGTATGTAGGTTAACAGGATCGGTCAATCCACTCATTTTAATTCAGATAAGGTCATTACAGTACACCATGTAAAAAATCAAAGTGGTTACCGAAGCTGACCCTCTTTGGGCTAACATTAGTTTAATACCACTTTTTTGTGAAAAAAATCTTACCCTCGGGTCAATTTAGCCTCGTAGCTTCAAACATTTTTTGTTACACGGGCTCTCATGAATAATTACCTTGGGTTTGCATTTTTAAAAGCATATTGTTGTACATATTGGCAAAATGTTTCATACAGTTAAGAGGCTGTTTAGCCCAGGGCTTTCCCACCTTAAGGCCTAGTTAATATTTTCCCGGCGTGATAACATCGCCGTGTTAGACCTTTACTGATAATATCTAGAGAAGCAGTTTTCCCTCGTAAATGGCCGAAAACGCCTGAATTATTTCTTAAAATTCTTGTTAAAGGGTGAAATGTATATCTGTTACAGGCTGACACAAGCATTTTTGCTTAAATGAGTTTTATAATATTGTTTTGCATACAGAAAATCTTCCTGGAAACCCATACGGTTTTCTTCCTATAGCTCGAGATATCAGACCCACTGAATATGACATCAACCGCAGTTAGCATATAGTCATTACGCGACTATCATTATATATTTTTTTACGTGAGATCGCAATCCAAATGGATACAATATACTCTGTCAATACATTTCGACATATTTCAACATACCCTAAAGTTTTAAACAGTCTGACAAGAATGTTGATAATTTTAATCAAACTGAAGATTGAATGAACGTTTGACAAAGCATTATATCAAAGCAGACGCACCATCTGGATGCAATTTGGCCTTACATCGACTTTTGATGTTAAGGCTAATTTCATCTGTCGGATACAAATCAGTAAGCACACCAGGGCGACTGTAACACCCAGCATAAAGACGAACGCAACAGCGATGGTGACAACTGTAAAAAAAGTATGAATAACCTTATTTTAATAATGTATACGAAAATACATTTTGGATTATGACGAGATGATACCTTAAAATTCTCTCTCTTTAGGATAATTCGATATCTCCAAATTTAACAGAAAATTTCGCCTGTATGCTGGCTGTTAAATTGCTCTCTAGTTACAGGTAACGCCCCGAAACCTGCCATGTCAGCTCAATTATAGATATTTTCAGTTACATACACTCTAAAAAAGGTCTGGTTATTTGAACCGAATCTGATCAGAGGGGCACCGAACAGATATCTGATCAATTATTTGACTAGATTTGGTTCAGAACTGACCAGAATTGGTTCATTTTTGAACCGGATCTAGTAAAATTTTTGACCAGATTTCTGTTCGGTGTCCCTCTGATCAGACTTTTTTTAGAGTGTAGCCAAACAGAGAGCCACATCATGTTGTACCCCATTCAAATATTTGAGCTCCTTGTTTTGGATCTATTAGGTAATCACTGGGAAATCTCTTTCGATAGGGTGGACAATGGTTTTAAGTGGACCTACAAGGTGTGAACAAATACAGCTACAAAAGAAAAAAAATACAAATACAGTCTTGCAGCTCACTGAACCTACTGTGTTGGTAGAAGAGATTTATTTTCAGTGAGGTGAAGTATAGGAGAACTGAGTATTGCAACTAATCAAATAAAACGATGAAATGACGAAAGATTTTCTTATTTATGTAAACAGTTTCATGTTAAGTCTTCAAATACGTGGTGGTTATTGAAACTATAGCTCTGTTGTGACGACATAAGCAGTAATGATAATGCTGGAAATCACTAGTTCTAGAGGGTCAATTGTTATAGAAATTAAATGAAGTGGTACGCATTGCTTATTTCAAACAACTGCATATCATTCTTGCGGAAGTAGTATACTCATCATTTCACTTTGATTAGATTTTGCTAAAATCAAATTAACAAATGGGTGAAAACAGAATAATGTCAATCGCCCTACTCACCAAATAAAGGCGGCATAGCGTCTTCTTCTATAGAAACGAAATAGTTTGAAATCATTTGAGTACAATTCGGTACTAAATATACTGGGAAAAGCAATGATTCAACAGGACGTATTTGTTAAAGGTTAATGGTAATAACGTTCAGTGGGTTGAAAGATACAGTTAAAAGTGATAACAATGCTTTTGAATATACCTTTATGAAGATAATTCAGAGTGACTTCATGCCAGTCTAACAGGGTCAAATTGTATGCAAGGACCCTGTAAGTATATTTATTAAGTCTAAGCGTCTGTAAGTACACTTCTAACCTAGCCATTTGCCAGCTCAATTTAGGATACACCTTTCATGATTACACAGTACTTCTTGTAATGTGTTCTAGAGAGTGTGCTCGGAAACATTTAGATTTGATTTAGATTCGTTGAGCTGAGACATTTCTTCATCCTGAAAACATCCCTCAGTGACATCCTTTGACGAAAATATTCATAATTTTCCATAGAAAGAAGTGACGAAAGTGGGAGATGGGGATGGAAAAACGTTTCATCTTCTGTACCTGGGAGAAATCACATGTTCTAAGTTATATTTAAAGGTACCTCAAACGATTACCTTAAAGTGGCCATGACACGTAAATTGGAGTAACGGGAGACTAATTTAGCCTAAAGTACACAAAACACTCTTTCCAAAACTGTTATAACCACCCTTACAGCCTTGAGCATTAAAAAGAAATTAATGTTTCAAAAATTGCACCAAAAATAGAGTGCTGAAGATGAGATTTCAAGCCAACACAATAATGACGTCATTTTAGGAACACCAGCCTCCGTATACCGAACCTGGCGCACAGCATAGCCTTTACATACTATGGATAGTAATGATTGTAATTCGCGGCATGTCTAGAATTTGAACTTTATTCTGCCTGTTTGGAGAGTGGGTGGTGTCGGTCTGTTATATTTTGGGGCTGCAGTAGGCTATTAGTTATTACAAATACTCTTGATTCATAACCGAAGAAAGAAAAACTCGGCAGTGTACTGTTCGGTTCGTTCTGCAGTAATACGTACAGTGAGTGGACTGTCAGCAGCCAGCGAAACACTGTGCACACTCGATCATAGGCTAGTTCCACGATTTCCACTGACAGTTGCACGAAAGTAACCTGAAGTTCATATTTTGACTGCCTACATAAAACTTTCCAAGCTCAAGTCCCTTTCAATTGCTCAAAATGCTTCTTATGTCCGAATTGTTGTGGTGTTGTACTTTAACCCCACCTACCAGTCTCAAATCGATACGGTTCTATGTGCCGTAACGAATTACTCACCCCATCTACAACACTGACGTCTTGTTCAGTTGCCTTCGCCGTTCTGTTTTCAAATCCAAGAAAACTCACTTTACCCACAGTCCAACATTCCTCTCCGATCAGGGAGTTGCCATTAGATTACAACTCCCTGGTCCGATGAAGAACCATTTTCTCTACAACCTGAAACAGTACGGTGCTGGATCAGATCCGCCATTGCACAGAAAGTATTAAACCTGATTTCACGTGGTACCTACTCCGAAATAGTGCTGGTGATACATTGTGTAGTATCAGGTATGTTGTGTACTGTAACCATGGAAGTAGTACTTCCATTCTGTACCTATCACTGTTAAAATACTGGGCAATTGTTTGGTTGGGTAAAATGCTTTGGTTATGTGTTGGTCAAACCTTGCTCATGTAATGGTAAAACTTCCCTTCGATACATGTTTACTGTATTATCCAATCATTGATCAAACTGGCGACAAGCTTACATTCAACGGTTGGGCACATTCTTGCTTTACCTACTTGTTGGGACATTAACCGGGTAATTACCATAATGTTTGTTTAAAGTTAGGCAAACCGTTTGCTGTAGTTTTTGCGGGGAGCAACCACAGACGTGACTTGATTTGGCTTCGCATTTCTGCTGATAATAAGACAAGACAGACGTAGATTCGATGCACTGAAAAACCCTTTCGGAATCTTTGACGTTTGCAAAAAGAGGAACACATTCTGTTTGGCCACAGAATCACGGTCTATTTCCCAAGTGTAAAAATAATACTACGAACTAGCACACGTTTGTGTGAGCTCGACATCTCAAAAAGAGCGCTGAAAAAGATATCTAATTAGAGTCCAGAATCCTGTTTATTCTCTTTCACGCCCGAAAGTACATTTATATAGGAAACTTCGAAATTCGTTATTAATCACAGATGTATATGAATAGCACTTTGTTATGCAACTGGAACTACAGCTCTCAATTATGGCTGGTGTTATTATGTGGTGATGGAAGTACAAAACATCGAAGCATCATTTGACATAGTGCCTTTCAAACCTGATTGTTTTGGACATAACGGATAAAGATTACAAGTCAAACAGATTAGGCTAAGGCTTTTGGATTTATTGTTGGTTGTCATGACCTGAAATGTGTCTCAGTTTGAGTACACGCTAAAACGTGTTTTTTAACGGACAATGCCATATTTTAGTGTACATGGAAAATAATAAACAATGTAAATAAAGTTAATAAAACACATTATGCACAGACTTCTCACGGCCTCATTTACCAGTGATTCGTTACAACCGTATCGAAAAAAAAAAGTATATAGGAAAGATATAATGGGTCAGTATAATGCACAATAAACATCGAAAGATAAACTGCCCAATTACTGGTTTATATCTTTCCCAATAAATTGATTAAATTTCAACAAATGTTGGGTAGAAGTTTACCCAACGCCCTTGGGAAAGAAATGCCCAGCAATTGTTTACCGGTGTTTTGACCAACAAATAGTCAAAGTTTTGACCAATAATTGAGGCAATTTTGTACCTAACTTAGTTGGTCACTTTTTACTACCTTTTTGAGGTAGTTGAATACACGCCCAATATTGGGCAAGAAGTTGGTTAAATTTTGCCTAATTTTTTTAACAGTATATGCTATTGCGTTGTGAATGTTTGTACAGGCAGCTACTTATCAAGACGAAAAACCTGCGTGAAATGCATTTAATTGACTCAAACAACTGGTAAGCACGAGAAAAGGGATAACAATTCCAAAAGTTACAACTTTTCACGCATGTTTTACATTGTATCGACCTTGGTAACCGGTGCAATGGAATGCAAACACTGTATCAAATGTCCGAAGGATACCACGGCAAACATCGAGCAGTTCCTAAAGTGACGTCACATGACGTAACAAGATTTTGACAGTTTTGGGAAGACTTACTTTTCAAGGCTGGAAGAGGGTGTATTTTTTCCCAATTTTCGAGAGGGAAAACAAGTTTTAAACAAACAGAATGGTTGATTCTCGTGGTAGAAAACGTATTCCTAAAGATACCAAAGGGTTTAAACCGTTAATTTACACGTGGCATAGCCACTTTAAATTGTAAGAAGTTATAGCCCATGATAAATTTTCTTGAGGATAGCAAAGTTCAAACTGTTTATATTATTTAATTTCAGGTTTCAACTTTCTACATGACTTGAAGAAAGAATTTTAGAAAGGCCCACCATCTTTTCAAAATACGGTTGGCTACCATCCAAATGGAATCGACACAACGGAAACCTGCCCGAGTATTTTCTATTGGGAGTACGTTTGAACGAAATTCTAATGCATAACCATTTGCAAGAAAATAGCATATATAGCCAGCAAACGTCAAATATTCTGCCCAAATGAAAGGAAGGTGCTCCAACGCCTGTCTCGCATGCGTATAGTTTTGAGCCTAGGAGAAGTTCATGTAGAATAAAGGCTGACGATAAGCCAGTGAAGAAACTGGAAAATTAGACTTAAGATAGACCTGAATATCAATATCAAACTTACGCCTTATATCATCTGTAAGTTTCTTTGTAGAACGGACGTAAGCTTGGTTTCAAACTTACTCTTATAAGGTGGTTAACGCTTGATAAATCAAATTTAGGATCGAGAGTAACTCTTTGTGCAACGTGTCTGTGGTTACCGCCAATTACCACCTTTACAATGAAGTTGAATACTTCGTAACAAAACCCTGTCCTACTCGTGAGTACTCGATAGGCATATTCAGTTGAGGAGAAATAAACCGTAACTTTTTCTGCATTAAGACTAACATTTTAATGTATGCTTTTTCCGAAAGAAGCACATAGAAGCACATAGAAGTCTTGCATACATTTATTTCAACCTTAAAAAATGATTTTTATGTTGCTAATGGTTCCCGCCATTCTTGTTTGAATCCTACCAGTTCCCGGATGTACAATGACGAAAGCGAGCCTCATATCACATTACAACAGAAAATTTACCAACCCACCTGAAGTAATTTGAATTGCACATGCTGTGGTAAATAACCATAAAATGCTTGACAAAATTCCTTTCGGCACTTTTAATAGGGAATAAAATTCAGAAAATATATTTTCATGACACATTATTTCAGTGAAAAGAAAAAAAAAGGTTTTCACAGGTGTAGCAGAAATAATTTGCGTGACTTGGCAACACTGCCGTAATTCACCATAACTACAACACTGATTTTCACACACAGTACACAGACTATAGTACACTGTGTAGAATTGTAGGCCATTATATACAGGGTAACGTTGGAACCACTACTTGCTGGTAAAAGAAAACATGAAAGCAAACAGACTCAAATCTAACTGTATCCTTTGGAGATTCAATATACAGGGGATGGATTTAAACATCGACACAAACAGAGCAAGAGCAGGATCTGTTGTGAAGGTGGTTACCTATGATTAGCACTTGTACTAGTACCAGTTCTGCAACTGATATGATCGAGAAAGTTTGTGAGTTTAAGTTTTCTACGCAAGTGGGGAGTGAGCTAACGGTATCGAAAGCGACAGTGATTTTTGACAAATATGTTTGAGGAATATTCTTTTTGGAATTCCCATTTTGATCAGTTATTGAGGCAAAGAAAAGAGGACTGAGTGCACATAACGACAAGGTAGGTAGATTACAGTTACCAGGGCAGTATACAGGCTTACATTAGTTACATGGAATAGTCAGTTATGTGAAGCCCTAAAAATCGTTTGAAATTGTCAAAGCTGTTGGCAATGGATGCTAGTCCTCGTAGGCCAAGGTAGGGTATATTAAGCTTTTTCAACTACTTTGGGGAAGCATCAGACCTTTGTTCTGTACTAATCCTTTCAGTACATGGTAGTGTGCATTTCATGTGCAATGACTGAGACATCGTGATACTTACGATGTGGCTCTTTTACGTCATCTTTGAAGCGCCCTCTTTTTTGGAAACAAGAAAATGGCTATTACCCAGGAGAAAATTCCCATTGAAACCCATTGATTCCCATTGGAACTTCCAATGGGACCTAATGGGTTTGAATGGGGCATAACTGGATTCAATGGGACTCCATGAATTTAATGGGTAACCCATAAGATCCCATTGGGTGGTTCCAACTGGGCACAATGGGTAATAATTGGGAGCAATGGGTTTGAATGGGACCCATTAGATTCAATGGGGCATGTTGTGGGTCCCATTGAAATCAGTTGGGTCCTATTGAGATCAACAGGTTCCCATTGAGTCCTGGTTAGTCCCAATGGAATCCAATGGGGGATAAATACTGCAGCCCCATTGAATCTAATAGGAATTAAATGAACCCCATTAGATGTTTAATTTAATAAAAAGCTGGAAATGCATGCAGCCTGTGTCATTTATTGGTATGGGGTTGGTAATGAAAAGGCCACTATTAATTGAATGCAATGGGGTGCATGAACACTACAGGTCCATGCTGAATCCAGTAGGAAGTGAGAGCCCAGCCAAAGATGCTAAGAATGTCTTTACATGTCTTCAGTTCAAATACCTTGCAAAAAGGCCCTGGTATGGGCAGTTTTCACTAATGAAGGCTGGCTGGCGACAGCTTCAAGGGGAAGGGATCCAAGGGGAGGGGGGTTATGGGTTGGCTAGTTAGTTAGACAAGATTTAATGAAACACAAACACAACATGTTATATAGTGTCAACTAGATAAAAAGTTAAGTCTTAAGTACGGTTTCAAATACGGTTCAAGCAGGGGCGGCAGGGGGTTAAAATTATGGGGGGCACTTGCTAGGGTGAACACTTTGGGCCTCTGGCCAGGGGTAAAGGGGCAGTGGTGTAGCCAGGATTTCTCTTATGGGAGGGGAGCATGCAGTATGTTGTGTGATGGCCTGCCTGGGGGAGGGTCTAAGGGGAGGGGTGGTCCCCTTCCCTTTGAAAATTTTTGAAAAATTACGTGCCCTTACATGCAATCTGGACTACGTATGCCACATTTTAAAGTAAAATTTGTGTTAAAAACTTTATGTATTTTTAGGAACTAAAAAGAAATCAGTTTCAGTGATGGGGGACCATGGCCCAATGGGGGCCCTCCCTCGCCTTTGCAAATTTTTGAAAATTTTGAAGTTAAACTTGTGTTAAAAAATTGACGTATTTTAGCTGCTAAAACAATCGGCATCAGTGAGGGGGACCATGGCCCAAAGGCTCCCTAAATATGCCACTGGTACAGGGGACAACCATAGGTCCCCTGTTGGGGTACAGGGGCGAAGCCCCTGTGAGCCAAGCCATTTGGTGCAGTCTAGAGGACACAGATCACATATTTCTAATTCCAGTTAGTAAATAGGTCCTATTAACACTGTTCCAAAATCCAAGTTGAAACCCATTGAATGGGATTTAATAGGATCCAATGGGATCCCATCGAATGGGACCTTATGGGTTTTAATGGGAATTTTCTCCTGGGTAGCATCATGTGTACGAAAAAATAATTGGAAAATTCATGAAAATTTGGGGCAATGCCGTTTCGACTAGCTTTTTCAGAAAATAGGTTAGAATATTAGTCTCTACTAGTGGTTTACTGCAAAATCAGTGGGTTTGCTTCTCCTTTAACCGACACAGTTTTACTCCCTTCTCTATAAAACGGTGAAACTCGTCTCAGATTCTTAACTGAAATCTACCAAAATCGAAAAATCATGAGTAACTCGGACTATGAGAGAATTGCACTCGTAATCAATGTGACACCAAGGGTTCACACAAAAGTTTTGCAACATCTCAGAGCTTCTGTTTGGGATTCTTTCTTGTTTAACGGTACTTTAAGATTTCGACTAGTGGTTCTTAATAGGAATGAAATTTCCCAGGCGGAAGGAGGGTGATCGTTCAGGGGCAAGGGCGAATCCAGCCTCTAGCTCATGGGGGAAGTTTGAAGAGAGGGCGCCAGCAACTGGTAGTTTTACTTAATTTCTTAAAACGCAGGAAGGGTGCATTTTTTGTATTTGGGGCGCCAGATCAGTCATCGGGGCAACTACCCCCAGTTGCCCCTGGGTCCGCCCTTATTCAGGGGTGGGACTCTTGTATTCTCTTTTTTGTCTGATTGTCTATCATGCAAACCGCGAATCCATTTGAATGTTAATTTAACCTTTACCTCCGATTATTCACAGGTTTGCCTTTGTAACAGATCTTTGCAAGTATGAAAATAATTGAAGATAGTCCCGCCTCAGTCTTCTTTACAGCAACCACTTTCTCTTTGAGACCACGACTTAACTGAAAACCAATGTTTATGTAAGCAGGAAGCAAGATACTGGGAAACTGAATTTAAAACCATTTAATTGAAGTCTTGTATCTTTAAGTAGACACTTTTGTCTGAATTTCCGAGAAAAAATAAATAAAATAAAACCGTCCTTACAGAAAACTCTACTTTGATTTCAGAATGACACCAAAAAACAAGTAACTTGCAAAAGCCTGCTCCACCACAGGGATACACTTTCGTGCATTATGCAATTTAAGAGCCATTCACATAATTATCCTCCTGACAGTCTCAAGCACTGATTCATCGACTGTCATGTCTTAATGTGGTTTACTCCTGTATACAAAATGGATTTGAAAACAAATCCCATTTTTTTACCAACTTTGCAAGTTACCCCTACATATTTACCACAAAGGATGAAATGCCAGGATGGGATAACGTACCTTCACATGAGACTCCAACCTCTTCAACACCATTGCATATCTTGTCACTCCAACCATTATTACTGCAATGAAGAATGGAAGTTTCATGCCCACTACAATGAGGTTTAAGGAATTGTCTTCTGGTAGGAGTGCTGCCATAGAATGATCGAAGTATTGATCTTCCTCCAGTGGCAAATCCAAGCTGACGGCATACAACTCTGGCATCAGCATCATTCCAATCATCATCACACACTGTCCCCCACTCACCTTTATGGTATACCTCTACACGTCCTTCGAATAAGTTACCACCATATGAAAGCCGTACATCTACGGAAAAAGTTTAATTGTAACAATTACTTATTTAACCATAAAAGAAACTGGATTTCGGCAATCTGCAATATTAAAGCCTGTGATGCAGACGGATTGGAAACATCCTACTTTCAAGAGTTACACTGACTTAATATGAATAATATACCTGCCAAAGTGCCACCTTCACCTCGTGAAAGTAATCTTTACAGTGAGTGTCCAAAGAATTATCAGGTCTGAGGTCATGGTGGGAAGTATTAGAAGTTCGTAAAAGTAGGGAAATTCGTCTTTGCTTCTTGTTTTTAAAGCACATTTCCGCAGCGTGTTAAGTGTGAAACAAATACATTCATCTAACTATGGAGAATTGCGTGGTGGGAGATCTCTAATGTTCATTATATTCCATTTTTATTCCCACCTTATCTAGATGAAGAAGGAAATAGATATTTGCACACGGCCCTATTTTTATTTGAATAATTTCTTCTTAATAGCAAGCGTTGCACGAAATTTTTTACTTGTGTTTAGATTTTAGGACAGTCAAGTCTATTATCTGTCAGTTAGGATCCTCTGTAGTTGTCCCTGTTATCAGAATATGAATTTAAGCTCACGTGTAATATGTTATTTCCTGTTAACAGACAATTTGCATAGCTGGTGGATGCTCTATTTCTACACAGATGTTAGTCCTTGAGGTATTGGAAGCATAAGCATAGAAACATTTGATCAGCAGGGTCTTATGCTGTTCTAACATTGTGAAAATATCAGTGGTTCAAACTTTGGTGGAAATAATTCACCTAAGTCCAACTTTGACGATTTGTCTCTGATATTCTGGGGCGAGCAAATTCAGTGTTCGTGTGACTGCTGTAATTACTCTTCCAAATGACAAAGCAAACGTTAAATACATTCTTTCGAAAGGCTTGGGACCACTTCAAAGTATTATATATATTGTACCATTAATCAGTTATCTCTGTCGTTTGCAGTATTTATAAAAAACTGAATTGATTACCGTTGCAACGCACGACATCCTCTAAAGTGTGAGAACAATCTGTGCTTATATCCTCAGCATTTCTGCAGTCAGTCAGTTTATCTTCTTCACCGGCACAGTCAATACCACCCCTATTTATTTGGTCAGGTCCATCACCTAATGTAGCGTGTCGAACAACGGTACCACCAGTATTGAATCCTAGTTGACGACAGACAACCAAAGCATCCTTATCATCCCAGCCCTTATCGCAAACCATACTCCAGCTGTTACGCTTTGCATTATACAACTCTACACGCCCTTCCCGTGGATTGGTTCCTCCGATAAGTCGAATTTCCTGTGATGGATCCCTATCGTTTTCTGAGGAAACACAATGCTCAATAAGTTATGAAACTTCTTGATTTTTCCTCTATTAATGAAATCAGACATAGCAACTCCTGTCAACATGCCCTTACGCTGAATACAGAGTAAAAATTCCTCTCTATTGTATAAATGAACAAAGAAAGTTAAATTGGCTCTTGATGAACGCCTCAAATGACTGCAGTGACTTGCTGAAATGCTTCCTTGGTGAGGTAAATCTTTAAGTCAAACCTTAAGTAAATCGTAACGTACGACTACAATATCTTGACAATATCACTTTAGTATATTTTCGTTTCCAACAACAAACGTTGCACAGCCTGAAAATCAAATAGCTAAATGGATACCCTACTAGATAGGTAAGCGTGACATGCGTATCTAGTGCATAAGGTAAGGTCTCTAAAGTTCAGGAATTTTGCCCTCAGTCCGGATGGGTTTCCTTGTATTTATCGTGCGTTACCGAAAGCTACAACGAAGGCCTGGTCGTTTTACAGACAATGGACAGAGTATCATGCATGTTATTTCCGTAGGGGTCAGTTGCACAGACAGTTGCTGTAGTATTTTCTCCAAAGGCTTTCCTAACGAAATTGTTCTCCGTTGGCCCCTCAATATATGCATGAACTTTGCTCTAAAAAAAAAGGTTTTTTGTCAGAAGGGGGGGGGGGTTACCGTCCCTAGACCTTCTCTCAGGGGTGGCGTCAGGATTTGCCAGACAGGAAGGTCAAGCTTCCCGACGAGGGGGCTAGAAACCCCATGCCCCGACAAAGTCGATGAGGTGCCAAAGGGCGACAAACGTAAAATTTTCGGCGTGCGAAGCGCGCAGAAAAATTTTCATCTTTTTTGGCAAAAATTTGAAAAGTTTTGGGTGTTATTGAAGAAAATTTGAAAACTTTTGGTTTTTTCCAAGGAAAAGTGGAAAGTTTGGGGTCTTCATTGAAGGATCTGCCCTTCCTATGAGCAAAATCAAGCAGGTCGTCGGGGCGACTGTAGGTCGTTGGGATTACATATTAGATCGTGTACGAAAGGGAAAATTTCCCCGACGGTGGGCCATGCCCCTTCCCCCACTGGTGCTAACTCCGCTTCATACATTTATCCCCTCCGGTGCTCCCATCCTACTGAAAAACACCCTGGCTAATCTTTTCACACATGAAATGTGCTAAATTTAGTTTATGCTACCGCAGAATGTAAAAATTGGACATTTTCTCGTTAAAACATATGTTTCATTAATGTAAAACGAAGCAGAGATGTGTTTTCTCAACAATGTAATATTTTCGACTGATGTCTGTCAAACGTAACTTTTCGCGTGTAAGTGTGAATGTCTGAATCATGAGATATCGAGTTTATGTTAGATGCAAGTCACAAAGCCTGTGAATTGCAACTTCTGCATGTTAGTCATGGAGTAACATTTGGCACAAATTTCGTTGGTTTGCTTTGTGTCGACTAATGAATTTGGCGCTCCGCTTAGATGGTGACTGCCTTGAACCCCCCAAGTAAAAAAGAAGTTACGACAGTGACAGGTAGCACATCACTTTGCACTTACGCCACCTTGCATGAAAACTTTTCAAAGTGCAGGAATGTTTCTTCGGAAGACATATCTTTCCCTTACATCCAGCCAAAAAAAGAAAACAAATTACTTCAAAATAAGAATTTCCAAATGTATCATAAAATCAAAGCTTTCCAAATGTAAGTCCATTTCGCATCAAAGCCACCTTACATAAACAAAAATTTCTCAAAGAGCGTGGTAGCCACCTTCCCCTTAATTAGAAGACCACCCCTTTCCTTACACTCAACCAAAAAAGCAAAATTTCCTTGGATATTGCTAAGGATTCTAAACATAACTAATCTAAAGCTTTTGCCAGAGATGGTATCATTTTCAATTTAAGCCACATCACATAAATGTCACCACCCCCCCTCACCCATTGGAACCTTACCCAATGGGGCAAACCCTGCACGTTGTAACAAATGAAAAATCTCCCCGATTTTCTATCTATCCTGAATTCCTGAGTATAGGCGACTAGACTGCCCTCCCCTGCCCTCTATGGATTTTGACGTGGCCACGGCCCTGGAAGTACAGGACTTTTAGAGTGCTTTGAAGTCGGATATAAATGGCTGTTCATCCTTAATGAAAGAAGAGAGTGTGAGTGCACGGTACTCTTGTTTAAGATGTTTTAGCTTGGACTATTTCTTTTGTCAATATTATGTTCTAAAGTTTACAATAGGTATCGTGTATGAGAACTGAAAATTTGGGGATGTGCCTTCTTCATTTTGGACCCCCAGTCAATAGAGACCCTCTTCAACGTTACAAATTTGCATTTTGTGATCATTTTTGTTCATTAAAGAGAGTAAACTTGAAGAATTTTCAATTATTGATTGACTTTGATGACAGTTGTGGCTATTTCCTGGGTTGTTAACCCTTTTCACAAGCTATGTAGTCTTCATGTTATCAGATCTTTAAAGGAAAATGCAGTCACCCCAAACAGAATTAGTATATACCGTCATCCTAATATTTGAAATGGCTTTTTCTGATCATGTGACAATATTTGTGTTGATGAATTGTTAAATTAATGGAGAATAACTCCTTGCTCTACCTTTTGTTTGTAATAGTTATGTTTAAAACATCTTCACGGGCACTTGTTAGGCACATGGAGATTTGCAAGAGTTTGCTTATACTTTAAAGGTACTTTTTTTGGGGGGGGGGGATACCTTTATTGCCTTCAGGACTCACAATATTGTGAGACTATATTTCACAATAAACTTTTTACTTTTCTTACACGTTTCCTTCTTTTTCAAGGTGACTTCAATTTAATACTAATCTCTAACAATAAAAATTCACATATGGCACTGCTTTCACAACAGGCTTGCCCAAAACATAAAGTTTTGATATGTACGTAGGCTGGTGCCGCCAACACTTCTAAAAGCTGGTGCTATAAATCTCAAAGCAATCGTTTGATTGAAATGAATGTAACAGTTTGCTACTTCTTTAAGAAGGAATCGCATTTAATTGAGCTGACAGGCAGGAGATTTTTTTGTCATTATGAAATGAAGAAAGCTCCAGAACTGAAGTTGAAATAATCAGGGGTAGACTAATGTTCAAAGTGTAACATAAATCCTGATTGAATTCCTGCGATGTGATTCAACACGGGAGCAAATATGCAACAACTTTCCTGATAACAAGTAATGTTGTGAAGGTGGAGAGCTCTCTTCTTGTCATATTGTAGACGAAACGACTACAGATCAGTTTAGTCGTAACTTTCAAGTCCAGTGTTAGTCTTATGGAAATTTCAGTAAAGAGACAAGCGACCTAATACTGCCTTAACTTGATCGTGCAACCCTCATTTGAAAGCGATGTATCTGTTCGTAATAGCAACTCCAGCCATAAACTTCTCTGTATTATATAACACCTTATTAATTTCTCTACATCTGATTGGAAGATTGGTGGACACATGCCATGCGTGATTCGGCAATATCATCAAGATTGTGGTGCTCGACCGTTGGTTAGTATACAAATAATGAATTCTTATGAGTGCGATAGTATGAATAATTTCATGGGTTGAAAGACTGAACGTTCTATTCAAAGAGGCAAAGCCGAGTTGAATAGAACGTTATGGCTTTCAACGAATGAAATTATTCATACTATCGCACGAATGAAAAACATTCATTATTTGTTTTCTATAACACCTTATTACTTTGCTCTAGTCGTTGGTTAAATTTCTATTTTGGTGGTAACTATGGATTCGTGTTTGTCAGTGTAGTAGCTCCATGGTTTGTCGTTTGCTAACTGTCCGTTATGTACCTAATATACAGGGGATTTCATGTGACGTCACGCACGATGGATTCCCAGTCACTGAAGGGCAACACACACACACACACACACACACCCACACACACAATAAGCACACGCGCACGGCATAACCAGGTACCTCTGTGACACAATGGACGCTTGCCCTTCAAAACCAAAGACAGGCGCGATCACTTGACGTCGGTGAAACAGTGTACGATCCCCATTGCTGCAGTGATTTATTGAGACGAGATATAGCTTGTAGGTAGCGCGCGCAATGCGACGCTGACTCATTGCCGTGGGTTAGTATATACTAACCAACGACCGTGGGTTAGTTTATACTAACCAACGGTCGAGCACCACAATCTTAATAATAGTGCCGAATCACGCATGGCATGTAACCACCTATCTTCCAATCGGGTGTAGAGAAATTAATAAGGTGTTACATACTACTGGTATGTACTAACCCACGGTCGTTGGTTAGTAAAGGGTTAATCAACGTTGGAAAGTGCATTAAGTAGAGGATAATGCACGATCGGGGATTAATGCACCCCGAGTGCATCTAGCGATAGCATTAAACCACGGAGTGCACGGTCCAGCGTTGATTAACCCTGTTCATTCATACACAACAAGAATTTAATGAAAAAGAGAGAAAAAAAAAAGAAAATTTGTGTTTGCAGATAACCACGTTTTTATTGAAATAAGAACCCCGAGGAAAGATGAGACGACGTATTCACACCCTTTCAAAACAATATTCGTGAGCAATTAATAAAGTAGCCTACTATTAAAAAAAAAATGAATTTAATGAAATATTCATAAATCATGAAATATAACAACGATGTGACTAAATTTGAGAAATGGCGTTCTTCGTTAAAGACTTCAACAGCCGAAAAGGACACAAAATTTAGAGTAGGTAACGTAACTATAGGGGTATATGACTCCATGGCAACCCCTTAGCCACGAAAGCTTGCATTTGTATCATGTACATTTGCACTGCACACAGATCATATTCACAAGGCCTATCACGTCCGGTACGTTGTGTACGTTATGGACGCACATGCTGTGTAAATAAACACATGCTCCATGCACGTACGACGTATATACTGCAGTGACATGTCCACCAGTATGCTGAAGTAGCGCTGTCTTTTTAAAATTGTTCGTCATTTGTTCAAACCCTAAAGGACCTGTTCAGGTATTCTTGAGCTTTCAAGTTACTTCAAATGATGGAATTTGCCTAGGATTCAACTACTGATTTTGGGAGATAAACAGTTACACCATTTGAAACGTACGTTTGGAGAAAAGTTTGGGCATATTAGAGATGTCAGCCCTAACAGCGTAACGTTAGTAACGTTGATTTCGTTCGAGGATTCAGTGCTCGACAAGGAACCGTTATATAAGTTGTAACGTTACTGAGGCTTGGGCCTAGGTTATTTGACTTTGAATTATAACCGTTAATGGATCTTGCCTCTAAGAGTTTCACGTAAGATTTGGAAAAAAAAGTGTTTCTTAGAAATGGAAGCGTTTTCGTTGGCCTTGATGTCAGTAGTGCCACACCATAGGCCTAACGTTAATCATATCATGCTCATCTAGGTCTATGTGTGTCAAGCTAGCCATATCTGAAGATAGGTGATCTAAGTTCAGTGTAACTATATAGGACGGTATTGTATTCAATCCGCCGGTGATTTTATTCTTAATTTACCGTGGTTTATCATAGGATAATGCGCGGTCACCTGACCGTAATGAACCAATAGAAGTTGAGGATTTTAACTAAGTATGAATGAATATATACTAACCCTACGGCAACCAGTCAGCGATGTATTGAGCGCGCTACGTACAAGCTATGCTGCGTCTCAATAAATCACTGCAGCACTAGGATCGTACATTGTTTCCCCGACGTCAAGTGATCGGGCGTCTCTTTGGTTTTGAAGGGCAAGATCGCGCGTCTCTTTGGTTTTGAAGGACAGGCGTCCATTGTGTCACAGAAGTATCTATGGTAATGTCGTGCGCGTGTGCTGAAAATACGCTAACTGTGTTATGTGTGTTTTGTCCTTCAGGGCCTGGGAATCCAACGCGCTAGACGTCATAAAGAATCCCTCTATATTAGGTACATAAACGGACAGTTAGCAAACAACAAACCATGGAGCTACCACACGGACAAACACGAATCTAAAGTGACCGCCAAAACACCAATTTAACCAACGACCAGATCAAAATTATAAGGTGTTATATAAAACAGATAATGAATGTTTTTCATTCGTACGATAGTAAAAATAATTTCATTCGTTGAAAGCTTAAACGTTCTATTCAACTCATGGAATTATTCATACTATCGCACTCATAAACATTCATTATTTGTATACTATGCTCTTAAAAATCATAACACAGGAAACTCACCCTCAAGAAAACAACGTACACGGACACCATGATTGCAGACACGCCTTAAATTTGTTCGTGTACAGTCTTGCAGGCGTGTTTCAATCCCAGTGCATTCTATATTCTGTGACCATATGCTTCCTATTCCCTCACCAAGGGTAGCCTGTGGCAAAGCAGTGGCACCTTGGGTACTGTAACCAAGTTGGCGGCACACTACTGCGGCATTTGCATCATCCCATCTATCATCACACACTGTTTCCCATTGACCATAACGATCGACTTCGACTCGTCCTTCCCTTGACGTAGATCCTCCTACGAGCCGAATATCTGATTTGGAACAAAGACAATTTATCCCAGCAATAAGCTGCATAGACTTGTTTAGACCCAAATGTTACAAATCCACTATTAATAGTCGCCGTTGTTGCATTTTACACATTTATAAAGTCTTAAACATCATCGAATTATATTACACAGATAGAGAATCAGAAATGACGTTTTAGAAAATTTCGGTATAGTCTGGAGTGGTCTCAAGATATTGACATTTCTTGGACAAAAGAAACACGACGAACACGTCATCATATTAGGGCTAGAAACATCATCTTAGCAGACAGCTTAACGTGATCATTATCTCGTGATTTTAGTAACTTGGTGTGAAATGACTAGAGCTGAGTCATCTTGGATATTTTTGAACCGGGTTATGGTCGCGTTGCACCGGAAGGGGAACTGGGGTCCCGATAAGCTAATTATGGAAGGACACTGTTTCATACTGTAAGTAGTGACATCATGATTAAATGACTTACTATGTGCAAACAGGGCGTCCCTACCACGCGGGTGTGTGGAGGGTTCACCCTCCAGAAATTTTCAAAAAAGCCTTCTGTCGGAAAATTTTGAGCTCCGTCGGGAAAAATATTGCCACTTTCTTTCATTACCAATTTACTGATCTACTTTTTCATAAAGAAAATATTTTTTAAATGTGGGCACGATATGTGGGGAAATTGTCAATTTCTCTACTACGTTAGGAAAGGTTAAAGGGAAAAGAAATCTTGTATCTAAGTAGATGCACATGACAAAGCAACAAGCTATAAACAAGTGGCAGCAAACAGCTTTATTGTATCTTGTCCCGTTCTAGAGATATGGCTATTTCTTGCGATGACAGGGTGAGCTATGAATGACTTGAAGAAAGTCTGTAATGTCCTATCAGAGCCACATTAGAGCAAATCTGTAATGTATATCCTTGTTTTCTAAGGACTGTTTTTGTTTTTTCATTTTTGAAAATGGAATAAAAAATTTTGTGCATCCTTTCTAAAATTTTGCAGCCTGGAGAATAAAGAGTTTAAACAGAAACTTAACAGTCCTGATGGTATCTAAGAAATTATTGAGACAGATTATAAAGAATTAGATAGCCAGTGCATAATGTGGCTCTTGGACATCATAACAGACTTGCTTCAACTCATTAATGTGGCACCCTGTCATTGCAATAAATAGCCATATCTCTAGAGCGGGACAAGATACAAAAAGCTGTTTGCTGCTACTTGTTTAGAATTTGTTGCTTATCATATGTACCTACTAAAAAAGCAAAATTTCTTTTCCCTTTAAAGACTTGATGCAGTGTAATCGTCTTAAAATGAATGACGGAAAACCTGAATTATTTTTGGCAGCAAGACCCAATTACCAAGATGTATTACTGGCGTTCTTACTATTGGTAACGTTCAGTTTCATCGGTCGGAGAAAATTAAACTACTTAGTGTGTTTTTGGCTGAGTCTCTTATTCTAAAGTATCACTGACATATCTATGAAAGCACGGGCGGGCGCTCTTGCTATGTCTAACTTAAAGAAGATCCGTCAATATCTTGACCGCTGATCAAGTTGTCTCAAACTTGCTAACGCTACGAATTTTTCGCATATGGATTATTGTAATAGCCTTTTTTAATCTTCCAGACTCTACGTTTATCTTTTCCAACGAATTCAGAACCTTCCTGCCAAATTAATTTTCGGTCGTTCCAAATTCGACAGTGCCTCTGAGGCTTTGAAAGAGCTACATATCCTGTCTATCAAAGCTCCTATTGAGTATAAGATTTTCCTTTTTGTGTTTCAATGTCTTCACACTTAGGCTCTAACATATTTACCTGTGTTGCTTGAATCCAAAACCTCCTATTATTCTATTAGATCCTCGGAGGGCTTGCTTCTCAGAGTCCTTTTACTAGTCCCAAGTCCTTTGCGGATCGTTCATTTAGCGTCGATGGACCTAAGCTTTGGAATGCCCTACCGATCGATATTAGACGGTCTTCGACCATCCTTTCTTTTAAGGGTGCTTTTAAAACTTATCTTTTCAACGGAACGTTTAATTTCTTGACTGTAGAGATTTTTGTTCTTTGTACAGCGCCTTTGAGTGTAGGTACACAGTAATGTCCGCTATTCAAGTTTTTCAACTTTAAAGAAGGGTTTAGGCAAAAAATTAATTTTTATGTGTGAAAGAGGAACTAAATCTACTCAATTTGGTGAAACTTTTATTCAAGTCGGACATGTAGTACTCGAGATATCAGCAAATGAAGTTTCTACATTTGTGACACAAAGTGAGCTTGAGGCAAGCAGGGGTTATATCACTTCCTCACATTGATGAGAAATGCTTTGTTTTCTTTGTTTTTACAGTCTGTTGTGCTGACCTTGAAGTTAATAGGGATAGGACGTCCCCACGTGGAATGAGAAGTTTTTAAAATTCTTATGCCTCTCATGCAATTACATTCGGATAACATGTGATTGAGGAGGAGAAAATTGGTTGTAAAGTTTAAGGAAATACAAAAGACTCCTCTTTAATGTGAGGGTATGATGTCATATGTGCTTGCTTCAAGTTCACTTTTTGGTGAAAATATGGCAACTTTAACTGCTAATATCTTGAGAACCATACATCTTATTTCAATGCAAATTTCACCAGAATGCTTAGAATAAGTACCCCTCTAACATATCAAAACTTGATTTGAGCTTAGACCCTTCTTTTAACCTTAACCTTAAAATTTCATAACCAGAACGTTTTACTTAAAGGTGAATAAGTGTTGGGTGGAAATATGGCTTTGGATACATTACACCAGAGACATAATCCCTCTTAAAGGTCACCGTATTGGGAAAATATTATGTTTGGCAGGAAATATAGTGCCTTATAGTAAAGGTTTCGTGTCAGTTAGTGATATTTTCTCCATTATATTGGGGAAGACATTGTCTTTTGAAGAAATCCAGGCTGTCGGGAAAATAGAGGTATGGTATTGTTTAACTGCCTGCCATGAAAAAGATACCATGTCCGACACGGTGAAATAAAAGCCTTTTGGAATGTTATGCAACTCAATTTGATTTCTCGTCGGGGATGAGTTGAATGTAGTCGTGGTCAGTTTCGTCGGGTCGCAGTTGTATTGGTTAACCACGCAGCGCATTACCAAGGCTGATATAAATCTATCGATCTGTTCATCAATTACAATATACAGACGAACACATTAGCATTCTAAAAAAGTCGTTTGGTTTCGGAAACCCGATCTTTTGGCCTGTTCATACAAAACATGAGTCGCAATGGGTCGACGAAAGCTCACGCATACTGACCCTGCCTTACTCAACTGATACAAATTCCCCCTCCCCTCCTTCTCAACTAGGAATACCAATCAGTATGGTATTTCCCATTTGGTCGGGACAAAGACTCAGCCACTATTCACTCAACTGTGACGCACCTCCCCCCCCCCCCCACCGACTCCACTGCGAATATCAGACAGTTTGATATCTCCGATGTGGTCAGGAAGAAGACTGATGGATCAACATAGGGCCGGCATTCAGGTCGAGACAATATTTTGCACACACTTAACCGATTGGTCTTCCACGCGACTGGTTTTCACAGTCGGAAGCAGTCGGGTCGAATTGGTGTCGGTTGAGATTGCACTAGTTCTCCGATCTGAAGTCGAAGCGCGTTTGTTTTGCGATGGTTGTCAAGCAGGCTCGCTTTCGGACTCCTGTAGATGCAGTGCCTAAAAGGTTACTAAAATGCCTTTAGAATGATATTTTTCTGGGCACTTCGCGCGCATTCTTCATGTGCGCCAATTGTTCAATTATTAATTCTGAAAGGACAGAGCGTGCCTTGGATTATTGCAAAACCCCGTGTAACCTTTGCGATTGCGCATCATCGCTCTCAACCCCAAAACGTGCTACGTCATAAGAAAATCAAGTGGCGGCTAGTCCTGGCTATTATGGAACGAAAGGGCACACTGCGGATTTTTGGTCTGTTTAGTGCATATTCATAGCTATATGTTAAGTGAGAGCAAACATTACTAAAATGTCCGTAAAATTGTAAGCATATGGCCCGCTCCTGGCGCGTTCATCTTGTTCTCCTGACATAAATTCCCATAGTACCGTACAAAGTTAGTAAGTCTATTGAAAAACTTCATAGAAGTTCAATGACCCTCCACCCCCACCATTAGTCCCGCTGTATCTCAAAGAAATCGACCGGCACTTGGTCCGAATTACGCTATTTTAGAAAGAGAAAGACCGACTGCGGGTTTATAGTCTGTTTAGTTCGTATTCAATGCTTCTTGTATGTTTTATTCTACTGGCCACAATTGTATAAAGGCTCCAGAGCTTTCGAGAACCCCGTCCCCTGGTGCCCCACAGAAAGATATCGAGTAAACTAAGCCCGAAAGGCGATCTTATGCTCCCACAATGATAGGCCTACCTTGGAGCTTTGCAGATCCTGTCCTCCCGTTAAGCTTAAAATTTCCATGCTGTACTTCTTGCAAAGATTGCCATAAAACGGGGTTAATAAGTTAATCATTCTTGCCACCGTGACAGATATTTTGTCTGGAATATAACCCTTATTTGACGGGAAAAGGTCCAGCGCCCCCCCCCCCCCCCAAACTCATCGATCCTTAATGACACCCATGTATACACATATTACTCTAAGGGAAATCGATAAACTATAAAACAAATTGTTCTAAGTTTCAATGTCTGCAATTGCTGTGCATAAATTATTTATATTTAAGCAAAAGAACATAATCGTTTATGGCTTCTTTGAAGTGATTATCTTGCAAAAGTTGTAAGAATTGTCAATGAGCTGCTCATACAGTTGGCTCTAATTTTCTTGTTGACTGATCCATTGATATAACGAGTCAGAGCTACTTCAATTACGTCCGGCCAACTTACCAAACAGTAAAAAAGGATTCTACAACCTCTAGCTATCCGTTATTCAGAATCCTGCATTCTGATTGGTTACACTGACCTGTTATTCCACAACAAACGGTCAGCAAACGTAAAAACTGATAGAAATGAAGTTTTCCACACATTTTCGGTGGTAGAAAAGGAAGCAACATATTTGTCGGATTACTATTGTCTCATAAACCGTCTCGACTCCAAATATGGCAAAATAACGGACCCGACTTCGCCTCGTCCGTTATTTTATCAAATGTGGAGTCTGGGCGGTTTATTCACCAATAATAATCAGCCAAATGCGATTTATTCCTTAATTAAATTGCATTAGATATAAACCAAATTTGCAACAAAAATATAAGTACGAAACAACATACAGTCAATCAATACAGGAACCACCTAAAACTATTAATTAACCCATGTTTTAAAGATTTAAAAATTCTATCGATCCTCTTTTAAAGCGCGCACAAAAGATGGTTCAAATTGACCATCAGAGTGGGTACTCTCTTTCAAGTCCCAACTGGTTGAGTTGCTGCTTATTTGGCTAAAATGTCTACAACAGTAGCAACGATTACACCATAGTTCGCAAACATAGGGCCTACTGCGTGCTATTACGAGCTTGCATATTCCGTATGAGCAATAATGAACCTATAACGCACCTTTCATTGTTATCTCACTTACAACATAACATAGAACTATTTGAGAATCTGTGACTAGACTGTTCGTGTGTTCTCAAAACTCGGTGCTCGAAAAGCTCCATGCAACCAAGATACGCGTGGGGCATGGGGTATTTTACGCTCGTCCACCATCGTAAATTGCGAAACTGCTGGACAAAAGTTTGAAAATGGGAATGAGACATCTGGAATTTTGAATCGAGACATTTGTGAATGTCCTTTATTTAAAAGAAAAATTGGATCTTAACGTCACTAAAATGCACATTCCTATTGCAGCAATCCTTAACAAATCACGCAGTGGTGTACATTTTGTCGTGTAAAACATTTGGGTTTATTTCAATTGGAAATAATGGAAGCCAGAAGGCACATAAGCTTAGTAACTTCTTCCCGAAAGCTGGTGTTTTGTTGCACTGAGATTCATCCCTCAAATTTATACTTCTTGACTACATCATGTTTACGATGTTTTAACAATTTGACCTCTGTTGACTTCACATGACCATTGAACCCCACAAATAATTGAAGAACAAACAATGAAAAAAAAAAATGTCTTGGAGGAGGTTCGAGCCCGGGCCGTCTGTGTTAGAAACCGAGCGCTGTTCCACTACGCCATCGAGAGCTCGTTAGTTGTATGGTATTTCTCATCATACTATAGTCACATCCTTCAAACGTGTTCATAAGTGTGCATAATCAAGCAGTTAAAATTCGAATAATTACTGTAACAGTTATGGTTGTGAAAAGTAAATGTTATTCTCTATAATTTCTTTGGAATGGTAGAAATCTTCAGCCCTAATTTTTTTATGGTCACGAAACGTCGGGCACAATTTGGAGGTACGACCCACTGTCTATTTAGTTTACGAGGTTTTCGTAGTTTTACCTCTGATTACCTGAGATGACCTCCAACCTCCAACAAATCCATAGGGTCCCCTCTCTCTTATAGTAACACTTCTGTATTCCAAGTATCAAATGCATCCATCATCCTTGTCTTGAAATATCGTAATTTCAAAGGTTTTCGGCTTGTTTACCTCTGAAGACTTTAAATGACTTTGACCTCCACTGAAAACAAAATCATTCTTTCTGTTAATATGATAAAGTTTTATCTCAAGTATGAAAAGCGTCCATCGTTGCTGTCTTGAGATAACGTGTTTACAAGCAGTTTTTAAGAATTTCGTATTTTCACTTCCCGATGACCTCAGATAACCTTGAAACCTTGAAATCCACCAAAACCAGTAGGATTCATCTTCTGACTATAACGCATCAACATGTCAAGGCTGAATAGCACCAATGTTTCTAAAAGAGATGTCATTTTTACAAGTTTTTCGGTTCTTTTACCTCTGCTGACTTCGCATGACCTTTGATCTCCACCGAAACCAATAGGAATCTTCTTTTTAATGTGATAATTCTATAATCCAAGAATGAGAAGTACCCACCATTGCTATCTTGAGATGTCGTGTTTTCAAGCCAAGCGTTACAAACACACATACATACACACATACACACCCAGTCTCCAGCGTGATTGGGTAGATTCCTTTACCTAAGCTTCGGCAAGGAATAAAAATATTTAGAAAGTACTGCTTTTTTTACCTTTCTGCATATGGTATGGGCGCTAGGAATTGACGGAAAGGTTTTCTAGAAAGACAAAGCAGATGGCAAGGCTGCAGAAATTTTCGAGGGGGCATCATGAGCAATCCCAAGTTCATCGAAGCTGCTCAACGAGAGCGAAACACGGATTTGCACATCTAGGGTCCATCACCCACGTAGGGCACATGGCTAGATCTAAAGGCGGGCCCCGGTGGGAGCTCAGAGGAAAACCGCCGGAGGTCGGGCCTAATTTTAAATATTAAGAACTCAGAAAATCGGCTCCAGGTGCTCGGTTACATAGAATTTACATCATTTTATTTACGGTATAATGAAATGCGAAGTATATGTCTAAAGTACACGATTTTAGGGCACTTGGTAGAAGTCCATGTGCAAATCTGGAGATCTGGAGTGATTTTAAAATTTAGGTGCTAGCATGGGCGCCAAGTGTTCATTAAGAGGGTTTAATGTTCGAAAGTCAGTGGTTTTGTCGTATTACGTGGTTTATATTCGTTAAAAGTTGTATCGGGTATGGGATGTGAAAAGCGATAATTTTGCCCAAAGCACGAAGAATTTTGTACTTACATGATGCCAATTGGATGTGAAGAGTCCTTTCATAACAAAAAATTAGCCTGTCAGTTGCTTCATATCTGATTTAAGAATGTCTTTTTGTCCATCAGAAAACAAAATTCCTTGAAATATGTTTACACCTTCAACTTAGCGGAATGCGGAAAGAATTTCCCCCTATTTACAAGTTTGCAAACCCTTCAATAATCACGATTATACAAAAGAGCAGAAATGTAATTAACGGAGTTTGGATGAAGCCAGAACGTTGGAGACGATACTGGAAAACAACATTGAAAAGAATTAAAGGAGGGGTGAAAGTGAGCTGAGCGGGAGAAAATTTCACATCTCACATTTCACCCATCCGCCCCGAGAAATCTTTTCCTTCATAGCACCTGCCAGGTCAAGGGCCGGATATCGATGTTGGCTGATGATATAAAGGTAGGGACGAGGGTTTTCACTTGCTAAGTGTTGCTTGGAAATATTACGAGTTCATTACAAAACAGTATTACTCGGTTTGATAGTTCTAAGATTTGAATGCTTCTTTTAATTTGTTTCTTCAATCCCTCTCTGTCCACTTCTCTCTTCCCCTCAGTGGCGCAACTAGGATTTTTTGTTGGGGGCTGGGGGCTGGGGATTTTTGTGGGGGCTCCTGTTTACTATCTGAGCGGATTGCCACGATGGGTTGGCGCGGAGCGCATCAAGGAAATTTGAGATTTTAATACATCCCAAGTCGTTGGAAATGCCACTTGCCAGGCTGTATAGCAGCTATCAAGATGTTTAATTTTGGTGAAAAAAATAATGTACTGTTTGATTTTATTTTATTCTCAAACACATCAAGTTTGTCACAATCTATCCAAAGTAATTCAAATTATTCAGAGTGAAGTGGATTGATTGAAATGGAGATTTTTCACAGCCAGAGTCTATCATTATCAAGTTGAGTAGCCAGTCGAGTGAAACTTTTTAGCCCAGATCACCAGTGGAGGGTGTTTGGGGGCGCGACGATTTTGTGGGGCTTGCGCCTCCACCCCCCCTCCAGCTAAAGCTTAAGTCACCCGACTGCATGATTTCTTCCAGACTGGCCAAGGAGGTGAGGTAGGGTCTATACTCCCTTTTAGCACGCCGTTGTTCGTTTAACTCCCTGACCACTTTAAGTGATTTGAACATTAGTAAGGATGTTTAGTACAGGTTTTTCTTAAATCTGATACAAATAATTTCACGACAATGATGTTTTTGAGGAGGGAATCAAAACTTGAAACAAAATTGAAACAAAACCATTATAACGATCTCAAAAATAAGTAGGCATGCCAAGCTACGTGTATTTAAAACCGCTGCTCGTGTTTTACCCTGAATTTAATTTTTAATTTGCAGATATCAAAAAATGAAGGATGAAGATAGATGTTTTCCAACTCTTGCAAAACTTTGTTGTTCCTCGTATTCCAATGGTCCAATACGATTTTTCAAGATTTCTACCGGGAAAATCAACAGGCAATACAGGCTTTGCAACGATAAACCTGTAACTAGGGTTAAGTGTTTTGGCAAAGGGCAAGTCAAAGCAGGGAGTTGTTGGTCAAACTCTCTGGAATTTTAGTCGTTACTTGGCAAAACAAAAACCTTGTTATTCAGTTACTCACCATCTCTTTCTGGGTTGCAAGCCACACCTGCATCTTCTGTATGGTCGCAGTTGTGTAAGCCCCACCCACGGTGGGCGCAGTTTTGTAAATGATATTCACTGCCATCGCATTGGACATTATCCATCCATATAACTCCATTCCCTTCGCCAAAAGTAAACTGAAATAAGGCTGTGCCGCCTACAGAAAATCCTAACTGTCTACAAACAACCGCGGTGTCATTATCATCCCAATAGTCGTCACACACTGTGCCCCACTGACCATCATGGTACACCTCAACTCTGCCTTCAAATGGTACAAATCCTCCGACAAGCCTAATGTCTGGGATGTTATGAAAAGAAAGAGTTCAGTTCGTACTTGAATAAGTTCACTGAAGAACACCACTAGGATAAATGTCAGCAGATTAAAATATTACTGCTAAGCTTATTACCCCAATCAATAAATATTGGAAACAGAAGTAATCTGACTTAACATCAAAATTAGTAAAAACAAACTTAATGCAAGACTTGAAGTAGCAACCGAATGTTATCTCCGAGGATGAAAGAACTGTTCTTAAATTCAATAATGAAAATTTTAAAGAATGTGGATCAAAATGAGATAGGAAGGTACCATTAAAATGACGAATCGTAATTATTTCTAAGACTAAGCAGATTGAATAGGCAAAGTTCTGAACGTATCCAGTATGTCACAATTCAAAGCGTTTCACGAGGGTGCAATCAACTAATTTGACTGGCTTACTCTGTCCCGTCCAGGCGGAGCGGAACGGAAAAAAGATTGGAGGGCTGAGTGCCAGCAAGACTATCTAAGCGCAGCGCCACTATCGGTTGGCTCGGAGCGGACAAGAAAATGTTTGGCTCACAACCCTTCAGATGACCGGAAACAGCACTTCTCGAGTGTTTTAAGCTGCATGTACCCAGCTCAACTTGGCAAATATTGGGGGGAGGGGGCTGAACATACCTTTAGCCCCTTCACTTTTTTCATTGGTGGCTGAGCCCCCTAAGCCCCCCCCCCCCCAGTTCCGCCGCCACCGGTCCCGTCAGTGGCCAAAGATTATTACAAACTGTTTTGCATTTCAAGTTTTTTTAACTTTGGAGTTGTCGCAAATTTGGATTAAACTACAGAATTATAAGCAGGTTTACCCTACAACGGAGGGCGATGTTATTACCTCATAGCCTCGTGAAAAGGGTGAGATATTGTAGTAACATTGGCAGTTTAGCTATATACAACAATGCGAGTTGAAATAACAACTGTTGCTATAGTGCAGTTTTCCCAAGTTACTAGTCTAAGGGGCTAGCCCTTGGTGGGGTACCCCAGGATGACCAGATTTCCATTACCGAGGGAGGGGTCAAAACGTGTCCTTGTGAGTTTGTATGAATGTGTGTGTTTGTGATAGTTAGCTTGTAAACACGATAATTCAAGATAGCATCAATAGATGCTTCCCTTACTTAATATATGGGTTAATCGTATCAAGAGAAAGATCTCTATGGTTTTTAGTGGAGGTCAGAGGTCACGAAAGGTCACCAGACGTAAACACCGAAAACCTTTTAAACACGATATCTCACGGTAGGAAGCATTGATACTTTCCATACTTGGCATGTGGATGTGTTATAATCAGAAAGTGAATCCTGTTATTTTGGAACAGGTCATAGTTGTCTGAGATCACCGCAGGTGAAAACACGAAAACCTTGAAAACAACTTGTAAACACAAAATCTCAAGGAAAGAATGATAAACACCTTTCATACTTAGTGTTAAAATTTGTCACACTTAGAGGAAGACCGCCAAATTGTTTTTGGTGTGGGTCCGAGAGGACATTTGAGATCCGAAAGATAAAAAACATAGAACATTGAAAAACAAAGTATTTCAACAGTCACAAGGATGACAGATAGTTCTCATAATTGGTTCCCTAGACCCCTCTGCGGGCTCCTCCTCCGGTGCCGGCGCGGCCGGAACCCAGCGTCGGAATCGAGTTCTGAGTCCGATGAACCGGACGAGGCCCGACCTCTGGAAGGGCGGATCGAGTGAGAGCTCCTGGACCCATGGCCCACTGAGTCTCCTCCCGAGCCTCGACTTCCAGAGGGACCCCTTCGCTCTCGGCCCAGGGGGCTCCGGACCCGGGACTGCGAACGGTCCCGAGTATGCTGGGTGTCCCTTGTAGCAGGAGCCGAAATTGGGTTCCCGGTGCCCTCCCCTGGAACCGGAGCCAAAGTGTCGGGTTCCAGGGGCTGGCTCCCCGTGGCTGGGTCCTGGGACCCGGTCTAGGGACCTGCACCTCCTTGGGCTCCCTGTGGAACCTGGCCCCGTGATGGAGCCAGCGGACTTGTGGGAGCCATGGGAATCTGGCTGGACTCAGCCCCTGAACCCTAGCTCCGAGGAACCAGGGAACCAGAGCCTGGAGCCGAAGCTCCCGAGTCCTGTGGAACCACAGTTACCAGAGAACGCCGGTCTGTGGTTCCGGTGGGGGCACTACCATCTGGGAGCCCAGACGGTATGACCCCCGAGCCTTCCTTTGCGGCAGAGAACGAGGCTCCGGCACTAGGAGGCTCTACCTTCTTCCCCTGTGCACTTTTTTCTTTGCTAGCTTTCTTAGACTTCTTCATGGGGGCCCTGGGTCCAGGGTCAGAAGGCCCCGGAGCCAGGGGTCTGGGATGGCGTCAATGCGGCCTTGGAGCTTTGTCCGCCGAGCTTGTAACCAGGAGTCGATCTCCTGCCACTGCTCGGGGCCAAAGCCCATGCAGCGCTCGCAGGCGGTCAACCCTCCTGCAAGAACGGTAAATGGGGCACAAGACATGGGGATCCCAGTCCCTACCCGGACGAAACTGGGAGCACATCGCACAACGGGCTGTATTTGGCAAAGCCATGACTCCCAAAACCAGGAAGAAGCACCCAAAAATACGTGAAACTATCGAAAAATATGAATACAAGCGATAGTAAACAGTAGGTAAATGTATACAAAGATAAAACAAAATTACAATGCAAAATCTCAGTCTTACGGTGCTTATTGAAAAACCGTAAGAAAAACACTGAAAACGGGAGGTTGGAGAGGACACTTAATGTGTAAACCTCACCCTGAGAGCCTATGAGAAACTTAAATAAGAAAGTGTAAAGCTGCAACAATAATAACGAGTAAGTCTTAAAAAATACGAAGTAGGAGATATGCTACGATGTATAGTGAAGTGTTAGGCTGTAAGTCTAACCACTAACGTATAAGACTAACTCGACCCACGCCGAGAGAAAAACTCACGAGGAGTGAATGGCGGCAAATTACAGCGAAATACACTTAAATCGAAAATGAAATACAAGCACTAAACAGTAACGAAGGTAGATAACTAACGATGGGAAACCTAGCGTTACTTATCGAAAACTCCGGAAAATTTGGAGGCCCCTAAACTCCTTACTCAGGTGCTGAGCGCGAAAGGAATAGAGGTCGGATCAGCGGGTCAGGAGACCGGCTTCCGGTCAAGTTGGGGGCGCGGTGCTAAAACGATTTTCGGGGCCTCGCTCCGCTCGGAAATAATGCATATTGTAGGCAGCAAGGGGTAAGTATATCTGCGAAGTGAATTCATAGGTTTTTCATATTAAGAGAGTAAATCCCGGTGGGTTGCTTGAGGTCAAAGGTCATCTGAGATCACCAGAGGTAAAACTACGAAACCTCGTGAACTGTGACAACCTGGAAGTGAACTTTCATCTTGTAAAGTATCATTTTATAGACTAATACTTGAAGAATCTTTGAGACTTTTTAAAACAGAAGTTTTAAAGCTTAACAAAGAAAAGGCTCTCTAAGTTTTCTTGAACCTGACCAAAGATCTTTTTCTCAGTAGGCTGTAAAGTTTCGATTGTTTAATTATTGATTTGAAAAACTAGATATTCGTTTGGAAAGTAGAAAGAAAACCTTACTAAGTTGATCTATTTTACTAGTTTTAAGAAGGTAACGAGGAAAGATGTACTCTGTTGCCAACCGCTAGCAATACTGCTCAAAGGACTGCCATTTAAGTATTAAGCATATGGAAGAGAGTCTATCCCCACTGCTGTAAGACACTTTCCAAATCCTGAAAGGGCTGGAGGAGCTCGACAGTTGTACCGAAAAAAGAGCAATTAACCCTGTGTTTACGGCTGGTCCTCGATGAGTTCCACTGAGTACCTCCTTAAGAACTCAGTTAACAGTTACAGTGCCAAATAACTACCCTTGTCATGATAGGCAAAGTAACTTTTCCAGTGTAACAGTTCGAGCCCAACAATCCTCGTGAAAGTCAACATTGAAAATGGGTTGAAGCAAAGACCTCTCAAAATCTCCTTCAGCCCAAACTGTCTCAATAATGTTTCGCGGTCAGAATTCTTATAACACATGTGCAAAGATGTAGGAACATTTAATTTCGGCGGCTGCAGTATATCATGATCCTTTTACATGAACCGTGAAATTTCATGAAAGTTATCACAAAGCGGATTCAAGCATGGGAGCGAGAGCAGTGTGACCAACCTAAAGAACGTTGCCTGCAGGATGATTATTTTGGAAAAAGAGAAACCTAGTCGCTAAAGTTGACTACTTTTTAAATTATCATTATTCTATAGAGGTTTTAAACGTGACGTCATAATGGGCTCCATTTTTACCTCTACCGCCATTTTGGACGTCATCCTTAGTCACGCGCACGACCTTCACTGTGTACACACAGTATCGGTAAAAGTGTGAAATGTTTTGTTCCTCATTTTCAAGGAATATTTTCTTAACTTAAATATTAACGATTGATTGTACTTACGTGTACTTGTAAGCCTGCGTTTGAGGTACATGTGTTTGCTTTAAATGCTTCATAGCTGTCACAATAGACCCTTTTCCAAATAGCAATAACAAAGGATTATGGGATATAGTTTTGGTGTGCATCGTTTTTGTCAATGGCATTTTACTGTGGCCAAAACGACGCACACCAAAACTCTATCCCACAGTCCTTTGTAATTCCTATTTGGAAAAAGGTCTATGAAAAACTCTATCGTAGTATCTTTAGTCGCTCACCGGATTTGAAGTGAGCACAACAGGCAATTTAGTGTGTGGACTCCCGAATTCAAGTTCTTCTAAAGAATTTCAGAACCCCATCTAGCTCTACGATGTACATTTGTTGGAAATCGATGATAAAACTGTTGGCCTGTAATTTTTCTTGACGACTACGCAACAAACGTTTAAGAAAACCTTTACAAATAATATAGTTATTAAACATTTTTAAGAAAACCTTTACAAATAATTTACTAAACATTTTAACCTTTGACCAATACATTTGTACACAGCATACATGTTGTGCACGATAAGGTTGACGTCCAATATGGCTGACTTTATTGTAATCACATGTACTTGTGACGTTAGTGAAGAACCTCTATACGTGAACATCACATACTTTTCCATCATATCAGTGGCGCCGGCACGGGCGGGCATGGGGGGCGCGTGCCCCCCCCCCCCCAATGAAAATTTTTTGAAAATTTTAAAATGATCCCAAAAGGCGATTAAGCTATAGATTTCTGTAGGGGGTAGGGTGAGGTGTGCTTCAACCGAGTGATAGATCTATTTAATCATTTTCTATCACAAATGTTTCTCAAACTATCAGAATTTTCGCAAATCCTTCGCAAACTATCAAAAATTTCGCGCGCTCCGCGCGCTTCAAACCTTACCTCTGTGTTCTTATTATCAATATCTTCTGATAGCAACTCCCGGAGAAGCACATCAGCAAAAGTTGAAAGCTGTTCACGAATTAACAGGTAAAGGACTGGCTTTTTGAGTGGCATGTAGGTTTGTTGGGCAATTGAAAGTGTCTCGATGCAGATTCTGAATGCAGTTTTTGTCATGGAAATCTCATTTAATGAAAAATTTCGCGCGCTTTGCGCGCATGCTTTACGGTTTGCACTCCATCTTATGACCATTATTAACATAATAATACATGGAACTATAATCACAACATCTGTAGGGGCCTATAGTATCAATATGCGATCTTTCAATCTAAGTTGTTGAAGCATGATTTGGAAAGTTGAAATTATGCATTTATATATTTTCCAGAAAATTTTACCGAGCGCTTTGCGCGCAGCCATTATAGGTATAGATGGCAGACACGTAGCCAAGGGGGTGGATGGGGACATCCGCCCCCTTGAGCATATTTTGGGGTATTTTTAATGTTTTTTTTTCAATATTGCTAGTGTTTCTCCTATTTATATGCTGTAAAATAGGCTTGGGAAGTGCCATTTCCAGCGATCTGGGATGCACTTTGGGCCAAAATTTTCTTGCGCTTTGCGCCAACCCATGGTGGCGCAAAGCGATGAGAATCTGTCTATGGGGTTCGCCCCCTTGACAAATTCCTGGTTACGCCCTTGATAGATGGTGATTTTTAATACACTTACGACAAAAAAAGAATTCTGAAAACACTTTCTTAGTCTTCACCCCTTTTGCTATACCTATCAGGGATGTCTAATATCACCTTCCTGCTCCTATAGTCTCCCTCCCGCCCATTCTCCATTGCTGGAAGCTGTTCATCTGGATTTTCGTTCAAAATTAGTAAAATACGATAGTTGAAAGTGCTCTACTCTATATTATCATTTGGATGTCACGTAAATAAGCATTATGTCGTTGCTCCATTTTATGTACTTTATCTAGAGCTTCCGGAAGGCCCTATACAGGTATCTGCCAGCCTTAGATGCCTTTTTATAATGCACAATGAAAGGGAGGAAAAATTTCGTTATATTCCAACAATTTTTCTGTGGACTCCACGCACGTATTTTTGGATAAAAACATTGCCAATAGAAGGCGGTAAAGTAGCCAAAAGGGAGTCTTCAGGAGGTTTGTTGACAACGTATTCTTCTCTTAGACAACATACTCTCCTTTTTCACCTAACCAAAAATTAGAATTCACTAGATTATGAACATTTTCCAGCTATATATGATCAGCTCCAAAATATTCCAAAAGATAGCACCATTTTGCATCTAAGAAACCTTAAATTAGCAAAAATTTCTCAAAGGGGAGGGGGATACCCCTCCCCTTAGACCCCTTCCCAGGACGGCACTTTTAGGTAGTGACAAAGGAAAGATCCTCACTGCTGTATTCAAAGCGCAGGCGCATAAACAAACGAATATTTAAGCGTCGCCACTCAGTTGGATAAAAACATCCAGCCAGTCGGAAAAATTAGAATTCACTAAACTATGGACATTTTCCAGCCATACAGGTATGTGATCAGTTCCAAAAATATTCATAAAGATAGCACCATTTTGCATCTAAGCAACTTTAAATAAACAAAAATTTCTCAAAGGGGAGGGGGCCCCCTCCCCTTAGACCCCTCCCCCAGGACGGCACCTAGCTTAGTGCAGTGACACCTAACAAAGGAAGGATCCCCCACTGTGTATACTAACGTAGGGAGCACACGGAAAAAACGCATTTTGTGCAGACTTGGGAGGTTAACTGAAGTGCCATTACGACATCATCTGTTGTGCCCCCCCAATCACCAAAGCCTGGCGGCGCCACTGATCATATGGTTGTCTTTACATGGTAACATGCTAGTCTGCAAAACTTGGTACATGGTAATGTGGTACATGACTTCAAATTTTACTGAAACTGGTAGCAAGTCGTGAAGTAACTTGGTAATCCTTCGAACAGGTCCTCGGGTTTGTGGTCACATAGCGTGACAATAGCCAAATATATCGTACTTTTCAAAACCTACGGATTATGTCTATACCCGTCGAAGGCTGACGTATATAATTTACCCCGTTGAGCATTTTTTTAGTTTTTTTAATGCTAAGCAATCGAATGTATTGGCGGAAATTACTTCTGAAACCTGGGGTCATGGAATAAGCCAATGGCACCGAAAGTGCTGCGGGAGGGCTAAGCTCTCATCGTGTCTGTGTGAAGTCGAGCACCGCGCCTTCACTGTAAAAAATGTCTACAGACGTCCGTTGGATTACAGAACAAAAAAATAAAGAAATACAAAGAGGAAACGGAAAAAGTGCTGTCAATTTGTTGCAACAAATTGACAGCACTTTTTCCGTTTTCTTATGAATTTCTTTGTTTTTTGTTCTGTAAATCTACAGAAATTTTTTACAGTGTAAATTTGACGATTATCCTATTTTAGTGGGTTTGAGAGGCAACTCCATGGAAGGGGCCCTGAAACCTTTACACAACTCTGAGCATAAGAATGAAAAACTTATTTCTTGCCCAAGGAAACTGGATGCGGACTAAATGTATCACAAAAATGATGATTTTACCATTCCGTTTGTTGTCCTAAGTCATGAAAACAGCTAATAAATTTGATGATTCAGGGATCTTGTGGTCAGAGGTGTGTATACGCTTATTTGTCAGGGGAAAACCGGTTTTGTTTTCCGAAGAGAACTTTACCGACTAGGTTCGAATACTTGACACTCTCTGAGCATTCACATGGAATTTATTTTTATAAGGTATGAGGTTACAGAATTTTAACATTGGGGAGGGTTCAAGATGAAGTTAACCAACGGCTCAGAGGGTGCCATGGGGAACTGGTGAGCTCTCCGTGGCGTCGATCATTTCACTATCTAACAATGATACTGAATTTGCTCTAAATAGACTTCGAAAATAAAACTTGACTATCATTTTTTGTGATTGTATTTTTACCTATGGCCAATGGCTTTGCTGTTTAAGGGGAATTTTGGTGGAAGACTTGGATGCCGGTATGAGAGTTGTATTGAAACAATAACACACTAAAGCTGTTTAAAGGGGATTGGGAATGGAGCAATTATCTCAGATGGGTGCCCGCTAAGCGTGCCGATAAATAGCATTTTAAAGGCAATGCCGAATGTTTTACTTAATCTTGCATCACACAGTTTTTAGAGGCAAGTACGATTAAAATACCCTTTCTTCTTCCCATTCTAGGCTTCTATTTACTTGACCTTTCAGTAGTCTGTAATTTGAGATATCTTTCACTGGTTAAAACTGTCATGGGGTTTCCATGGTAGATACTATCATGTAGGAAAGCAGTTTTATAGTGATCACTATGTCTGTCATTGTGTTGCTAACAAGTTATACTTCTTCCCTTTTGTCCTGGATCCGCAAGTCCCTTCCAGACGTTCAGAAACTTCGATATGTCACAGACGTCTAGTATGCTCATTTTATGGGTGTGGTTTTCGCAAACCCTTTATCCTCCTCTGATTGGTCAACGCTACCAGCCCACTTATTTATATTCAAATTGCAAAGCACATGCTAGCTATGGGCCAATCAAAAGCTGACAAACTATGTAATAATAATATTTATCACTGTGAGGACCAGAAATTCGACATGTCTATAAGCAAGTTTGGAGTCACTTTTGAGATGGGGGCTCGGAGAATGAGAGAGATACAGAGAGCTCTACAGAAAACCATTAGACTTTACCTACTCGGGGGCTTCTGCCCATCAACAATGGGACTTTACACATTTTAATTAAGAAAATCGTAGGAGAAGATCGGTCCCAATCAATGTAAATACAGTGATCATTTTTTTAAGAATCTCCAAGTGCTCGCCACCGGCCCAAACCCACTACAACGTGCTGGAGTTCCGTCTGTAGTACTATCTCACATGGCGGAGAAGAGATGCTATCTGAAAAAAACGCTAACCGCTTTGTGCTTCAAGCAATGGTGGTGGTGAGAGTTGCCGATGATTTGAGGGGTAGAGAATATGATCACGCTTAAGATGATATGTAATTATCAGACCAAAATGTATGAACGTGTAAGCGAAGCGCCCCGAAAAATGGCGTTGGTAAGTTCTTTTAAGTTATGGTTTACTTTATTTCACACTACTGAAAGGTATGAATTCGATAACCAAAACAAATAATACATGATATATTACTTTGTCAGAATTTTGAAAATCTGAAAGAGGGAACGTTTGAGTAGGTAATCCCCTTATCAAAAAGTGACGGAAAGATCCCCAACCTACCCCACCCATCGGGATTTCCTCCTACGATCACACCCATTTTCATGATTTGTATGAATACTACAAAAAATATTCGATAATGTGTTTGTGCTAGTGGCCTATAGGTTTACCCATGTAGCTTTATTAGTTCATGGGCAAATTGTTCAATTGTACTCTTTGAAGGCTTTAAGTTGGCCTTTATGCAAAAACTCGTTTTTCTGTTCAAATCAGGATCACTGAATGACATGAAATTTATCATTCCATCATGACTTTCTGTGACGTTCTAAATGGTTTACCATAAACTTTTCCTTCTTTAACCAAGCCCATCACGTAGATATAGCATGCCAAATAATACTTTGAATCTAGACAAATACCGGAAAGTCCTTAGCCCTTACCTCCTTCGGATGAGAAACTCTCACAATCTGCGAAGTAGTACCAACAAAGCTGAACAACAAACCCCACAATGACCATAGAATGTTTCCTTTCAACAGTACCCAGGAGTAGATCCATCGTGATGATAAATACTTCTGAAAGTTGAGAGCATTAATGGTTACATAAGTACTAAAGGTGGCGCTAAATAGTTTCTTCAAAGTGAGTAAATGTCTGTCTTCCCTAGTAAGAAATATTGTTTTTTGTTCCTTACGATCATGCACAACCTATGGACATATAGATTACGTCTAAGGACCTCAGCTATCTGAGTGAAATGATTCGAGGTTACTTCATCATTCAATACTTCCACCTATTGTCTACTATTCAACATTTTTACGTCTAGGGGATAACTTTCCAAATTATTATAAAATGTTTGAGGCAGATTAGCTCGCGTTTCCCTTTGGAATGAAACTTTTCATCTTTTTTCATTGATATTAAGGGTTAGCAAGTATTGAAAGAAGTTTAAAACAATTTTTAATAAACTGAACACTTTGAGAGTGCCATTCCTCAAACAATATTTCTAATAAACGATATGTTTTAGTCACTTTGCACTACTGCATAATTTATTTCAACTTGATAATTACGTTACTACGTACTTCAATTTTCTGTTAATAACAAATGGAAAGCTTGGATGCAGCGAAGATGTCTAACAGATTCAAATTTATTTCGAGGTGGAACTTTTTAATTCAAATACTATATATTCAACACATTATGTACACGTATAAGTTGCTCTACAAGTACCTGTACTAAGCGATCACATATTTTCAAAGGTGTTAAAGTCGAAAACATAAAGCAAAGCGGGAGTAAACGAATGAGACTTAGATCTTATATTATTGGATTCATTCGTATGGGATGCAGTTGCAAACAAATAAATTACCCTTACCTTGGTGCTAGTTTTATGGCAATGGTCACAAAAATAGAAGTTTGAAATTAATTTTGTTGTGTGGAAGAGGACATACGTACACAAGCCTTTCGGTCTAATTAGCTTTCAGTTTCAAAATGTGCTCCTTGATATATTAGAAGACGAAGTTATTACATTTTCTATCCAAAGTAAATTTGAAGAAAGCCCTCATATTAGACAGTACTAAAATCCTATCCCTTTGTTAACTTATAATTCCTTGATTTAATTGAACAGGAGGCAAAAATTTTCATAAACATTACATTCCTTACTAAAGAAAAAGATACTTTCATAGTTATCCTAGCTTAAAACACTAAATTAAGCAAGATAAGCACTACTCATGGATGTAAGGAGCTTACATCTCTCCTGCTTGCTTCATATTTACTTTGGGTAACAAATGTTACTATTCCAGTTGATATTATTACAAGACCCACACACGCAATTTGAATAAAAAGAACCCCGATTGCTTTAACTCGGTTCCTAATAAATTTCTGAAAGGGAGATTTTGGCTAATCAACCTCAAAGCGCAATTACCGTTACAATACATATTAAGGTGTGCACCACCTTTTTATCAAATATGAGAAAGGAAAGTTTCCTAATTTTTGTCACGTGATGGACCTTTTAAATCTTGTTTAATAATAAAAATACCACAGAACATAAATGAAATTCAATTGTTTTACTTTGTCAATGTTGTCACAATTTTTGTTACTTTTCTTGTTACTTTTTTGTTACGGTTTGCAGTTACACTGGTACCACTTTACAGAATTAATCGTGTGACTTAAAACAACGGACAAAATTGATCTTTGAAAACTCAGTAACGGCATAGTCGTTAAAGGAACATTCTATCTTCTTGATATTTCTGAACTGGATTCTATTCAAATTTAAAAGAAGTCATGGTGATACTTCATACTACGATGAAATTCGAAGCCCATAAAATTATGATTTTTGTAGCTCAAAAGATTAACCATTTTGAATCGGAATAACCCTAAGGATGTTTAGCATAATTATACATACATATATATATATATATATATCCAAGGGATATATATCCCAGTATCCAATTTACTTGGGAGTATGCACGTGATTGTGTTAATTTTCTGGATGTCTCTATTTCTGTGGACACTGGAGGTACCATTACTACTGATCTTTATGTTAAGCCGACCGATACCCATCAATACTTACTCGCGTCTAGTTGTCACCCTAATCACACAAAACGTAGCATACCCTATAGTCAAGCCCTTCGTATACTTAGAATATGTTCCAATTTGGAAACGGCTAGGTTACGGTGCAGCGAGCTTGCGGACAGTTTGGTCAAACGGGGTTACAACAGAAATAAGGTTAACTCCCTGATTGAGCGTGCGATCACTAATTTTACTAACCCTACGTCTATGCGTGAAAGTTATTCTACTGGCCCTGTGTTTTTCAATGTGCAGTTTCACCCCAGCCTACCTGATATTAGAGGTATATTACAAAGGTATATGCCGTCATTGCATCAGTCTGACACTATGAAAACTGCTGTCCCTAACTTGCCTATCATTAGTTTTAGCCAGCCTCCTAACTTGAGTAAAACCCTGTGCCGAGCGAAACTACGCCAACCCCCCGGAGGTAACGACCGGGCTTCTAAACCACCCCGTATTTGTGGGAAAAAACGTTGTAAGCCTTGTTCTTCGCTAATTTGTTCAGCCCATATTACTAGTACTGCTAATAATAAGACTTTTAAATGTTTTAACCGGGATACTTCTTGTGACTCGCAATGGGTTGTTTACGTTATTCAATGTCCTGTATGCAATTTGCAATATGTAGGCCAAAGTAATAACTTTAGATCCCGCATGGATGGCCATAAAAGTGACTTCCGTCTTTATGCGGCTGGTAAACTTAGTAAAATGGACAATAAACTTTTATATGATCACTTGATTCATCATAATTTAGATTATTTCCATGTATATATTGTTGACTATGTGTATGTTGCTAATAGTAGTAGGCAACAACTTCATCAATTACTTAATAGAAAGGAGAGAAAATGGATTTGGGATCTGAGTTCCACTGCTCCGTATGGTTTAAATCAGGACGATGGGTACTTCAGTCAAAATAAAAGGTGCAGGTTGTATTGTCAGCTAGGTATTCTGGTCGGGATCTCTGTAGCAATTTTTTTTCTCCTTGTGCCGGTGTTTGGCCGATGCTCTTCTTTGTTTTCCTCTTTACTCTGAAAGTTTTTACATGCTTTTCTTTTTAGGGTCTTTAGCTTTGTAGGCATATGTTTTACATTTTAGTTTTGCGTTGTACATTCCTTTCTCGTGTATTGAGTCTGTGCTCTCGTGTCTATTTTATCATTCAGTTAGTACGTTCCTGACGAAGGCAGCTTGCTGCCGAAAAATAGACTGAGTTAGTACTGCACCTAACTTGTTTCTTTTAATACTTTGTGTTATGGTGTGATACCTTTTTACCGTTTATATATATATATATATATATATATATATATATATATATATATATATATATATATATATATATATATATATATATATACTTATTCACAGTTCGATCTACCATATTTCGCCCTACTACATATGTATATATGTATATATGTAAACATAATTATATATGTATATATAAGTGTGTGTTTGTGTGTAAATGAGGAACTGAGAATTTTTAATACGAATGAGTGAATGAATGGTGCTTATTATAGTCGCATAGACCCTTGGGCCTCTGTGATTTAATAAGGGAAAACTTAACCGGGCGGTATTTAAGGTAGATTGACCATGTTCGTTTACATGAGACCGGAGAGCTCACTGGTAGAGCATATTTCTCGTCCAGTCCGGGGCTAAGTTTGCCATTCATCTGATGTCCAGTTCCAGTATACAGCAAAATTCGCCCATGTAAGAGGTATAAGCATTAAGGTCTCTATGCGACTATAATACATACAATTCATTCACTCATTTATGTATATATATACTTCCTACACCTACATTATATAATATTATATTATATATATATATATATATATATATATATATATAAAGAAAAAGAGAGAGGTATTTTACATTTCCACTCTGAAATAAATGCCTAGTTTTATTTACTTTTGTAAAACCTTATTTTGTGAACAATGACCAGATTACGTTTCAAATCAACAAAATTTATTTTGTTCAACTTTTGAAGACATTTAATACACAAATATTTATAAAAAAAAAACAAACTTTACCCAAAAGAAGCGAAAAAAGGTGAGAAGAGGATACGATGTTTTTAGTTTTTAATTGCCCTTCGCTTGGTGTTGTATATGCACTTGCAAAAACAATATCACTGAAGTCTTGTGAAACCAGAGTATTGGAGGAACATACCTTTTTGAGCAACTAAGATGAAACTGCATGGATTTGTCAGCTTTAAGCTTGAAAAGATGTAAAATTTTTAACAGTAGATGAAAGTTATTAGATTATAGAACAGAGAACAGCATCTCCAAGACTTGCAAACGATATTTTATAACTCTCAAAACATACTATGATCAATTTCTTTTGAAATCTGTAGTTAAAGAGTTGGTAAGTGCTATTTCTGGCTGACGCATGCTAATTATAGCTAACATAAAAGCATTCAGTATAAAGGCACACAGACTGCTAAGTATTTCCTAAATGTCAAAACAGGAAAAGAAATAATCTAATTAACAGAGCATTGTAATCGAATGGATTTTCCATCTAGTAATTATAACCGTGTGCTTGGAAGAGATGATTACACTGATGGAATAAATTTGACTGTTCGAGCTTCAGTAGATTAGGCGATTTTTGTCCCCGGCGAGGACAATAAATTAAACGTCCCTTCTCTGCTAGTACACCGGAAAAAACACGTGTTTAGAGATTCCGTTGCAGCAATTATGTGTCACATTAGGTATAAGGTCTAGCATTAAGTGAATCGAAGGGATTTCCCTCTCTATAATGTTTTCGTGTTTTTGTCAATTTCACCCAAAATTTTGGCAGGAGCCTTTCACTGGTGCAATAAACTTAACTGCTCGGGGTTCAGTAGATTTGCTGGTTTCTGTGTCCGGCGAGGACAAGAGACAGTAGGCCTGTATCTCTAAAAGCGATTACATGGAATACAATTGTAATAAGTAGAGAGAGAACTGTTAGCAGATGTCTCCACGGAGTACGAGTCAGCGAGCTTCAGTCCATCACCCATGATTGTTAAAAGCGTTCACAGTTCGTTTTGGGGATTTCAGATTTACATACCACAATCACACAGCCTGCGCCCTGATAATGACACAAAAATGCTCGTGAATTTCTACCAAATCAAACGTGATTTGTGATCCAACTGGGAACGTTGTCTTTGGAACATTATTGGGGTAAACGACCGTAAAGTTAAAGACATACGCGATTCACATTAGTTCTAAATTTATGAAATCACCATCTCTAGTTGGGTCCAGTGAGCCGGAGTAATTTTTATTAAAGAACATAAGACAGGGAAGGCCTGTAATCAGCTAAATATTTTACTTCCGAAAGATCACCGATACCAATTTTCATGATAATAAGTCATTTGAAAAAAAAAAACACCTCGTGATGTTTGGATCACCTTGATGACTGTCACACTTTATGCAATACAGAAATATGTACTCGCTTAGAAATCTTAAAACTCACAATTTACGTTCAATTTATGTGGAAAATTTGTACTCGCAGTGAGCTGATTTAATTTAAAGACACTTGTGTATATCTAATGCACTATTTATGGCTTTAAAGAGGGGTTTCAAACAGCCCATCGTAGGTGCAGGAGGCTACTCGTGAGTGAGGGAGGAGAGAGAAAAAAAGTATATGTCAGAGGCCTCTTGAAACCCGAGCACTACCATATATGTTGGCGCCTCGCGTAGGAATAAAAATACTGTCTAAAGCTGGTTCCAGAAAATGGCACTTCTAAGACCTTTTTAGTGCATCTAATCATTTTTCATTTTGGGATTATATGTTGTGGAAGTTAAATACACTTACAAAAGAAATACATTTACGTTTTGACGCATTCACGTTTCTGTGCATAATCCGGACTGGGGGAACTTTTGCTTTGAAAGACTATTTAGACATTCGAGAAGACTGTCCTCGGGAAGGGATCTGTTTGGAAGGGTGTGACCCTCGCCTTTGAAATTATTTGCATTTGAAGAAGATTAGATGAAAATCCGTGCTGTTAATATTATATCTTATCTAATAATACCCTCGTTTGATCAAGCACGAGAAATTATCTTTTTTACAGTGTGCAGGAAATCACCGTCTTTTGAGAATAAACCAAAATATATCTCTAGATTAATGAAGACATAAAGACTTCTTCGTCATACGCCGACCAACACTTTATTCTGTCATCACTAGCGGGAAAATATTTTGTGTAAGACAGTGAAAGTCCCATCTCAATATCACTTCGCATTTGGAACATACAAATTTTTGAAGAAATGCTACTTTTCCAGCTTCCGTAAAAGATAATGGGAAATCTGTGGTGTCATCTGGTCAAATGGATTAGAGGTAGCTTTCGTATTTCTTATAATGATAATATAACTATATTGCGTATTTCATAACTTTGTATGTTGTACCATAAGTATGGACGGTTTTAGACTTTATCGACAAGGAAATATCTAAACTTCCAAAGAGTATCAACTTTCAACGACAAACAAGATATCTAATTATAAAGAATAACAAAAGAAATACTAGGCAGTTTGCCAACTTGGCATCATATTCTGTGACCTAAGGAAACCTGCAGTTATTTGTTGACGAAAAAAACCAACCTTCAAGAAGGAATATCTTGAGTTAGAAGTGGGAATTTGGCACGGGGATTGGATGATATGTAATGAATTTTGTTTTTCGCTTTCATAGCCTGTTAGACCCCTACAAAATGCCACCAGGTAAGGCCTTAAATAAACACAAGCCATGTAGGATAACTAAGTATGTCTAGGTTACTATCTAAGGTGGAAGGACAATTACTATTTACTACATAAAAGAATATTTTAAGACAAGAGCAAAGAAACTTGAAACCCAGAATTTTGCGTTCCTATTAAAGGAATTGCCTTCCTTGAAAGCAGCAAAACGTCGTCAGAGAGTACAAACTTTATCGTTGGTACATTCTTGTCTATGGCACACGAAGACAGTGTTCGCCGAAGGAGGCACCTCAGCTACTTTCCCCATCTTGTGCCACCACTAGTTAAATGAGGATGTAAAAAGGGTTCAATGTCATAACGTAATAAAATTACAGTTGTCGATGGTCTCGCAGGTCATATTAATGATCTCTCCGAATGTAATGTACGTACGATCTGCGGGCCGGGTGTTCTCCATGCAACCAAGATAAAGTTGATTGTTGCAAATTTCAGTTCCATGCTATGAAATGCTGAAGTGACAAGAAACCAACCGAGCAAAACTACATCAAAAAGCGTGTGTCGGCAGAAGAGCTTCTCTTAAAAATATCAATCCCTATAAGCTTTCATCATATGTTCATTATACATATGAAAATTACTTTTAGCCTACTTTTTTACGCATATGACTGGAAAACGTTTTGAAAACAAATTAACGCTCTTTATATGAAATGTACTGGAAGAAATGTGAATCGTTTAATTGCTTGCCCACGCACTCTCGCCCGCTACCCTCTTTTCCTGCGCCTATGCCAATGTGGGGATTATCCGAAAATTAGTCACGTTACGACTGAAAGAAAGTTGCAGATTACGATTTCTTAACCGAAGCACAAAGAGCAAACAGAATAGACTTTCAGCAAAGCATTACTCCAAAATTCCACAAAATATTTAAATAAATACGAAAGTACAGAAATTTTGGTTATTAACCAGTTTCATTGTGCAGCGTAAATGGAAATAATCCTATATATATATATATATATATATATATATATATATATATATATATATATAGGTAAAAATGAAGTAGTAAATAGTGCTAAAAGTTTGTGAAAAATTCCACGACGTTTCGGGTTTAAACCCTTCATCAGGTGGCAAAAATGCAACTGATCGTTGACACGGCCAAACGTACAATTTAAAAAATACACAATAAAATTGGGCACGGTAAACCTCGGCTAGGAAAACAGACAGTGTTAAGTGGTTACCACAAGTCAAAAAAAATGCAGAAATTGCTTCGTTATAACAGTTCAAGTCTAACGTTCAGACCATGTGGGGACAGGGTTCCAAGTTTCATGATTAGGCGGTTTTCGGCAGCTAGGCGGTCATGATCGGAACCTCGACACGAGATGGCCGCCGAAACCATCAAGTCACGGATCGAGCATGTTGACGGGGGATTGAAGTGGGTGGCTACCGAGAACCCTGGGAGGTTCTGTTTGATTGATCTCAGGTGCTCGGTGACTCGGTCAGCAAGACGACGTTTTGTTTCTCCCACGTACAGTATATTACAGCGTTTACATACGAGAACGTAAACAACATTGGCTGAAGTACAGGTAAAATGCTGATGAACGTTAAACCGGTTGTTGTTGGGACCTACAATGGAAAGGTTTTTGTCATAACTGACCACCGGGCAAGTATTGCATCTCCCACGGTTGCAAGGAAAAGTTCCTGGGGTGTCAGGCACTACTGCTTGAGGTTGAGAGGCACGGACTAAGTGCTTAGATATGTTCTTTTCAATTCTGAATGCCGTGATGGGGGGATCAGGGAAATGGTCACGGGTGGATGGGTCATGACGGAGGGTCTTTAACTTTGACCTTATATATATATATATATATATATTATATATATATATAGATATATATTATATATATATATATATATATATATATATATATATATATATATATATATAGATATATATATATATATATATATTATATATATATATATATATATATACATGAACATTACATAAAGTTTGTTTTTACCACTTTAATTCCCGCAAACTTGTTTCGAAGAGGTGGGTTTTACCATCAAACGGTTCAGAACATCTCATGTGCGTAATTTGTGTAAATATATACGCGAACTTTATGAATGCGCGCGGTTGTCTAAGTTACGCCGGAGGAGTTCATGAGTTTGAACCGCTGATCTACATGTAGGACTGGATGTAACAGGTGCGTCTAAAAAGGGGAACCACTCCCCTCACCGCAACTACTTCCTCGTGAGACACACAGCCACGTACAAGCTCAATGAAGAGACGCTATGAGAGCGGAGTATGTTCTACAAAATGTGGTATATGCAGCCTACAAATGCACCAACCGTCAATGCAAAACGCGTCGTTAAACGCTACAAGCAGTATTCGTTAGCAAAGATAGCTTTCAAAATTATTTCATTTAAGAATTAAGATGTAGCCTGACCGGACAATATATGATGACGTCACAGTTGACAAAACCCATGCCATGATAAGTATGTGTGGTGTAAAGTATACGGCGCGTGTTAAACGCTGGCATCGTTGTGCGGAGGAATAGACAATAAGGATTAACTTGTACATTAGCGACTTTAGCGAGTTTTCGATTTCAGGACGGTAGACAAAGAGGACGGAACGCGCAGCAAAAAACTGAACTGCGCATGAGTAGAAGCGAACATCACTCCGTCTTGTTGATTTTCAGACGGTCTTTGACCCATTTAACGTTCGGTATAGAAACAGGACGGCACAGGGGTTGCCATGGCAATTTCCCTCGTCCATACGTACGTGTCTCAGTGACGTTGAATTTTTGCAAGTTAGCTGCATGCAAAGGTACATCATTTTGTTCATATGGCATGCAAGCTGCTGACAAAATGGACGTGACAAACAACAACAGTGCATATCTGGTAAGCCATTTTAAGAGTGATTCCGTGTTAAGCCAAGGGAAGTAGCTGTTTTGAGATAAAAACTTTTACCATTTTGTAAATCTTGCGTACTTTGGGTGTGGCCTTATTCCAGAATTTGATATATAACTACCCCTAAATTGGTAGCCTGCGTAATTTTCATACCGAGAGTCAAGATTTCTCGGTTTGTTGATATCGCATTAAAGTACGAATACTTCCTAGTCTAATTGATGTCAGTAAAAAAACCCAGTTAAGATGGCGTCTCTAATCCTGTGTAGATTCATCATTGTAACAACTTAGCGATGAGTGTGGATGCTAACAAAGCATTGCAACTTAATTAAAAAATGAGCGCGTCATTGTTTTGATGTCATTCTACGGCACCGACGTCCACACAATCGAAATGCCTTAATGTCAGAACGGAACGCCGCGTGCGCGTGCATTTAACTCTCCGTCCTGTTGCTCTACCGTCCTGAAATCGAAAAGTCGCCTTTTCGATTTCAGGACGGTAGAGCAACAGGACGGAGAGCTAAACGCACACGCACGCACCTCCTCGTCCTGATATTCAATACGTTTCGATTCTGTGAGACGATGGGGCCCACCGCAGAACGTCAACAAAACAGAAACAGACGCACGCCCTTATTTGCTACCCACTAACAGATGGGTATGAGGCATTGCGCGCTAAAATTATCATTTTAGCGGCAAATTCAGGAATAAGGCCACAGACATAGGGCAGAATATGCAATTTAAATGATGACTGTTGCTGTTGTCACAAGACACTTATATTTCTTGGACTGATACCGAAACAACCATTAGATTACTTTCTAAAAAATGTATGTAGTGTTGTTCGTCATGTCCATTATCTGAGCTACAGGGAAATCCTAAGCTTTAGCTGGAAGGAGCGTCCCACAGTAACAAAATGCAGCGCGCTGAAGGGTCACCATGCCGCGGGAATGTAATTTTATGGTTCAAGTATTAGTCTCATACACCCACAGAGCTGCTTGCGTAACCGACTATGTCTATTCTTCTGAATGTGTAACGCGTAGTTTTCAAGTGAGTCATTCAAGGACAATTACTCACGCTCAGCAGTCTAGATCGCGTAGGCTACTACCAGACGGAGACCACCACTTACAACTGAGAGGCGAAGTGTCTCACAACGCCTGCATGATGGTATTTCGAGAGTTCGGGAGTTTCGAGAGCCATTTCAAATCATAATGCAATATTTAGGAGTCAGTAAATATCTTCCAATAAAAATGGTGATCTGGAACAACAACTTTGTTTTTCCAACACTTATGTCGGAATATTTACCAGAAATTGATTGGTCCGTCTTTAACAAACCTCTTAGATACAGTTCTCCAGATCCAGATTAAAGCCATACTCAGATCGTTATATTTAGTCTTGGGCCTTAAAAATGTGGTTGTTTAAAGTTTAGGTTTCACCTTTAAAATATTCTGTTATGATATCCCAGAAAGCATCATAACGAGCCACTTTAGTACAAAAGTAAAACAGAAATCAGTATAGACAGCTGGTCCCTACAGTGAGTGTGTGTAATGAACTGTTTAGACAACATGGATAGTTTCTAATCCTGGAGATACTGTATTTATCACTACTTCTTTTAGTGGATCGGCCCCTGACCTCTTTCCTTTGCACAGCCAGGGCCTAGTCCTACCAATCAGTTACCATCACCGTGGATATTAAATAGCCAGCCTGAGCCACTACAGTGGAAAGCCAAACCAGTGGCGTTGCCAGCTTTCCCAGTAGGTGGGGAGGGGGGGGGGGTACAAAGACAATTTTCTTCCTGATTTTGACATTTCGTCCTGGACTTCCCGGAGCCCCAGTTTCGGTATGGCAGAGTGTTGGTGTATCCGGGAGAGCAGTGACGCCGCCAGGCTTTAGTGATCGGGGGGGGGGGGGACACAACAGATAATGTATGCCACTTCAGTTAATCCCCCAGGTCTGCGTAACTTGAAGCTTTTTTCATGTGCCCCTGTGTTCGTATACACAGTCGGGATTCTTTCTTAGTCACGTGTCATTACATAAAGGTGCAGTCCTAGAGAAGGGTCCAAGGGGAGGGGATGTCCCCTTTGTAGAAATATTTGTTAATTTAAGGTTGCTCAGGTACACAATGGTGCTATCTGTGGGATATTGTTGGAGCTGATGACATACCATAATTTAGTGTATTCTGGCAGGATGTTTTTTTTTTTTTCAACTGAGTAGCGACACTTAATTTGCATTTTCTAATGCGCCCTGCGTTTGTATACAGCAGTGAGGATCCTTTGTTTGTCACTACATAAAGGTGCCGTCCTGGGGGAAGGGTCAAAGAGGGAGTAGTCCCCCTTAAGGTCCCATTTAAGGTATCTAGTAGGACCTAGTGGAAAACAACCCCTACTGGCCTATCATCCCCACCTTTTTATGCCCAGTAACAAACACAAATCTGTTTGCATCGTCACGATAGGTTTGTGTGCAAACTGGTTGGGCTGCAACCTTCTTCATATGCTTTGGGTACGTAATTATTAGCAGAGAGAACACCTTTGTAAAATCATAAACTACGTGACTGTATAGGCACATTGCATTTGTCAGTTAGTTCTGCCGTCAGACTTGACCAGCGTTCATTTGCAACAGCGTGACACAATGTCCCATACGCTAAGGGAAAACAACGCTCCGTACGCGTACTCACAATCTGGGTGCATAAAAATACTACACCTCCCATACAACTACATTCCCGCGGCACGTGACCCTTCTCCAGCGCACAATTTGACTGATGCGCGTCTTTACACTGACACGCGCCTTCTAGCTAAAGCTTAGGATTTCTCTGCTGAGCTTGCAAATAACATCACAGAGACACCTACGTGCGGACCAAGCTTAAGGGAATTGACATGACAACCCTCGTACCGTCCTGTGTCTAGACCGAACGTTAAATGGATCGAAGACCGTCCTGAAAATCATCACGACGGTACGTTCTTCGCTTACACGCATGCGTAATCAAGTTTTTTCTGCGCGTTCCGTCCTCCTCACCTACCGTCCTGAGCTAGAAAACTGATTATTTTGAAACAGGCTGCCCGTTCTTTTGTAAATGTGAAATGACGTTGAACATTTTCTGGTAAAAACATATATGGCTGTACGATATTATTGTAAAGGAGTTCTCACTGGCAGTTTAGGCATAATACTAGGCCTACTGTACTAAGTTTGTCAGGGCCGATTTCTCAATACATTATGCTCTAAGGGCCACGTGATGGCATGATTTTGACATAAATGCATGAATGCTGGAAAGCAGAGATACATCTCTACCCTTGATTTGTTTCATTTCGCAAGTTTCTTCACTTAACATGTAATGACAGTCGAGGTGTGGGTAAACTGAAATAGCATAGACTACATTAAACAAGTCCGCCAGAAAGAGAGAAATTTAGGGAGTAAAGAACGAAGAAAATTAGAAATAAAATTACGAGTACAAATATGTACAATGCTCAAATATACCGTACGGGAAGGGTGAAAATGAGAAAGGCATTGCGAGTAACATAACAAGCCTCCGCTACCAATAAAGCGCTTAAATATTTCTTCATCTCGTAAGTTAATTAAAGTCAGTGGGGTCTAATAGATGAAAATAAGCACCTGTAATTTTAAAGTTTTCCTACAGACTAACACTTTGATAATCTTGTTACCTTTACCTGTACGGTCAGCATACTTAAGTCCGAAATCCAATATTGGAACCTGAAACTTGAGTCAAGAGTTACTAACTCCATAGGTGTGTCCCTAGTGGAAACTCAATTCGCAACAACTTTACACACTCATAAATTTACAGAGTATCAGTTTCCATTATCAACTATTCAATCAACCTCTTCAATATTCTTGCACGGTGTTCTACACCTACCGTAAATACACTTAAACCATTGCCTGTATGGAGAAAATCTCTTTGATTCACTTTGATTCTCACAAAATGTAGACGAAATCGAAAAAGTATTTTGCGCATGGAACTTAAGTTTTCTCCGTCGGTTAACGAATTATTTCCAATATTTTTGATTCATTGTTCCATGTCCGTGTACATCCCCCACCGTTAACCATTACGCACTAGTTGCGCGATGATTTGTTAAGGAGTAGCTCGCGCCATCTTGTAAACACAAAGTGGTTCCCCAACTCTGCCATCTTAAACATAATATAACACCTTATTAATTTTCCTACATCTGACTGGGAGATTGGTGGTCAGATGCCATGCGTGATTCTCCATTATCATCACGATCGTGTGTTATCCATCGAGCAATAGTCTAGTATAACACGGGGTCGTGTGTTTAAACTAGTATAACTCACGGCTGTGACGTGACTGTCACTGCAGTACATACAAACTATGCCGCGCCACAACTCAATGAATCAACGCAGCTTTGGATCGCACATTGCATATCGTACGTAATAGGTACATAAACGCGTACGCGTAGTTAGCAAACGAAAACAATTGAGCTACCCAACGGACAAACACGAACCATAGTGACCACCAAAACACAATTTTAAGCAAGGAGTAGAATAGAACATTCAACATTCAACATTCATTGAATAGAATATTCAATCTTTCAACTCATGAAATAATTCATACTATCGCAGTGGCGTAGCCGGGGGGGGGGGGGACGGGGGGCGAGTTACCCCTTCTGGAGAAATCTTAGGGGAAATTTTGAAATTGAACATATGGCGAAATTTGCGCATGATCTGGTAAAATTTTAAATTTCTCAACCAGTACACTTTACTCATTTAAAAGTATATGCCACACTAGCACAACCAGTCCTCATTAAGGTTTTCAGAGATGGAATGATGACACCATGCTTATAGTTGTACTAGTTGTGTTTTACTATCTGTTTTACACAGCATGGGATCTCTGACAAGGTACTCTGTCCTTTAACTGTAAACTGCCAATGTTTCTTGATAATTGAAGCTGCAGCATTGTGGTATATGCAGTTTGTCAGAATGGGTCAGTGGTCAAGCACTATACTCTGATACTAGGGCAGGTCCTCGTAAAATTTGGACTGATTGTGGTGAATGTGGTGAACTGGTGAAGGGAAAGGTGTACCAGGGTTCACTTAATTACTGTACTTCACCCATTGTGATTTTGAACCACCAGTAGGACACAAGGAAAATTCACCAAGACAAGCAAGATAAAAAAAAGAGCTTCCTAAAAAATAGGAATTCTTGGTGATGTATTCAGTTTACATTTAGCACCAAATGTGGCACAATTTTGCATCCAGCCCACCTTACATGAACGAAAATTTTCCAAAGGGGAGAACACGCAATCAGTCACATCAGCCAGGTCAGAGGAAAGCACCCGGACAAAACTGGGACCTGCGGAGAACACTGATTATTAGGAAGCAGATCACTAATTGGGGGAAATCTTGCAGCTCTTGCCTCCCCCCTTATAAAAAAAAAACCTGGCTACGCCACTGTACTATCGCACTCATAAACATTCATTTGGCCTTTTTGTATAATAGCGCACGTTATATCCAATCCTACATTTAGATCAGTGGTTTGAAGTAAGACGCATGCCGGCAGGTGCTCCTTAGCTCAGATCTCTCACTACGACGCTGTCTCTGGATGGCAGATAATGAAGATTTTTTTTCATTATACAAAGATTACAGAGTTTGTCAAATATGAGTATAATGAAGTATGACTTAAGATCTTCCAATAAACTTTGAAATCTTTGCTTCTGTCCTTGAGGAGCTCAGATATGTTTCTGGTTGATGTGCCCAAATTCCATAAACTTGGAAAAGAGGACATGGGGTGGAAGTTTGTAAGTTTGTTTACAAACCATTTCCGTCAGAAAAAGTAACTTGATTTTAATATCTGGCCCATTTCGAAGTATCTTAAAAGGAATTGGAGATTTCTTTGAAAAATGTACTTCCGTTAACTTTCTAAATACATCTACACTGTTTACAATTAAAATCTCTATGAGAATAATTGCAAGGTAGAAATAATATTAATTAGGATGGACATACTGATTTACTTAGATTTGAAAAAAACTCTATTGTATAAAATGCTTCTTGGAAAGGAAAACTATTTTGCTTTATCGAATTTGATATCGAAACTCTCGCAATGTTTACAATATTTACAATAGATTCATATTTACAATAATTACAAAATCCTAAGTACCCTATTCAGTAAGGGAAAATCTTGTGACAAAACTTCAAGCAAATTACAGAGTAAAGATTAAGTTTTCATTGTTACATTTTACAAAGGAGTTACCTTTTAACCAGACATTGTAAAGCTTTTTACGTGAAAAACGATATCGATCAGCCAACACCCGATCTTTAATTTCTTTGACAATTATTGAGCGCATAGCACTTACAGTTTGGTTCTCATTCTGGAAAACATAAATGCATCTTGATTTCCAGATAACGAATTTTGTGATACGGAAAACGAACCAAATTCGGTCAAAAACAATGTCTGGCACGTCAATACTATGATATCCATACAGAAACAAGTTATCACTAAAAGGGGAATTATTTCCAATTAAACTAACAAACACGCTTTTGGTTCAGACTAGAATAGGGGTAATCCTTGAACAATTCCAGAAAAGGTGAAGAATTGATTCCACCTCATTACAGTGCGGGACGGGACACGTACCGTCAGTTAAACCCCGGAAGTTTAGCTATTGCAAATTGTACATGCCGGCCGTGCAAAATTGAAACCAGGGAAGTAGGTGGAAAAGGAAACGAAGTCTTCAGCACCCAGTACTTTCAGGCGTTCACCCATCCAAGAACTGACTAGGCTCGATATTGCTTGACTTCTTTGATTGGACGAGAACCGGTTTGTTCCCTCTCTTTTATTGAAGGACGAGCCCACTGTTTCGCCCTACAATTGCTAAATTATTTACAGTGACTAGATAAAAGCGAGCAAGAAAAATCGCTTATTAAGAACGGTAAGGCTTTACATATAGAAATAGAGAAACAACGATCCAAACGCACTATATTAACTACATACGTTATATACATGGACGAGTCAGTAAAAGTACTTGCCGGTTTTAATACCGGAAGGTGTGGATGGGTATCGAGGTTTCACGAATAATAACCATCATTTCTCTATGAAATAAGGACATTTTCTTGAGCGAAAAGGTCCCCACTTTTCAAGCTATTTGTTCTTTTCCTACCTTTATGGAGTAGTGTCATTCTCCTTTCAACACTTTTATGTAAAAGTTTGCTGATATGGATATGTAATAAAAACCATCTGATAATTTAGTTGCACGGCTATTACAAATAACAGCTGATTGGTCCATTGGCATGGATCTTCCATTGCCAAAAAAAAAAAAAAACTCGCGCGCTGCACTATCATTGAAAATGGAGGAGGGCGTCATCCATGAGCAAAGTCCGCAAAAGAAAAAGAGTTTTCGATCAGTTTTCTATGCTATTTTCAAAAGGCCAATGACGCAGGCAGCGTCCCTAGATTAATGACCTTTGCGAATACAAACACATACGCGCCGACAGCTGGAAGTAGGAGGGGGGAGGGGAGGCGACATGTCCGTACTTGACATACGCAAAGGTACGTCCGCGAAACAGCTGTCCTAAGTGAATCCACTGCAGTGAGTAATTCCTCAACTCAAAGAATGAAAATTCCTTAAGACAGTGCCGGATTTCCCAAAATTGCTCTTTTTTTTCTGAAAATTAACCACTACACCAACCCCCTGTAGAAGTTTACACCAGGTACAAGCAACCCCTCACAAGAAAGCTAACAAGTTGGCCATTCATGGCAATTTCAATTTACCATACCATGACCGTGAAGATGTTTTCCTAGCGGAGCTCAAAGCTTTCATACTTTTATCCAGAGCCTTTTTACTCAGTCAAAGCCTAATATACGACCGCCAGCTTCTAAGCCCATAATTTTCCCAAAATTGCTTTAATGTTTTCCATACTCCATCTTCTTCATTTTCATATCAAATTGACAAAAGACCCCATCCAGTCGGTAACATATCACAAAAGTTATTCCAATGTCTCTTAATGGTGTTATTTGTGAAGATGAACAAACGGATGCTTTTTTTAACAAGAGAAGCACGCGTATCATCCAGGAAGAAAGTAGTGTCGTCAGCATAATGTAAAATTTTTATGTTCTTTCCAAAGAGCTTGAGACCATTAAATGCATTGTCATAAATTATCTTACTAGCCAAAGTTTCTGCAACAATAATAAAAAGGCAAGGACTTAGTGGACACCCCTGTCGTACTCCTTTTTCAATAGGAAAGAAACCCGTTAAATGGCCATTATTCAAAACACACGCAGTGCTGCCTTTGTAAAGAGTCTTAACCCACGAACGAAAGCTATCCCCAAAATGAAAGTAATTCAAGTTACAGTCAATATAACTCCAATCAACACGATCAAAAGCCTTCTCAAAGTATACAAAGAAAAAGAAACCAGGAATATTTTCCTTATTTGTGTAGTGAATAACATCTAATACAAAACGAATGTTTTCTCCTATAAAGCGATTCTTAAAAAAACCCGTTTGGTTTTCACCAATTATGTCGGCAATAGCATTCTTTAATCGGTTAGCAAGAGACTTAGTGCAAATTTTATAATCGGTATTCAGAAGACTTATCGGTCTATAGTTACTTAATTTTCATGATTTTGAACAAATGGACGCATTAATACAACTATTGATTGGGACGTGCTACCATAATGACCCGAGCAGAGCGCTCCACTATCATTGAAAATGGAGGGCGTCAACCATGAGCAAAGTCCGCAAAAAGAGTTTTGGACAATTTTCTGTTCTATTTTCAAAAGGCCAGCGAGGCAGGCAGCGTCCCTAGATTAATTACCTTTGCGAATCCAAACACATGCGCGCCGACAGCTTGAGGATGGGGAGGGGTGGGGGGGGGGTAGGAGGCGATATATCCGTACGAGAAATAGACCAAGGTGCGCACGTCCGCGAAACAGCTGTCCTAGGTGAATCCACTGCAGTGTGTAATTCCTCAACTCAAAGAATGAAAATTCCTGAAGAGAGTCCCGGATTTTCCAAAATTGCTCTTTGTTCTGAGAATTAACCACAACACGAAAAGTTTTCGGAAAAATGCAAGTCCTTTTAATTACAATATGTATGTAAGCGGTAGTTGTATGGAGGTACATCAGGCCTAGTAGTGCATGCTCGACGTAACGTTACGTTAAGTTTGCGAAAAGTGTGATCTGATTCTGTCGGTTGTCACTTATTTTCCCTTCTGAAACTTAACATCCCCAACGCAACTTTTCGTTGTAGTATGTTCGCACGGAGTGAACCAATATAAAGACTACATGAATTACGTCACAATTGCAACGTTTAGCCGTATTTCGGACATGAAGCTCCATCTTTCATCACTCGAGTCATATATCTATCGACTTAGGCGCTATCTACGTCGTTACTACACACGGTACAGTACGTACACAAGCGGTTGACCTGCTATCTGACGTATAAATCGACCTATATACAAACTTAAGGCGATCCATTTCAACGCGTATGCCAAACACTGTGACTGAACAATCTTACCGAAGGACGCACCCTACCCGGGCGACAGAGGGAATGGCCCGCGTACAACTTCGTTGTATAGCACATGATCGAAGTACGCACATGGGCTGCACAGCTCGTACAGTACAGTGCAATACGGTATTTCGGAATCACCTACAGCTCAGGCGTAGTGACCTTTGAAATAAGGTCAAGTGAGGGGTTTTCATTGTTTCAGCAGTGTTTTATATTTCTACTTTCATGGAAATCTCCTTTTCATAAAAAGAACCTTAGTGCATTCCTGAAGCTTTAAAAATGGTTTCAAAGGTTAAAAGAAATTTCAGAAATAAAAAGTCTTTCTGAAAACGTGCAAAAATTGAAATATTTTCTAAAATGAATCGAACTTAATGTCTATTTCAGGACATTTTCTTTAAATACATGGAATTGTAAGCATACATATGTGGAATGCCTTCTGCATAGCTACCGAAGCGTACGTACTCTTTCTCGCACGTACCTCTAGTGCACGGCATGTACGTACGTATATCCATCTGTATGTTATAAGCGTACTAGTATACGGCAGTTATTAACTATGCAGCCCACATGCACACATATCATGCAGACTGACTAGCCGGTGTGGGTCGGGTGACGCTAGAGAACTTCATCAAGTATAGCCTACAAGGTTAGTGAAGGAAAATCGTAGATTATTTTCTTTACCATTTTTTTCGAGTGATCATTATCACACGCATTTCTTCTATTCTAAACTGGTAGGCCTAACGGTAGCGTTTCGAGATTGGGCATTTTCAGTGTGGCAAACACTAACGTTAACGTTGGACTAGAGCGAAGCTAGTTTAAGTCCCCGTTTTCTCGACACGCCATTATCAAATTAAATGTGTAGATACATCATCATCTTTCATAAATCTCAATAGCCTAGATTTTGTGAGCCTAACTCATGACAACCTTCCCTAAACTGCGTCGATAACGTGATCAATCTGAGTACTGCTGTGAGGCTTATGAGTCGAGTAGCAGCTAGCTACCCGTCTCTGCACAATAACGCTTTGTACGTGCACAATCATACAATTATGTGTACAGTATATATACACTATGCGTATCTCGTACCTACATGTACGTACATGTAATTTTTGAATGTTTACATCCCGCCATCAGCCGAGTGTCTGCGTAGCGGCTCTCATTGGCTGTGTATATGCTCTAGCTATACAGTGACGGTGGCAAAATGTTCGTCCGTTTCGGGCAGGTTCCCCTCATTTGACCTTTGACCTTCGCTACGTGCGTTCATTCCGAAATGCCGTATTTCTGCCGTCACTGCATGTGCGTACCTCCATTGAAAGCGCTGAGAATGGGTGCAAGTGCACGCACTCAATCTCGATCGCGTAGGCGATAAAACAACAGTCTTGAAGCAGTTTGTGTGCAGTATCTACGATTGTCGTTACCAGGCCCCATGGGTCGCTTCACGTCTGAGTACCTTTGTTACGCCATAATGAAACTGTTGCAAGACGGCGTTTGTTAACTACCTAAAGCTAATGCTATGGGTATCTCAGCATTATACGAACATTTCCGCAATAAACTCGATAGTCATGAACGTGCACGGGCGGGGGTTGGGTGATGTCAGAGTGTACATTTTTTGTATCGGGATCATGAGTCTTTCAAGAAATAGCTGTTTTGCTGAACATATTCCAGACGACGTCTCCGACCTATGTGACTGGAGAAGCCACGAATCTTCCAATAATATGGGCAGAACATCCTACAGTCTTACGTGGAATACATATATTGTCCTATGTCAAGTGCAGTGTTAGGCCTAACAAGATGGATACGGTCTGGTGCCGTTTGTGTTAAGTTTGCAATTACTCAAGTCGCGCCACATACTCATGAGCGACTTTTGAGACACGAAACTTGAGGATTTCTCGGGTTGAAAAGTACGATGCCCGGTAAGGTAAGAATGGACGATTGGTAAGAAACATTGACTTCATTTTAGGGTTGGGCGATGTCAACAAAATTCATTTCCATACATATATCGTCACAAACGGGTGTAGTTATAGACAAGTTCGAATATGTGAAAATACTATGTAAAAGGATTTCTACTCCTAATTTTCCAAATTAGGCCAATGTCGTTGAGTACTGAAATTATCAACACTGTTTTATCTTCTAAAATCTGAGTACCTAAATTTCAGTGGCAAAAGTCCAAGCTACGAGCTATTGTTTCGTAGGGTTGAATTCGTTCGAACAAACGACAAACTTTTAGTCACGTGATCCTGGCTTAAGAGAAATCCCGGCGCCGCCGAGAATCACAATCATCACAACTTGAAGGGTTCGGGGCGTCCTTCACAAATACGTAGTGGAAATCAGTACTTACTTTGGTCCATCATGGCATCAACAAATCACAATAGCGTATAGTGTGACCGAACAGACATCAATCAAGAACAGCTACGAGAGGATAAATCTAATATCAGCTGTCATTAATTTTGGTACTTTTGAAGTATTCCAAAAGTAAAGTATTTTAAAGGGCTTGCGCTATAATTGACGGTGTACTTTTGGGCGGACGATCTTCAAGCTCATTATGCGTGTCGTGTCAGTTGAACCTATGGTACTCGATCTATGCATGTATATACTATAAATTCAGTCTCTACCGTTCTTACCAATAATGCGTTACGAGCCGACGTCTGGGAAACACTCAGCCCCTAATTGCTTTCCGGTACCCAAGAAGCTTCCCTTAACCTACGAGGATCATATTGATGTCACGGAGACCATTACAACACCCTTTTGTGAGTGACGATTGGTCAACATCCCGAAGCAGTTATTCTGGCACGGATTAATACGATGCCGGCATAAGTCTACCCGCAGTGTGGTCATGGTAGTGTAACAAAATTAATCTGCCAGCCTTTCTTCGAGGCCAACTAATGGGGTGAATTTCACTGTCAGCACCATGAACAGACTTCACTGTCCATCATCACGACTTGGCAAGCGAAGTTACTGTTGAGATTATTATGTAAAGGAAGTCTAGAAGCAAAATTGTCCTTAATGCCTGCTCAGCTAAAGAACGAGTAAACAATTGAAAGTCCCACTTTCCCGCCTTATGCTGCTCTGACTTGCAGAACACTCGTGTTGGAGTATCTAAGGAGCATCAGTCACATATAATTTAACGCAGTAGATGTACCCAACCTCGATCCATAGCCTAACTTTGGAAAGGAGGACATGGGGCCGAAAGTTTAGTGATCGCACATTGTGCATGCGGGGCCGGCCGTGCAAAATCGAAACCGGGGAATTTGTTGATTGTCAGGGGTTGCCACAGTGTACAGGGCCCGGGGGAGTTGTGGGTGGGATATTTTTTTTTTGAAATGAACCTGTATTTCAAATCATTAATTTAACTCATTTACACTATTTACAAAAGCTAAATAAGTTAAGGAAATTTCAAATAAAAGAAAACAACATAACATTCACAGTTTTGAATAGATTAGCTTGCAATCTATGAGAAGCTAATATCATGAGTTACTTACAAATATTTACAAATATGTACAGTCGAAGCAGGTTAAGTCATTCCGTCTGTGTGAACAACAAAGACGAACACATAATTTCCACAAGGATTTACATTCAAGAGTGCACTGAACCGAAATACATTAATTACAATTGATTACAAATTAAAGAAAAGTTTTCCTTGTCTTGAAGAGACAAAGGAGTCACCATGAGTCCATACTTTCTTAAACTTGTCAATGTTATATCTCTCTTTGTCCAGTTGTCAGCTTTAATACGGTCTTTGATGCGTTTTGTAATGGTCGAGATAATAACATCAGTTGGTTGTAACTTGAACTGAAAGATATGTACGCATCTAGATTTCCATATAATAAATTTCGCTACACATAAAACAAACCAAATTCGATCAAAAGCATCTTTTGTAATATTGATACCGGGAAATCCGTACAGAAACAAACTCATATCCAGTCGGAAGTGAGTGCCAAGAAGGGACTCAAGAAAGCGGTTAATCTGATTCCAAGACAAAATTGGTCTTATTTTCGGACACTCCCAAAATATGTGCTCAATCGATTCGATACAGTCACAGCAGGCCATTGGACAACAGCCATCCCTCATCCCCCACTTCTTAATTTTACTACCAGTGTAAAGAGCATTATGAGCTAAACGCCACTGAAAGTCTTTTAACTTGTTGTCAAGTATATCATTAAACGCTAATTTCCAAATTCTAAACCATGGATGAGTAGGATTATGCCTGACGCACGCGATACTGACGTCAGAGGTCCGAAACACCTTAACTAAATCCTTTGTGCGAGTACTAGAAGAGGTAAAAGAATAATTCAAAGTGACCAACTTTTTAAAGATCTGGCAGGCATAGCTTAAGTGGTCGGTGCAAGTATCAGAGTTGGGTTTGGAATTAGACCAATCGTACGGAAACCATACACGAAGTAATTTAGAAGTAAAATACCTGGCCAGAGAAAGATGAACAGGGGGTAGACCGTCATGGTCTAGTAAGGGAAACATTGTCTTGACTAGGAGGATATCCATTTTATCCTTCAGATTATCTAGGCCCAAACCACCTTCCTCTCTAGGTAATACAATAGCATTCCGATGCACTTAATCCGGCTTCTTTTCTCCCCAAATAAATGGAAAGACAATTTTGTTTACTTCTTTGATGACTGACTCTGGGATAGGAAAGACGGGAGCAATGTAGTAAAATAAAGGGTACACGATGGTATTAATGACCACAGTTTTGCCAATGAGAGACAAATGCCTCATTTTCCATGCGTTTACCCGTTTGGCAACCTTTCTAACTTTCTCAGACCAATTTTGCTGGATAGAGTCGGTTGAACCGAAAGTAACACCAGTGATTTTAATTGAACTGTTGCTCCACATAATATCGAAAGGGGTCTGTTCCGTAGCCAGTTGACCAAGCTTTAGCCCACGCGTCTTATTCATGTTTATCGAAGCGCCAGTAGCTTTCTGAAATAAATTAAAGACCTCAACAAACATTGAAATGTCCTTGACATTGGACGTAACGCAGGTAGCGTCATCTGCGTATTGCAGAAATTTAACCCTTTTACCGTTCCCTCCCGGCAATACAAACCCATTGATCATATTGTTACTATTAATATAGCTGGCAACTGGCTCGATGAAAAGTACGTACAGTAACGGGGACAAGGGGCAGCCTTGTCTGACACCGCGTGAAATATTAATTGGATCAGAGAGTGTCCCATTGATCAATAAACGACTGTTTATATTCCCATATAGAATAGAAATCCACCTTACGAAGTTGTCTCCAAACCCCAACTTTTGAAGTACCTTAAATAGAAAAGGCCAAGTCTACCTTGTCGAAAGCCTTCTCTTGATCAATAGAGAGCAAACAGCAACTCCCATTACTTAATTCTGTAAAGTCGATAATGTCTCTTAACAAAATCATATTACTATGAATTGTACGTCCAGGGATAGCACAGGCCTGGAATTCATTAACAATATCCGCCATTACAGTCGACAATCTAGTTTGTAGCACCTTAGCCAAAATTTTATAATCCCCATTTAACAAACCTATGGGACGCCAGTTGCATGGGCTCAAAATGTCACCAGTTGTGGGTGGGATAATGCAATGGATAATGCAATTAAAGAAAAAAAAATCGAAGAGTCTGCAGCACCCAGTATTCCCAGGCGGTCACCCATCCAAGTACTGACTAGGCTCGACGTTGCTTGACTTCGGTGATCGGACGAGAACCGGTTTTTGCAACGTGATATGGCCGTAGACAATTATTTTAAGAGAAGAATGTTCTTTTATTCATTACCTTTCCCTGTTGATAGCGGTCACTCGACTTCTTTTCGTCTTGCATGTTCAGCTGCTTACGACGTCAGTACACTCGCTTAGTACCTTAATATCTCCATTAGAAAACTTGTCAGCCATCATTATAGTAGCACACCCCCAATGAACCCTCCATTGGCTTACACACTAATTTGAAAAAGTAAAGTGGTCGCTAAAACCTTGTAGAAGTTTTCGCCAGGTACAGGCTACCCCTCACAAGGAAGCTGACAAGTTGGCCATTCATGGCAATTTCAATTTACCATACCATATGACCGTGAAGAATTTTTGCTAGCGGATCTCAAAGCTTCCGTACCTTTACCCAGAGCCTTTTACTCAGTCAAAGCATAATGTACGACCGCCAGCTGCTAAGCCTATAATTTCCCCAAAATTGCTTTAATTGACCCCATTTTACCATCAGGGATACTCCATCTAGTTCACTCTCATTTCAAATTGACAAAAGACACCATCCAATTCGGTAACATATCACTGTAACTGTAAGTTATTCCGATGTCTCTTATTGGTGTTATTTGTGAAGGTGAACAAATGGACGCATTAATACAACTATGAATGGGGGCGTGTTACCATAAAGAGTATTCGAGCAGAGCGCTGCACGCGCAATTTTTTTCCCCACGAGGTTATGGGCAAATCATGCCAATGGACCAATCAGCTTCTTGGAAATAGGCAACACCCCTAATTCCAAAATGACAGCTTTTCGACCTTTTTCTTGTCATTCCAGACACCGGATTATGAAAGAACAGGCCAGATAACCTCCAGTCCACGTGACCCTGAATATAACCCTAATCACAATTTTGAGACAAATTTGAAAAATTCTGAAAATCAAATTTACCCATAACCTCGGGGGAAAAAATGACGCGCGCTTCACTATCATTGAAAATGGAGGGCGTTATCCATGAGCAAAGTCCGCAAAAGAAAAGAAGTTTTGGACAGTTTTCTATGCCATTTTCAAAAGGCCAATGACGCAGGCAGCGTCCCTAGATTAATTACCTTTGCAAATACAAACACATACGCGCCGACAGCTGGAGGTGGGGGGGGGGGCAGGAGGGAAGGAGGAGATATGCCCGTACTAGAAATACGCCAAGGTACGTCCGCGAAACAGCTGTCCTAGGTGAATCTACTGCAGTGAGTAATTCCTCAACTCAAAGAATGAAAATTCCTGAGGAGAGTCCCGGATTTTCAAAACTGATCTTTTTTTCTGAGAATTAACCACGACTGACACGAAAAGTTTTCGGTAAAGTGGAAGTACTTTTAATTACAATATGTATGTAAGCGGTAGTCCTATGGAGGTACATCAGGCCTAGCAGAGCATGTTCAACGTACCGTTAATTTTGCGGAAACTGTGATCTGATTCTGCCGGTTTTCACTTATTTATCCTTCTGAAACTCAACATCTCCAAGGCAACTTTTTCGGTGTTGTATGTTCGCACGGAGTGAACCAGTATAAAGACTATACATGAATTACGTCACAATTGGAACGTTTAACCGTATGTCAGACATGAAGCTTCATCTTTCATCACACGAATAAAATATCCATCGACTTAGGCGCTATCTACGTCGTTACTATACACTCTACAGTACGAACACAAGCGGTTGACATGATTTCTCACGTATAAATTGACCTAGATACAAACCTAAGGCGTTCCATTTCAACGCGTATACATAACACTGTGACTGAACAATCATACTGAAGGACGCACCACTACACGTGCGTCAGAGGACATGGCCCGCGTACCACCTCGTTGTATAGCACATGATCGAAGTACGCATATGGGCTGCACAGCTCGTACAGTACATTGCAATTTCTACGGTCACTGGATGAGCGTGATCTCCATTTAAAGCGCTGAGAATGGGTACAAGTGCGCGCACTCGTCTCGATCGCATACGAGACAAGGCAACAATTAAACAGTCTTGAAGTAGCTTGTGTGCAGTTCGACTGTAGCACTGGTCGTTACCAGGCCCCATGGGTCGCTTCACGTCTGAGTACCTTTCTTACGCCATAATGAAACTGTCACAAGACGGCCTTTGTTAACTAAAGCTAATGCTAAGGGTACTATCTCAGCATTATACGAACATTTCCGCAATAAACCCGATAGTCATGAACGTGCATGGGCGGGGATGTCAGAGTGTGCATTTTTGTATCGGAATCATGAGTCTTTCAACAAATCGCTGTTTTGCTGAACATATTCCAGACGACGTCTCCGACCTATCTGACTGGAGAAGCCACGAATCTTTCAATAATATGGGCAGAGCATCCTACCGTCTTACGTGGAATACGTAGGCTATACTGTCCCTATGTTAAGGGCAGTTTTATGCCTAACAAGATGGATACGGTCGGTGTCGTTTGTGTTAAGTTTGCAATTACTCAAGTCGCGCCACATACTCATGAGCGACTTTTGAGACACGAGAACTTGAGGATTTCTCGGGTTGAGAAGTACAATGCCCGGTAAGGTAAGAATGGACGATTGGTAAGAAACATTGACTTCATTTTAGGGTTGGGCGATGTCAACAAAATTCATTTCCATACATATATCGTCACAAACGGGTGTAGTTATAGACAAGTTCGAAAATGGGAAAATACTATGTAAAAGGATTTCTACTCCTAATTTTCCAAATTAGGCCAATGTCGTTGAGTACTGAAATTATCAACACTGCTTTATCTTCTAAAATCTGAGTACCTAAATTTCAGTGGCAAAAGTCCAAGCTACGAGCTATTGTTTCGTAGGGTTGAATTCGTTCGAACAAACGACAAACTTTTAGTCACGTGATCCTGGCTTAAGAGAAATCCCGGCGCCGCCGAGAATCACAATCATCACAACTTGAAGGGTTCGGGGCGTCCTTCACAAATACGTAGTGGAAATCAGTACTTACTTTGGTCCATCATGGCATCAACAAATCACAATAGCGTATAGTGTGACCGAACAGACATCAATCAAGAACAGCTACGAGAGGATAAATCTAATATCAGCTGCCATTAATTTATCACATGGTACTTTTGAAGTATTCCAAAAGTAAAGTATTTTAAAGGGCTTGCGCTATAATTGACGGTGTACTTTTGGGCGGACGATCTTCAAGCTCATTATGCGTGTCGTGTCAGTTGAACCTATGGTACTCGATCTATGCATGTATATACTATAAATTCAGTCTCTACCGTTCTTACCAATAATGCGTTACGAGCCGACGTCTGGGAAACACTCAGCCCCTAATTGCCTCCCGGTACCCAAGAAGCTTACCTTAACCTACGAGGATCATATTGATGTCACGGAGTCCATTACAACACCCTTTTGTGAGTGACCATTGGTCAACATCCCGAAGCAGTTATTCTGGCACGGATTAATACGATGCCGGCATAAGTCTTCCCACAGTGTGGTCATGGTAGTGTAACAAAATTAATCTACCAGCCTTTCTTCGAGGCCAACTAATGGGGTGAATTTCACTGTCAGCACCATGAACAGACTTCACTGTCCATCATCACGACTTGGCAAGCGAAGTTACTGTTGAGATTATTATGTAAAGGAAGTCTAGAAGCAAAATTGTCCTTAATGCCTGCTCAGCTAAAGAACGAGTAAACAATTGAAAGTCCCACTTTCCCGCCTTATGCTGCTCTGACTTGCAGAACACTCGTGTTGGAGTATCTAAGGAGCATCAGTCACATATAATTTAACGCAGTAGATGTACCCAACCTCGATCCATAGCCTAACTTTGGAAAGGAGGACATGGGGCCGAAAGTTTAGTGATCGCACATTGTGCATGCGGGGCCGGCCGTGCAAAATCGAAACCGGGGAATTTGTTGATTGTCAAGGGTTGCCAAAGTGTACAGGGCCCGGGGGAGTTGTGGGTGGGATAATGCAATGGATAATGCAATTAAAGAAAAAAAATCGAAGAGTCTGCAGCACCCAGTATTCCCAGACGGTCACCCATCCAAGTACTGACTAGGCTCGACGTTGCTTGACTTCGGTGATCGGACGAGAACCGGTTTTTTCAACGTGATATGGCCGTAGACAATTATTTTAAGAGAAGATTGTTCTTTTATTCATTACCTTTCCCTGTTGGAGTAGCGGTCACTCGACTTCTTTTCATCTTGCGTGTTCAGCTGCTTACGACGTCAGTACACTCGCTTATTACCTTAATATCTCCATTAGAAAACTTGTCAGCCATCACTATAGTAGCACACCCCCAATAAATCCTCCATTGGCTTACACACTAATTTGAAAAAGTAAAGTGGTCGCTAAAACCTTGTAGGAGTTTTCACCAGGTACAAGCTACCCCTCACAAGGAAGCTGACAAGTTGGCCATTCATGGCAATTTCAATTTACCATACCATATGACCGTGAAGAATTTTTGCTAGCGGAGCTCAAAGCTTCCGTACCTTTACCCAGAGCCTTTTTACTCAGTCAAAGCATAATGTACGACCGCCAGCTTCGAAGGCTATAATTTCCCCAAAATTGCTTTAATTGACCCCATTTTACCATCAGGGATACTCCATTTAGTTCACTCTCATTTCAAATTGACAAAAGACACCATCCAATTCGGTAACATATCACTGTAACTGTAAGTTATTCCGATGTCTCTTATTGGTGTTATTTGTGAAGGTGAACAAATGGACGCATTAATACAACTATGAATGGGGGCGTGTTACCATAAAGAGTATTCGAGCAGAGCGCTGCACGCGCGATTTTTTTCCCCACGAGGTTATGGGCAAATCATGCCAATGGACCAATCAGCTTCTTGGAAATAGGCAACACCCCTAATTCCAAAATGACAGCTTTTCGACCTTTTTCTTGTCATTCCAGACACCGGATTATGAAAGAACAGGCCAGATAACCTCCAGTCCACGTGACCCTGAATATAACCCTAATCACAATTTTGAGACAAATTTGAAAAATTCTGAAAATCAAATTTACCCATAACCTCGGGGGAAAAAATGACGCGCGCTTCACTATCATTGAAAATGGAGGGCGTTATCCATGAGCAAAGTCCGCAAAAGAAAAGAAGTTTTGGACAGTTTTCTATGCCATTTTCAAAAGGCCAATGACGCAGGCAGCGTCCCTAGATTAATTACCTTTGCAAATACAAACACATACGCGCCGACAGCTGGAGGTGGGGGGGGGGGGCAGGAGGGAAGGAGGAGATATGCCCGTACTAGAAATACGCCAAGGTACGTCCGCGAAACAGCTGTCCTAGGTGAATCTACTGCAGTGAGTAATTCCTCAACTCAAAGAATGAAAATTCCTGAGGAGAGTCCCGGATTTTCAAAACTGATCTTTTTTTCTGAGAATTAACCACGACTGACACGAAAAGTTTTCGGTAAAGTGGAAGTACTTTTAATTACAATATGTATGTAAGCGGTAGTCCTATGGAGGTACATCAGGCCTAGCAGAGCATGTTCAACGTACCGTTAATTTTGCGGAAACTGTGATCTGATTCTGCCGGTTTTCACTTATTTATCCTTCTGAAACTCAACATCTCCAAGGCAACTTTTTCGGTGTTGTATGTTCGCACGGAGTGAACCAGTATAAAGACTATACATGAATTACGTCACAATTGGAACGTTTAACCGTATGTCAGACATGAAGCTTCATCTTTCATCACACGAATAAAATATCCATCGACTTAGGCGCTATCTACGTCGTTACTATACACTCTACAGTACGAACACAAGCGGTTGACATGATTTCTCACGTATAAATTGACCTAGATACAAACCTAAGGCGTTCCATTTCAACGCGTATACATAACACTGTGACTGAACAATCATACTGAAGGACGCACCACTACACGTGCGTCAGAGGACATGGCCCGCGTACCACCTCGTTGTATAGCACATGATCGAAGTACGCATATGGGCTGCACAGCTCGTACAGTACATTGCAATTTCTACGGTCACTGGATGAGCGTGATCTCCATTTAAAGCGCTGAGAATGGGTACAAGTGCGCGCACTCGTCTCGATCGCATACGAGACAAGGCAACAATTAAACAGTCCTTGAAGTAGCTTGTGTGCAGTTCGACTGTAGCACTGGTCGTTACCAGGCCCCATGGGTCGCTTCACGTCTGAGTACCTTTCTTACGCCATAATGAAACTGTCACAAGACGGCCTTTGTTAACTAAAGCTAATGCTAAGGGTACTATCTCAGCATTATACGAACATTTCCGCAATAAACCCGATAGTCATGAACGTGCATGGGCGGGGATGTCAGAGTGTGCATTTTTGTATCGGAATCATGAGTCTTTCAACAAATCGCTGTTTTGCTGAACATATTCCAGACGACGTCTCCGACCTATCTGACTGGAGAAGCCACGAATCTTTCAATAATATGGGCAGAGCATCCTACCGTCTTACGTGGAATACGTAGGCTATACTGTCCCTATGTTAAGGGCAGTTTTATGCCTAACAAGATGGATACGGTCGGTGTCGTTTGTGTTAAGTTTGCAATTACTCAAGTCGCGCCACATACTCATGAGCGACTTTTGAGACACGAGAACTTGAGGATTTCTCGGGTTGAGAAGTACAATGCCCGGTAAGGTAAGAATGGACGATTGGTAAGAAACATTGACTTCATTTTAGGGTTGGGCGATGTCAACAAAATTCATTTCCATACATATATCGTCACAAACGGGTGTAGTTATAGACAAGTTCGAAAATGGGAAAATACTATGTAAAAGGATTTCTACTCCTAATTTTCCAAATTAGGCCAATGTCGTTGAGTACTGAAATTATCAACACTGTTTTATCTTCTAAAATCTGAGTACCTAAATTTCAGTGGCAAAAGTCCAAGCTACGAGCTATTGTTTCGTAGGGTTGAATTCGTTCGAACAAACGACAAACTTTTAGTCACGTGATCCTGGCTTAAGAGAAATCCCGGCGCCGCCGAGAATCACAATCATCACAACTTGAAGGGTTCGGGGCGTCCTTCACAAATACGTAGTGGAAATCAGTACTTACTTTGGTCCATCATGGCATCAACAAATCACAATAGCGTATAGTGTGACCGAACAGACATCAATCAAGAACAGCTACGAGAGGATAAATCTAATATCAGCTGTCATTAATTTATCGGCTATATCTCGAAATAGGCCCTGCTGTGGAAATTTCAATATAGACAGGGCTTATTTCGTCAGGGTGTCAATCCCAACCCACTTGAAGCGTTAAAAACTTCGTCCAAATTAAATACAAATCACATACTTCAAAATGATCACCAGAATGACGTATGTACGGAATAAAACGCAATTTTACATATTAGATTAGATACGGGAACCGTGTGTAAGAAATCTGCAGGGCCTATTTCGAGAGTATATAATAGAGTGTCTTCACTAGCTTTCTTTACAAAGTAAAGACGGCTTGCGCGGTCTTGATTTTAGCTAGGGGAATGAGGGGTAGGTGGAATTCAACGTCTGAATAAGGGATATTTACGGAATAAAACGCAATATTTGTTAGATTTTTACAAAATCTGCAGGGCCTATTTCGAGAGTATATATATCGAGTGTCTTCACTAGCTTTCTTTACAAGCTAAAGACGGCTTGCGCGGTTTTGATTTTAGCGAGGGGAATGAGGGGTAGGTGGAATTCAACGTCTGAATAAGGGATATTTACGGAATAAAACGCAATATTTGTTACATTTTTATAAAATCTACAGGGCCTATTTCGAGAGTATATATATTAGAGTGTCTTGCGGAATGAAATTTAAGTATGCAACTAACTCTATAGGCTATTACAAAACCGTCATCGTACGTGTTCTTCATCCCAAACAAATGCTGGGAACAGTCCATACACATACGAAAGAAGCTATAGCTAGTAAAATACGATCAAAATAAGCCACAATTTTTGTCCGAACTAATCGTCGGATTATGCGAGGACATTCAGATGCATTTCCAACAATTTCTTGAATATCCTTCCACAACTTAAGATAAATATCTCGTCCTCTCCCTATCTTGCTGGTTTCAAACTGACTCAGTTTCGAACGTCCCACAATTGTTTTAAACGCTCAACCTATTTTAAATTTTGTGTTTTTAACACGCGCACATCTCCGTAGGGTCTATCTACGTTGAGAACTTCTTGCGCGTATATCTTTTATACATCTTTGATACTTTGTATTCTACGCGCGCAGACTCTCGTTTCTAACACGCGCATATCTACCTCTCATTCTCCTTGGTAAATTTAAAACCGCTCAAGCTCAATGTAGATAGAACGTAAGCTACTGGTGCATATACAAGTATGTTCGCGCGCTTACGCGCGCGAACATACGTGTATATGCACGATTACAAGCAAGCACAACCAGCTGTCTATATATACTCTCGAAATAGGCCCTGATTGTCTCTTTGAAGTATATGATGTTACCTATATTTAATGTAGACACTCTATATATACTCTCGAAATAGGCCCTGCAGATCTTGTAAAAATCTAACAAATATTGCGTTTCATACCGTAAATATCCCTTATTCAGACGTTGAATTCCACCTACCCCTCATTCCCCTCGCTAAAATCAAGACCGCGCAAGCCGTCTTTACCTTGTAAAGAAAGCTAGTGAAGACACTCTATATATACTCTCGAAATAGGCCCTGCAGATTTTGTAAAAGTCTAACAAACATTGCGTTTTATTCCGTAAATATCCCTTATTCAGACGTTGAATTCCACCTACCCCTCATTCCCCTCGCTAAAATCAAGACCGCGCAAGCCGTCTTTAGCTTGTTATACTATATTTAGTTTGCTATAGCAATCATCTATGATACTAGTCGAGAAGCTATATATATACTCTCGAAATAGGCCCTGCGCGCATAAGCGCATTTTGAGGTATGTGATTTTGATCTAATTAACTGGCAAACAATCAACGGCTTTCAAATAGTACGGTTGAAGCTATCCCTGCAGGGCCTATTTCGAGATAATGCCAATTTATCACATGGTACTTTTAAAGTATTCCAAAAGTAAAGTATTTAAAAGGGCTGGCGCTATTATTGACGGTGTACTTTTGGGCGGACGAACTTCAAGCTCATTATGCGTGTCGTGTCAGTTGAACCTATGGTACTCGATCTATGCATGTATATACTATAAATTCAGTCTCTACCGTTCTTACCAATAATGCGTTACGAGCCGACGTCTGGGAAACACTCAGCCCCTAATTGCCTCCCGGTACCCAAGAAGCTTCCCTTAACCTACGAGGATCATATTGATGTCACGGAGACCATTACAACACCCTTTTGTGAGTGACGATTGGTCAACATCCCGAAGCAGTTATTCTGGCACGGATTAATACGATGCCGGCATAAGTCTTCCCACAGTGTGGTCATGGTAGTGTAACAAAATTAATCTACCAGCCTTTCTTCGAGGCCAACTAATGGGGTGAATTTCACTGTCAGCACCATGAACAGACTTCACTGTCCATCATCACGACTTGGCAAGCGAAGTTACTGTTGAGATTATTATGTAAAGGAAGTCTAGAAGCAAAATTGTCCTTAATGCCTGCTCAGCTAAAGAACGAGTAAACAATTGAAAGTCCCACTTTCCCGCCTTATGCTGCTCTGACTTGCAGAACACTCGTGTTGGAGTATCTAAGGAGCATCAGTCACATATAATTTAACGCAGTAGATGTACCCAACCTCGATCCATAGCCTAACTTTGGAAAGGAGGACATGGGGCCGAAAGTTTAGTGATCGCACATTGTGCATGCGGGGCCGGCCGTGCAAAATCGAAACCGGGGAATTTGTTGAATGTCAAGGGTTGCCAAAGTGTACAGGGCCCGGGGGAGTTGTGGGTGGGATAATGCAATGGATAATGCAATAAAGAAAAAAAAATCGGAAAGTCTACAGCACCCAGTATTCCCAGGCGGTCACCCATCCGAGGCTCAAAACCACTAAAAGTGGACAATTGGGATTTCCGAATTTTGCAAAAATGAAATGGTTGCAAACTTGTTCTAATCATTATAGAATCAACGAAAACACTTCAAATTTTTATTCAGTGAAATATGAGCACGTAATCTCGAGAACTTTATTTTCTATCACAAGTGAATGTTAACAGGTAAACCACAACAATGAAACCTACGTTACTACGTGATTTTAAGTCCCGAAGCTATTTTTATGAATTTGATGCACATTGCTGAGAATGTTTAACGGCAGATTGAAAGACTGTGTGAAACGAATTTTTCCAAGTTAACATACTTTTTAATGTTACTTTCACGCGGCCATTTAAAGCGTTGTTTATACTTACGACCACAAATTCGAAAAAATTCGCTCAAACTTCACTTTGTATTGTTTTAAATATCTTTTGGATGCTTGAATAATTGTACCTTAGCAATAGATGGCCAGTTGCCCAAACTGATCCTCTTAACATCTGTTGTTAAACAATTTCCATAGAGATTATACTAGAAAACCACTGTTAGTATTAACATTGGTAACGTATGTTACGTGAAATGGTAACGTAAGTTGCAAATATTGTAACCGCACCAAAGCAATACTCAAAGGTAAAACGGTGCCTAAAGTTGTAACATTGAAAACATTTTGTTGACTTGCATTAAGTGAAGTCCACGATACAATCTCAACATCTAACGATAGAAGCTTTGAATTCCCTTTACAGAACAAAACGGTTCTATAAAGAATTACTTTTAAATATGAGTTTTCCGAAACCCGAATATCCAGATATCACAACTTAAAAACACACATGTACGTTTTATCAGTGAATTGTTTTACATGCACATACGGGTAAACATTTACCTTAAGATATTTACAACTAACTTCTGTCATGATACAGTATAGTTGAGTACAGCGAAGCGGTAACGTATGTTTCACATAATATGTGCAGAGTAATAATTTTCTAGGTTTGAAATTCACTTTAATTTTCAAGCATCTAGTTCGGGAATAAAGGTAGGCCTATGACTGAAGTCTGCACCAACTTTTTTTCTTTTAAACTAGAAACGATGTAATCGGTATTAGCATTTATGTGGTCTAAAAGAACTGGACCAACGATGTCTTAGAATTTTAAACAACTTGTAACAATTAACTCAGTCAAACGTGTCATAAAGCATCAATATCTTGCAATTAACAATTCAGTTGAAAATAAAGTTAAATCTCCATGCTCCTTTGGCGCGTGTTATTGAATAACAGATGTTTCTCTGTTATAGAAGCAGCCTGCTCATTTGTTATGCCAAAAAGTCTCTTTGAAAGCGGCATAGGAGCATCAATACGACAAAGTACTTGTTCATATGGAACCCAAATTTCATCCTTTATGAGAGGCCATTTGAAAGTGTTTTGCTTTACCTTACCACTACCTGCAGTCATGAAATTTATGTGCACATCTTCTGCATCATCCTCAATAACCTGTCCTATGAACCAGTTGTCATCGTACACTGCTGCAACCCAGTCATCTGGGGAGTACAAACGCGTGGTACCCTTCGCTGAGAGTAGTACATTGGTAATGGGGTCTGCGTGAGAGTCACAGCGGATTACATTATGAGTCACCCACCCATCACACATGTTTAATACCTGATGGTCGGCTTCTGGATGCATAGAACACTTATCACAATAACAAGAAAGATGACGAATTAACAGCTTTTGATCACCTACTCCAACAACTGCGTGCAATTTTAAAGTGCCTGCTATTGCTTTCACAGAAGGCCACCTTTTGGTGATTTCCTGAGCGTTTGCGGCACAATCGTCTTTGCTGACAAAAACATATTCAATGTCACTGGCTTCTCGTTCTTGAGATGCCCATGCGTAAAAGTCATTTGCATCCTGTATCACAGCAGCTTCCCTTTTTACGGCTTCATCTGCAAGTCTCTTCACAGTACCTCCTATGCCGTCACACGGCCCCTTTCCGTGGCCTTCTGTCCAGTAATGGACTCGTTTCAGGCTAGGTACGATTTTCACCAATCGCGGCACAAGGTCCTTGACGATCGAAAATATGGTAGTAGCATTGTGATTTTTGTCATCGGACACTGCTACAAAGCTATGATGCTTTAAAGTTTGATTTTCGTCACGGTAGTACATAACCATGGGATGAAGGGGGACCCCCTCTTGGTTCCAGTATCCACTTTGCACTTCTTCTAAGGGTACGCACGTATAATTTTCGGCAAAGTCCATTTGTACTAAGCATTCATCTTTATTTAAATTTTCTTTACATTTTCTTATTGCAACATACTGCGCTTTAACGCGCTCAACGTGGTCCCGGAAGTTGGCGCTTTCTGTTTTGAAGAGCTCCGAAAACTCATCTTTCTTCAAAACTTCTCTTTTAAGTTTTTGTTTTCTTCTTTCCTTGGTCTGAAGATACCCTCCCCCACTCTTCATGGTGGACAAGATCCGCTACTTTTTCTGTCATCAGTGTATCCATCATTTTGTTAATTGCACCTTCGTTGTTATTCTTGATAAACTCATCAGGGTTTTCTTTCGTTACCAGACCAAGTCTTTTCAAGGCTTTCAATTTCAGTGCCATGTTCTGATGTTTTTGACATAAACTGGTGCTTCTACATGCATATTGTACCAACTTGATATGACGTTGGGAGCGCCGAATTCGTTGAAATGCTGTTAATGAAACGCGTCGTTTCTCAACATTCTCTGATTTATACTTCAAGTATAAATTGGCCACGTAGTCATTCAACACTCTTATCTGGGCCTTACCTTCTCCTGATTTACATGCGTCTCCTTTTCCCGGCATTAGACGAGAATTGTCATCCCGTGAAAGAAATTTGACCACGTCATCATGAAGCATGTTCCATGACCGTCGAATATGGCGTTTTTGAAGACACTGTGTCACATTTTTACTTCGAACACGTGCCAGGTTTTGTCTTTTCAATCCGGTTTGTTTGCTAGCATAACGTATCAGTCTATAATTCTTCAGTACTCTTCCTGAAACAATCTGGTTGAGTACGCTTTTTTCATTTGTTTTTCGATTTTGTTGTGAAGCTTCCCGAATTTCATCAAGAACAACGTTCGTGAATGTGAGCTGCTTTTTAATTTTGTTTGGAACAGACCTTGGAGAGAGACCAGCATCTCTTAATTGAATGGCTGTTTTTGATCTTGGGGTCGTTTTATGTTCGTCTGTTTTCTCTACAGGGATTTTCTTCACAGCTCGTTCGTAACGTTTACTTAGCGTTTTATTTTTTCTTTCAGCCGACTGAAGTTTCAACTGTGTTACGGCTTGTGGTCGCGAGTCAAACCAATAACAGCGAAAGATCACAGAAGAACGAGATTAAAATTCAACAACTTAATGATTATTTACAATCTCCTTATCTCACTTAAATTTACAATAATTAATTAGACTTACTCACAATCCTTTAATTAATATTTGCCTGGTCTGGTCCAAGGGCTGGTAGTGCATGCACGTTGACGATGGCACAGTGGTAGACCTGCAGCGTGCTGTAGCGTAGGAACTGGTTCCACGAGCGAATAATGACAAGGCTAGGTAGGCGATGGATGATAACAACCTCAACACAGTGTAGAAACGGCGTAAGGCAATTTATCAGAAGTGTTCAGTGTCATTGGCTGGCTTATGATATCTCAGTAGTGTGACAGTCTGGTCTCGTTGAAATCTCTCCCCTGTGATAGTTGTTGAACTGCCTTTTATATGCTAGGCTTTTCTTCGAGAACTCTCCAGAATTTAACAGAAACTTCTAGTGTACACAGTCCAGCAATTACGAGAACGTTCCTTAATAGAAACTTCTAGAACACACAGTAGTTGTAAACAATTGTTGCAGCTGGCTAGGAGTGTTGCCAGGTCGCTGCTATAATTGGGACATAACGTAAACAGTTCTCACTTCTAGACAGTTCTAGACAGGCTGCGTTGAAGTTGAATTCTCTGGAACTTTCCACTCGCTCGTCGATGGATTCAATCCAGTGTTCCTGACGGGTCGTCTTGTAACACTCCCCCCCTTGAAGAAGTTTTGGACGTCTCGGACAAAACTTAAGTTACAGTATTTACAATGTATAACTTTACAGTAATAACTACAGTATGTATATTATGTAGTCCAATATTCAATGGAAGGTATAATCATAACATATAATTTGTCTTGCAAGGTGATGATACATGAATACAGTAACATTATCAATACACATTGTGCCATAGTTAACACAAAATTTTCAAAACTTACAGTGAGATTTTCAACATACTGCATCAAATCAAATTCTTGACAAAGAGTCTGGTACAACATTGTCTTTCCCCTTAATATGCTTAATATCTACATTATATGATTGCAGAAATAAACTCCACCTCATCAATCTTTGATTCTTATTCTTCATCTTAGATAAAAATGTCAAAGGGTTATGATCAGTGTATACAGTGATAGGGAAACTAGTAGTTCCCAAATAAACATCAAAGTGTTGAAGACTAAGTATCAAAGCTAATGTTTCTTTTTCAATTGTTGAATAATTTTTCTGGTGTTTTGTCAAATTTCTTAGAATAATAACAAACAGGGTGATCAACACCATGCTCATCAGCTTGAAGCAAAACTGCTCCTATGCCATTGTCACTGGCATCCACTGCCAACTTAAATTGTTTTTCAAAATCTGGAGCAATCAACACTGGTGAACTCATTAGTGCCTTTTTCAATAATTCAAATGCTGCTTGGCAATCATCTGTCCAATCAAACTTTTCATTTTTCTTTAACAATTTTGTCAATGGTGCAGCAATGTCAGAGAAATTCGGACAAAAACGTCTGTAGTAAACCAGCCATGCCTAGGAAGCGCATGAGCTGCCTTTTATCAGTTGGGGCAGGGAATTTGTCAATGCCCTCAACTTTAGCCTTAATTGGTCTAACTTTACCCTGACCAACCACATGCCCTAAGTACACCACATGGGCACAAGCAATCTCACTTTTGACCAAATTGACAGTCAAATTAGCTTTGGCAAGTTTGTCAAATAATGCCTTAACATGTTGTACATGTTCATCCCACGAGTTGCTGTACACAATAAGGTCATCAACATATACTTCACAATTTTCTAAATTTGACGTAAGATTATTTACTAAGCGCTGAAACGTCATCGGTGAGTTTTTCATACCAAACGGCATGACCTTATACTGAAATAACCCATCTGGCGTCACGAATGCCGAGATTTTCCGAGCCCTCTCAGTGAGTGGTATCTCCCAGTACCCCTTTAGTAAGTCAAACTTTGACACATACGTAGCTTTCCCAATCCTATCAATGCAATCATCGATACGGGGTATCGGATAGGAATCCGTTCTTGTGACCGCATTTACCTTTCGGTAATCAGTACAAAATCTGTACCCACCGTCTGGCTTGGGGACCAATATACAAGGGGAAGACCATTCACTATTACTAGGTTCTATAATGTCATGGTCCAACATGTACCGAACCTCATCCCTGAGATGTTGTCGTTTTCGAGGGTTAACTCGGTAAGGATGCTGCTTGATTGGTGTGGCATCTCCCACATCAACATCATGTTCAATCAAATTTGTCCTAGTAGGATCATCTGAGAACAAGCATGCATATTCATAGATTAATGATTTCATTTCTGACTTTTCTTTGTGATCCAGATGACTTAATTTCTGGTCAAGATTTTTCAACACATCAGAATTTTGTAATTTAATACACATGTCAGGAACATTATTAGCCTTGATTTCATCATTACTGAGTTCATGATCAGCATTGATTATACACACTTGATCACCTGTATCATTAGTGTTACTATTTACATCATGTACACTTTCATCCTTAGAAATGTCACAATCTTCTCTTTCATAATATTTCTTCATCATATTAATATGACATACTCTTTTAGATTTACGCTTGTCAGGTGTCAAAATGACGTAATCTGTGTCACTAACTTTTTTCTCAATGACATAAGGTCCTTGAAAGCGAGCTTGGAGTGGCTGACCAGAAACAGGTAAAAACACTAGCACCTTATCACCAGGTTTAAACTCTCTTTTCACAGTGGTCTTGTCATACCACGCTTTCATTTTCTTCTGAGAGTGTCTCAGATTTTCCTGAGCAAGTTCACATGCTCCATGAAGACGATCTTTAAAGCGGGATACATAATCAAGTAGATGTATGTCTTCACCTGGATCTGATAACCACTTCTCCTTTAACAATTTCAATGGTCCACGAACTGTGTGTCCAAAGACAAGTTCAAATGGACTGAACCCAAGTGACTCTTGTAGAGATTCCCTGGCAGCAAACATTACAAATGGAATGCCTTCATCCCAATCTCTCTCATTATCATAACAATATGTCTTTAACATATTCTTCAATGTTTGGTGAAACCTTTCTAAAGCCCCCTGGCTTTCAGGATGATAAGCCGAAGACTTAATTTGGTCTATGCCTAACTCATACAACATCTGCTGGAATACAGTTGACATGAAATTAGACCCTTGATCTGATTGGATCTCTTTTGGCAACCCAAACAATGTGAAAAATTTAAGTAAAGCTTGTAAGACTGTTCGAGCCTTAATATTCCTCAGAGGTATTGCCTCTGGAAACCTTGTAGAAGCACACACAATGGTTAATATATACTGATGCCCTGCCCTACTCTTAGGTAGGGGACCTACACAATCAATGATGACTCTACTAAACGGCTCTTCAAAAGCAGGAATTGGCTTTAAGGGTGCAGCCGGAATATTCTGATTCGGCTTCCCAACCATTTGACATGAGTGACAGGTCTTACAAAATTTGGCCACATCACTCTTAAGTTTTGGCCAATAAAAGTGATTTAGAATTCTGTGGTAAGTCTTATTGACTCCTAGGTGCCCTGCAAATGGCATTTCATGAGCAATACTCAGTATTTCCCTTCTATAGGTCCTAGGTACCACGATCTGATGGTAAATTCTCCACTCTTCATCTAATGGTGCATCAGGTGGTCGCCATTTACGCATCAAAATATTGTTTTTAAAATAAAAGCAGACTGGGACGTCTTTAGATTCATCCTCAGTGAGTGCACCAGCTATTAATGGCTGAAGCTCTTCATCATGTTGTTGTTGCACTGACAACTGGTCTCTGTGGAGTGTGTCAGACATTTTTGATTTTTCCTGTTTTACCCCCTCACTATGTGTGGGGCCAGGAGACTCACAATCCTGACTATCATTAGGATTAGTCATAAAAGATTGGCTGAGATCATACCAGGAATCTTCACTTTCATGAATATTTTTACTGGAATCTTTTCCAGACTCTGACTCCTCCTTTGGGAGTGCTGTTCCATTTTTAGGAACTAATTCCTCAATTTTAGAGGGCGGATGATTAAGTTTATCATCCTTATTTTCAGAAATCATACCCTCATTTTTAGAGAGTGGATGTTCAAGATTATCATCCTTACATGATTCCCTACTTGTTCCACTTTTGGGAACTGTATCCTCACTTTTGGAGGGTGGATGTTTAAGATTATCATCCACGGCGAGCTTTTGTGACATAGCTCTAGTGACAGCACAGGCAGGGAATAAATTTGGAAATTCCTTTTCTAATTGCTCTGTGTTGTTATAATCACATGGTTTATCTGTCAAAATTGCATTGGCTACTACCTTTCCACCAGCTAGGTCATTGCCTAGCAACAGAGATACCCCCTTTACAGGTAGAGTAGGTCTGACCCCTACTATGACCGACCCAGAAACTAAATCTGACTTCAAATTAATTTTGTGGAGAGGGACAGAAATAAATCCACACTCAACCCCCTGAATTAGTACATTTGCCCCTGTGGAAGTAGAGTCCGATAATGGCAAAACTCCATCAAGAAGCAACGACTGAGTTGCGCCTGTATCACGCAAAATTTTAATTTTGACGGGTGGATGAGCTGAATTCCCATCTAGGGAAATAAACCCCTCAGACACGAATGGAAGGTATTCTTCCTTAATTTTGTCGTTAGAATTAGGCCGTAAAGTCACGACTACCTCAGAAGAGTTCTCTACATTGGCTAAGGCATTAGAAGCTGTTTCAGTCTCCTTTAATTTTGCCAATGTGAAGCAATTTGCCATTGTGTGGCCCTTTTTGTGACAGAAACCACAAGTTATATCTTTAAAGGCAGCTTTGTTTGAGCTGGCCTGGTCGTTCTTTTGACGACTTGAATCTGGTTGTTTTTTACCAGAATTTGTTGGAGAGATAGAACCAGACTGAGATCCACTGTTACCTGTTGTGCCACTACTATTGCCATATTTCTTATTTGGCCTACTAAACTGACCCTTGTTTTGAGTCTGACCCACTTTACTGAATTTATGGGTAAGTGCATACTGATCAGCCAAATTTGCAACTTTACTCAACTTGTCAGCCTTATTTTCCTCAAGGTGAGTCTTAATGTCATCATTCACACACCGTTTGAATTCCTCGACCAGCATCAGTTGTCTTAAAGTGTCAAATGTGGAGACCTTTTTGGAAGCACACCATCTGTCGAAATGCCTTTCTTTTTGATAAGCAAACTCTACGTATGTTTGTGTATCCGCCTTACGATACTTTCTAAATTTTTGGCGATAAGCTTCAGGCACCAATTCATAGGCTTGTAATATGGCCTTTTTAACCTTATCATAATCCATGCTGTCCTCTATTGACAGAGCGGAATACACTTCTTGAGCCTTGCCTGTGAAATTACTCTGGATGAGTATGGACCATTTATCTCTTGGCCACTTTAGTTGCTCACCCAGCTTTTCGAAATGGTTGAAGAATTTCTCCACATTATCCTCCTGAAATTTGGGACAAATTTTACGTGCTTAGAAACATCGAATCCCCCAGTATCCAAGCCTATTTTAGGGTCTGAGGCTTTTATGACCCCTAACTCTAGTTGCTTCAACCTAAATTCATGTTCTCTTGCCTCTTTTTCCCTTTGCATTTGCATTTGCATTTCTCTTTCCTCTTTTTCCTTTTGCATTTGCATTTCTCTTTCCTCTTTTTCCTTTTGCATTTGCATTTCTCTTTCCTCTTTTTCCTTTTGCATTTGCATTTCTCTTTCCTTTCTTTCCCTTTCTCTTTCCTCTCTTTCCCTTTCTCTTTCCATTTCTTTTAATCTAATCTCCTTATTCATTTCTATTTCAAGCCTTTTCAATTCAAATGTGTTGTCAGTTGGCACAGTGATAGCTGTTTCCAATACTGTACTAGGCAGGACACCTTCATCCACAAGATATTCTAGAACATATCTTTTAATCTCGTCTTTCCGCATTAAAGGCTGAAATTCAATGCCATAATGTTTTGCGACCTTTACAATCTCAGACTTCTTTAATGAATCTAGTTCCTCGACTGAGGGACTAGCCACGAATTTATCTAAGTTGAATGGCATTTTGAAGTTGTTTACGATTTACAACAGAATTTCTCGAATTTTCTAGTACTTTTCGTTCCCGGATGTTAGGCCACCAATTCTGTTACGGCTTGTGGTCGCGAGTCAAAACCAATAACAGCGAAAGATCACAGAAGAACGAGATTAAAATTCAACAACTTAATGATTATTTACAATCTCCTTATCTCACTTAAATTTACAATAATTAATTAGACTTACTCACAATCCTTTAATTAATATTTGCCTGGTCTGGTCCAAGGGCTGGTAGTGCATGCACGTTGACGATGGCACAGTGGTAGACCTGCAGCGTGCTGTAGCGTAGGAACTGGTTCCACGAGCGAATAATGACAAGGCTAGGTAGGCGATGGATGATAACAACCTCAACACAGTGTAGAAACGGCGTAAGGCAATTTATCAGAAGTGTTCAGTGTCATTGGCTGGCTTATGATATCTCAGTAGTGTGACAGTCTGGTCTCGTTGAAATCTCTCCCCTGTGATAGTTGTTGAACTGCCTTTTATATGCTAGGCTTTTCTTCGAGAACTCTCCAGAATTTAACAGAAACTTCTAGTGTACACAGTCCAGCAATTACGAGAACGTTCCTTAATAGAAACTTCTAGAACACACAGTAGTTGTAAACAATTGTTGCAGCTGGCTAGGAGTGTTGCCAGGTCGCTGCTATAATTGGGACATAACGTAAACAGTTCTCACTTCTAGACAGTTCTAGACAGGCTGCGTTGAAGTTGAATTCTCTGGAACTTTCCACTCGCTCGTCGATGGATTCAATCCAGTGTTCCTGACGGGTCGTCTTGTAACAACTGCAATTGTTGAATACGCCTGTGTGCCTTGCTGAGGGCCCTACTTGTTCTTTTTCTGGTTGAAACTTTTTTCTTGAACTGGAATTTCACAAGGAGAGGGGAACGCTGTGATTGACTAGGGCCTGCAGTCTCTGATGACCCATCAGAAATAGCTGAGTCACACTCTTCCTCTTCAAAATCTGGATTGGGGTTTTCCCGAGAATTGCCATCTTCATTAAATCTTTCTAAAGAGTTTTTTGCTCCCTCGTTTATTTTTTTAATAAAAGCCCTGTGTTTTCGAACCCTAATGTTCACTTTCTCCCGTCGCTCTCTCTTCTGTCGCTGTGTAAGTGCAGCAACAGGAACGTAGTACTTCTTTTGTCGCTCGCTTTCTGCTTTCAGGAAGACTGCTTGACCCAACTTTTGCTTCTTCCGTTGTCGGTAATCGGCCTGAATTTGGGCTCTTGTTTTACCCATGTTGACTAATTGGTACCTAAAAGGAATAAGAATGTACAGAAATATTCGTTTGTTACAATATTCTTTCAAACCTCTCAATCAAATCTTGAAATAAAAGCAATGGCATTATCATATACATATCTGGTAACCTACGTTACCATCTTGGGAATGGAGTGGTAAGTCATCAGGAAGTTCAGGGTAAAGAGTATTATTACCAGCGTGAAAGTGTGCTTGTATTAATTATAAAAAATATTGAACTTCCCAGGTTATCAGCAATTTCTATTTTAGAATAATTTTAAATATATGATGGTTTCATGAAACCTACGTTACCATGAGAACTTAACGTCTTGTCTTAAGCCACAAGCCTTCGACTTGGGTGTATGTGCTTGGTTATACATTCGTAGGTTTGTTCTGCTCATTAAATAGTTTCAACTGCCTGCATAGGACAATTATTCATTTCGTAAAGTTACCGTAAAGCACAAAAGAAATTATCGAAACCTACGTTACATTCAGATGAAATCTACGTTACATTTTAGTACGTTAGTGCATACTTCACCGTTAGCCTTAACGAACAAAGTAATCCTCAATTTCAACTTTGCTTCTTTTTGTAAATAATGTGTACTATTTAGTGCCTTCAAAAAGTCCTTAAATACCTTGGATATACAATTTTTCAAGCCATTATTAAACAATTAAAAATCTTACCTTGAAGTGAAATAATATCCCACTTTGCTTCAGGCGTGTTGCACGTGCTCTATATAGCGTTACCCGCCATATTGTTTTACATTAACATTCCTCAGAGTGTGGTGGCACTTGACAACTATTTCTTCTAATTATCGGACACTATATTATACAATTTAATCATGATTGCTAACTGTATGGTAACGTATGTTTCAGTCACGTAAATTTCAATTTGACTTTGCGGTCTTCAACACCTGTGATGAACGTTCTCTAATCAACTGAATTTGCTCAGCGTAGTTCAGGGTACCAAGTGCTTACGTATGCCAAACAGATCATAGCCACTTGATTGTGTCATTGTATAAGAAGTGGTAACGTAGGTTACATTCCTTAACTATTCGGTCAAATGCACTGCAGAATTTTTATCGTTTTCTTCAAAATAGAGATTCTGGAAGCATAATCGTTCACCTAGAAAATAAATAGTATATAATCTACCCTTAGGAAAGAAACTTCATCGAAGGTAAACCGTTATTAGAGGATTGTAGATTGGATAATATGGTCCGGTAACGTATGTTACATGAAAATTTGCGACATATTTCAATTTTAAATTATTTGACTTAAACAGAAGTATCATGTGTGAAAGCTTTTTCCTCTCGTAAAAATACGACAGGTTTGGTGTTTTAAAATAAATCAAACGTGAAAGAGCTCTCAAATTTCGGGCGACAACCCAAAGTATAAAAAATAATGGATTTGCGACATATGATTTTGACGCGTTCCATGAAAGTTAGAAAACTATAAAATTTATGAATAGCTGACTTAAGCAGTTGCAAATTTCAGACATAATAGCTCGGAATGTGCTTTATCACTCGTATGATTGATATTGATAAATACTTCTACAAATTTGGAATAATTCTGCATCAAACAAGTGCGACATGCATTTCAGCTAATTGTCCGTTTTTAGTGGTTTTGACCCCCAAGTATTGACTAGGCTCGACGTTGCTTGACTTCGGTGATCGGACGAGAACCGGTATTTTCAACGTGATATGGCCGTAGGCAATTACTTAATGAGAAGAGTGTTCTTTTATTCATTACCTTTCCCTGTTGATAGCGGTCACTCGACTTCTTTTCTTCTTGCGTGTTCACCTGCTTACGACGTCAGTACACTCGCTCATTACCTTAATATCTCCATTAGAAAACTTGTCAGCCATCACTATAGTAGCACACCCCCACTAAATCCTCCATTGGCTTACACACTAATTTGAAAAAGTAAAGTGGTCGCTAAATCCTTGTAGAAGTTTTCGCCAGGTACAAGCTACCCCTCACAAGGAAGCTGACAAGTTGGCCATTCATGGCAATTTCAATTTACTATACCATGACCGTGAAGAATTTTTGCTAGCGGAGCTCAAAGCTTCCGTATCTTTACCCAGAGCCTTTTTTACTCAGTCAAAGCATAATATACGACCGCCAGCTTCTAAGCCTATAATTTCCCTAAAATTGCTTTAATTGACCCTATTTTACCATCAGGGATACTCCATCTAGTTCACTCTCATTTCAAATTGACAAAAGACCCCATCCAATTCGGCCCTTACTCAAAATCCAGATATGGGCCAGATATGAAATTCCATATATGGGCCAGATATGGATTTCATATCTGGCCCACATCTGCTGCGGATATGGGATTTATATCTGGGCCAGATAAAAAATTGGGCAGATATAACCCAGAACCAGATCTAAGCCATATATGGCCAGATAAAGTTTTATTTGGATCAAGTCTTTATATGGAACAGATAAAATTTTATCTGGACCAGATATGGTCCTTATATGAGCAGAATATATTTCCATGTACGGCCCATATCTGCACCAGATATGGAATTTATATCAGATCGGATGAAAAGTTAGGCAGATATAACACAGATCTAAACCAGAACCAGATCTAAACCATATATGGCCAGATAAAGTTCTATCTGGATCAAGCCTTTATATGGCACAGATAAAATTGTATCCAGACCATATCTGCCCTAGTTATGAATCATAGTTAGGACTTATATCCACACTCCTCATGGAGACTGTGAACACCCGCAAACAATGTTTAAGTGCTCCATGAATTGGAATTTAATGTAAGTGTTAGGTTGAATTGACTGAAGTATATAAATTCAACTTATTTCATAACAGTGAACAGAAAAATGCCTTGACATTTCCTATTTTATGTAATCACAGTGATATGGGCTTCTTATTTTAAACTATATTACGTATTTGACTCTTAATTTTGTTTACTGCGTAGTGCATATTTTACTTTCAACTTCCTAAATCATGAAAAATGTAGGTTTAGATACAAGCTCCGCCCAAATATGCAAATCATTTGCCTAAGTTCACTTAGTACACTGCGGTATTAACAGAAGTGTAGCCACTAAATAACTGCAATGTCTGGGAAGGTGATGCTGTATCCAAAACATGTCTTAGCCTGTAACAAGCATAATCCAAGAATCAAATGAAATAAATAATAAAACAAACTAACAAAATGCTCATTTGCATATCTAGCATATCAATTTATATCTGGCTTGATATGGCCATATAAAACTTTATTTGCATATCTGGAATTGCATTGTATCAAGTTATATCTGGCTTGATATGGCCATATAAAACTTTATTTGCATATCTGGAATTGCATTGTATCAAGTTATATCTGGCTTGATATGGCCATATAAAGACTGTATTTACATATCTGGACTGGCATTTCATCAAGTTATATCTGGCTTGATATGGCCATATAAAACTTTATTTACATATCTGGACAGACATTTCATCATGTTATATCTGGCTTGATATGGCCATATAAAACTTTATTTGCATATCTGGAATTGCATTGTATCAAGTTATATCTGGCTTGATATGGCCATATAAAACTTCATTTGCATATCTGGAATTGCATTGTATCAAGTTATATCTGGCTTGATATGGCCATATAAAGACTTTATTTACATATCTGGACTGGCATTTCATCAAGTTATATCTGGCTTGATATGGCCATATAAAACTGTATTTACATATCTGGACAGACATTTCATCAAGTTATATCTGGCTTGATATGGCCATATAAAACTTTATTTGCATGTCTGGAATTGCATTTTATCAAGTTATATCTGGCTTGATATGGCCATATAAAACTTTATTTGCATATCTGGAATTGCATTGTATCAAGTTATATTTGGCTTGATATGGCCATATAAAACTTGATATAATGTATCAAGGCATCTAAATCTGGCTGTATATCTGGCTTGATATGGCCATATAAAGACTGTATTTAGCCAGAAATATCCAGATATAAATCCATATCTGGATTTGGAGTAAGGGGGTAACATTTCACTGTAAGTTATTCCGATGTCTCTTATTGGTGTTATTTGTGAAGGTGAACAAATGGACGCATTTATACAACTATGAAATGGGGGCGTCCTACCATAAAGAGTATTCGAGCACAGCGCTGCACGCGAAATTTTTTCCCCCACGAGGTTATGGGCAAATCATGCCAATGGACCAATCAGCTTCTTGGAAATAGGCCACACCCCTAATTCCAAAATGCCAGCTTTTCGACCTTTTTCTTGTAATTCAGACACCGGATTATGAAAGAACAGGCCAGATAACCCCCAGTCCACGTGTCCCTGAGTATAACCCTAATCATAATTTTGAGACAAATTTGAAAAATTCTGAAAATCAAATTTACCCATAACCTCGTGGGAAAAAAAAAAAATAGGGCGCGCTGCACTATCTTTGAAAATGGAGGGCGTCGTCCATGAGCACAGTCCGCAAAAGAAAAGAAGGGTTGGGCGATATCAATACCAGCGATGCAAAAGTGAACTGTGGTTTCGCTGTTTAGTATTTGTGTAATCCCAATTGACGCCAAGATGTTCCATTTCTCAGTGGTTGAATGTTAACGAGTTGGAAAAATAGCTTTATGTATCATATTATTATTTCACCTTGGATATTCTTGGGAAATTGCTTGTGACCTCTGGTGAACACAAAATTAGACCTGAAACAAAACCAAGTTAACCAACAGGGTTTTTGTATAGGATTTAATGCATCACCATGGGAAGTAGGCTATGTATTGGTATTGATGTTCCCTAGCTTGAGATGTTTTTGGCTAACAAAGTTTTCAGTGTTGGGCGTCTGGTGACCCCATAGCAACCTATATGGGCCCCATATGGGTGAACCCATATGGGGACCATACAGAGTTGTTGACTCGAGTGTCGCTGACTTAGACTCGAGTCCGACTCGAGTCGCACGTTTTCTTGACTTGCGTCTTGACTTGAAGAAACATTACTTGCGACTTGAATTGACTCTTACCTGAAGAAAAATGACTTGGCGACATTGAATGACAATGTTTGTAGCTGAGTGTGACCATAAATTATCCAAGAACAGAAACGCAAGCTTTCCTTTCATGCATTTAAGATTGCAGTGTGCCACGGCCGGCTAGAACGGCTATGATCCTGCGTAGTATCTGTTCTTTTCAGCCAGTTGAGAATGAAGCCACACGTGAAAGACCCATAATGTATAGGTCTGAAGGTCAAGAGGTTGGTCACATGAAGTATTGTCTCCTTTCGGGACGTAGCTCCTTTGGGGGAGTAGAACTCCTTCGGAACTAACGTTTGGTTTCGCCCTCTGCTCTTCGCCGGCGAGAGTCAATGGGATTAATTTAAGAAAAAGTGGAACGGCTATAGCCTGAAGACGGAGCTACAGGGGTGGAGAAAAATTAAAACTAGTGTGGAACTGATTTAATCAACCATTAAACGTATATTACCTAAAACTACAAGCGCACATCATGTTTGATAGTGTACATTGATCAGCGATTTCCAACCTTTTTTGGCTCATCGCTCATCACCTCTTGTACCGCACGGTGTGCTTAGCAAACGCACTCCTCCAATGTCCTCAAAATAGGAATGAAAATAAAAGAACGCCCTTTGTCTATAAAGTGTGATTGAAAAGGAATTGAAACCACCTGGTAACATTTAGGGTATGACTATATAGCCTACGGTCGTTTTATGTTTTGATACAAGGAATTATAAACCCATGAGGGAAGGGAAGGCCCATATAGCAGTGGCGCCGGCACGGGAGGCATGGGGTCACGTGCCCCCAACCGCTTTCTGAAAAATTTCGAACATTTTTTAAAATGAACCCAAAGGGTGTTTAAAATACAGAGTTCTGTAGGGGATGGGGTGAGGTGAGGTGAGGTGAGGTGAGGTGAGGTGAGGTATTTTGACTGAGTAATGGATCTATTTTAATCAATTTCTATCACAAGTCGTTCGTGCTTATTATCAATACTGTCTCGGAAGTATCCGCACTATACATCAGTATTGGCTTTTAGGCTGATTGTTCGTGTCGGTAGGAGTGATTACAGAGGAACACAACACTGCAAGAAAGCGAGAGAGGGAAATTCACGAGAAGACATATTTCGTGAATATTGAAAACTTTTACGAATTTCCAGGCGAAAGGCTCGCCGTCTAATTGGCAGGTGAATTTTATTATGGAATTGAGAGCTTCCCGGTGCATAGTCTGCATGAAAGTTTTGTCATGGAAAATATTTCTAATGCAAAATTTGGCACCCCTCCACTAGGCTAACACAACAAACCCTAGCTTTACAGCCAACCAAAAAAAATAAAAATCTGAAATTTTCCAAAAATAGCACCACTTTTGCATCTAAGCCACCTTAAACGAAGAAAAATCTCTAAAAGGAGAGGAGGTTGTCTCTCCCCCTAAGTTAAAGCCCCTCCCCCAGGAGTGCGCCTGAACAAAGGGACAAGGAAGGATCCGCCGCGGGTGCAACCCATGGCTGGTTCTCATATGCACAACTTACACCGACTTTGTGGGGGTATCTGGGGTAGGATTAAAACAATTTGTTGTGTTCCCCCACTCACCAACTCCTGTAGGCGCCACTGGTTAACATCATATGGTGGCGAAGCCCGAAGTCACCATCGCCGCAGATGGTGGTGACTTGATAGGGTATGAAGGTCATCCTTAGGACAAAACCCCGATGAAAAGCTGTTAAACACAAATTCTTAGCTGGCATCTGACAAACAAAATTGGCATCTGACAAACAAAATTAGCACGCAAAAACGGCAAACATTTTGGGTAAAATCATGTTGTAGAAAGCGGTATGACCCCTGCAATTCTGGATGAGGGAACCCAGCAATGACCATTCATCAGTCAAATGGCCAAGACACAAGGCCTTTTTACACACATTTAGAGAGTACTCATTACCACATGAAAAAAGTTTCACACGTATGCAGCTAGGCTACCCATAAAACTACAAAATGTTGAGCGGCGTCATGTTTGGCCGTTTGGGGAATATCCTCCTTAGTGTAAAACGATCCCATTTGCAAAAGAACTTATCTTTTCTTATCTATGGTATTGTAAGCTGCACAGCCTACAGTTAGCGCTTCAGTATGGACATAAAATATTTCGTACATCTTCCAAAAAGAAAAAGGGCCGTCCTGCGACTTAATTCTCTAGATAAAAGTTTATCAAGGCCTATCACCCTGTATCCGTATTACGAATTACGTATTACGACCTGAAGGAAAATGACTTGCGACTTGACTTGACTTGAAGGAAAATGACTTGAGACTTGACTTGAAGGTAAATGAATGAGACTTGACTTGAGAAAAAATGACTTGAATACAACTCTGGGACCATATCATTTTGCACCCAAGATTCATAAGGAGCCGATATGACTCATATGGGATCTGTGGGTCATATGGGCACCACATGGGCCCCAGAACTATATCTTATATGGGTCATATGGACTGGCCCATATTGGCCCCTAAGGATCCCATATGGGAATGTTACCTGAGCCCCAGATAACTTTTGACCTCCCCAAAACCATGGGACTCTTTCTCTCACTGTGGGGCATCCACATACAAAAGATAAAAAATTTATCCAAGCTTCCTACCTTGAGCTGCCCCCTGTGGGCTGGGGGTTGTAGAATATGCTCACGGTATTCCCCGCCTGTCTTAAGAGGTGACTAAAGGGGAGGACTTGAAATGAATTCATCTAGGTGACACTATATAACACATTCGTGTTGGTGTGTCGTTAAATATTATCTAACTAACTATCTCCTACCTTGAGCTATTATTATCAAGGTTATCAGGTAAGAACCCTGTGACCCAAATGACCTTTGACCGCCACCAAAGACAATACAGTTCTCCCTCTCACCATGGGGCATCCACATAGGGCATAAGCCTACTTAGTATAAAGTCTATCCAAGCTTCCCACCTCGAGATATCATGTTATATATATATATATATATATATATATATATATATATTTCCCTAAATGGTCACTTTAGGCGACATATCGGGTGAAAAAATGGTACTTTTAGGCGACATTGACATTAGGTGTACATATACGTGTCGCCTAAATGTTTACAACGTTATAACAACCATTCCCTGCATGTTATTTCAAAAGTTTTGAAATATATAAAAGTATCCTAGCGCCCTCTGTTTGGGGTTACTATAGGTAAGTTGCACAAGAATCCTATTATGTATTAATTTGCTATTGAAATTTGGGGGTGTATATCATGCATGTAATAATTTGGTACGTTAAGTGTACACACCCTTATTGCGCAATACCAATTAATTTCTTTTTTATTTAATAAAACATTGTGCGTACGTCACACAGGTAATTGGACATATATTTAACTTAAGGGCGTTCCTGAAGATCATTAAGGTATTTTTTGTTTAATTTTTACCTGCATGAATATGCAAATATATCTAATTAACTGGTTGTCGCCCAAAGTGACCATTTTTTACCGTGTCGCCCAAAGTGACCATTTAGGGTTATATATATATATATATATATATATATATATATATATATATATATATATATATAGTGTATATATTACTACTTCATTTTTACCTATATATATATATATATATATATATATATATATATATATACATATATATCAGCAAAAATTTGCAATATATCGCCACGAATGGGTTAATGTATGAGCAAGGATGAATATGGGAAAACACTATGAAAAATGATTTCTATAGACAGCTATTATTTTATACAATTGATATTGCCAATACTGTTGATTACTGAGAGTATCAAACCTGTTTCATCTTCTAAATTTTCACTTCCTAAACTTCAGGTGCAAGCTATGATTGCAATTATGCTACTGCTCTCAGTTCTGGGCACTTTCTGTGTGTAGGCAATGCCTACACATAATGAAGGGGATTCAAAAGTACCCCCACAGACTGCAAAACCTCCAAACATTATCCAGTTGGCAAACATTTTTTAATATATTCATGGGACATGTGTAAAAGATTCTTTGTACAGGCCTTTACAGTACTGTTGAAAGATTTACTAGTGGAATTTATCCATACTATCTTTTTTCTTTAAAGTCACTTTTTTCTCATGGCTGGAAAATTCCGTAATACACTTACTGTGTCTCATAACCATCATCATAAGCCTGATAGAGCCCTCCAAAAATTATCCAGTGGGGAAACATTTCTTAAAATATTTATGAAACATGAAAAAGAATCTTTTGTAGCCTCTTACAGTATTTTCGCAAGCTATACTTGCATAGTTTTTCCGTATAATGTTTTTTCTTCAGACTAAAGAGTACTAGCTCTTAGGTTTTTAGGCTAGCCTAGCGTATATGATAAATTGGAAAAGTTGTCAAGCCTTTGAAATTCTAACATCGTACCTCCTCGTAAGGTATATTTTGGGAGACTTTGTTACCTATGCATGCACATCAAGGCATCGAGGTCACAATACCGTAAAAAGTAACTAACCTATCTGCCTACTCAATAGGTTTAGAGTAAGTGAAGTTTGTAGCTTGCATTGTCAAATTAGTACAATTTTCCCACTGACTTAGTGAGTGCAGATTGCAAAACTGCATGATTATTTTACATTGGTGTTCATACATCGTGTTATCACGACAACTTACTCTTCATATCATTATCTCCATATGAGTTCCTGGGGATGATGTACATCATACATCACCCAACCCTTTTCATTTTATTTGCAAATCACCTAAATGATAAAATATACAAAAAGAGCGCAAGGCTAAGGGGTTGACCCAAAAAGTCTGACCAATAGGAGACTTTCAACGTTGCTAAATGCTCCCAAGGAATTATGGGAACTGGGTGTATAAACAATAGCATGACATCACTACTCCATTGTTTATACTCTGAGTTCCCATGATTCCTTGGGTGCATTTAGCAATGATTAAAGTCTCCTATAGGCCATTCTGGGTAATGCCAGCTGTCATGGGATATGCATCATGTGGGCTTGTCACTTTCCACATGACAGCCAAGGGGAAAATGAAGATGCCCCTTGAATCAGGGTTACCGCCCTGGAGAGTTAGTGACCAGTAGCTGCAGCCCTTTGGCCAATTGAGGGTTTTCATCCTTTAAATCAAAGGGGAGGATGTAAATAAGGTGTTGGAAAACAAAACTGATGACACTTACTACTCCGAATGGCTTTTGTGGCCTTTTCACTTTAACCTTCACATTTCCAGTATTTCCACAAAATTAATGCTGATACAGTTTTAATTATTTTCACTTTCCTTTATTTCAAGCTCTAGATTTCATTTTAGCTTAAACAAAACCACTATTTCTTTTAATTAAAGGAGACTTTTTTCCTTGTTTTAACACAACTGCTGAAAAAGAAGTAGACCAATCAATCATGCATGTATCAACATCTGCTATACAAAACAATAACGTGCTGACACTCTCATCTACTGGTGAATAAACACAAGAGCCTTCTTGCTGGGTGTAACTTTACATGCATAAATCCACATTTCGTCCTAATTTTACTCTTTCCTTTTTTTTCAGAAACCTATCTGTTCATTTCCCTATTTCTTCACTCCTGGACCATGTCATTATCTAGAATTAAGGTATTCAATTTCTTTGTCCCAAGTGTTGCATATTTTCCAAAGAAAGTCTCCTTTAGCCATTTTACAACCTTAGCAACCATCTACATGCCTCTAAGCCTTGCCCCAGAGGAAAAAGATGTGCTGAAGACACTCAATTGCCAGCCCTTTAACAACCTTCAGCCATGCACTGTGCTTCAAATATGTAAAGGTGGCCAGCCCTTTCGGTTCAGCCACTGCTAGACTCTCTCTGATATAATCCTGCACTGACTGAAGTACAGTGGTATATACTGCTTAAAATGGCTACCTTCCAATGTACACCAAAGAACAGTAAACAAACACAAATTATTGGGGTGTAACAGTACCATGCAACTGCCCTCTAAAGCAATCTAAAAAGTCTTTTGGTAAAGAAGATCACAGTCTTAACTGAAAAAAGGTGATGAAGTTTAACAGCATTTCTTTACTGACATTTACTTACTTTAGATCTTACCAAAAAAACTCCTTGTCAATTTTGGAAGCAAACACTGACTGATATTTATGTATCAACTAAAGTATGCAACATACTAGTAGTTTAGTAAATAGTATGGATACTGCAATATATACTCACATTCCAACCAAATATGGTGAAATGCTGTCTACATTTTGGCAAAAATGGAAGAAAAAACTGTTTGACAGCTTTACTCATGACAAACATATCAGCAACATTCATTGTTAATTGTGACCACATACAGAGCTTTTACTTCTTTGGAAATACTATAATAAACAGTACGTTGAATATGCCAGTGTGAAACTAGTTAAGGATAATGATACTTCATAATTTAATTGAACAGAACATGTATGAAGCACCTGGCAAATTAGAGTTTACAGAAGTTTCCATCAAACTCTCCAGTAGTGTAACTGATAATCCTACTGGATGCATTATTAATTAAGATTTTAGCAAGGAAATGAGATAGAGCAACTTAATTCTAATACTAGTCCCTTTTTGCAAGATTATTCGAGTCTGTATGCAATCACCATGGTTACATACAGCTGGATTTACAGTAAGTTACTTCTATATGTGGGTACACACATGCACTTTGGCCATGTAATAAAACTAATATGTGCTGTGACTGACCACTTCAATGTAGCTATGCCATAAACCATTACGCAGTTATCTTAATTAAGCAACAAAATAGAAATGTCAGCAATAAGAGCTATCTCCATCAGCAATTATTTTATTTCGTTTTTATTGACTTCCCTTTATCTCCAAATCTTCTACCTCTCGTGACCGGAAGGGGGCATCCTTCCACAGAGGATAAGTCTTACTTTTCTCTGTGTCCACATTTTTCACTTCAAAGCAAGAGATTTGTATGGCTGGGAAAGGGATACTCTCAAACTTAACCCAACTTCCCCATCTTTGTTTACACTTTTTACATTGAATTATTCCAACATTCAGGCCGTCGCCTGATGGAAGGGGTTCTTCTCGCTCAGTCAGAGTTGTAACCTCTATTTTATTCCTCAATTTTTCTTTTATTACTGTATGATAAGTTCTCAAGCAAACTATATCATTTGCATTACAAAAGAACAGTCTGCAATGTATGCAGTGCAAATGGTATTCTTGGTCATCATCAACAGTTGCATCTTTCTCTTGCAGTTTTCTCAAATCTTCTCTTTTCTTTGCTTTGTAATTCTTGTCTTGAATTGTTTGGATTCTTGCAGCAAATTCTTCCTTTGAAATAGTTTTGAGTCTGTCAAGAAGTTTGGCCATCATATTCTCCCTTATTCTGTTGCTCAGTTCTCGATTTTTAAAATTGCCTTGTCCAGCAGTTGCCACTAGGTAGCTACGTCCTTCCTTGGCCCTATTTCTACCTGTTATGCAAAAAATCACTTTTTCTCTTAAAGTGGTGCTTCAAAACCTCTGAAACAAGTTCAAAGCACTATGTCATTTACTTCACAAAGTGATTTATTCCTCCTTTTACATCATAGTACTGATGGTCAAACTCCATGCACCATTTCGTTCAGTCTGAAAGATTACTTAGTACAAATTTTGTGAGATCTGAAAACAAATTTTTTTTTTTTTTTTTTGGGTGGGGGTGGGGGCAGTCAGCAGAACTGTTCCTATAAAGAGTAGATATGTTAAGCAATCAATTGTAATCCAATGCCAGTGTAAATGGATATTTTTTGAGAACTTCAGAAACTCCCTGATAAACCAATGATAAGCAGAACCTTAAAATTTACAGACAATGACAGATAGGCTCACGGATAGTCATGCTGACATATATAAACAAAGAAAGACTGACTGACTGACAGACAGACAGACAGACAGACAGGCAAACAGACATGCAGACAAGCAAACACAGACAGACAGAAAGACATACAAACATACACAGACATGTACAGAGAGACAGACTGAGAAACACAGACAGATGGACAGGCAGGCAAGAGTTAGCTACTGAACAGATTATGTGAAGGATGAACAAATTAACATGTCTGGATCTTTCCTTTTCTCAGTCTTCTTAGATTTCACATTGTGAAATTTACTAGTTTGTTCTAATACAGGTGCAGATCCAAGGTAGCTCTCCCGGCCTCAGCCCCCCCCCCCCCTTTCGCCACATCAGCAATAACAAATTACGCGAAAATTAGCATAATGTTAATCTAGGGGAATACTCAAAGGGGCTTTCAGCGCCCCCCCCCCCTTTTCGAGATGTCTGGATCCGTGCCTGTAATAAGTGTTAGATCTCTACACACAGGCCTTGGGCTGGAAACTGTGTATACAACTAAACAAAAGCATAGTTTTTAAAATCTCTAATAAATATACGATTGGATTTCCATTCAAGTAAAATAGACAAACTGCACTGACCTTTAACTTGTATGTGTCCAGTGTCACTTGGGATGTAGTTCAGTCTGAACACCAGGTTGCATTCTGCAATATCCATGCCTTGTTCCACAACATTAGTGACAACAAGGAGCTTGTGTTCTCCACTACGGAATTTTCTAATTGTATTGTCTCGTTCTGCATTTGCTGTTAACATCACAAAAAGACAAGACTGCACCTAAGCAACGGTCTTTCCAGCAATTTAATATAGCACAGAACTTGGCAGGGCAAACTTACTTTTTCATCTCCTTTTTGAAAACTAAAAGAGATAAATTATGATTGTCATTGGAATTCATGTAACATCAAAATGAGCAATTCTGATTGCAATTCACTTTCCTTAATCAGAACACACAGAATTTGTGAAAGAAAAGCTTGCTTACAAAAATGTCTTCAAAACTACATATTCCCACACTTTCAACTGAGGATCATACCATTCATATCTTTACAGTTCCTCTCCAAATTCCAAAAGCACCATTCACAGTTATCTGCAAAATGCCAGTTATCCCAGAGACCTTAGCAAAATTTCCCAAAAAGTATGGCAAATAGTAACTTACTGACATTGGTGGCCCCAGTAACTCTTCCAGGATTTAGCTGAAGATCTCTAAACTCCTTAGTCTCTTCTATCCATTCCTTTAAAGCTATTGTAGACTGAACTGTCCAAGTGAACAGCAGAGCTCTGGATTCTGGTTTCCTTTCAAACTCACTGACTATTATATCTCTCAGCTTGATCAGAGCAGGGTTAGCATTTTCTTCTTTACTGATGTTTTCAAAATACTCCAAGCTTTCTGTAAAAATTGTCAACAAATTTTTTTTAAATGAATATCAGCATGGTAAAACAGTTATCAGAATTCAAACCATTTTGATTCTGAAAGTTAACATTCACTCTTCCAGCTTTCTCACACCATGACCATAGCCCTTTATGTTACTAGTGAAAATGTATGACCCCCACAGGAAACAGCTGTTTTGAAAGAAACAACAATCCTGTAATTATTAACTCAATCATAGGGACTGCCCCTGTTCCTCTTATGGAAAGCACCAAACTAGAAACAGACTGCTGCCAGACTTGAAACACTTGATTTATGTTGACCTATTATTTAAACTGTGGTATTTTGGCTGCATAACTGAATGGATGTTCTTCATCTATCTACACAAATACTGATTTGCAATCTTTCCAAAATCTTTAATTTAAGAAAAAAAATTGTGTTGTTCCCCTTTAAAGTTGTATTAAATGTCTTTTGGGTGTCAGGCAGGTGTAAAAGAAAGGAACTTTTTGTTTAAGAATGGTACTCCGTTTTGTTTAAAGTTTTGTGTATCAAAATGAAGGACAAGCTTAGTTTGTAAGAGTTAACCTTGCAAACTTGATAAAATGTAACTTATTTATTAGTGAGCCATTTCTTTGCACTCACATTAAAGGAACTGTTGCATCACCCAGAACAAATTTGATTACCTCACCGTATCTCTGTTCACACATTCACATAAACTGACAAAAATTCTAGCAATGGATTCACTCTGAATGGTAAGTGATGACTTGCACAGATTGGTGATGTAACTGTAAGCAGCCCATTGCATTAACAGTTTAAATTGCACTATCATCAAAGTTAGGCACAGTAGGCTAATGTAGTCTATAGAATCTGGATCTGTAGTGGAACAAGTACAGGCATGTAAGTTGCTAGGCACAGTGGTAATGAACAATTTATCATGGAACGAAAGCACAACAGAGATTCTGAAAAAGGGCCGCCAGAGACTATTCTTTTTACGAGCTCTTAAATCTTATGGTGTAAATAAAAGTATTTTAATTAATTTTTATCGTTGTATCATTGAAAACGTCTTAACTACAAACATTTTAGTCTGGTTTGGTAGCACTAGTAAAAATGATATTAGGAAACTTCAATCAGTGATAAGAACTGCTGAGGGCATTATTGGTACTGGCCTGCCATCTCTTCATTCTCTTTACCAAGAGCGGACATTGAAACGTGTTTCTCATATAACGAAAGATTATTCCCATCCAGCAATTAATTATTTTAAGTTACTGCCTTCTGGAAAAAGATTTCGTTGTTTTATGGGGTCTAAGAGGTTGACCGACAGCTTTTATCCTTCTACTGTTAAGATTTTTAATGCTCATTATAACCGTTGATTACTTTATCTACTGTCTTTGATAAATGTTTGATTTTTTATTATTTTTCTGATTTCATGTTTTAGGTCTGTGGTTATTTGTTTTCTTTTTATGCTCTTCACTTTTTAAGTTACTTACTTTATTCACCTTTTAAGTTTTAACTTTCACGTTTTTACGTATTGTGCCTTAACTTCTTATTTGTCACTATTGTATTTTTCATTGTAATACTGTGTCTTCTTATTTTAGTGTTCATTCCCTCACTTTATGTACTTTTACCCGTTTTTGGTTCTTAGATAATTTTTTATTGTTTGTATATGTTTATGAGCTCTTGTTTTCAACCCATTTCCATTGTATTTTTACGATTGGCTGAATAAATATCAATCAATCAATCAATCAATATGGTTTTGAGCAAGTTCAAATCATTACAGGCAATTGAAGTTTGTCTGGGAGATTTTAAAAAACTGGGGAAAGCTAGCAGTAAACTTAGTAGGGAGGGTTTCCTAACTGTTTAGTTTGAGTTGGTTGGCCCATTAACATAGAACATAGTAGAAAATTTTCCTTCTATTATTCTCCCATAATGTCAAATCTAAAATACTCACTATCAAATTTCTCTAGAAGCATTTTATTGTATTTTCCCTTCATTGTTCTCCTCTCATTAAATTTCTCCTTTAAGTAGTTCAATGCATCTTTCATTCTGACATCTCGATTAAGACAAAGGCCTCGATGGTAATCCTGAAAAGAAGAGTGTAATATAAATGAAAAAATGGTATGCTAAAATACTTGTGAACACATTCAATTTTTACTAAATTCAAGTGTAAGTTTCAAAAACAAATAACATTATCAATATTACAATCACATTAAGCATGGATACTGATGAACCTGCTCAAAGAAATCTCCCAGCCCTTGCAAGTATAACATCCAAACATCCACATCCAACTGTTTTTTTCCAATGTTAACACCCCAAAACCCACCCCACCCCCATTCCCCATGAAAAATCCTCATTACAGACTTTAAACACTTCCTTCTAAATTAGTTGCTTTCATTTTACTACCACATTCAATGGGACCAATCCCAACACTTTTTGTAAAATGTTTCATCTTCAAGGTCATTCAGAGATAAACAATGCAGAGAGTACTATACACTGTGGGCATGTGTATTGTAACTCCCTCTGTGACCACACCTGTGAAAATGGTGAAGTGACTTGTAACTCTATAGAAGGCCATTTTCAATGGCTCAGTCAGAGACAGACCAAATTAAATTGCCATGTGTGCATATAAATTAGAGCAGTGTACAAATTCTTTTGTGAAAGATACAGATTGCAGGATGGGCACAGGACAGAAGTTACTGATAAATGGAAGGAGACAGAGACAAAAATGGTGAAATTAATTTGCAAAGGCAAAGTTTGCAAAGTCAGTCAACATTAAGCCTTTCACTCAGTAGGGGAACCAACCCCACATCCAAAACCATACCAAAACAATGATTGCAATACTAAAGATATGCCATCTAATTGTCTTGTACAAAGTCTGAGATCACAAATGAGTTTATAAAAGTTATGGGCAACTTGAAGACCATTTTCTGTGCCTATATTTGCATATTATTAATTAGCAAGTTTAATTCAACAGCAAGTCAGGTTGCAAGCCTAGTGTTACTGCCAACTTTTAAGTGATGGGCAGCAATAATGTTTGTATAAACCTCAGCTGGGATACGCATGCTAAATGTTTACCGACTAGCTTTGTTGTCCTCACAGCACCTTTAGTAGAATGTTACCATACACAAAAGTTTTTAACAGTATGAAATGTGGGGTTTCATTAAATTGCAAAACTGTTCTTGAATAATCATGATTAAAAAACGTGTTTCAAAAGGGTGAAGTAAAATGCTTACCAGCAGATTTAACAGACAAGATCTCACAGCTTCCAGTTCTTTCCCACCTTCTGCCACACTCACTGATTCATTTTTAAATTTTGTCACCCAGGCCTCATAAATTTGGGAATCTTTCTGTCCATTACATGAAATTGGTATGTCTCCGACTTTACCTTTGTCAATTCTACCCTCTGTAAACAGAATATAAACATGAGGTGACATTAACATCCCTCTTATCTTCCACTCTGGCAGCTGAATTCACAATTCATTACATGATTTCTCTCCCTGTTGACCAAAGGATTGACTGCCCAGGCATCTCTATTTAGATCTGTGTGGAATTAGTGAAGCATAGATATTTTGTGAAGTTTGTGGCACTAACTGGCCTTCAGTTATGTATTGGAGGAAGCACTGGCAGTGCACACGTCCTGCAAGTACACTTGTGATAAAACCACCTCAGTCCAACCATTCATGAAATCCCAAAGATAACAAAAAATTTGTTAAGGAAGTATACTGAATGACTCTGAACCTGAACACTCAGGCATATATGGTCCAGTTGAATATATGCTCCACTATCGTAGGGCAAAAAATACATCATGTGCTGTGCATCCTCTCTCCTACCTGTACAAGCTTGCAAGGTTTCCAGACTTCACTTCTCTTCTTCCATTCCTACAATTATATTTTGTCACATGGTTGCATGTTCATTAACACATGGAAATTTCCATACAATGTCATGTTTTGAAGAGTGTGTCAAACCTGCCTGATGTAAACTTAATGAAAAATTCCTACAGTTGCAAAAGGATCACTCTACTCACTGGCAACCATGAACTTAATAGACCTGTAACATTCCCCCAGATATTTTAAATTTGCACTATAGTAGACAAAAAGTAGCAAAAGAAATGGAACTCACCAAATATTCCCTTCAGTTGCACCTCAATATCTGCCATAATTACTTCAACAGCTCTCCTGAATGGGTCTTCCTTTCTGGGTGGTACAATATGTGGGTCAACTAATAAAATCAAAGAATTTGATATAAGAGAACTTTTCTATCCTTCTGAATGAGGAAGAGATTAGAAACTTGTGAAAGGAGTCAAATAACATGTAGGCCTACACAAATACACAGGCAATGCTGACATGCCTTCTGGGTCCTGTTTTGTAAAGAGTAATGCTCAATCTTAAATTTGATATCCATAAGCCTACTGCTTGAAAGATCAAACTTAAGAACAATTTTAAGCTTTTATGAAACGAGGTCCTGTTTCCTACCTTGGTTAATACTATACTGTCAATACTAAAACATTCTTACTTTATGGTAGAATCTAAAAATCTGGACTTAATAAGGTTTGTGCATTAAAATAATCTCCATCAATCCTACACTATTATACCACAATTGGTATTTCCTACCACAATTGGTATTTCCACAAATTTCTGGTATGTGGTCTATCTTTCCTGTCAACTGTAAATTTTGAAGGGGTTTATTCTTCCATAGATACCAACTCACAATTGATGGCATTGTAGCAGTTTTGCAATGAGTTTATTTAAAAAGTCAAATACTTTCTCATGTTCCTTCCCTTCTTTTACAACAGAGAAAAGCATGGCACTGTTAGAAAGTTCCTGTAACTTTGCAGTCTTTGTTTTTTGAGCAATAAAACTGAAGGATGTGCCTAGCATTGTTAGACTGCTGGGCACACTGATGGCCATCCTGGGGGAGGGGCTTAAGGAGAGGGAATATATCAAAAGTTTTTAAGTACAATATGGAAATATAAAGCTGGGCAGGCTGTGTGACTTTTAGTTACCAGGTGGAAATATCTACTGCCTGGTTAGTCTACCCTGTGCCATCCAGCATGGCACGTCTCTGGTAAGGCTTGGGTCACACTACAGCGATTTCGGATTGGATTACGGTCCGATTTTTTAAGTTTTAGTTAGAATCTTCTCCATCTCTAGTCGGAGGGAACCAAAAATTTGCCAACACGTGTAAATACTTGATCTGTATCAGAGGACTATGTGAATGAAATGTAACCTACTTATTTCGAGATGAAACATCGACAGACAGCTTTTAATGGACTATGCATGTCCGATAAAAGCTGTCTCTCAATGTGACGTCATGAAATAATTGGTATACATTCTTTTTCATAGTCATGCAATACAAATATATTTACACACTTTGGCAAATTTTTGGTTCTTTCCGACTAGAGATGAAGAAGATTTTAACTAAAACTCAAAAAAATCGGACTGTAATCCGATCCGAAATCACTGTAGTGTGACGTGCACTTAACTCTTACCACTCACCACCGACTCACTGGCACGGCCAAAAAAATATACCTCAACTTCATAGGGAACTTAGTGAACTATACTACACTGAAAAAAATATTGTTTAATGCCACAAACAAAACAGCTCAGGTTTTCTTATCTTACCTGTGAAACTCAAGAAATACTACACACAGTTTGTATGACTGTTCTTAGTAAGTTTACATCTGAAAATGTGCTGGACCTTATCACTTACTAAAGATATTTAAGCCATCAGGTGCAACTGGAAATAACATTTCATATAGGGCTGAAGAGGGCATAAGACAAACTTCAACTTACTCTCTTCTGGAATATTAAGATATTTCTGAAGATCATCTTTGTCATCTACAGTCTGTACCTCTTCTGCATCAAGGTTGGCAAATATCTCCAGGTTATGCTGGAATGCCTTCTCCATAGATTTTGCCTTGCCAGTTCCAACTGATGCAGTCATACCAACAATCTACAAAACAAAAGATAAATTGAAAGGACTATTCAGTGCTATTGTTAAGGAAATATTAGAATCTTCATATGGAAGTTTTTTACAGCTTGCAGAAATTTAAGCCAATTGTTGCAAACTCTCCTTTACATATTTTGCATCTTCTTCTGCTTGGATCCAATACTGACTTTGTACTTTCATCTGTAAACACCTTTCTACATTACAATGCTTCAACCATACAGCAGGGATGCAAGTTATTCAAGTCTTTGAAAAATATTTTTGTCACAGCTGGACAGACTGATCACAGTTTATATGGAATAAACAGTGCCTTAAAAAAAAAACTAAAATATATTCAAGAAAAACTTGCTGCTTTCAGTCCATGAATTATGATCAGTGTGCTGCTATCTAGTATTTGAACAAATTGAGTAAATTTCAGGATTGTGATTATCCATGGCAGACACATGTGAAAACATGAAGATATGGAGCTAATTGCCACACGGTTTTTTGTAAGGGCAGTGTTTACATAGTTTCTTCCTTCTGATCTCAGTAACCCAATGACCTTTGACCTCCACCAAAAATTGGGATCATTTAATCCATATGGGCCACATGCCAAGTATGAGACTCAATCAAAGTTCCCTGCTTGAGATAAGGTGTTTACAAAATTTTGACTCTCTGCACCTCTGGTGACCCCAAATGACCTTTGACCTTCACCAAAAATAGGGATAATTTACTTAATATGGACCATTCACATGCCAACTATGGCATCCATCAAAGTTTCCCTGCTTGAGATGTCCTGCTTACAAAGTTATAACCTTTTGACCTGGGATTACCCAAATGATGACTTTGACCTCCAGCAAAAATGATGTGGATCATGTAATCTGTAATCTGGATAACTACAGTACCCAGTATGGCCCATCCTCATACTAAGTATGAGATTCATCAAACTGTCCCTGCTCAAAATATCATGCGTACAAGGTTTCAACATTTTGACCTCTGGTTACCACAACCAGAATGCAAAAATGCATTGAGGTTTCGATGATACATGTTCTATCCAAATAATGCCATGATGTCCCATATCTTTCAGTCACTGGTCAAGTGATATCTTAACATGTTGGAAAAATAATTTTAGGTTCATATTTGATCTTGGGAATTCTTGGGAAAATTTGCATTTTGACTTCTGGTGAACCCATGAGATGATCTTGGGAATTCTTAAAATTTTGCTTTTTGACCCCTGTGACCCCAGATAACCTTTGACCTCCACTAAAAACGAAGCATTCATATTTTCACTACAACGCATCCACATACTGAGTATGAAATCTACCCAAGCTTCCTACCTGGCGATATCGTGTTAACAAGGTTTGCAGTGTGTGACCCCAGTGACGTCAGATGACCTCTGACCTCCACCAAAAAGTGATAGGTTCATCTTCTTACCAAAACGCATCCACATACCACATATGAAATCTATCCAAGCTTCCTATCTTGAGATATCATGTTAACAAGGTTTTCAGGTTTTGACCCCCGGTGACCCCAGATGACCTTTGACCTCCATCAAAAACAATACGGTTCTCCCTCTTACCATAACACTTCTACACACTACATATGAAATTCATCCAAGCTTCCTATCTTGAGATATTATGTTAACAAGGTTTTCAGGGTTTGACCCCTGGTGACCCCAGATGACCTTTGACCTCCACCAAAAACAATAGGGTTCTTCCTCTTACCATAACACATCTACACACTAAGTATGAAATTCATCCAAGCTTCCTACCTTGAGATATCCTGCACACAAGGTTTTCAGGTTTTGACCCCCGGTGACCCCAAATGACCTTTGACCTCCACCAAAAATGATAGGGTTCTTCCTCTTACCATAACACATTGACACACTAAGTATGAAATTCATCCAAGCTTCCTACCTTGAGATATCGTGCACACAAGGTTTTCAGGTTTTGACCCCCAGTGACCCCAGATGACCTTTGACCTCCACCAAAAACAATAGGATCCTTCCTCTTACCATAACACATCTACACACTAAGTATGAAATTCATACAAGCTTGCTAACTTGAGATATCGTGCACACAAGGTTTTCAGGTTTTGACCCCCGGTGACCCCAGATGACCTTTGACCTCCACCAAAAACGATAGGGTTCTTCCTCTTACTATAACACATCTACACACTAAGTATGAAATTTATCCAAGCTTCCTACCTTGAGATATCATGCACACAAGGTTTTCAGGTTTTGACCCCCAGTAACCCCAGATGACCTTTGACCTCCACCAAAAATGATAGGGTCCTTTCTCTTACCATAACACATCTACACACTAAGTATGAAATTCATTTAAGCTTCCTATCTTGAGATATCAAGTTAACAAGGTTTTCAGGTTTTGACCCCAGGTGACCCCGGATGACCTTTGACCTCCACCAAAAACAATAGGGTTCTTCCTCTTACCATAACACATCTACACACTAAGTATGAAATTCATCCAAGCTTCCTACCTTGAGATATCGTGCACACAAGGTTTTCAGGTTTTGACCCCCGGTGACCCCAGATGACCTTTGACCTCCACCAAAAACAATAGGGTTCTTCCTCTTACCATAACACATCTACACACTAAGTATGAAATTCATCCAAGCTTCCTACCTTGAGATATCGTGCACACAAGGTTTTCAGGTTTTGACCCCCGGTGACCCCAGATGACCTTTGACCTCCACCAAAAACAATAGGGTTCTTCCTCTTACCATAACACATCTACACACTAAGTATGAAATTCATCCAAGCTTCCTAACTTGAGATATCGTGCACACAAGGTTTTCAGGTTTTGACCCCCGGTGACCCCAGATGACCTTTGACCTCCACCAAAAACAATAGGGTTCTTCCTCTTACCATAACACATCTACACACTAAGTATGAAATTCATCCAAGCTTCCTAACTTGAGATATCGTGCACACAAGGTTTTCAGGTTTTGACCCCCGGTGACCCCAAATGACCTTTGACTTCCACCAAAAACGATAGGGTTCTTCCTCTTAATATGGGGCATCTATGTACCAAGTTTGAAAACTGTCGGAGTTTCTCTTCTTGAGATATCGCGCACACAAGCTAAGCGTCACAAACACACACACACACACACACATACACACCCACACACACACACACATACAGTCCCTGCAAGTCTCTTCGAGGACCTCCATTTTGTGAAAAAAACTAAGTCCGAAATGTGTGTTACACACGTCCTCGGAAGGTGGTTGTAAGTCCTCGCAAGTACGGTAGCATGTCCTCGGAAAAATGGTAACACTTGACATCCCCTTTCTTCCAGAAAAACAAACTTCACAGTATTAAAGAGGACATGCCTGTGACGTCCTCCTAGGCATAGTAGGGGGTATGTAGTATCATTTTAATGCAGTTTCTTCCGAGGACCTCATTTGAGGTCCTCGGACGACAAAAAGTCCTCGTGATGCAGGTGTGTTATCAAGTTGTGGTCCTCGGAAGTATAATGAAGTCAACGCACACATACACACATACATACACACATACGCCATCATGACCGCATAGGTTTCTCTTTCATCGAAACCAAAAAACTTCTATTTATCTCTACCAAAAAGTATAGGTATATCATTTTAAGATGAGCCATGCACATGCCAAGCTTGAAATTCATCTAAGTTTCTAAGTGCTGGAGATATTGTCACCATGGTAAGGTATTAAACTTTTGACCTCTGGTGAACCCAAATGACTTTTTTGACCTTTACCAAAGACAATAGGTATATTATCTTTCCAATAAAGACCATCCACATGCCAAGTATGAAATTCCTCAAAGCTACCCTAACAAAAATTATGTGTCAATCTTAAGATTGAGTGTTAAGCAATTTTCAATGTATTAGCCATTTGACCTCTAGTGACCCCAAATAACCTTAGATCTACACCAAAAACACGAGAAATCATGTATTTAATAAGGGGTATCCATATGCTGAGTATGAGATCCCCTCAGGTAACCCTTCTTGAGATCTTGTGTTTACAAGCAAAGTCACACCCACACACATACACACACATGGCATCACTATCGCATAGATTCCTCTGCTTACTGCAAGGAATCAAAAAGGAGTTGACCTCAGAGTTCAAATCTGTAACCTCTGTTATCATATTACATATTGTAGGTGATGTTTACAGTAGAATTATTTTTCACATATTTGAAACATAGCAGCACAACATCTGTGATGATGTGCATAATACAGACAAGAAAATATCACACACTTTATCAGGCACACAACACTGGGGTTTTGCGTCCTATCTACATGCCACGAGTGCACAGATGATAACACAATTAATCCCTAATGATTTTGAACTTTTGCATTAAAGGCAGTGCTAGACATTCACAGCCCTAGCAGCTGGGTTAATCATAAAAACAGTAGGTGATTTAAACTCAAATAATAAAAATCAGTGTGGACTTAATCAATGTCATGAAAACATTTATTCAATTTGACATCATTAATATAATTTGCATAAACACAAACAATACAAGAGTCCCTGATTATGGTAAGTTATTATATTTATTACCACACAGATTTGCATCTATATCATGTACAGTATTTGAGGGAGAAGTGTCTATTAAAAAGGAATACGAAGAGCTAGGACTTGCGAGTAGTCACAGTGTATCCTAGTAGTTAGAAACATTCTTACCTGTCAGGTTATTGAGAAGAAAATGGAAATAGTGCATATTAACATGTAGTTTTGTTTAACAATCCTCCTGGAAGGTATGCCCTAAAATTTGCACATGTTTAACCCTAATGATTACTCACAAGGAGTGGTACACATAGTGTGCACATTCCCCTACTTCTGTTACAGGAAAAACATGATTTCGTTCTTCTGAGAAAAATATCAGAGAGGCATCAATCCCTGTCCAGACAGCAGTTCCAGCTAATCCAAGCTAGGAGATTAAATCTGATCACAGCTCAGTGTAGCCAAGAAATGTGAATAGCCTCAGGGATTACTCAAAGTCAGTGTTACATGACATATAATTAACTCCAGTTACCCTTGGCCAGCCAGAGTGTGAAAAAAATGCCTTGAACAATTACTGAAGTTTAAAAAGATATCCCCATTACTTTCTAGGGTTTGCAGTATGTCGTAAAGTGATAAGGGAGATGAATGCATTGTTGGTGTTAAAGCAGCATGGGTAATATTAATTTCAAAGGCATGTTTTAATGATGCTTTTCAGTCAGTTACACTTACCTGAGGCAGAGCTGATGCAATCAATTCCTTACTAGCTTTCTTTTCCACCAGTTTTCTCTTAATTTCATGATACTGGTGCATGATACGATTGAAAGGATGTCCTTTCTATGAGAGAGCAAATGTACCTTGAAGTAAAAACAGACAGTGAGGAAGCAGTGTAACAACATGCACAGACATGAAAGGTATGCTGTACACTATAATGTACAGCATGCTATTAACTGTATTTGTGAAACGAGCTACTTAAACTTTTAAGTTTTGAAAGTTTCAAACTGAATTCAGGTTTTTTGTCATATATATACAAAGACAATTGGTAATTAACAAAATTTGTACATCCACAAAGCCATTATTATTCTTCTTTATTTTTAGTTGACATTTTCACAAGGCTATAACCCCATCTCACAAAAAAGATGAAGCAAATACCATGCAGCTGCATGCAGAAATAGTATGCAAGAAATTAAGTGGACTTATTCACTACCAAAAGTTAAACACTGAAAATTTCAAATTTGAGAAAACTGAAAGAAAAGGGCCATTCACACTGTACTTCACCTCAACTGGACACCCATCATGTAAATCTTGCAGGAAGCCTAGGGTTCAAGTTTCTGACATTTAATTCTTCTACTGGGTTACAAATTTACAAAATTATTTTGGTAAAGGGCTTTGGGGAACCAAACCCTGTTCCTTCACTTTGGACCTCTCCACCTGTGGTAGATCTGCAATTTTTTAAATGAGTGTGAAACTTTTGATTTATATTTGACTTAAATACCCATGGGAAATCTAATCCCACACTTTGGATCAGATACACCATGAGACACCAGATGCCATATTGGTGGATCCACTTGATAACCTAACTGCTCACAAACTTAGCATCACATCCAAAAACTCTGATCAACTTAAAAAATGACCTAATTCATTATTGACAGTAGCAAACATGATCACACAACTGCCATCCAGACAATTCCCTAAATTCCCATTGGACAATTCACCCTCAGAAAACTATCTCTAACAGAAAATTTGGAATTGTCCTGGGTGGGCATTATATCTGGATTGAAATTCCAAATTGTCTGGGTTGGGATTGCTCAGGGTGAAATTGCCCTGGGGGTAGGAGTTGTCTAGAATCCAACAACTAGAAGCCAATAAGCAGGTAATTCATTCCTTGTCTAATCCTAATCCCCCATATGGTCTCCAAACTTGACCACACTTATTATCAAATATTTTATCTATTTGTAATGTCTGGAGAATTGCCCTAGTGGTGATTGTCCTTCAGAGAGTCATAATGGTCATCAAAATGCTCACCTGACAATTATGACATTCATCAAAGATAATCAGTGTGAGTGTTTTTATGTCCACGTTATCACCGCCGACTGTCAATCCATTCAATAACACCTGTGCTGTAAGGACAACCACATTTGAAATACCAAAAATCTCAGCCAATGGGCAGTCCAGCTTTTCTCCAGTGGCTGGCACGATCCGTATCTCAGGTGAACCAATAAGTTCGTCCAGTTTCTTCAGTTGCTGATCTGCCAGAACTTTCTGTGAATTAAGATAAACCAGAAAGCCTAAGGGCTTAGTGATTCCTTGCCGAATGGGGATGCTTTGTTGTACTGAGGTTTATCCCTCAAATTTATCTACCTTGACTACATCATTTTACGGTATTTTAACAATTTCACCTCTGCTGACCTCACATGAACTTTGAACCCCACCAAATATAACAAAAAAGAAAAACGAAAGTGTCTTGAAAGGAATTCAGCTCCAATGGATCTTGGATCTTGAAAATTCTTGGAAAATTTTGTTTTTTGTCCTCTGGTGACCCCTGATGACTATCTTGGGAATTCTTGGGAAATTTTGCTTTTTGACCCTTGGTGACCTCAGATTATGATCTTGGGAATTCTTGGGAAGTTTAGCTTTTTGACCTCTGATAACCCCAGATAACGACCTTGGGAATTCTTGGGAAATTTTGCTTTCTGACCTCTGGTGAAACCAGAGGACAATCTTGGGAATACTTGCGATATTTTGCTTTTTGACCTCTGATGACCCCATATGATGATCTTGGGAATTCTTGGGAAACTGCTTTTTAACCTATAGTGACCCCGGATGACAATCTTGAGAATTCTTGGGAAATGTTGCTTTTGATCCCAGTGACCGCAGATGACAATCTTGGGAATTCTTGGGAAATCTGTTTTTTTACCTCAGGTAACCCCAGATGACCTTGACCTCCACCAAAATTGATAGGGTTTTTCCTCTCAACATGGCAAATTTATATACCAAATATGAAAAGTGGCTGTAACTGCTATCTTGAGATATCGTGATTACAAGCCATTTACAAGGTTTCTGTAGTTCAACCTCTGGTGACCTCAGATGACATTTGACCTCTACCAAAGACAATAGCGTTCTTCCTCTCAACATGACAAATCTATATCCGCCATTCCTATCTTGACATATCGCAATTTCAAGGTTTTCGGTCTTTTACCTCTGGTGACCTCAAATGACCTTTGACCTCCACCAAAAACAATAGGGTTCTTTCTCTCAATATGACATATCTATATACCAAATATGAAAAGTGCTGGTCACTCCTATCTTGAGATATAGTGATTACGAGCTTTTTGGCCTTTTACCTAAGGTGACCTCAAATGACCTCTGAACTTCACCAAAAAATTTAGAGTTCTTCCTCTCAACATGATCAATCTATATTCCAAATATGAAAAGTGTCGGTCATTCCTATCTTGAGATAGCTTGATTATGAGCCTTTTCGGCTTTTAACCTGCGGTGGCCTCAAATGACCTTTAACCTCCACCAAAAACAATAGGGTTCTTCCTCTTGACATGTAAAATCTGTATACCAAATATGAAAAGTGTCGGCCTTTGCTATCTTGAGATATCGTGTTTACGAGGTTTTCGCCGTTTAACCTCTGGTGACCTAAGATGACCTTTGACCTCTACCAAAAACAATAGGGTTCTTCCTCTCAACATGACAAATCTATATACCAAATATGAAAAGTGTTGGTCATTGCTATCTTGAGATATCGTGTTTACAAGCCGTTTACAAAGTTTTCGCAGATTAACCTCTGGTGACTTCAGATGACCTTTGACCTCTACCAAAAACAATAGGCTTCTTCCTCTTGACATGACAAATCTGTATACCAAATATGAAAAGTGTCTGCCTTTGCTATCTTGAGATATCGTGTTTACGAGGTTTTCGCAGTTTAACCTCTGGTGACCTCAGATGACCTTTGACCTCTACCAAAAACAATAGGGTTCTTCCTCTCAACATGACAAATCTATATACCACATATGAAAAGTGTCGGTCATTGCTATCTCGAGATATCGTGTTTACAAGCCGTTTACGAGGTTTTCGCAGATTAACCTCCGGTGACCCCAGATGACCTTTGACCTCTACCAAAAACAATAGGGTTCTTCCTCTTGACATGACAAATCTGTATACCAAATATGAAAAGTGTCGGTCATTGCTAACTTGAGATATCGTGTTTACAAAGTTTTCGGTTTTTGACCTCTGGTGACCTCAAATGACCTTTGATCTCCACCAAAAACAATAGGGTTCTTCCTCTCAACATGACGAATCTATATACCAAATATGAAAAGTGTCGGTCATTGCTATCTCGAGATATCGTGTTTACAAGCTAGGCGTCACATACACACACACACACGCACACACACGAATACACACATACATACATACACACACACACACACGACATCACCATCGCATAGATTCCTTGCCTGCCTTCGGCAAGGAATCAATAAAGTCTTGTCATATGCTTTGCTACAGCACAGCTGAAACACTAAAAGTATATGACTGCAAGATTGTCGCATGATCTTCACCTAGGGAAAGATACTTCAAAGAATATTATGCATTTGTGGTAGAGACAAGTTTAATACCTTTAATACACGGGTGGGGAACCTTTTTCCTTAGACCGGCCATTTTGATTGTGATAATCCACTTGCAGGCCGCAGATAGCAAGGAAGCTTACAATTTTCCCCATAGGATGCAGGCTAAAGGGCCCCAGAAAGACAATGTGTTGGGTCTAGGGGACAAATCCAGTGAAATACTAGGAGCATCGTGTACGCAAGATAAATGGTGGGCAACATAGGCTAAAACATTATCAATTACTTTTCAAGTGATTCTGAATTTGTATTTAGGAATTGAATCACAGGCCAGGTAGCATGGTCTTGTGAGCCACATACAGCAGTTCCCCAGCCCTGCTTTAAAACCATGACTTATGTGTCTAGAATGACATTAAGCAACTGAGAAATCAAAAGTTTGCAGCTGATTATCTGACTCACTAAATGTGGTTCTCATAGAGAGTAAGCAGCTCTTGAATAATATCTTAAACCATATTTCCCAATTTTCAAATGAAGCAACATTCAGAAAATCTGAAGTAGCTAGTGCTTTAACTGTTGAGTGTGTTGATTTGACCAACTTGCTAAGTACAACTATGATGACCTGTCATTTACTTCAGACTAAGGCCAAATTTCCACTGTTTGACCACTCTATATGACACCAAATGTCCTCTGACCTACTTCAAAAGTACAGCTTTGATGACCTGTCATTTACAGAGGAAACCTGGCATTTTTGATAAGATTTGAATATAATCCCTAAGAGTTGGAGACTTTTGCATGACTGCCCTGCTTGACCTCTATATGACCTCAAATGATCTTTGACCTTCTTCCAAAGTACAGCTTTGATGACCTAATATCTACTGAATACTCCTACCAGAATTTGATAACATTTCGACATAACCTCTGTAAGTGAAGAGCTTTTGCCAAATTTCACTGTTGGGCCTTTACGCATTTCACTGTTAAGCCTCTCTACCACCCCAAATGGCCTTTGATATAAGTGTTGAGCTGATTATTGGTTGGTGTTATCGGTATCGGCAATAATGATGTTATCGGTTGCATATCAGTATCAGCGAAATCAGCAGTTGCTGCCGATAACAGCAACTGATATTCAAAAGTCCCCGCGCATTGTTGACAATTTTATGAAAGTCTCAGGGTACAAAGTTTTAACCTGTAACGATCCATTTTTTCAGTGAAACCGTAGGCTAGGCCTTTGCCTAAACATTAACAAATGATGCTAGAGGCCCAGAGGAAAAGCCATGATCACTTTTCAAATGCTGGCATGGCATGATCTTTTGTAGGTGTAAAGTTATTTGTGGAATGTGCGTAGTCTACACTGTACAGCATACCGTATCTTTTGTAACGTTTAAATAGGCCTATCATGTCATGTATAATTCCCGCCAATTTCTAACATCTCCTGCCAAAAACTTCAGCTAAAGTTTGAAACATTTCCGAAGAATTCATCATTACTTTTGCCTCAAATGACTTCCAAAATCGAATCTTTCTACGTACATTTCTGTATAACTTTCCCGTGGTCCACTTGGGTGTTCGGTATGTTGCTCACGGGCCTTGCGTGAAATAAACAAATCATGTACGGTACTTAGCACATACTTTGTAGGCTCTTACCTCAATACTCACATTCTATAGTGCAATATATGTGTAAGCATCATGGCTTCAAGAACTGCCACACAACATGCGATGCTTGTGGTAACTAAATATATATGCAAGAATTTTTACTTGCAAAGGCATGCCCAGACTTGAACTACTGTACATACAGCATATGGTACTGTATAGTGCAGGACCTTGGCATACACAGCACAAAGCCAATGTCATTTTGAATGCACTGTAGCATAGGCCCTACGTTGTATTTTTACAACAAGAATCATGTACGTAAGCATATATGGCTAGATTGAACAGCACAGTGTGATGTCCTATTTCACGCTGCCTTGAGAATTTCGGATTATATACGCAATGATCAAACAGCATTTGTTTCATTTTCAGGATTTGTCTGTAAGTTGTACTGGTGTTTTACCGTTTTGGCAGGATTTTAACAATATGTTAAGCTTAGCTATGGGGTAGTTGCAGTGAAGTAGAAACTCAGCAGGTATTTGGTAGATAGAATGATGATTTATGCTGTTATGCCTATCACTTGAAGTTGCTTTTTAAGTGCGAGCTATCATTTGTACATTCCATTAGCAATGTAAGCACATGGCCTCACAGGCCTACCGTAGCAAAGGTAGCTTGACTTAATGTTTTACTTTGTTATCGGTATTGGTATCGGGACAATATCAAGTTTGACTTATCAGTTATCGGCAAGTTCTGATGTCACCGTTATCAGCTCAACACTCTTTGATATACTCCCCAAGGACAACTATGATAACTCATGCTACTGAACATTCTGTCCAAATATGAGAAGAATTGGAGATAACTCTTAGCAGTTGAGAGCTTTTGTGTGATTTTATGTCTGACCTCTCTATAACCTACTTCTAAAGAACAACTTACTGGATCTATCATCTACTGAACATTTTGACCAAATTTAAAAAGATATGGATAGGACCCCTTGGAGATGAAGGCTTTTGTGTGATTCAACTGTTTGACTTCTCTATGATCCCAAATCACATTTGACCTACTTCCAAAGTACATTTGATTACCCAACATCTACTGAACATTCTGACCAACTTTAATAAGACTTGGACACAACCCCTGAGAGTTGAAGACTGTGTGTGCTCTACTGTTTGCATGCTTTCATTGCTTGACCTCTCTTTAACTTCAAATAGCCTTTGACTTACTTTGAAAGTACACCTTTTATGACCAACCATTTGCTAAACACATGTGGCTTTACGTGATGAGATTCTGACATAACCCTAAGGACATAAAGGCTTTTGAGATATTTTCTTTAAGCCTCTCATGAATCCAAATGACCTTTGACCTACTGCTTGTTACCATAATTATCAAGCCTTTGATAGTGTTATTATCGTACCAACTTTGACAAGAAATGGCCAAAAAACCTGCGGACAGCAGCCTTTTAACCTTTGTGGATGGACAGGCAGACACACTGACAGACCAACAGACAGACAGACACACTGCCATAACAATAGCTCAACTTCATGAGCTACCAAGAATCAAATTATTTATAACACTATACACGACATACTGTGTGCACCACAAATACCACCCTGGCATCTCGTCTGCTGCCATCTCTCTTCAGTCTTTTGAAGTGTTCGTTGATAATATAAGCTGCTACGTGAGTTTTCCCGGTTCCAGTCGGAGACACTAAAACTGTATTTTTACCCTTAAGTGCTGGTCCAGCCAATTCATACTGGTATTTACGAAGTGAGTTGTAAAATTCTGGCTCGTCATCTGCAGATTTTAAACAGCATAATTTAATGAATGAAACAGCTAAAAAGATGCAAACTACATTCATCAAAGTTCTGTCCAATCATCCCTCAAATCTGTTATGACAATGTTTCTGGAGTGCTTCTCAAATTCCACCAATTGGGTAAACTACCTTTTTGCTTCCACCAAATATTAAGCAAGTTCATGTTCTGTAATTAACCAGTAAAAACAGCTAGATAGGATCCTCATTTGGAAGAAGTAAAAATGGCACAGTGTGTCAAAAGCCACAAGTTTCCAAACTTGTTAACTCGAACTTGGGTGAAAAATGTTTCTGTTCCTCCAAATGCTTTTATTACCCTTACAAAAAAACGTGTGTCAATTGGTTCCAAATCCTCAGGTTTTCCCACGTGTCTGCCATGGGTTTTCACAGGTGTTTGCAGGGAAACCAGTGTTTCCCCGTGAAATTCACACAGGTTTGCCAGTTGCCCCACTTTGCCACAGGTTTGCCACAGGTTTGCCACAGGTTTGACACGCAAAATGCGTGGCAAATAAAAATAGTATTGACAAAGAATTCTGAGTCAAAACCTGTGACTTAAAATTGAAAGCAAGAAAAGGTGTGTAAACCTGTGTCAAACCTGTGTCCAGAGGGTTCCAAAAACACAGGTTTGCCACCCAGGAACACGCGTGATTTCTTTTGTTTTTCACGTGTGATCACGCGTGGTAACTGACACAGGTTGACACACTATTTTTTGTAAGGGTATGGAGAGAAAAGTCTATGATAATACTTGGCAAAACATTTTCTTCAGCCAATGGCACTGTACCAGAGATATTAAATTACACTATTTTCAAAACAGATTTCTTCACCAAATTCTATGCACTAACCACCTTTTTTTCGATGAAAATTTGTGACAATCAATTGTGTTCATTAATAGCAATGTTCACAATGAAATTTTTGACTACCCTTTTCGGGTGTGTCAAGTAATCTTGTCTTTCTGGTTGGAAGTGGTGAAATGTTTCTTAAAAAGACAATTTTTCTTTTCAAAAGAAAATATATGTTTTGGTTGCAAGCAATTAAGAAGGCACCCATATAATTTTTGGATCTTCAACATGAAATTATATATTTATCAGCAGAAGCAAAGCAAAATTCTCCTTTAATTGATGATTTCTTTTTAAGTTCTCCATAAAAGTGGAAAAAAGTATGTCAAGAAGCAATGGTGGTAAAAGTAAACATTATGTCTCAAATCAGGGGTTAAAAGAAACCATCACCGATTGTGAAGTGTTGTTTGAAAATGATAATTAGCATTTTATTTCTAGGTTCTATTGTACCCAAGGATAAACAAGTTGCTTTTTGCTTTATTATTTTCTTCTCCATGTTTGTATTTAGCCTTTGTACAAATTGAACTACAACCATATAATGAACAGAAGGACAGGAACACACTATCGTCCTTTTTTCATCCACATTCCTTAACACTAAGTTGTGGTGAAATCTTTCCATTGAGAAACATTTCTGGTTGAATATCATCAACGGATAATGTACTTTCCATCATAATCAATTTCTAACTACTGTTGATAGAGGCACGTTATGTGGACTGAACACAGGTGTAACTACTGCAGACGCATTGCTCTCTTCCCAGACATTTATGTATCCTAGAAGTGATATTAATGTAATTGGGTAGACTTACATTATGTCCACAGGTAAGTGCTACTGTTTGACCTTCTGATCTACTGCACAATAACACTCCTTGATGTATCTTCAAACTTCATTTAGCTAGAAAAGCTATTAGCCTTATGCAGCCCTGTCCACCTGTGTCTAGATTGAGTTGTCATCTCTAATAGATCTCTAGAGCAAACAAACTCCAAGACTGTGCTGACCACAACTTGCCACATCATACTACATGAGCATTTCACTATATTCTACTGCAGCCTCCTACCCTAAAAGTGCTTATTGGATTAGTCAGAGAAGCAGAGAAGAGCCTTGTAAGATGTTTACTCATGCTCTGATAAACTTTGGTTAAAGAAACCAGCCAGTAAGCCATGACAGGATTTTGTGTTATAAGGAGCTGCAACGTATTGCCAATGGCAAATCTAGTGGCATGTTACTTATAGCCCCAGATGCAAGACGGTATTAAAACAAGATGGTATGCATCAAAGTAGTAACACTATGAGTCAAAAAATTTAACAATCAAGTGATATTGATAATACTGGGACAATTTCATAATCCCACACAGTCAAAGTTCTCCTAAATTAGTTTTCTTTCAGTCCCTCCCCCAAAACTTTGTTTTAGGCACTCCTAACAGCAAAACATTTAAGGCTTATCATTTAATTTTTCATGGCCATATTCTGCTATAACAACACTTCTGTGTGTGATTATAACATTCACTTGTAATCTGAGCACTCTCTATGCAGGTTGTGCAAGAAACAGCAAGCTACAATAGTTGTACCTCTCATTTCATTTACCTGCACTTATCAAGCAGGGTTAGTAGTTTATACCTTAATTTTCAAGTACATAGTTTGAAATTGGAAACTGTTTATGTAAGTCAAGATGCAATCACCAATTGTGAACTCTGGTGGCCCCAAAACTAAAACTTATTTCCAGTGATGACAGTCAGCCTTTAATCACTTACCAGTCTTAGAATCATCTGAGCTGGCACCTACGCCAGAACTGCTGTTTTCATCTTGTGTAATATTCAAGCTGTCCTGAGAGTTTCCCTTGGATTCTGAAAGTATTCAGTGTCCAAAGTTACGTAGATTAATGCTTCAATATCTATGTGTTTAAATATTTCAGCAAAATGAGTTAACTGAAGTTAAAAGAAGGAAGTTCTAGATCTGTTAAATTCAGGGTATCAAAAAACCCTGTTGCACTGAAAATACATTCTTGTAATACAATGAGCAGACAACATATATCTCTATTATGCAAGCTAAATAACAATTTTCTCCTAACCACACAGGGTCTACATGGCAATGAAGTCATTAACTTTTTCGCAAACATAATTTCCCACTAAAAGAAGGTGCAATAGATACTAATAAAAAGCATATGGACCGACTAATTTACAGTTAGGTCAATAAATGAGTGACTGACAATTGTACTCTGGAAATGTATGAAATTTACTACACTAGTTACCATACTGCAGCTACAATAGCATATGCACTGACAGTGTGTCATGCATACTGTGCACATGCAGGACCACATAATATTGCAAAGTTGGGTGGAGTTTTAAGATGAAGCATCTATGTAAACTCAATTCTCAGCATGTCTGTTATACATTTACAGTCAGTATACACACTAGGAACTTCTACTTGTATGCTTTATTTATGATATGACAAGCTTTAAGCTGCTAGAATGACTTTAATCAAAGGAAGCCAATTTATTAACCTAAAGTAACATTTACACTGCAGTTCTACCTATTCCCCCTTTTTATTGTAAAAGTGAACAAACCCCAATATAGGCACTATACTGCAATGTATGTCACTAAAATACCAGTTAATAATACTGTCACTTGCCTGTTCCTTTGACAGATAAATTCACATCTAATGCAGCACTACTAACACTAAGGTCCTGAGAGTCATCCTTCCAACCCAATGAATCCACAGACAGTTTCTCAGCTGTTTTATCGTCACTACCATCTGACACACTGACATCAGTTCCTAGGACTTCACTACCAGTTGTGCTTACTTTAGCTGGAAGCGACAAATCTGTAAAAAAACATAATACACTTCAAAATAATTAAATCTACTTTAAAGAATTGATGACAGCCAAATTTGAATAGCAACCGATTACTAGAAATTTTGTATAATATAAAGGTCAATCATGTTTGACTTAAATGGCACCAGAAGTGCTGCAAAAAATGTTCTTTTATATGAGAAAGATTTTTACAAGTGTACTACGAACATTACAGGACTTACAGCACCCATGTTTCTGTTAAACTTTTCTACTGCATATTGTAATTAGTCTGATGACAGTACCGGCTGAGAACTACAGTTACCAAACTTTTACTGCAACTTTTCATTGGGAGGGAAGGGGAAATTAAAATGACTACTAAAGAATGGGCGAATGATCGAGAAGGTGGCTGAAACTGATGTGAAGAATACTGAAAAGGTTCTTCACTTTTATTGTGACCATGATTCTGTCTACCAATTCCCATCTCCCTTTCCCATCACAGCCCTGCATCTTCAAACATTAATTCCAAAATAGTAAAGGAATACAACTTTTGAAATTTGAATACCAAAGTTTGCAGGAGAAAGGGTTGTTCACTTTTACTTGCTTCTGAAATTATCATTCTTGCTTCTGGTTGCCTACTTGTTGAAAACAATATCCAGGCTTACATTTACCATAAATAGTACAGTACATCACTATAGATTTATTTAGTCCATCTGTCCATCCATTCATCAAAGTTGATCAACCTACCATTTAGAAGGTCATCTGGACAGCCACTCTCATCACCTGGTCCATCTCCCAAAGATTGAAAACTTTCTGTGAATGTCTTTGTCTCATTTATGTCAAAGTCTTTTCTGTTTTTGTCATGCTTTATGTCTCCTGGAAAAGGAAGAGAATTGAATTTTTTAACAGTTAATTCTTTACATGTCAATGTTTAATACAGTGGAACTATTCCTAGCTCAAAATACACATCATAGGGCCCTTCAAGTAATCGTTGCTGTTTTAAGCTAAAACTAATTTTGTTTTCAACTTCAAGCCCTCATCACAGACCCTAACGTTAAAGTTTCTGAATCGATCTGCCTATTACATCACAGTCTCCTCAATGCACACTGGGGTAAGTATTAACAATGGTAGTACGAAAAACAGTTTGGAAAAATGGTCTATTCAAAGGATGGCATTAATGACACAAATATCAAGCATACAAAAAAATTACCTAAACATTTGGCTAATTTCTTCTTTTTAATTTTTTTCAAATAGTTGATGACTGGCTCACGCCAAGATTCAGGATTCCTTTGCAGAGTAAACACCAAGAGAAGAAATTTATCAATAGATCCATCATAGCCTTTATTAACAATTTGGTCTGCATCTCTGAAACCCAACACACTCTGAAGGGCATCAATAGCATCATCTTCTGACAAACACTGCCTTAACTTTGGCAAGTGTTCAAAAAACCTTTTTCTGAATTCTTGTTCCTCAGGTGCATGGGCAGGAATAGTGCCTGTGCCTTCGATGAAACAAGCTAAGAACCAATTGCCTGGAATGCGCTCTGCAAAATCGGAAATAACAATTACTTACATTACCACTTAATGTTGAAAGAAATTATATTTAACCAAAATGCAAAAATGCATTAAGTTTCGATAATACTGTTTGTTTCAGTGAAAATAATGCCATGATGTCCCATTTCTTTAATTCATTAACTGGTCAAAATGCTACCTTAATTTGTTTGAAAAGTACAGCTTTGTGTTTATTTTTTGATCTTGGGAATTCTTGAAAAATTTTGCATTTTGACCCCTGGAGACCCCAGATTACGATCTTGGGAATTTTGGGGAAATTTTGCTTTTGATTCTGGTGACAACAGATGACAATCTTGGGAATTCTTGGAAAATTTTGCTTTTTGACCTCTGATGACCACAGATGACAATCTTGGGAGTTCTTGGGAAATTTTGCTTTTTGACCTCTGATAACCCCAGATGACCTTTGACCTCCAGTATAAAGCAACAGGTTTTGATCCCCATTACCATAAGGCATCCACATACCAAGTATGAAATCTATCCAAGCTTCCTACTTCAAGATATCATGTTAAACAAAGTTTTCAGAGGTTGACCCCTGTGACCCTAGGTGACCTTTGACCTCCAACAAAAACAACAGGGATATTCCTCTCACTATAACACATCTACAGTACATAATAAATGCAAAATTTATCCAAGCTTCATACCTATAGATATCATGTTAACAAGGTTTTCAGGGTTTGACTCCCAGTGACCCCAAATGACTTTTGACCTCCATAAAAAACAATAGGTTATATCCTCTTACCATAAGGCATCTATATACTAAGAATGAAATTTGTCCAAGCTTCCTACCACCAGATATCCTGTTAATAAGGTTTTAAGAGTTTGACCCCAGTGACCCCAGATGACCTTTGAACCCCACCAAAAAACAATATTCTTACTCTTACCAAAACCCATCTACATACTTACTATGAAATTTATCGAAGCTTCCTATCTCGAGATATCGTGCTAACAATGTTCTCAGAGTTTTACCCCAAATGACCTTTGACCTCCACCAAAAACAATAGAGTTCTTCCTCTAACTGTAAGGCATCTACATACTAACTATGAAATTTTTCCAAGCTTCCTACCTTGAGACATCATGTTAATAAGGTTTTCAGATTTTTACCTCTGGTGACCCCAGACGACCTTTGAACCCCACCAAAAACAAAAGGGTTCTTCTCACAATAACGCATCTACATAATACTATAAAACTTATTGAAGCTTCCTATCTCGAGACATCGTATTAACAATGTTCTCATGAGTTTTACCCCAAATGATCTTTGACCCCAAATGACCTTTGACCTCCACCAAAAGCAATAGGTTCTTCCTCTTACTGTAAGGCATCTACATACAAACTATGAAATTTATACAAGCTTTCTACCTTGAGATATCATGTTAACAAGGTTTCCAAAGTTTGACCCCTGGTGTCCCCAGACGACCTTTGAACCCCAACAAAAACAACAGGGTTCTTCTTCTCATATATAAATTATATTTAACCAAAATGCAAAAATGCATTAAGTTTCGATAATACTGTTTGTTTCAGTGAAAATAATGCCATGATGTCCCATTTCTTTAATTCATTAACTGGTCAAAATGCTACCTTAATTTGTTTGAAAAGTACAGCTTTGTGTTTATTTTTTGATCTTGGGAATTCTTGAAAAATTTTGCATTTTGACCCCTGGAGACCCCAGATTACGATCTTGGGAATTTTGGGGAAAATTTTGCTTTTGATTCTGGTGACAACAGATGACAATCTTGGGAATTCTTGGAAAATTTTGCTTTTTGACCTCTGGTGACCACAGATGACGATCTTGGGAGTTCTTGGGAAATTTTGCTTTTTGACCTCTGATAACCCCAGATGACCTTTGACCTCCAGTATAAAGCAACAGGTTTTGATCCCCATTACCATAAGGCATCCACATACCAAGTATGAAATCTATCCAAGCTTCCTACTTCAAGATATCATGTTAAACAAAGTTTTCAGAGGTTGACCCCTGTGACCCCAGGTGACCTTTGACCTCCAACAAAAACAACAGGGATATTCCTCTCACTATAACACATCTACAGTACATAATAAATACAAAATTTATCCAAGCTTCATACCTATGGATATCATGTTAACAAGGTTTTCAGGGTTTGACTCCCAGTGACCCCAAATGACTTTTGACCTCCATAAAAAACAATAGGTTATATCCTCTTACCATAAGGCATCTATATACTAAGTATGAAATTTGTTCAAGCTTCCTACCACCAGATATCCTGTTAATAAGGTTTTCAGAGTTTGACCCCAGTGACCCCAGATGACCTTTGAACCCCACCAAAAAACAATATTCTTACTCTTACCAAAACTCATCTACATACTTACTATGAAATTTATCGAAGCTTCCTATCTCGAGATATCGTGCTAACAATGTTCTCAGAGTTTTACCCCAAATGACCTTTGACCTCCACCAAAAACAATAGAGTTCTTCCTCTAACTGTAAGGCATCTACATACTAACTATGAAATTTTTCCAAGCTTCCTACCTTGAGACATCATGTTAATAAGGTTTTCAGGTTTTTACCTCTGGTGACCCCAGACGACCTTTGAACCCCACCAAAAACAAAAGGGTTCTCACAATAACGCATCTACATAATACTATAAAACTTATTGAAGCTTCCTATCTCGAGACATCGTATTAACAATGTTCTCATGAGTTTTACCCCAAATGATCTTTGACCCCAAATGACCTTTGACCTCCACCAAAAACAATAGGTTCTTCCTCTAACTGTAAGGCATCTACATACTAACTATGAAATTTATACAAGCTTCCTACCTTGAGATATCATGTTAACAAGGTTTCCAAAGTTTGACCCCTGGTGACCCCAGACGACCTTTGAACCCCACCAAAAACAACAGGGTTCTTCTTCTCACCATAACTCATCTACATACTATGAAATTTATTGAAGCTTCCTACTGAGATATCGTGTTAACAAGGTTTTCAAAGTTTGACCCCTGGTGACCCCAGATGACCTTTGAACCACACCAAAAACAATAGGGTTCTCCTCTCAATATGAGGCATCCATATACCAAGTATGAGAACTTTCTGAGTTTCCTTTCTTGAGATATTGTGTTAACAAGCTAAGTGTGTCAAAACACTCACACATACACACGCATACATGCATAAAAGGTGTCAATCAGGGACATATGTTTTTAACAGTGAAAATGTGGATATCCCCACTTGGAGGTGTATCCACACTTGACTAGGGAAAACGAAAGCTCATATCCCCGATTAACGTGTACAGTATTGTGTGCATACACACACAATCATGCACCAACACATGGTGTGTTTCCTAATGATAGGTTCACAACATGGGAAATGGGGAAAACACCAAAATGCTTCAAACTTACTGGGGCAGTACATCTCTGAAAGGTGCAGAATTCAATTTCTTGGCAATTTTGCATTTGGCAGGTGGGGATATCCCCACTTTCAGGTGTATCCACACTTGCCTGCGGAAAAAAAGTGTTCATGTCCCCGATTTACATCTTTCATAACGCTAGAGTTCCATAGGAGGATTTAGCCATCAGGCGACATAATACGTCTATATTTTTCACCCGGGAAAATGGCCTTTTCCCGGGGAACTTTGGCTAAAGGAGCCTATTGAAGTACTCTAGCGGCATGTTACATACACACACACATATACATACACATGCCATCATGACCACATACAGGTAGGTTTCTCTTTCATTGAAACCAAAATACCAATATGTTAATTATTATATTACTCAAATACATTGCCCTCTTTGTAGCAACACAGCTCTGCATAAATTAACTTACAGAGTTCCAACGTTCTAGGAAACCCAACTAAAAAGGCTCAGCTGAATGCAGAATTGCACTAAAGGTGCACAATTGCAGTGTACATGAGTGGCACTTTATTTTTCCAACTGCTGGACAATGCATAATCACAAGTGGGTTTAGCCACTGTTACATAATCATGCAATACTTATACCTTGAAGCACTGCTCTCTACCAAAGATCAGTAATCTTGTTCTTGACCCCAAAACATATGCCTTCAGTAACATATTGTTAGATAAAAGTTTTGGCATAACTTTTTTAAAAAGTGTTTGAATTAAATCATACTTAAGAATACTCACAATGTGAACTCAAATGGCACATATCCACACAGCTACCCTATCCACAGGACAAAGCAAAGCAGATAGTGATGAAGTGAATGCATGTTGGTCAGTGCACACAAAAATGCTGCACATACACACACAGAGAGCAGGTTTTTTTGTTTTTTGTTTTGTACAGTAACCAATTTGAGTGATAGAGTATCATGTTCTCACCTGTTGCTCCCTCTCCTTTCAAAGCTGAAACAAATTCTCTACCAATTTTCTGATCTTTCTGTTTATCATCCCCAATATGATCTTTCAATTTACTGCACAGTTCAAGAGATGCTTCTTTTTCTGATATACTTCCAGAATTCAGCTTCTGAAAGAGTTGTTTCATTACATCTATAAAACAGAAACAGAAAATGTGAAATGCTGCATGATATCCAGCTACACAGTACGATACTGGTGCCTAGGAGAACTACGACCAACTGCTGGTGTTCAAAAAAAGTAGCCTCATTCTAACAGTGTTATAGTCTAGTTCCCATCAAAATGCCTGTTCCCGATCTGCCTCATGGCATTACAAGTGGGTCCTAAGCCTAAGGTCAGTACTTCACCCACTGATTTTTTCTTACCCCTTTCCAGGGATGTAGCTAGCACAATTTGAGTGCCGGGTAATTGTCTGAGATCCCCATCTGCACAAGTCCATAGCTACCAAACATACTGCAGAGTTACATGAAAACTTTCAAAGCTTGCATTACACATATGTGAGACTGCTTTCCTAAACCATTTCCAATACGACATTAATAATTGGACTTAACAGTATGTATTACAATAGTATAGATCTACAGGCAGGTACTTTTAATTCACCCAGTTTCAACTTCACTTGTGCACAACAGTAAGAAAAGCGTTACAATTTACAGTATGTTTTTAATACCATAGCAACAAATTTGGCTATTTTAGCTTTGTAACAGTTACAGTACAGTAGTTCCCTTTACAGTTAAATACTGGTTTAAGATTAAAAGGAATTTGACCAACAATCTAAGGATTGGCGGATTGGGCATCCCACTGCTAGAGGTCTACTAGATTGAAGGTCTACTACACTGAAAATCTATTAAGGATTACACTAGGGCAACCTTAATTGGCATTTATAAGTACTGTACTGTGTAAGTATCAGAGTTAGAACTATATAGCTAGTGTACTGTAAGCACATCTATTGCATTTGTGAACACCAACTAGACTAGAAGAAAACGCTGTGCCTCTAAGTTCTTCTAATTAAATCACTTTCTCCATATTTTAGAGGAACACATGATACGGTAGTGACAAGATCACTTGCTATTATGTTTCAATCTCTATTAAAAACTTATCACAGACCATTATTGGTAACAGCTAGGGCTGGAAAAAAGACATGGATGAAAGGTCAAATTCACCTTATAGAGCATCTCAAAGGGCACCAAGGCCACACAGAAATTTTGTATTATCTGGTGTATGTTTGGTTGTGTTTTGTTAGGAAAGGCATGAAGGCCAAGGTGGCCCTAAAATGTACGCCATTATGTAGGGCACCAAGGCTGTTGTCTAAAATACAAAGGCCATGGCCCTGAATAGGTGGCCTGCATTTTTCCAGCCCTATGGCTATTTAGTTTCAGGTGCTTTTAAAAAGTGCAGAAAATTTCGCTATGGAAAGGTGAAAAGACAACCTCCTCAACAGCAGGTAGCATTCTATCATGCTAATTTTCAAAGATAACTTTCAGTTGCTGCAATTCATGATGGGAAATTTGTAATTTTATAACAGCATATTGATTAGACTGATAGGTTTTGCAAGAATTTCTATGTCTACACTCCTCTATGAAATATCTCATCAGTCTTCTACATATTGCTGTTTTATTCTATGCAAAATAAAATTTACAAGACAAAGTGTGCATTTTCTTATTACGAATAGAAAGAAATCAACTGAGGCAATGTGCCTACCTTACAATAATTACATGCTATGACCCTTCCTTGATTTAATTAAGTTGAGGTACTTCTTACAGTATCTGACCAATTTTCAAAATGGGATACTTTAAATTGGAGTATTGCCATGTGAGTGTGAAAGGCATTTCACAAAGAACAGTGCAACACCAAACATTAGGCTAGCGGCAACTTGGTTTCCAGGCACCGGATTCACAAAGACTACTTACGCACAAAAATTTGCGTAAGTCAGACTTACGAAGCGTACGGTATCTTGCTTAGTCAGTATTCACGAAGAGAAAAGTTCGTAAATATTTTGCGTAACTTTAGGCAAGCTTCAGAGTTGTTGTAAGTACAAAGTAACCGTAGTAACATATACAAAAGCACGCGTTGTGCATAGTTGTATAGAGTGTAGGACTGCGGGTGTAGTCACAGAAGACCATGTGTGTTGTTTCAACAAGAACAGTCTATGTGATTGGCTAAAAATGTAACAAAGCAAGATTCAACCGCACACATGGTTGGCTCAAGTGCATGTATAGCAGTTACGCAGCATATCTTTACGAACTGTATAAGTTGTTTTGGTGAATACCACTTAAGAAAGTTCTTACGCAGTTTGTAAGTATTTTGACTTGTGCAAGAACTTATATATTTACCCCCCCCCCCCCTTTCCTGGTAATTCCTACTCTGACAATTTCCACCCAGACAATTTTAAATTTTCTGATAAAGTTGTCCGAAGGGTACTTGTCAGGGGTGAGAAAGTTCCATGGGGATGTTGTCCACGTTGGGATTGTCCCAATGGAAATTGTACAGCTGGCCTTGACCAAGGGCAGTTGTCATGGAGGTAGGGTTGTCCCATCATGAGGCAACTCAGGTAATTTTACACTACTGTATTTACTGCTATAATCCTCAAACAGTCATTTGCAGCTCACTGAAGGGCTGTAGAGTGTCGTTTGGTGGGCCTTGGAGTCAGCCAGAAAAAATTAAGAAAATGGATTGGTCTTTACTTCTATCATTTTTAATGCAGAACCCATCAGCCAGTACCATTGAAACTCTGGAGGCTGTGACTACCTGTGCACCTCAAATAAAAAGAAATGTAGGATACATTAAGAGTTGTTCTGGACTTCCCAATGGGACTTCAGCTATGAATCCAACAAAAACAAAATGGAAATAGCTCAGTGCAAGGACAACAGAGTGAGCTCACTGGAACTGCCACTGCACCTTAGAAACATGAAAGGCTCAGTAGAAGAGAGGTTTATTTCAATGGGACTACCACTGCACAAAAGATGAAAAGCTCTATGCAAGAAAGAGTGAGTTCACTGGGACTGCACCTTCAATGAAAGACAGAAGGCTTGGTGCCAGGGAGAGTGAGTTCACTGGGACTGTGACTGTGCATCTAATGAAAAGATGGAAGGCTCTGTGCAAGAAAGATTTCACTGGGAGTGCAAATTGCACCTTCATCCACAAAATGGAAGGACCACTGCAAGAAAACGTAGATTGAATGCTGACAAATATAACCTTGGTACAGTAATAGCATTTCCTCTTTCTCAAATACTGAAACTTCAAAGCAGATAAGACACATAGATGTTTAATGAACAAACAAACCAAATGTAGGAACAGGGTAATAAGTTCAATCTCTAGTGGAGAGTTCGCCTTCATGATTCATCAAGGGTGCTCCGATTGCTCTTTTGGTGTAGCTATACTCCTAGTTTACCTCATCCAGCACAGATTATACTTTTAGTCTTTTAGTAGTATACTGTAGGCCTACACTACTGAGTACTGAAGCTTCTCTTATAGATTCAGTTAATATTATTTTACAAATATGTTACAATACAATACTGGGTTAGTAAAATGTGACATCAGCATGAAAAAATGAAGAACACAAATTTGCATATTTTGAAACCATTTAATGTAGGTTAGCAAGTAAGAAAAACATTAATAACACCTGAAAGATAAAAAGTTGTATGGAAGAAGGTAATTTTGGCTCAATAAAGTTGGAAATGCGAAATTTAACGTAGGTTACTTGGTGTCCTTCATTTGGCTATAAACGCGTGTTCTGTAAACCTGATGTGAAAATTCACTGTAGATTAACAAAGATGGGCAGTATCCCAATCATAAAAACGACATTCCCCATAATTTTCACTTTATACTGAAAAATAGTAGGGTAAGAATTTGAGGACACCGTAACATACGTTAAAGGCAAGCTGAAAAGTTACAAATTAGAACTGAATTAGAAATCCAGAATTAGATATGAATAGTTATCTACATTTCATTTAATACAATAAGGATTATGGGTTGTATCTCACAAGTATTGTGATTAATATTTCAACTTTATATTATTCAAACTAAATTTTATTTAACGTAGGTTACTAAGACACCATTTCCATTGAAGACACCGTAACATACGTTAAAGGCAAAATGATAAGTTACAAATTAAACTGAATTTTTAATTCCAATATCAAATATGAATAGTAATCTTAATTTCATTTAATACATTGTGGATCATGGGTTGTATCTCACATGTGTTGCAATTAATATTCTGACTTAATATTATTCAAACTGAATTTTATTTAACGCAGGTTACTAAGACACCATTTCCATTGAAGACACGGTAACATACTCATTAAAGGCAAAATGATAAGTTACACAAAAAACTGAATTTTACATCCAATATGAAATATGAATAGTAATCTTAATTTCATTTAATACACTGTGGACTATGGGTTGTATCTCACATGCGTTGCAATTAATATTCTGACTAAATATTATTCAAACTGAATTTTATTTAACGTAGGTTACTAAGACACCGTTTCCATGAAAGACACTCTGGTACACTGTAATAAAAGTTGATAACAAAATGACAAGTTACAAAATAGAACTGAATTATAATATGAGATAAGGTGTAGCGGTATATCGATATTATCGATATTAGTCGATATTCGCTCCTTAGTAATATCGTCGATATGCGTTTTCAAAAATATCGATATATAGTAAAGTCTATATATAATACTAATATCGATATTCTACTATTCACTTGGATACCGATTCTTCTAAAATAGCGACACTCAACACAAATATCGATATTTAACAGCAGTGACTCATAACCGATACGAGTGTTAGTTTAAAAACCGATACCTAAGCATCGATAGAGTCAAGTTACCAACGAATCTTTGGCCTAGCTTACGTAGGTCTAGGTTCACCTCTTGTGACCTTCGTAGCACAATACTGAGCTGTTCATCACAATGCTACGAGCATATAGGCATGCTGTATGAATTATTGCTGCGGTTTGCATACGCAGTGGAATACTTCAATGTAGGCCTACTGTGTACACAGTAGTTTTGGTACAAACTGGTAATCGACTGCCAAAGTACACGTGGGGCGTAAATGCCTGAATATGTACAGAGCTAGCTCATGAGCCGTATCAGTGACACGAAAGTTTTTTTTACAGAATTGGTTACTGCATGCAAGTTTATTCCGAGACCTTACAAGTAAACTAATTTTTCATGATATTCAGACTTACTGTAGGATGATCTATCTGAGACTATCTCACAGAGTAAAGTTCCACAAACAGAAAATAACGTAACATTTTCGCAAATACATTCGTTAGAAGTTCAGTGTTGGTACACATACTGAAATACGCATGTCATTCCCTAGGCCACAGGGTTTAGTACAGCTTCGTAATTTTCGTTGGGGAAGCTTGACGTTAATTCTGTTGACAACATGAATGTATGCAAACATGTACGAACACGCTGCAATCAGTCCGTACATGCAACACGTGTAGTACTGTAGAAAATATTTACAGTTTGGACTCGTCCAAACAAACTATGCAGCAGCATACATAGGAGTATTGTGACCTTTGACTGGATCAGCGTACTTTGATACGAGGGTTTTTTTAACTATTTTGTGGGATGTATATTTTGTTTGCTTGGGCGGGAATTTGCGAGTAGTTTCGACTGTAATATTTTTCCATACATTAAAAAAAGATCGCTGACACTACGATGGGGATAATCCTGCAAAAATAGCTGCGTAAAAGTTCTTATAGCTGCGCTTGAAAGTTTCGGGAAAATTCTGACATCCCAGGTACCGGACATGGGCGAGAGTGCTGAGAAGCTGAAGCAAGCTGCAGACCTGCAGCGGACTGCACGGTGCCTGGATTTTCACTACAAGCAGTACTGCATTCATAGATTATTGGAATGTCTGAATACAAGAGATCAGCTAGGTATAAATATCGACTGCTAGTAACTTAGTGGTTATAGTTGAGTGTAATACCGACGAATAGTTGATATCGAAAATATCGGCCGGTATTTTAGATATATAGTTAGTAGCTAAACAAGGCCGTTTTGATGCAGCATTGCATAGTGAACTACTTGCGAGGTATTTTACGAGTTAGGTGAAGAGGTACTTCTTAGTGACAAACGGAGAAGGCCCCTGGCTTACGTAAGTCCAAAAGGAACACTTTTTACTTATATCCCAAACTTGCGAATCAAAATATGCCATATTTTGTTTGAAAGAAAAATATTTAAAACACAAGCTGTTGATAGTGGAAGGAATCGGCGTAGCACATGCTAGTAAGGGGTGGGAATTACGCTAATGTTTGGGCCAGTCGTTTTGAAAATGTTTGTATGGTCAGTGAAACCAATAATCACAGATTTTGAAACTATTTTGTAGTTATTTAGGGGCAGACCTCCTACAGATTTTTTTATAGGTCATGGCTGTTGCTTTAGCGGGATGGAGGGATATTTGATCGTCTGGTGAGATGCTGAAGGAACACTAAAAGCTATAGGCCTATATTACATATTCCCAAAGAAGTAACTGAAAGTTACTTCGCAACTGCAAATACTCAAATGTTGAATGCAAACAGTTTTTTTTTTTTTTTTTTTTTAATTTTTCTGCACAAATCTTGATTTATTTTTCGCTACCGACGTAGTAAAATTCGGCATTTAAGTCGTCAGGGGCCGGGTACATGATAATACCTTCCCATACTTCGTTTTTTCATATGTATAGTGTGCGTACCCATTCTGCGAAAATATCGATATTATCGATATTATCGATATTTTCAGGTCGGTATATCGATATTTTATATTAGTAATACCGCTACACCTTAATATGAGATATGAATAGTTTTCTATATTTCATTGAATACACTGTGGATTATGGGTTGTATTTAAGAAATACTGTACTGTATGAATTTTGCATGTCAAAAAAGAAGAAAAAAAAAACAACTAGCACACTTCACCTACTGTAGCACACTTCCTTTACGTAGCACACTTCCTTCACCTAGCACACTTCCTTTATCTTGCACACTTCCTTATGAAAAATGAAAAAAAAAAAACACAGGAATATTGTCATCAATATAAAGTAGAATTTCCCTGGCAGTTCACTATAGCCTGAGTATAAAGGCCAAACCTTGAGTCCATGAAAGATTGTTAAGGGTGGACGGACTGGAATTGTGAAATAAAAGGAAAAAAAAAGACAATTTGGAATCTACACACTTCACTTCAACCTATAGCTTCCAGTAACTGAGCTTTGAACTTTTTGTAGGTCATCTGGGTGGAATCTAAACTGTTCACGTTTGTTTGCCAGTTCTGGATATCCTAGGGAGCAAACAATACTACTTTGTGGCTCCCAGGACAAATCTTGTTGAGGTGGCCAGATGTATAGGTTGTCACCACATCTCTTCATGTACTTCACATGGATTTCGTTGTCAGCACTTCCGAGAAAGTATAGCCAAGTGAAAAAAAGGACATTGAGTGTGAATGGTAAGGCTGGTCATTGGAAAATAAAAGACATTGAGTGTGAATGGTAAAGTTTCCTTTCTTGTGGAGAAGCACAACTATACCCTGTCCAGGTAAGGTTGATAGGTACTATGAGGAATCCTGGTAAGATTTCGAAAGACTGAAAGAGGTAAGTGCTACTATATTATAATTGTAATGATGATATTATGCTTTCACATTCTCAAGATACCATAAGGATCATCAAGACAATTTATCAACACTTCTGTAAAGCATGCTGTCATAAAGGTTCATTGCTATATCTGGTCTTCAATGAGGACAAATAGAAGTGTACATTGTCAATCAACTTGCACAGTCACATCACTCCTAGGGAGGGCCACTCAGTGGGTCCATTTAAACAACCATCTTTTGGCTCTCGGTAGGTGTGTCCTACCAGGGTTGGCAATTTTTTTTATTTTTTGAAAAAATCATGATTTAAATTGATTTAAATCAATGATTTAAATCAAATAAATCGTTTGAATCAAATAAATTGATTTAAATCATGATTTTGTCAATTAAAATCTTGCTTTAAATCATGATTTTAATCAACCTGATTTAAATCGACCAACCCTGTGTCCTACCTTCCTCCCACTTTTAACAGTAAATTAATTTACAAACCTCTGCCATGTATACACCACAAGACTGCTTGCCATACAGTTTGACTGCCACAAAACTTCCTTCAATGAAAATCTGCTTTTCCCCCCTGTTGAGTAAAAAAAAAAAGCTATGAGAATGATGTTCAATAATTTTCAATGGCATACAGAATTGCTCACCCCCCGTAAAGTCAGGAAGTAGCAGATATTAAATGCAGACATACAGAAATAGTCCCACAGACTTAATGTCAGTACGTCTATCATTGGAAAAAGTTATCAAAATATTGATTATATCAATGCCTTACAGAATTGCAGGGAGAACTGAAATAGCCCATTCCATTGTGAGAGAGTAGCCCTGATACAACCTATCTATTGAAAACACCAACCCCCCACCCCCAACAAACCAAGCCTGGTTACTTTAATTTGCAGTTGGTCTACTCATCATGAGGAATTTATATGTGTCATAATGTGAGTATATTTACACCATGATAGTTGTAAAAGTATAAATACCTGTTCACATCTTTTTCTGATGATTGAAGTGTTGATAGGTACCCAGTGGAGGAAAGAGTTCCAGGTTGAGGCTGTGTTGATGGACTACCAGTCATCACCTTGCCTGAGTTGCCATTCTCCATCTCAGTTTGAAGGCTGTTTGTCACATCTGGGCATGGACCAGCTGATTCACTTACTAATGAGATGGGGTCTGATGAGGATGTCAGAATCTCAGCTGAAGTGGCACAGGTTGATATTCCATAGGAGCAGTTATTTGTGACAGGCATCAGATTGACAAGTGTTGGTAAAATACTGTCATCAACTTCCAGAGGTTTGTTGAAAACTTCCCCCCGTCCCTTCAATGAGAAGGTTTTCCAAGTTCCAAGGAAGTTTGTATTGGCACAGCTTGCATGGTCTTTGGCAATGCACATTTCACAAAAACAGCTTCTTTCTCGGGCAGAAACAATATTTGGCTTCTCACCCACAAAACTATGCATAGCTCTTGTCTGTGGTACTGGTTTTAAACCCTCTGTTCTGGCTATTCGCTCGTCCCCTCTTTTTACTTCACCATCCCGTACAAAGAAGAACTTCCGCTTTGCATGAGTATGTTCCTCTTGTGTTCCCTTCGGCAAAGTCAGATAGTCTCTCCCAAATTTGTACAGGTCATGTGCATTGGCAATGATCACTTGCCTTGCTAACACAGCCCGGGATGCACACTTTTTCACAACTCCTATTTCGGCATCGCAAGGCCCCTTGCCATGACCGCTGCCAAAAAAGTGTTTCTCAATAGGGAATCCGAAATCGTCCATGCCAAATGATGCGTCATTGAAAGAAACCTTGTTTTTATACTGTGACCCTGCACCATCTGAGAAATGGACCTGCCTGATCATTGGAATTCCTTGATGAGCCAAATGTTCAGTTGCAATTGTGATAAAGTGTTGAACAGCATGTTGATCATGTACACGGTCATCAGATATAAATATCATGGATTCGTGTGTTACTTCTCTGCATGATTCTTTCGGACAGTTATATAATAAGCAACGATAGGATGGACCGTTGCCTGATTGTATGACCAATGTGCACTTTGGGCTTCATCTTGGAAGTGGCAATTATAATTTTCAGCAAAGTCCATACACATCAGCACCCACTCTTTCGGTACCTGCTTTCTCAGACTGTCAAATTGCTGAGCCTGCCATTTTGCATTTGCAAGATGCTTGGCAAATGGTTCCAGTTTGGTGCTCAACACATCAATGAGGCATTTGATACTGCCAGAAGTCTGCTTCAGGGTCATACGTTTTCCCTTTGGAGTGGTTTCCATCTCCCAGGATTTCCAAACAATTTCATCATCTCCGTGTGAACCAAGAAGTACAGCAAAATTGTGTCTCATCAGTTGAGGACCACAGTTACCACAGTTTCGGTCAATGCAGTCCTTCCTGTCAGGCCCATCACTGCAAACTGTCAAGTCAGAGAGCACATATTTGTCTGATATCATCAAATCTCTTTGACCAGCCATCAAAGCTTTCCTGTTCAGTGTGTCCAGCAAAAATTTAATGTTGACACAATATTCGCACAGACACTGAAGCAACTTTGTTTGGGACATGAGTTTTGTTGTAGACGGTCGAAGCTTCTGGAAAAGACTGTAAGAAATCCGGAAAGCTGGGTTCTCCTCCTGGAACATCTTGAACGCTGATGCAATGGTGCACTCCATTACTTTTGTCTTTTGAGATGAACTTGCACAAGGTAGGTCACGTGACACATCACCCCTGTTGTAAAAGTCACTGACAACCCTTATTTTGTCAGCACTGAAGGCATCTGTTCGCTTTTTCCTGCTGCGGTTCAAGTGTTGACTGCTGTGGAGCTTAAGGAAGTTCCAGCTCAGTCCAAATTCTTGGTGGGCGGTTCTCTTTTTCAACTTGTTTTTCACCGTTGTTGCCAAATGGATCAATCGTCGCAGTTCTAGGTCTCTTTTGGATCTCTTCTTCTTAATCTCTTCAATTACAGATCTCACAGAGTTCCGCTCAAGGAAGTCCAGCCTCCTCTTTTGGGTAGGGCTCAAAATAATTCGGTCCTGGAGTGCCTTCTTTCTTTTGGGTGTGGCTCTCTTCACAATTGAGGACATCACTTGAGCAAACTTAGTTGAATTTTTGGGAAGGATCCGAAGTGACCGTGACACGGCTTTCCTCAGTGCACTGTTGGAGTCAAAGGCTTCAGGTTGATTGGTAGGGGGGGTTACTGCAGAACTGTCGGGTTTATTACGTAGGGCATAGCTTTCACGTCTCTTCTCATTGATTCTTCTTCTCTTCTGAACTGACATATTCATTCGTTGTTTCTGCTTTGCAAGGCGCCACTTCTCACGTAATGCTTGTCTTTCTGCCCTAGTGACTTTCTTAGCCGGCCCTTCCCCTGTAGAGTTAGCTTCACCTTTATGTTTTTGTCTATATCTGCGGGATCGTTCACGGCCCAGTTCTCTATCCCTCGCCTTCTGTTCTTCCGTTCGCTTCATGCGAAATAATCTGGCACGTATCCTTTCATGTTCCAAATGAATAGCATATATTTCTTTTGATGCTTTTATCTTTTGCCTATACTCGCGTTGGTACGCTGCAGGGGTTTTGTTTCTGTGTGGCTCATTTGCTGGTTCTTGGGGCTGAGAATGATTGTCTTGACTGGCATTGGTTTTCCTTTGCCGTAGTTGCATACTGATGCAGTAGTGACAGACTCCTGAAAATTGATGAAACACAAATAAAAAGTTTAATGTTGAGTGCCTAATATTTTTTGTTGCATACTTATCAATATTAGTCTATATCAAACATGTTATTACCTTGCCCAGCTGTGTCACTGTATAACATAGGCATAGGAAAAGGGGGGACCGCCCCCGCACTCTCGATGGTGGGGGGAACGCTCTCGCCCTCACCCCCACTTTGGATGACACGCTGCCAAAATATGGCATTGAATAGGATGAAATTACTTTTAAGTTTGTCAAACATGGCACCATTTTGCATCTAGAGCACTGTAAATAGTCAAAAATTTTCCAAAGCCCCTACCCTAAGACCCCTCCCCCAGGACATTGGTCACTAACATTCACTTCCACCCCCCACTTTCAAACAGCTTCCTACACTTATTTATAATCATGTGGTACCAACCTGTATACCCCGACCTTCATCAAATTAAAAAATTCTCAAAGGGGCGTGGGACCCTCCCCTAGGACAGCCCCTTTTCACCCACCCAAAAAGTAGAATTCACTTTATCATGAACATTCTCCAGCCAAACTTAATATAATCAGTTCCAAAAATACCCATAAAACAACACTTTTTTGCATCTATGAAACCTTAACTTTATAACAAAAAAAAATCTGAAAGGGGGCCTCCTCCCCCCTTAGACCCTCACCCAGGACGGCAATCACTCACTCTATGCTTTACTCCTATCTCAATACCCTTGCGCCGCCCCTCTGTACATCTGGCATGGAGTAACCTAATAAATGTGGGGGCAACTTGCATAATACATTTAGGCCTAACACTATATTTCACATAGGACACAGTGGACACTAAAATTTTGTGTCTTAAAATAACGTACGTGTGAACACCTGTGATTGTAAGGGCTAAGTTCTCATTTCACCTTTTAGTCAATTGAAACATAATTTACAAAGTCATGCATTTAGGCTGACAGTAAAACTACGTAGCAACAGTCACTACAAGCAACCAAGTAAATGAAGTAATGAACCACTGCTGGACATTATCGTACGTGATCAAAGACACCACACATTTTCCTAGCTTTGTGTCCATGCATAACGCACGTTAGCGTTACTGCTTTCCCATAACACTATGGCACGAAATAATCGGCCCACTTCCTTCTTGTCATGCTCTTTGTTTTGAATTTTTATCAATGCCCGAAAAACTTTTCAAGAAATGAATCGCTATATTTTCAAAATCATTACATCATCCCTAGATGAGGCATTTTTTACGTACGTACGGCTGGACACCAAACATTTTCGAGTAAATGGTTTCTTTCGTCACGTACAGAAACTAGAACACGTTCCACGGATTATTGATCTACTGCCTTGAAAACTAATATTCCAACACCCAATCACACCAATTTTATTCGTATTTCTTTGCCAGTGACACATTATTGGAGAGTAATTACATCCAACTTTCGTGAAATTAGGCCGTACGCTAAGTGCTACTTCCGTACGTTATGACAGGACACCAGTTAAAACTGGCCTGTGCTCATCGGAATGGTTGGATTAATGACGAATTTATGAAACATTCCGGCATTATTTGTAGACAAAATTCTAAAATTACGAAGAAAATGGACTTACCTTTCAGATGGAACGTAGATTGAATCCGGATGAGTGATTTACGTATGTGATTTTTCGTGATCAAAATCCGATGTCAATTTGCATAAAACGTGCGTTACGGAGGGTCTCATGTGGACTACACATACTTCGTGGTACCTGTATCGATAATCTAGCGATATACACGAAGCGCACGCAGCTCCTTATTATGTCTTATAGGAGGTCTGTTAGAAAATGAATCGTCCGATATTCTCTTCATGGAAGGGCGGGAACACGGCAGTGATTTTATGTACGTGACGAACAGGACACGAAACAGACTAATGATTCTATGGGCACAGTTTTAATAGTAATCGTGGTTAGGATCAAATCCTTGACTAACACACATGTACATGGGAAGATGCATTTTTTTTGACAGTGTGTTTCAGGGCAAATGTGTAATGACAATATGACACAACGCACATACAAACGTACGTTACGCAGGAGGACACGATGCATCACGTACGTATATTCAAGCTGCCGTCTTCATTTTTCAACAGTTTTGGTGCATGTGTTGATATGTTTTGCTTATATATATAAAAGTTGTGAGTACTATCACAATTAGGTTCTATTTTGGAGTCAGAAGAGAAAGAAGAAATTGCGTAAAGAGGTGTTTCATTTTGACCATTTTATTTATGTCACATTTTCGTGTCCCTCATTAACATAAATATGAAGATTATAATTCTGATTATTTCAGAACTATTACTGATATGCTCATAGAATTATCTCTGATATGAGTAGATGCACTCTCAAAATAATTAGTGACAAAAATGCAGACAGGGGATAAATAAAGCAGAAAAGAAGGCACATTGAAAAATCACAGACAAAGTCTCTCCAGTATCATATTATTACATAAATATAAGTGGAGAGCCTGCCTTTTTCAGCTAATAATGAGAGGTGATACTCACAAATTGCAACAATCAAAAGTGAGCCTTAAGCTCAAACAAGCTGAGAAACCCTGTTTAGTGGCTTCTACAAAACTGTAAAGTTTGGCCAGCGTGGTGAACGCATTCCCCACTCAAACAGAAATGGGCAAATTTTCTGTCCCCAAAATTTCTTTGGCTCCCTTCAAACCTGCACCAAAAAAATTCAACATTTATTTGGTATTCCTTTTGCAAAGTTGAAACTTACGTACAAAACTATATCAAGGCTGTCATCCAGCAGGAACAGGCCAAGTCCGCCCCAAACCAGTTCGACCCCAACCAACTCGGCCCCAAGCCAACTTGTCCCCATGCCAACTCGGTCCAAAGCCAACTCGGCCCCAATATGAAATATCATGACAAGTGTTTAATTGTGTTCTAGTCACATTTTGTTTTTCGATAAAGGGTACTTAATCGTTACATACCCCTGTACGTAAAAGTGACTTGCTTAATATTATCTCTTCATGCATGGATTTTGTTTGTCTAATTTGAAGTTTACTAAGTTTTTTATCTTCTTTCCAATTTTTCTTAGCAGAGTTCAAATTTTCCACAAGCATTGCCATTTTTTTTTAATTTGCATATAAAATTTCATAAAGGGTGGATTTCCAATTCCCTTTGCCTTCAAGTCCTCTTCATGTTCTGTCACACAGAATAAATTTGGAATCTACCTCTTATAACTAATGTGTAATATTTACCAAAAAAACGTAATGTACTGTTCAGTATGCCTAACATTTTCAAAGGTATTTTGATTGGACAACTGCCCTCTCATAACTTACCTTAAAAAAAATATCAATAAGGGAATTTTTATTTGAGGCCGAGTTGGCTAGGGGCTGAACTGGCCTAGGGCCGACTTGGTTTGGGGCCCAGTTGGTTGGGACTGAGTCGGTTTGGGGCCGACTTGGTTCGAAAGCCATCCAGCAGTACTCTGTACTGGACAATCCAAGGGACTGTGCCAGTATTCTAAATAAGGATGCACACATGCACCAATGTACCTTTTTGACTGTACATGCATGTTGCAGTTGTTTGCCTGCACACATTACAGTAATTCATGGATGGACTTATAGAAAAGATGTCAGAGAGTACAGAATGAATTACAGTAAGTTATACAAATCAGATTAGATCAGGTTGGAATTTTGCAGTTCAGAGATTGCAGATTTGTGACTGATCTCCTGATTATATCGTACTCAGAAAATCTGCAAGTACACATACTGTTTGTACAGGTCTGTAATGGGCTATTTTCATACTGTATACAGTGCATGTAAGAATTTGTGACAAGATGGATTTGAAGGTTTGTAACATGCACAGGTGCATGTAATTTTATTTTTCTAATTCGAACACTTAGCCTGTGCATGTTGGTACAATGTATGCAGTCTGATTATACCCGGCTACCAAATTCACAAAACTCCTTATGTATGGTGCCATGGGGACATGCATGCAGCTCTCTAACGAGCTAATGTCGAAACGAGACATCGGAATATAGAGGTGTAACCAGTACCATACTGCATGCATGCAGGATGCATTCTCTGATAGCAAAAGGCTACCACATGTGTGTATAACCTGCCAAGTGGGAGCAGTCTTTTTTGTTCAGCTCATTGCAATGGCATACACCATGGGGAGGCAGTTCCTTAGGCAGCCACAGAGAGGCACTATGCATTCAGGATAGTACAAATTGGACTTGGTGCATAGATCATGCATGCAGACTAGTACAACAGAGCTACAAGCACAAAATATATGTGCATATTCACCATCTGCACGAGGAACTTTCTCCCATTATAGTTAGGTAGCAAATTTTACCTCTCCTAGTCCTCATCTCTCTGTAACTTTATCTCTCTTGCCTCCTGTGCAAACGCACTGACCTCTATGGTTTATCTCTTCTGCAAATACACCAAGCTTATTGAACTGTGAGAGTTTATTTACTGACACAAAGAAGGTTCTCCTTGCTGAGACAACTGTATTGTTAGTTACCCAATAGGTAAACAGAACAGCAGCTCAACTGCCTGTCTGAGGTGTGAGAGGATGTGAACTGTTTGCTGAGCTAGTCAACTGGAAATACCCACCCAGGCAGGTGGCAGTTAGCAGGTGTTTGGAAGCTACCTAAATCTAATGGGAAGAAAACCAGCATGTGTGATTTTGCATTCCCCTCAATAATCTGTTTTTCTTTTTTGTTTTTTTAATGATACCTAGTTTTTTTTTTCTTGGATCTTGTCTCAGATCTTGCAGGTTTCCATCTAGGCCTAAGAAGCTAGTTTGTTACATACTGTAGGGAGGAATAACTTACTAATTACTTTTGATATTTTTTGTCATATGTCCTTCTCAAATGTTGTTACTACTTGTTTCAAAAGTGCTGAAAATAGTTCTAAAAGGGTTATTTTGAATATGACACTTCATCCACTATTAAATTAACCATAAAAAGTGAACTTGAAATATTAAACTCCCCAACTTGTGTAATATCTGAGGCTAGTTTGTACAAACCTGCACTATCTGGGACAAGATTCTTCTCCCTTCCCTGAAAAAATTTACAATTTTGGGCTCATAGTCAAGAACTGCATGTACGTCCCCATCATTTATTTTTACATAACATTAACAACATTTTGCTGCATAGCTATACATATTGGACGACCAAGCCTGTTTCTAGGTCTAACATTAGGGCCTAGTCCTAGTTCCTTAAGTAGGCCTAGGCCTATAGGCCTAAATTAATTATACATGAGGACTGTAGGGTCACTCGTATTAAAATTCACTGAAACTTACTCAGTCCCCGAGTAATAACGTGAGGTAAGGTTTGACCTAGCCTAGGGTACCTAGGCCTAGTTCTCACGTACACTTTGTTCCCTGAACTAGGCCTAGGCTATTGCAACACAAACTTTTGACCGCATGTTACTGTGAGAGTAACATCGTCTGCGTGCGTTGCTGCAGTGATTGTTGCTATATACGCGTATGCGCGTGTATGAACGTAACTATAGCTATGGACTGTCACAATTGAACAGCAATGCGTGCTATTTAGCATACAACAGTGTGAACGTCCTAGTTACACGATTTAGCAGTTTCATAGAATGTTTAAAAAACAAAACAGGATCGTTTGTGTAAATCAAAATTTTTGGTCTCTTTTTTGGAGACTGAGTGTTAGTATCCATAGAATGATGGGTCTTAAACATACAAATGACCCATAGAGGTGAATTACCTAGGAGTATATGTGAATTTGAGAAAGATTGAGACCATTCAAAATTTTTGAAGGTGCGGTAGCCCAATTTTGACGATGGGTATATTGCTGACCTAGTATGTGAATCCCCATACTAGGTCAGCAGACTGCGGACTAGGTTTGACCCAGTTCGAGTCTGTACAAGTTGAACGATTATACTATAATAACGGTGTACCATTACCTATGATCGAAGTACATGCTTAACCTACTAGCTAGACGACTTAAAGTTAGGCCTAGGTTAGGCTACGTCGGTAAACAAACCTCCATCTGCCCATTGTTTGGACAGAACACTTGGCATGAACTCTTTTACATCGAGTAATTGATAGATAGTTTCACCAAAGCATTCTATAATTTTTGTCATTGGCTTATCTGCCTCTTGTTGTGATGAAGAAAAACTCGAAAGAGAGTTCGGCGAAGAGGAGAAACTCTCCATCCCTCCAGCGTGCAGGCTCACGTCAATCGCCAAATCCACACCTAGCTTTCATGGGCTAATCATATCATTTCTTCGTTGATACGCCTCTGCCAGCGCTAGTACGTACTCTGTGCTCTGTACCGTGACAGCAGTGAGCATACTGTACTGGCAGCAGTGTATATTCAAGTACAGTAGTTTCCTACCGGTCGTGGAGCTGAACGTTTGTTCAGTAGCCAAGTGTACACACTTCTCATCAGTGTTACATTAGATGTCTGGAAATTCCCTCTTACGCAATCACAATGACGTCTTCAGAGTTTCAAAGCTTTAAAGGTAGTAAGGGAGGCCAAAAGTAACAATCGGTCAGACCCAAAGAATGCGCTTGCTTATATAGCAAGCTGTACGGTATACTCATTGTTCAGCGACTTGCTAGTACGTTGCAGGCTGTGCGGAATTTTATCTCAGCTTTATTTGTCGGGGGTAACTCTTTAAGTCTGAGCTAATCTTTCATAAGACCCTCATAACTACAATTATATCAAAATATAAAACTCGAATGGTCAAGCACAAATATTAGCCTCAGCCTCCATATAGGCGTAAGAACCTAAGTTGATTTGGGGGTGGGGGGGGGGGACTGGAATGACTTGCCCGAAAAATTTAACCCAAATTTTCCGCACGCTCCACCCACGTTCGACATGTTAATGTACATATCATATAGGCATGCATCGGTTATCACACCGCATGCCAATTACATACAATAATTTGCCGTGTTACTACCTTCTTTATTGGTTTTAATTTTGGCGGAAGTCGTTGATCGCCGGCCTGGGGAGGGGTCTAAGGAGAGGGGGTTCCCCCTCCCCTTTGAAAATTTTTGAAAAATTAGGTGTCCTTACATGCAATATGGTGCCACATATGCTACCTTTGAAGTAAAATTTGTGTTACCAAATTTACGTATTTCAGCTAGAAAAAAAATCAGCATCAGTTGAGGATGGGGCATGGCCCATTGGCCCCTCATATGCACCACTGATAATCATAATATAAGTTCAACCATTAAAAAACACACTGATGAATTAATACGGAATATATAGGTGCTGGTGCAATTCAAATCAGAACTTTATATTGCCAAGGAAGTTTTTTAAACTATTAATACCCTTTAGCTACATCGTTGCATTATTTTTCTTTCAGTAGGTGCCCGAAAAATTCTCAGCATTTTGCCCGAATTTTCAGCCCCCCCCCCTCCTCCTACGCCTATGAGGGGCACTGAACTGATTCAAAACAGTGATAAACAGATCAAAATGATAAAAAGCTCAAAAGCAGGTAACGACAAAACCTTGAAGAACATAGAACTTGTAGCAAAGCTCAGTCTATAACACTGACAAACTTAAAATAACACAGAAAGTAAGGAAAAGCAGCAGCCAAATGTAGCTTGATAAGTTAGAAACGACATAACAAACCTGCCATATGAGAAGATCTAAGAGCAAACCAATTGAAAGCTTAAAACTTGTGACAGCCTGAGACATATAAATATTAAAAAAGGAATTTAGCATATATAGTAAAGGTAAGACTGCAGAATCATATGATCATCAAATTTAAAACTATTAAAAACAATCCAAAGTAGCTAAGCCTAGAAACGGAAAAGGCTCGGATCTACTCTAGCAAACTTTATCAAAAGGGGGAAAAATAGCAACCCTAGTTAAAAGTCTAAACTCCTCGTAAACTGACTATGACAACTTAACATAAGAACGGAATTTAGCTTATAAAGGTAGGATTCTAGAATCACATGGTCATCAAATTTAGAGCTGTTTAAAGTTTTAAAATACATGCATTGTTCAGTCAGATCTCTGGACAGGCCGTAAGATCGATCCTTAATCACCCATGAACGCCTGCACAAGTGAACATCGAACAAATACTCTTTGGATATTCATAAAATGTGTGAAGCTCCGGGCCCTGGTTCTGAATTTAATGCAAAATGTTGCAATATCTGGTCCGTAGAATGTGCCACCCACTGACACTGAGAGCCTGGAAGCGTGTAGTACCCACTCCCTGCACAGGTGGTTAACTGGGCATTTAATTTTCACGGAAACTCAGGTTACATTTAAGAGGTTTTGTGTCTTCCTTTTGTACCATATTTATTACCCGTAAAGTTTTATTAATAAGTTCCTTTTTAAGGTAGCCACACAATGTTCAGGCAGGCTACACAAGCCGCAATAAATAAAAAAAATGTAATAAATTGCTTCATATGATGTTTCAGAAAAAAAATCGAGTTGGTTACTCACGTGCACGTTACACTTCTAAATTCCCCTAGACTTGGAATTGTAATTAATTCAAAAAGTGTCCTCATAAAAGCTGTGCCCAACCAAGTAGTACGAATGGAGCTCACCAACAAATCCCCAAACTGAAAAATGGCCCGCAAATGGTCTAAAGACCAGAGAATTCACGCTACGATTTGTCCTCTCACACAGGCGCGTAGCCAGACTCTTCGGCCCGGGGGGGGGGGGGATGCAAATTTTCGTCCCGATTTCATGATTTTCAAAAGTAATTGTAGAGATGGGTCTCTCCCACCCACCGTTTGCTTTTGGTCCAGTTTACCCCCGCCCCCGGCCAAGTCCGGAAGATCTGGAATTGTAAAGAATTGGTTCATGAGAATACAATATCGACTTGATATTCGAATGGCCTTAACAGTATGCGAACTGATAAAGTCACCTTTATCAGCAATTTAACTATTTTTCATAACGCGGAAGAAATGGTGATCGATTTGATGACGCCGGAGTGCCTTGTCAGTGGTAAACTGGACGTAAGATTGAGGAATTTTTCCAGAGGGATCCATAACCTTTCCTCAGAGGGAACTTTGAGACATTATCCAAGCGGAGCGCCACCACCAGTTGGCTTGAAGCGTACAGGGTAATATTTTGGCCAATATGCCTTCCCAGATTACAGGAAATGACACTTCCCAGGTGTTGTAAGTTGCACTTAAAGTTATCAGATATTTTTGGGTTCTAGAGTTTAGGAGGATTGCTGCCACAGTCAGCTACACCAGGGTCCCTGAGAGAAAATTAAAATCTAAGTGGACAGAGGTAAGATTTATCACTTCAGCCTGTATCTAAGCTGGGAATGCAAAATATGGGTGGAGCTAACTCATGTTTTAGTGTCTATGTGGGCTTACCCTGTGACCCGACGAGCCTGAACGAAATATTTAACTATTTAAAATGGAACTGGATGCGCACTACAAACAATATAGAATCACAATTTGATTTTTTATAATTACCTAACTTGGACTAGGCAATCGTTAGGTCAATATGATGGTCACGGTGATAGGGTGAGTGTAGATTGGAACGGATGGATTATGAAGGGAACTACACGGATCTTTGTAAGGATTAATTCATTTAAGATTTTCACAAAGAACAAAAATGAAACAAGCACGTCGGAAAATCCTTTTTGAATTAAGACAGCTTGCCCTGCAAGGCATTGTTTTTCTTCAATTGTCTAAGATTCTTTCTGATTAATTCTCGTCTCTTTTCTTTCCCGATCTTTTTTGCCTGTTTGTTTCCTATATTTTTCAAAATTTGTTCCTGTTTTCTGCCTAGAGGAGATGGGAACCATACCCTCTGGATCTGCATCTGAGAGGGTGGATGGTGGTAAATGAGGGACGCATAAGGCTTTGAGTAAATTCTGTTCAAACTGTCCTGTAAAACTGACTAACCACAACCTATGCAATTATGATTTATTACAGAGCGAAGCGCGCCGAAACGACCATTTAGTATGAATTTCCTTGATATGCTTCACTTTACATTGCAAACGTTATCTATTATATTCAAATTCACTTTTAGTTTCTCTTTATACTTGGCAACTCGCGATATAAGTACGCTTTGCACATTAGTTAGTACAGAGCTACAGAAGTTAAGTATCTGGTTCTGTGTAAATAAACTTTCACTTAATGTTAACAAAACTCATTTCATGATCTTTTCTAACTCTGTAACAAATTCGAATGTACAGGTTCACATAAATGGTAGATGCATCGACAGGGTGACACATACTAAATTTTTAGGTATCTTCATAGATGATATTATTAAACTGGAAACCCCATATTAGTCATTTGACAAAGAAATTATAAAGCAATACTGTTCTATACAGAGCTAATAAGGTGTTAGATAAACATGCACTCTTAACATTATATTATGGGCTTTTCCATCCCTGTTTAAACTATTGTACTGAAGTATGGGGAAACACATACAAATCCAATCTTAATCAATTATACGTAATGCAAAAGAGGGCAGTTCGGATTTTGGCTAATGCTAATTATTTAGAACATACTTCACCTCTCTTTTATAATCTGAGAATACTTCCATTAGAACAACTAGTCAAATTCGACAATGGGATTTTCATTTCAATGGGACGCGTCCCCCCCCCCCATCCCCCCATGATCCACGCCCATAGAATCGATTGTTTGGGACGAAAAGAAGGCAAATTCATTTCGGATTTTTTCAATTGAATATACTTCCATGAAATGAAATGAAATTTGCAGAGAAGACTACTGACAAGATTTGAAAGCAACTGGCACCAGTTAATGTTTTATTTTTTGTTCCAATCATTAGTAAACCCTGCCAACGCGGAACGGTCTATTTTCAATACAAAATTGCCCCCTATAAAAACATCGTTTCTCGTGATATCGATTATTCCTGAAGAAGATATGAACATGGGAGACACATGAACTAGTGTGAAAAATCTCGGGCACAAATATCAAAATCCCTAGAGGAAGATAGGTTTTATGGCCAAACATTGAAAAATAAGCTCTAGAGACGTCACTTTTATAACAATCGATCAACTTAAAATTTTAGTGGTAAAATTTACGTAAGACGTTACACATTCTCTCCGATATTTCAGATCCATAGCTTACAAAACTGCCAAGAAAACGCAATTCAAAGACAAAATCTCTGAAAGCCTCGCCAAAACCCGCTGTGGCGTTCACATTACTTCGACTAGAACTCTTCTAGTCGAAGTAAAAATGGTACTACCGCAATGTTTCGAAATGCAAACACAACACTTTAAAGCTAATAATTCCTTGCTCTTAAAATATCAGTTGATTACTCGTTACTGTGAAAACACGTTATAGATGTATGCGCAAGTGATAATAAATAACTTTTTTGTCATTTCTCAACAGTGGCGCCGCCAAGGTTTGGTGATTGGGGGGGGGGGCACCAGGGATGACGTCGTAATGCCACCTCAGTCAGCCCCCCAAGTCCGTCTGCGTATATTGTACCTTTTTTATGCGCCCCTGCGATTGTATACAGCAGTGTGGAATCCTTCCTTTGTCACTACATAAAGCTGCCATCCTGGGGGAGGGGTCCCCTCCCCTTTGAGAAATTTTTGTTAATTTAAGGTTGCTAAGATGCAAAATGGTGCTTTCTTTGGGATATTTTTGGAACTGATCATATATGGCTGGAAAATATCCATAATTTAGTGAATTCTACTTTTTCATATAGGTGAAAGGGGGAGAGTATGCGTCCCTGCGATTGTACACAGCAGTGTGGGATCCTTCTCCTTTTGTCACCACATAAAGGTATTAAGGTACCGTCCTGGGGGAGGGGTCTAAGGGGAGGGGGTGTCCCTCTCTCCTTTGAGAAATTTTGGTTAATTTAAGGTTGCTTAAATAGATGCATAGGCGTAGGAGCCCAAGTTGATTTGGGGGGCTGGAACAACTTGACCGAAAAATATAACCAAAACTTTCCGCTCGCTCCACGCACGTTCGACATGTTAATGTAAATATCTTATGGGCATTTATCGTTTTATCACACCGCATGCCAATAACATACAATAATTTGCCTTGTTTCTACCTTCTTTATTGGTTTTAACTTTGGTGGAAGTCGTTGATCGCCGGCCTGGGGTCTAAGCCCCTCCCCTTTTGAAAATTTTTAAAAAATTAGGTGTCCTTACATGCAATCTGGTGCCACATATGCAACCTTTGAAGTAAAATTTGTGTTAAAAAATTTACGTATTTTAGGAGAAAAAAATCAGCATCAGTGAGGGTGGGGCATGGCGATATGGCCCCTCAAATACACCACTGATAATCATAATATAAGTTCAACCATTAAAAAACACACTGATGAATTAATACGGAATATATAGGTGCTGGTGCAATTCAAATCAGAACTTTATATTAACTACCAAGGAAGTTTTTAAACTATTAATACCCTTTAGCTACAACATTGCATTATTTTTCTTTCAGAATGTGCCCGAAAAATTCTCAACATTTTGCCCGAATTTTCACAAAAATTTTTGGTTTGGGGGTGACAGCTTTCAACTTTTGTGGTGTGGTTCTGCGGGAGTTGCTACCGGAAATTATTGATAATAAGGAAAATATTGAGAACAAAATTGAAGAGCGTGGAACGCGAAAATTTTGATAGTTTGCGAAGGATTTGCGATACTGTAATTCTTTTGAGAACCATTCGTGATAGAAAATGATTACAATAGATCTACCACTCGGTCAAAAACACACCTCACCCTACCCCCTACAGAAATCTACTATAGCTTAAATGCCTTTTGGGATCATTTTAAAATTTTCAAAAAATTTCTAAAATCGATGGGGGGGGGGCGCGCCCCCATGTCCCCCCCCGTCCCCCCCCCCGTGCCGGCGCCACTGTTTCTCAAAACTTAAGAAAACTTGAAGTGGCCATTGCTGTTCTCCACTCAGTGTGTCAAGTATGATCTTGAGCTTTTTCCTTTAGCATTTTGTCCCATTAGTGTGGCAAATGCCACTTTTGTGTTTTTTTGTCTTATACGGCCTATACCAAGACCTGGCAGTCCTGATTACCACTGAGTTGTACTTTTCCTGGATATAACACACATTTGTACTTGACCAGTAGTGCCCTTGCTTACCCACAGATTGTTTCAGAAGTCGGGAAACCTAAGACATTGATTTTTTTCTCCTTTCAACTAGACTCCTTTTCTCCTTTCAAATTTTCTTCAAGAAATAGCTTAAATTGTGTGTTCGCCCTCCTCATGGCAAACTGTAGCTTTATTCGGGGTGTCGTGTTGCAGACCTCCCCGTCAGACTAATCTTGGCGCTTTCCCGGATAAAATATGTTGGTTTTATGGACAGATTTTTTTTTTCAAATTAGAAATACTTCGAACATAAACATGTTTGGAAACGATGACATTAGTACCATTGCATACCTTGTACACCTTGGTGTGTGACAGTGGGAGACAGACCCCGGACGGAACACCAAACGTCGCCGAAGGGCCTCGTGGGCGCGAAGCAGGCCTACACTCAAGGCGGGGGGTTTAGGGGACCGCCTTAGGGTCCCTGGTGGAGTCCAGGGGAAACGCCCCAATGAGGGTCCAAGGGCAACCCCCGGAAGCCCTGAGGTATTTCAAGAATGAAAACCATTAGAATGAGCGATTTGCTATCTTAAAACTCATCATTCGGATGAACACTAAATTAGATCAGAGAAGAATCGCAATTTTGACCATTTTTATAAAACCCTCAACCAAAATAATAGGTCATTTCTATGATAAAGGGGGTTAGGTAATTGGGTGTTTGCTATGATGATAGAAAAGTGTATGAATATGGAACACTAAAGATGTTCTATGAGGAAGTAATCAAGAAACAATATGCAAAACGCGTGTGAGGTAAAAAAACAGCTGTATCTAAGACATTTTATTGTAGCCTATTGTTTTCCTTTATTTTTTAAATGTAATTATCCATCACATCAAAGACTCTCTCTCTCCTACTTCTCCAACCGCCTATTCTTTCTTTTTTGTCACATTTTCGTAGATTGTCTGCGACAAGAGACCCTTCAAGTTTTGCATTGCTGTGAAAAATAAGAACCGTTTCGAAAATACAGTATAAAGCTTAATTTGGTAAGGACAATGAAAGGCTGAGGGTGATGGTGAAACATACTTTCCAAAATAAGTGAAGTGTTGTTATGGGTAGTTCTTACAGAGACATGGCCACAGGCGTCCGCAGTAAAAAGAATGCATGGGAAGCAATTTTTTTGTAGCTGGGCTGCATCTTCCTGAGTTGTGGCCGGCGAAGCCTTTAGCCGCAAGAGCCGAAGGCGCGTAGCCAGATTTGGTGGACTGAGGGTCCACCACGAGAAATTTTCTTAAATTTGATGGCTTTTGCGGCCATTCTAGACCAAAAATTTCTAGAGGAAATCCTGCGTTCCTAAGTATAATTTGATATGCTAATGAAATAGTATTCTTATCGTGGATGATTGCAAATTTCAAATAGTATCCGTCGGTCAATTTTATGAGTATGTTGGTAGTTAAGGGTGGAAAAAGTGAACAGCAGGAGGGGTTGCAAGTGTTTTGAAATTGTAATTTGCTCAAGCACGGATCGTACAGAAAGTAACAACGAGACAATTCCACAGAAGTTCTACTACGGACATGGAAGTGCTAACGAGACAGCTACTCCTGTTGAGCTAAGGCGGATCACGCAAGGACCATTCATGGTACGTGTAGTTAGTTAGATGGGGTTTTACGGCTCAGTTTCTAACCAATTGGTATAAGTCGGCCGGCCACGGCCTTTTTCCAGTTGTGGCTCACTGACTTATTTTCCCTACTCCATTTCTTATGCTGAGCACCAAACACAATGGCAGCGGGGTTCCATTTTTAAAGTCTTCGGTATGACCCGACCAGGAGTCGAGCCCCAGACCTTCCGCCTGCAAGTCGGATGCTCTAACCACTGCACGGCGGGTGCGTGTAATGACGTACATTTAGTATTCTGAGTGATCGTTATTTCAGCCTGGGGCTTCACGTCATAAAAATATGGCAGGGATCCAACACCCATGCTTTGGATGAAATGTTAATTAAAGGGGGGAATTTTCTCATCCCAGACAGTTCGAATTCTCCCAACTATGCTAGTTCCAGCAAAGCCCATAACTGCCTTTAGCAGAGTTTAGCTCAAGTTCTCCTTGTGCAGACACAAACATAGTTTACTACTTAATTAAGGCCATATCTGACTGGTTAGTATACAAGGCTCTAATATGTAATCAAAACACTCTGTGCATGCTGTGTAATATGCAGCTGCTCTGCATCTTTTGAATTTCGTAACTCTGATGTCAATCAAAGAGCAGTCACCAATCGAGACTTTTGCTTACCCCCAAGTAAAAGTCATACTTGGGGTGATGCAAATCTATCTTTAAGATACCTGGCAAAGGAGTTTTCAATAGCAATTGTCCCTTGCCTTCACCCTTGAGCTCCGGCGGCCACTATAGTCAGTATTCATTGGGGTGCGCGCGAATCAACGAGAACTTTTCTCTGGCATTGTTATGATATTTGGTATTAATGTTTTCCTTTATTTCACATTGCAAAATTTACCATAATATTACAAATTTTCTCATCACTTCTCTAGTCTCCCTTCCTTTCGTGAAAGTTTTGTATTATATTTAATATTTTTAAGGTTTGGAAAAAAGTTGCAGGGGAAAAATTCCCCTTGCCCCCGTAATTCATCCTATGCCTTAGTACTGAAAATAAATTCGAAATGAGAGGGAAACTCAACCCTGCCACAGACCAGAGATTCGTCACTTAAAAAATATGTCAATAAGAAGTCTCAAAAAAAAAACAGTGAAAAATTCGCGGAGCCTGGTTCAAAAATTGAAGATTCCGGAAAACTTGATTTTGTCCTTTCCCCGGTAATATTTCCCCGTTCTCCTATATGCACTGTTTCTGTTTTATTAAACCTAGTTAAACACTTATCAGACATGCAAAGGACAGCGTCTTTATAGCTTATACTGTTACAGCTTCTGTAAAAACACCCTTAAGGTGTTTCCATATTAGCCCGTTAAATCTTTTGGATGTCTCCCCCCCCCCCTTTAGGACTTTTTTTTTTTGAATATTTGAGGTTTCTTTAGGTATATAAATGCTGGCACATATTGTGCAAATTTAAAGTATACACGGTACTGCATATTTTTGACATATTCCACTGAGGGAAAAATAAGTTTCCATCCTTGAATTGTACGGGGGATCATACTTCCGCCCAGTCACACTTAGACTGGGGCTTCAGCCCTGCCCCACTTCCCGCTTCCTATCACCAATTGCTGTAAGGAAATATATCAATTTAACTGTAATCATAGGCGTATGAGGCGGGGGCTGGGGTGCTGTAGTTCCCCAACCAAATATTTCTTTCAAAATTCGTGCAATATACTGAAAGAAAAATAATGCATTGCAATAGCTAAAATGCAATAGCTAAAGGTAATCAATAGTTTAGAATTGGTAATCAAAATAAAGTTCTGATCTGAATTGCACCAGTATCTATATCGGCTATTCGGTATTTATTCACTAGTGTGTTTTTATTGGTTAAAAGTATGATTATCAGTGGTTTATTTGAGGGACCATTGGGCCATGCCCCAGCCTTACTGATGCCGATTTTTTACAACCTAAAATACGTTATTTTTTAACACAAATTTTACTTCAAAGGTAGCATATGTGGCACCAGATTGCATGTTAGAAAACATCATTTTTCAAAAATTTTACACCCCTCCCCTAAGAATCCCTCCCTCAGCCCGGCACAACGTTATGCACGCCTGAACCCACATGAGAGAAATCCTGGCTACATCAAATTGATTATTATCATTATTATTGTAACGACTTCTTGAAAAATTATAACCAATATGGAAGGTAGTAACACGGCAAATTATTGTATGTAATTGGCATGCAGTGAGATAACCGATGCATGCCTATGTGATATGTACATTGACATATTAAACGCACGTGGCGAGCGCGGAAACTTTTGGCCCTACGCCCATGACTGTAATATTCAAAAGTACGTCATCCGGCTATAAATTTGCAAACATATTTAGTGTTTTTATTTCTTGCCAAAGGCGAAGGGAATCTAATCAACCTTTCTGAGTGTAGGCCTAGGCATGTGTGTGGTGCGTGTGTGTGTGCCTGCGTGTTTGTGACGCTTGGCTTACAACACAATTTCTCAAGGTAGCAATAACAGATACTTCTCTTATTTGGGTTATGGATTTACCATATTAAGAGATCTCTATTGTTTTTGGTGGAGGTCAAAGGTCATGTGAGGTCACCAGAGGTCTTACAACGTAAGTCTTGTAAGCAGATATATCTAGGTAGGAAGTATGAATATTTTTCATACTTAATTGGCATATAAATACGTTATATTGAGAAGATAAACCCGATTGGTTTAAGCAGATGTCAAAGATTATCTGCCGTCACCGGAGGTGAAAATACGGGGTAAACACGATATCTCAATATAGCAATAATGGATACTTTGCATTTGCAGTACATAAATTTATTATACTGAAGAAGGAAATTGTTTTCAGTGGAGGTCAGAGGTCATTTGAGGTCACCAGAAGTCCAAAACCGAAATTCTGGGTGTGCCTACCTGTGTCTGTATAACCACGCGTGATCACACGTGAAAAACAAAAAACATCACGCGTGCCAGTGTTGGCAAACCTGTGTCTTTGGAACCCTCTGGACACAGGTTTGACACAGATTTGGCAGGAATTTCGTTAAAGTTACTGATAGTATTTACCAAGCTACTATGAAGCATGTCATATGGGTTACGACGCATTGTCGTTGAGTATGATATCGTATTAACACTGACACTTGGTTATACAAGCCTGTTCTACCGTCTAGAGGTTCGTTTCTTCTCTTTCATATACGCTGTATTATTGATATTTTTAATTATTTAACAGGATCTCAGAATCGCCCAACTTATTTTTGAGGCCGTATTAAAAAAATACTCAAAAGGTGATCATTAGCTGCACTTAAGCTAGGGGGAAGGTTCATTTTCCGACAATGAAATAGATAGTTTCGCCCAATATTCCAAGGGCTTTGCGATAATTATAGCGATAGCCTGGTGGCCCTTCGGTTAGGACCGTCAGTGCTTAGTCAGGCCACATAAACCTTGGGTCAACTAAGGAGGAATGTGAATTGGTGTGATTGATGGTGTAAAGAGTTCTGAATTCCGATCACTGAATTGCCTTGACTGTTTTTTTTTGTTTGTTTGTTTTGTTCAAATTGACCAGCACATGATCTTCAGGTTACTTGCTAGTCACTTGACAATTTAAAATAATTAGCAGTACCATGAATAGATGCAATGCATTTTGTGTGCCTTAATTTCCATAAGTAAGAAATTCACGACTGACAGTCTTTAATTTCAGGAGAGCATGGGCGGCTCTAAGAAATTTTGTTGGGGGGGGGGGGGGGGCAAACTCAAGTCCGTATTCAGGGAGGTTCGGAAGACCCCCCCCCCAGCTCCGGATAGTACAATAGCCTCAATAGGAGTATGCACAGGCGTAGGGGCCCAAGTTGATGGGGGGCTGTAACGATCTGCCCGAAAAATAGAAACAAAAATTTCCGCCCGCTCCGCGCGCGTTCAAAATGGTAAGGTACATATATCATATAGGCATGCATACGTTATCACTCTGCATGCCAATTACATACAATGATTTGCCACGTTACTACCTATTCCATATCGGTTATAATTCTGGGGGAAGTCGTTACAATAATGATGATAATAATCAGTGGTGTGGCCAAGACTTCTCTCATGGGGGTGGAGCAGGCACTATGTTGTGTGATCGCCGGCCTGAGGAGGGGTATAAGGGGAGGGGGTGTCCCCTCCCCTTTGAAAATTTTTGAAAATTAGGTATCCATACATGCAATCTGGTGCCACATATGCTACCTTTGAAGAAAACTTTTGTGCTTTATTTTAGGTACTAAAAAGTCGGCGTCAGTGACGGGGGAATGGCCTAATGGTTCCTCAAATACACCACTGATAATCATAATATATAAGTTTAACCATTAAAAAACACACTGGTGAATTAATACCGAATATATAGGTGATGGTGCAATCCAAATCAGAACTATATTTTAATTACCAAGGAAGTTTTTGAAAGTATCGATTTCCGTTAAGCTACATTATAGAATTATTTTTCTTTCGGTAGGTGCCCAAAAAATTCTCAGAATATTCCCGAATTTTCAAAAAAATATTTTATTGGGGGGAGCTGCAGCCCCCCCAGCCCCCCCCCCCACCTCCTACGCCTATGGGAGTATGGTTATTATTATGTATTACAGCGATCTTCAAAAACCATTTCAGGCAGTTAGTCATGAGCTGACTACTTTAACAATTAATACAACCATATCAACCGGTCGCCACCGTACTACCATAGGGGTGGAGTAAGAGGCAGGTGAAATGGGCAAAGCGGCTTGATCCATTTGTATAAAATGAGCCCCACCTTTAAATATTTCATTGTTTCTTTCATTGTGTCACAATATGTTCCAGCTTTGCCAAGAAGCCATAAAATGTTGGTTTTCTGGATTGTTTTCTTAAACTAACGAAAATTTCGAGCATGAAGAAACTTGAAAACGATGAAATGATAGCACTATGTGTTTTGGTTCTCAGTACCGTTCCGAAACGATTTTTTTAATTAAAGGGGGGAGAGGAATTCCCCTAACTCAGAACGACGTTTCATCCTATAAACAAATAGCTAGGCCACTAGTCAAAAGTCTCATCACACTGAGCTTAGATTGACTGTTTGGTGTGTTTATTTTAAATCAATTGAAACGTTATACTTCAGCACAGAGGTGGAGAACCTTTTGCTTATAACAGGCCATTTGACAGTCATAACACCGCTCGTGGGCCAACGGCGCTGTCAATTTGGACAAGGGAAGGGAAACCTCTCCTTCTATGGGAAACACAATACTTTTAGACTACATGCCCGTTACAATTTTTTGCAGACAGATACCTATGCTAATCTGGCTAGGTGACACCCTGGCAAACTTGTTTTTAGTCGTGGATGATAATCAACACGGCAAATGGGTTGTGTATCTAAAGACCCCGATAGCTCTGAAGTACGTGTCTGCAAAACTATGGACATTTAACTCCATCATTACCGTTACACTCTGTAAATGACATTATAATGCTTAAGCTAATCAGATTACAATTAAGCAACTGAGAAAACGCGCGCGAAGCGCACCGAAAAAAATGTCGTTTTGAAAGCACTTTATTAATGTTTAACCTTCGCATTGCATTGGAAAGTTATTCACTTCTTTAATTTTAAGCCCACTCAAGGAAAAGGGAGGGCCTAACCCATCTCGAATTACAATCATGTTTTTTTTTATTTATTATTTGTATTTTTGAAAATTGAAGACCATGCTTTGCAAACTTTTTTTTTGGGGGGGGGCACTTGCCCCTATGGCGAGCCGCTAATGCAGGAGAGGGCCCACAGTCATAGTTATACCCATGGCCGCACCCCGGGGGCAGTACCAGTGCCCCTTCCTCAAAATGTTTAAAGCCAATTTTTATCGAATCGATCTGTGTTAATTTCCGAGATTCCAAAATAATGTTTAGACGTTATTTGTAAGTCACGGGAAGTTCCATTTCTGAACGTGGGGCAGACACGTAGTGTAGGGGGCAGGGCAACCGTCCTGTCCTTGAGGGTATTTTGTCTTATTTTTGTGTCACCTTTGTCACTATAAATATCTTAAAATGCAATTCAGTTTCCGCGCGATTCGTAGGGTTCCAACCTCCAAGGACTTAACCCCGTAAAATCTCTCAATAATCCAGACGCCCCACCTTCTTCAAGCTCTCCCGCATGCATCATCTATCCCTGCCAGCTGTTATTCACAAGGAGTGAAGATAGCGTTTTATTTCAACATTTTCCTGGGAAGACCTGCGTCCAGGCTCTTTCGGACACTTCTTGCCTTTTATCTTCACTCTCACGAAGTGAGCCATTAACCACATTGCAGCAACATTTTGTTCAAAATGGTGGATGCGCACCGAACAATTTCATAAACATTAAGTGAATTGAATTTTCGCATACATTCTAGTCAGCTAGAATGAGAAAGAGAACGATTGAGAACAACACATTTTCAGACTTCGTAAATATATTCAGGGAAAGAATGGGCAAAAGTTTTCAACTAAGTAAAGGAAATTAAATTAAAAAGAAAAGGTTGAGAAGCACTACCAGTTGATGCAGTGCCGTCGAGGTATCTATTGCTATAAAGTTCCTCTAAATACCATTATTGTCTCCTCTGGCCAAACCGCTTACCTCTGAGACAGAATCGAAAATGTATTTTGTTTATTTTGAATAGTTATACATTTTAATTTAAACTTTTTTGCATTGACATGACTACAGGTAATACGGTCCTGCACCGAAAGGTCAAATTCTCGGTGTCCATTTTCTTGATACGTATTATATGCTTCCGTATATCAGAATGTCCAAGCGCATTTCTGTAAGTGGTTATTCATGAAACGATTATTGTACTACCTGCAGACAGGCCTTCTTGATGCAATTAAAATGATGAATTTGGACTTTCAAAACCATCTTCCATGGATTTCTATGCCAATGTGATGTGTATATATAACCTTTGATTTCCTATATAACACATAACAAAAATAAAACAGCAGATGTTATGTGTCAAGTTCTATGTCTCCCCTACACAAATTGCTTAGAGGAATAAAATGTATCTGAGTTGTCTCTCTTCAGGGAGTTTAAAATTTTCTTAATAATGAAAGGTAGGATAGTCTTATGCAAATTGACAGGCCTGGAAGTGGCATTTCTGGTATTTTACCGGCATCGACACTTTGTCCAAAAATCTCTCAGTAGGCTCCCTTACTCAAAATCCGTATCTGGCTTTATATCTGGAAATATCTGGTTTATTAAAGACTTTATATGGCCATATAAAGCCATATATAACTTGATTAAAACACAACCCAGATATGTATATAAAGTTTGATATGGCCATATAAAGCCAGATATAACTTGATATAATCGTGATCCAGATATGTATATAAAGTTTGATATGGCCATATAAAGCCAGATATAACTTGATAAAACTGTGATCCAGATATGTATATAAAGTTTGATATGGCCATATAAAGCCAGATATAACTTGATAAAATGATGATCCAGTTATGTATATAAAGTTTGATATGGCCATATAATGCCAGATATAACTTGATATAACCGTGATCCAGATATGTATATAAAGTTTGATATGGCCATATAAAGCCAGATATAACTTGATAAAATGGTGATCAAGATATGTATATAAAGTTTGATATGGCCATATAAAGCCAGATATAACTTGATTAAAACATAACCAAGATATGCATATTAAGTTTGATATGGCCATATAAAGCCAGATATAACTTGATATCATCGTGATCCTGATATGTATATAAAGTTTGATATGGCCATATAAAGCCAGATATAACTTGATATAATCATGATCCAGATATGTATATAAAGTTTGATATGGCCATATCAAGCCAGATATAACTTGATATAATCGTGATCCAGATATGTATATAAAGTTTGATATGGCCATATCAAGCCAGATATAACTTGATTAAAACATTACCCAGATATGCATATTAAGTTTGATATGACCATATAAAGCCAGATATAACTTGATAAAACTGTGATCCAGATATGTATATAAAGTTTGATATGGCCATATAAAGCCAGATATAACTTGATATAATCATGATCCAGATATGTATATAAAGTTTGATATGGCCATATAAAGCCAGATATAACTTGATATAATCGTGATCCAGATATGTATATAAAGTTTTATATGGCCATATCAAGCCAGATATAACTTGATACAATGCAATTCCAGATATGCAAATAAAGTTTTATATGGCCATATCAAGCCAGATATAACTTGATATGCTAGATACGCAAATGAGCATTTTGTTAGTTTGTTTTATTATTTATTTGATTTGATTCTTGGATTATGCTTGTTACAAACTAAGACATGTTTTGGATACAGCATCACCTTCCCAGACATTGCAGTTATTTAGTGGCTACACTTCTGTTAATACCGCAGTGTACTAAGTGAACTTAGGCAAATAATTTGCATATTTGGGCGGAGCTTGTATCTAAACCTACATTTTTCATGATTTAGGAAGTTGAAAGTAAAATATGCACCACGCAGTAAACAAAATTTAGAGTCAAATACGTAATTAAGTTTAAAATAAGAAGCCCATATCACTGTGATTACATAAAATAGGAAATTTCAAGGCATTTTTCTGTTCACTGTTATGAAATAAGTTGAATTTATGTACTTAAGTCAATTCAACCTAATACTTACATTAAATTCTAATTCATGGAGCACTTAAACATTGTACTTACCTGGCGCAGGAGTGTCCGTGATCACGACGGCGGAGCTCCCAGGGTGGGACCTGTTCTATTCAGCCAGTCTAGAACGGGACCACTGTCAGGTGGTGTCGGTTAAGTCAAAGTTTGTCCCTTGGGGACGTTGTTACTCCTTCGGGGAGCAGAACTCCTTCGGGAGTATTGTTTGGTTTTCGCCCCTGGCTCTTCGCCAGAGAGTCAGGGGACTTTTGGAAAAAAGGGGGGGGGGGGTGTTCAAAGTCTCCATGAGGAGTGTGGACTATAAGTCCTAACTATGATTCATAACTAGAGCAGATCTGTGCCATATAAAGGCTTGATCCAGATAGAACTTTATCTGGCCATATATGGTTTAGATCTGGTTCTGGTTTAGGTCTGTGTTATATCTGCCTAACTTTTTATCCGATCTGATATAAATTCCATATCTGGTGCAGATATGGGCCAGATGTAAATTTCCATATATGGGCCAGTTATGGGCCATATAAAGAGTGAGCCACATAAAGTTTTATATGTGTCATATATGGATCTTCCATATATGGGCCAGAAATGGAGTCGCCATATATGGGGCATATCTGGGCCATATAAAAGTAAAACTTTACCTGGGCCATATATGGCCATATATGGCCTTTATATTATATCAAGTTATATCTGCCCAATTCTTGTACAAGCCAGATATGAATTCCATATCTGGCCCAGATATGGGCCAGATATGAAATCCCATATCTGGGCCATATATGGATTTTGAGTAAGGGCTAGACGCTAATCAGCCGATGGTTGTGGCGCTCCACTTAGATAGTGTCACGTATTAGTCCCACCCACAAATAATATCACTAAAAATTATACTCATAGCCCCCCCCCCCCCCCATATGATAGGATGCGGGCCCCCCTGAAGGTAAATCCGCCTATGGTGATATCTTTGCATCAGAATGTCTTGTCGACTTAGGGCAAAGCTTATCTTTCAGAGTAACTCTTAAAGGAGCTGAGTAGCCGCCAAAGTAGAATAAATTCTCGGACCCGCCGACTTCGTTACGTCACATCCGGTTATGCTTCTTGATTTATCGATTAGATTCGATACCGATACTAATCAAAGCCATGCATGCAGTGTGTCTGGTGTAACAGTACACTTGTCACTGTCGTTAACAGTACTAACGTTAGCCTAACTTAGGCTAGCGTTAGGGCCTACGTCTACCACGAAAAACAAACTCATTGATCGGAAAAAACAGTTTCAATACCTGCAAAATCCACAATGTTGTTCATGAACCTCCTGCAGATGATGTGCGAAATAGGCGTGTGCCTTGCCACTAGAAACGCTAATATACTACATACGTACATACGTTGTGAGTTGTGTGTACTACATACCTGGGTAGATGCATCGACAGAACCGATGCAAGTGGAAATGATTCAAAATTGCCGGTGCCAGAAGAAAAAGTAACGAACTAGAAATTCAAAAAACAAATAGCAAAATATCTTGCAAGTGTAAAATCAAATAACACAAGAAATAGTATAGGAGCGTTATTTAAAAATTACTTTGCAAGATTATTTTAAATGAGAATATCAAACGCATTAGGATTAATATTGTTAAAATTAGCCCCGCACAGGGGGTAATCATTTCGTTTGGTATGATATTTATTTTGAAAGTACGCCACTACTCAGCTCCTTTAACCTTTCCACCAGTGTAAAATTTATTCTGATTGGTTGAGCGGAACTCTCCGAGGATTTTAGTTAAAAATAAACTACACCAGCTCAATCAAGTGCTAGAACGTCTTATTGTTGTCCTTCTTTTTGCGTGACGTCAAAGAGCTGCTGTTCAGTTTTGAATGGAAACCTAAAAGCACGTTCTTGAATCGGAGCTGAATTTCCGCTCTTTCTGCACAGACTTGTTTATCATGACAGACTTGTTCCGCTTTAAAGAAATTTTCGTGCAAGTAGTTCTACTCCTTATGGTATTTCTATACTCCTTATGGAGCTGTCACCACTTGGTGATCTCTGGTGTGGTGCGTAACCCCTCCCCCTCTGTGAGGACCCAGGAGAGTAAAGTTTTCTTTGTAAATTTTACTGCACCGGTATCTCTAGTAATTTAAAAAGTAAACGGACACTATAGCCTATGAGGTGAAGCTATTTAATTATCCTCATATGAAATTGGATGTGGGTTAAAAAGGCAACAAAAATTACAATCTTTATCGTTTTCGAACATGGAATTTCACTAAATGATAATCAATGAGGAAACTGTATCATATTGAAAGGAGAGGATCCGCTCAGGGCCGTAGTATTCCAAAGCTGTAAAAAATAGATTTTGAAACGATCATTCGTCAAGATGTTTCCCAGTAAAAGCAGTGCTTCACAAACGTCCACAAAAACATATGTCCGCGGCGCGCGACAAAAATGTAGTTTGGAGAAACTACATTTTGTGCAATTTTAGTCCCCTGATTGACTGATGCGAACCATAGCAAGTTAGTAAAGAGCAAAGGAGGTCTAAAGCCCCATAAGACGCCCTGCAAGTTAAACCTCAAACAAAACTCAAAGCAAACCAAAAATCTAACAAAGAACGGCACAATCAGATTCTACCGGCCAACAGTCACAATAGAATTTGTCAATGTTTATCTTGAAGCAATGGACTGAAGTGGAATTAACAACCCCCTGATAGCACAATGGCCACTCAGGCAGACTACCGTATTACCCTCATTGACAACTATGAAAGAAGGTGAACTTTCTAATGTTAAGTCTAAGGAAACAAGTTCACCAGCTTCCTAATGCGGCCTCGAACACAGGAATTAGCACAAACCTTTTAGTAGTTGCAATTAGAAAAAATCCCTATCAGAAGGAATTTAAGAACGTGCATCATATCCTTCCTTATCCTTCTTTACTCAAGAGTCCTTTATCATCGTGTGAGGCTCAAACGTCTGGGACTGACCACAAATTCATTTGAAGGGTGGGGGTACACGCCGGGTGCGACTCAGCAACATTTGGGAGAACGTTCAACCTCCCCCTCCCTCGGCAACGACCATGTAGGTTTGTGGGAAAATGTGTGAAAGTCAGGCCCTATAGCTGTAGCCAAACAAGTCATTGAAGGAGGACAAGCTTAGATAACTAACGGTGGGGCAAAATATTTGTCAGTGGGCGAGATATCATGTCAAGGCAGTAATATCTTTGTCCTAAAAAATTCTAGGGGCGAATATTTTAGTGCTACAGTCGTGGTGAAATTAACAAGCAATAAAAACTTACTGTGAAAAAGTTTTTTAGACCCTTTTCCATGCAGCAAGTACAAAGATCTTGAGGTGGAGTTTTGATAGGCGACGTTTTGGCCTCAGTAAAATGCCATGATTGACAAAAAACCGCAAACCAAAACTCTTATCTCATAATCCAGGGGTGGGGAACCTCCGGTCTGCGGGCAGTATGCGGCCCGCGAGAACAATTCATCCCATCAATGTTAATTCAGAATCACTTGAAAAGTAATTGACAATAATGTTTAGTCCACGGTGCCCACCGTTTATCCTGCTTACCACCACTTTCCGGGTATTTCACGTGATTCTGCCGTGAAACACTACCAGCTAGGCTGCCTATATTAATAAAACCCCTGCACAATGTAAAGCGCCAACCGTTTCGCTAGACATAATTCAGACGCAGAACGCTTTGTAGCCTACTTCTGGAGGTAGCGGAAGCTTTGCCTCGCAGATAGGCCAAATAACATTGCACGGAATTATGGTATGTCTATACCTATTAGAAATCGGTCGGTACGAAACTCATTGGGCAGTGTATCTATTCCGGTAGATTTGGAAGGGGGGGGGGGGGGGAATTTAGAACTGTCTCTCCGAGGAGTGAATTAAACGTTAGAAAGTGGGCAATGTTGCAATGAAAATAAAGAAAGCATAAAGTTGGTTTAAAAATACGCAGTTTTTTCGGCGCGCTTCGCTTGCACCTTCTCAAATCATTATTACTTCACTAAACATAAGCAAACACACAAATGGTAATATCATTGTGATACTTTTAGTCTGTGTAACCTTGGCATTCTATCTCATTTAAAGAGTGGATCAGATGAATATTCTATTGTCTACAAGTGAACACAAATTCCAGAGCTTCCCAGGCGCTTGGCCTCTGTTCTTGCCTAGACTTTGCCCCTAGACCCCACCAGGTCCTGCTTGGGAACCCTTTGCCTGCGCCCTATGAGGAAACCTCTTTGTGTGCGGCCCGTGAGTGGATATAATGACCTTCATAAACGGCCCGTCAGAGAAAAAAGGCTCCTCACCCCTGTCATAGTCCTTTGTAATTAGGACACTAGTGTTGACGTTATGTTGGGCCAATGTTGGCAACCGTTGGCAACAGTTGGTATAACAATTGGCCCAACATATAACGCCAAGGCTATGTGCTATCAGGGTACCTGCTATACTTGCATGGGCGTCGACCGGGGGACAGGGACATGCATGGCCGTATGGGACTGTTTTTCTCAGGGAGGGAGGTGATTTTTGCCCGACCCCAGACCTGATTTAACTGCCCAATTTTCTGCTCAACTGAGACGAAATATCTGCCCGATTTCGTCATATTTCTGACATTTCGGGCCCCCCAGCACCCTCGGCCCGTACGGCCATGGGGACATATGTCCCCCAATATTTGAGAAATCGCCCATTGATTTTGATTTTTCACACAGTAAATTATTTGCAAATGGGGTCGTGCCCCCAATATTGAGAACAAATCGCCACCCATGGCTATTTCTAAAAGGGTCTATAACCAGGTGGGAATATATATATACATAAATATATATATATATATATATATATATATATATATATATATATATATATATATTTATATAGATATATGTATATATATATATATAGGTATATATATATATATATATATGTATGTATATATATATATGTATGTATATATATATATATATATATATATATATATATATATATATATATATATATATATATATATATATATATATATATATATATACGGCAGATTGCACATTATGGCATAGTAGGCGTCTCATAGAACAACGTTGCAAAACTTGGGAATCCCCCGTGTTGTTAATGTTATAATTAAAATCTGTTCGAAGGGCCTTTCCTTCCACAACAGTGGAATGGTAAACATCAGATTTCATCAGTTGTTACATAGCAGTGTGTCCGTCCATCAGCTGAAAGCATTAGTTTGTTGTCCAGGTGTGGACATAAATACAAGACCAACAGGCCGGTTTACTGTTACCAACTTGAAATTAACCAACTGGTGTAACGTTAATCTCCGAATGATCGAGCAGACTTGAGTCTGAGTAACGGTAGGCTACACTGTAAGTGTAAACTTCAGTATTGCAGCCTGCATACTGTAGCTGCACACCTGTTCAACATTACGCTCTAGTATTTACAACGTAGAGTAAGGCTAAGACTGCAAAAAGTGAGGGGTAACTTAGTGTAACTGTTCCAGGGTTCAAAGGTTTTCTAACTTTGTCTTACTTTATGAGGTGTGATAAATGATCTGCCAATAGGGCACTGGCAGATGATCAAGTTTGATAGTACCCAGTGAAAAATGGGACAAAAAATTACTGCTTTTGGATGATTTCATCCAAAATCTTCCAAAATCGACCTGCCATTAGTAAGTAGTCAAGGACGATTGTAAAACAGGAGCAGGGTCGTAAACTTCAAAGTTTCTTTGTCTTACGGAAGATACAGTTAAGTTTGTCCTTCATCCTTGAGCAGCAATGATTCAGGAAGATAGAAAATTCCCATTTTAATTGTGGAACAATCAGCTCATTACACAATACTAGAAATCATGCATGCCTTAATTTCTAGTTACCTTGAAAAATCTTCCAAATTTTTAAGCAGCTATTTTTCCTAGCAAAATCGTTCAAAAGGTGAAGGACCAAAATGGAAGATGGAAAAACGTCATGCAAAATCTTCCAAATTGTCCTATTTTTCACAGGGTAGGCCTGTAGGCTGTAGTGTGACATTGGAAAGACTTGCCCGTATTCATGTCCAGGATGTCAGTCCACAGACAGTGCTGTATGTCTCACAAGACCTGTCTCGGACTTGAGCCACAGTCCTGAGTTCTCAATTAGTCTCAATTTCAAGTACTATAGGACTCGGAAAGCAAGGACTCAGACTCAGTCTCGTATAGTCCAGAGTCGTGATTTGGCTCTAAAATTACACGAGGTAAAATTTTCCGAATAGAGAGACTGTCCAAGCTCTTATCTGATGCTGCTTGCTTTTAAACATATAGCCCAGGCTAAATCTGTTAGGCCTATCAGACACCATAGATGCTCTTGTGACTACAATGGAGCAGAAACCACTAGATATTTAACTCTATTGACTCTATCTATGCAGCACAATAGACCTTTTGAAATGGTCAGCTCAGTCTGGTCATTACACTAGGGTGTAAGGAGGAAATAAACCATAAGCATGCATGGAATGGAAATATCCACAGACTACTGAGCCATATAATCCATTTATTCAGTACACTGAATAGAACCCGCCTGGTTAGGGTAATATGAGGGTGGAAAGACCAATATTCTGTTCGGAGATTTTCACGTAATGTACTGCGACTGGGTTTAACCAGTAGAATTTTACCTGTTTGACCTGTAGGTGATATGTCACGTAGCATTTACCTCATACTTGCCAACATTTGAAAGTGGCAAAGTGGTAGATTTTGGGAGTGAAACGACCCAGCACGCTTGCACACGAGGGGGGGGGGGTGTGGGTCCTCCCCCTCCCATGGTACGAAGCTTTTTTGCTTTTTTATGTGAAAATATGTGATTTGGTGCATACTTGTGTAGTAGCCTATTTTGTATGAATAAGAAAACTTATTGTTGTGTATTTTATGAAATATTTATATGTAGTCCAAATAACCATACAAAATCAAATACACTTTATACAAAGACTATATGTGGTGGCAATAACGGTATGTTGCGGTGCCTCCAGATCGATATTTGTATGGAAGTCTATGTGTAAGTGTCTAGGTGATGGGATTATTGTCAGGCCACGAGCCCCCACACCCTCTGATAGCAAAATATATTCAATTGAGTATACAGTACAGTCGGACTATGTCCATGCGCGCTTGTGCCGTACTTTATAACATTATACTGCAGAACACAGTACACACCTACATACAGGTTTTGATCAATCCATATCTCCCAGCTCAAGCTCGATCCATGAACTGTATTTTTGTCAACATTTTCTGAGCTGTTTTCGGGTAGGGGACAATTAACACGCACGTTTTAACAAAGTGTAACTTAAATCATATAAGTACTTTCAATAAATTCAATGGCAGGCTTTGTCAAAAATTGTTAGACAGTAAAAAAATTGGTAGCCGGTTCAAATCTCTAAAAAGCGGTATTCTGCTGCCCAAATTGGTATAGAGTTGGCAAGTATGTTAATTACCTAGCTGGACTGTGCTCTGCAGTTCCTGTAAGTTAACTCTATACACAGTATCTACGTATATACCCTGGTTATAGTGCAGATGATATTCTGCTGTCTGCCAGTGAATTACAAACATGTGAGCTAACTTTAGTTTAGGCCCTAATGTACTGTAACATATAGAACGTACGTGCAAAGGCATGAAGCTCCAGGACACTTTTGTAAGGTTTGGTTGCTGGGTACACTAACTTACCATTGTCCAAGTACTTGGCAATGGCTAATTACTCTTTCAAGAAAGAGCATGTGGTCTTCATAGTCATTTGTAAATTCCATAGTTTTTGGAAAAGTGGGGAAGGGGGTGGGGTGCCTGCATGCCCCTTCAGCGCTTGAGTGTGTGGAGAAACACCTCTTTTTGCCCCGGCACTCTCAAGCTTATTGTATTTCATGTTGCCTACAACAAGCCAGCATAAGTAATACTTTTTAATGTACTCACAATTCTTTTCCTGGACATTACACAGTATGAAGAACATTTACATCGCAAAATCCAATTGTTTTTCTGGCACCTCGCACACTATTTTGTTTTCTCTGTTTCCTCCTGTGTACAAAAGAAGGAAGCTTTATGCAACTTTCATCTGTCTTGAATGAATCTAATGAAAGAGTATCTAGGGGTTCATTTCAGAAAAATCCCTTTGCCCACATAAAATTATGCAAATACCTGTTATTTGTTGGTTGGTTTCTTGACATGTTAACATATCCACCTTATTGCAAGTAACTGAAATTTTTTTGAAAAAATTTTGAAATTTTTGAAAAATTTCTCAATGCATCTCAGTTGAACTTGGCAGAAAAAATTTTTTTCTGCCAAGTTCGACTAAGATGCATTGAGAAAACTTGATCCAAGGCCTTACATTGTAGCCTGGAGAGACCATTCACTAAATGCATTTTATATACTGATATTCACTAAATGCAATTTTATATACCATTAGGCAAAATTTGCCTTTCCTGGAATCAGTCATAGCTATACCGCCGTTTTTAGGGGAAAACTGCGGTTCCCAATTAAAGTACCTGACCACTGATTCATTACTTCAATTAGCTGCTCCACTGAGCAGCAGCATTGTTAAAAGCTTTGATGACTACTGTATTCTTTTACAACAGTAGCCCAGCACTGTGCAGGGTTTACATTACAACAAACAACAAATCCTGCCCTGTAATTATTACTGGCAAAAAGGGATCAAATTACTTATGGTCATTCAATGTTAGATCACCTTCCAGTTTTATCTGAGATAAACTGGCATCAAATTTCAAGCTTTAGGGTTATTGACAAATGCTTGTATACAGTTTTATACCGGCCACCAGTTAACCATAGATGGCAAAGGAAGGGGACAATTGGGGCTGTGGTGCCCCATCAGAGATTTTTCCAAATTCTCCAAGACAGTATGCATAGTCTACAGCAAGAGGTCAAAGGTCATTTGGGGTCACAAGAGGTCAAAACCTTGTAAACACGATGTCTCAAGAAGGGTAACTCCGAGGGATCTCATACTTGGCAGGTAGGTTGCCCATAATGAGTAGATGATCCCTATTCTTTTTGGTGGAGGTGAAAGGTCATTTGGGGTCACAAGGGGTCAAATAGTAAATATGCTGGAAATTGCTTGTAAACACGATATCTCCAGAAGGATAAATGTGAGGGATCTAATACTTACCATGTGGATTGCCCATATTGAGTAGATGATCCCTATTGTTTTTGGTGGATGTCAAAGGTCATTTGGGGTCACCAGAGGTCAAAAGGTCAGAACCTTGTAAACACTATATCTCAAGAAGAGTAACTGTGAGGGATCTCATACTTAGCATATGTGGATTGCCCATATTGAGTAGATGATTCCTAGTATTTTTGGTGGAGGTCAAAGATCATTTGGGGTCACCAGAGGTCGAAAGGTCAAAAACCTTGTAAACATGATATCTCAAGAAGGGTAACTGTGAGGGATCACATACTTACCTTGTGTATTGACCATATTGAGAAGATGATGAGTATTATTTTAATATTTTTCATGCAGGTCAATGGTCATCTGAGGTCACAAAAGGTCAAAACCTACAGAAGTACATCATATTTTAAGGAGGGTAACTATGAGGGATCTCATTCTTAGCCAGTGGATTGTTTATATTTAGCATGTAGGTCATTTTGGGTCACAAGATTTCAAAAGAGCTTTGACCTTATTAAAATGATATTTCAAGTAGGATAACTATGAGGGATCACATGCTTGTCATGTGGGTGATATATTCATGTTTGTTACAATATATCCATATGGCAAGGACTCACTAAGCCTTTTGGCTTTCTGGTTTTTCTTAAGGAATGCAAATCCTCCAATATAAATGCATACATTTTTGGCACATGCTGTTGAGTTCTCAGTTGCTTTTCGTTCATAATTTGCTTTCATGAATGAGTAGTAGTTAAATTACAGCACACCAGATGCTTTCATGTAGTTAATAGTGCATAGTACTGTAGTTAATAGTGCATAGTAGGCCTAAATACTGTAAATTATGGCATTTTAGGTAATTAATCTGTGCAAAGTGGGTCATAATGCTAATTTGGCAATAGTTTCAGGTTTTTGCCTAAAGTGGAAAATAACCTGCAGGACTTTCATTAGCCCTCCCACCTTCCCTAGGTAGACATATATAGTACTTGGATGTCCTACACTATTTTTTAATGTTGGAAAAATTCATCAGATTCATTCCCATAGTTGTTTTCTTGTATGTAGCAGGATACAGCACAAAAATTATCCCCATCATTCAAGATGGGTTTATTTTATATCTCACCATCAATACAAATTTTCAGCACTTAAATTTTCATGGCCCTGTAGTTGCAGCTCTGCACACTATACTTTTTATTAACATGTCAGTTATATAGTTAGCATTACATGCACTGTAGTGCCACGTAACAGGCTGTGTCAGTGGGAATGAGCAGCGCTGGATATGCCTCATCATGAAATACGTTGTGTTAATTTTCCATTATATTCCTTTAAAACATGCGGTTGGTTTCCAGGTCACTATAAATGGTAAATTCTAGTGCATGAGCACTGCACAGTAGTACAGTAGGTAAAGTACTGTATATATTATAATTATAGCACCATGCATGTTGCATCTATAAGCTCCTTTGTGAAAAATTTTCAGTTAGGCAAGAGACACACCGGCCCCTCCTCAAAAATCCCTCTCCAAGGACGGTTGACTTGAATGTCCAAGTAGTCTTTCATAGGAAAAGTTCTCCCAGCCAGGATTATACCTGTAAAGAATCATTAAATTACCTTTTTTTTGAAAGTGTACTATCAAAATGGACATTGAGATGCAGTTGTTGGTCTGGAAAGTGCTGTTTTCTACAGTCTTGGAACCAAACTGGGGAAAAATTTTTGGTGGGACAGGTACACATCAACTTAAAGCGGTGCTCTGCTTACTGTAGATAGTATCACATACCCTTGGCCATACATTTCATTATGCCCTCACACTTCAAAATACCTGTCTTTGCCCTTTAAATGCTTGATTGCATATTTCTAGCAAATCAACATCAAACAACAATTAGAACAATACTGATTATTAAACATTTCGAAAAATAAATGCTTATTCTTAGCGTGCATATACTTTTCCATATGAGGAGACTCGGACTTGGACCCTGTGACTCGGACTTGGTACTGTAGGTGAGGACTCGGACTCTGTATTTGAGTCATGCACTGATCCTAAGTGCCACTTTTTAGGGTCTGGGACAATCATACATGGGTATCGACTGAGTAAAGGAATGAGCTAAATGTGCTTTAATTCTGAAAGGCTAGTGAATCTATTTCGCTCCTACTTACCTCCCCTATCACTACTATTAGACGTTTAGTTATTTTTCTAGGTTTCTAGGCCGGCCTTGTTAAGGCTAGCGTGGTTAGGCCTTCTGCCTAACACAGTTTTCCTTAGGCCTTGTTGGTTGCCTTGTCTCCCGTTGAGGGACTCCCCTCTGGGTTCGGGTTGTGTCCCTCCCTTTGGGAGTTGTTGGGAGTTGTTCTGTCTCCTCGGGCTTCCTCGGATTCCCCATCCCCTCTTGGGACTAGGGTTCTCTCCCCGAGGAGACAGAACAACTCCCAACAACTCCCAAAGGGAGGGACACAACCCGAACCCAGAGGGGAGTCCCTCAACGGGAGACAAGGCAACCAACAAGGCCTAAGGAAAACTGTGTTAGGCAGAAGGCCTAACCACCCTAGCCTTAACAAGGCCGGCCTAGAAACCTAGAAAAATAACTAAACGTCTAATAGTAGTGATAGGTGAGGTAAGTAGGGCTCATAGATTCGTAAAACAGGTAAGTTTTGGAGATTTTGCATGAAGTTTGTATGTCATGACCCAATGGCAATCCATGTGGGGAGCCACTATGACATTTAAGCTACTCTGGGTGCTACATGGCAATTGGGTGTTGCATGGGCGTTATGAACTTAGCCTGCAATTTGCCTAAAGATATTTTGTCACTATAAGGCACTGATTATTCAGTAGTCCTAGGCCATATGACTTTTTAGTCCATACACTTTGATGTTTCACACCTCTTTCAGTTTTCACCTTCAGTTCCCACAAAGAATGACGAATGAAGGATGGATGGGGAAACTTTGAAGTCTGGAGAGAAGGAGCATTTTCTTCTAGTTACAGATGTCTTTCGACCTGTCATTACAGTGTATTTGAATGTCGAGCCTGTTCTTCTCACATGTTTACAACTGAGTGGTTTGATTACTACTGGTAAGTTTTGATTTTAGCAGAACTATATAGAACTACAAAAGTGCTATCCATGGGAAGTTTACTGTATATAGGAGAATAACAGAATGCAAGGCATGCAAGGCATTTAAAACTTGCTGCCTTGGAAGGTGGAGCATCTCAACCGGATGAGTGGCCAGTCCAGGCTCATTAAAAATACTGGAATATCAAACTCTAAGTTGTCTTGGGAATTCCACCCTTACAAGAAAACATTTGTGGCTCACCTGTGCCTGTAACCACACAGGATCATGTGTAAGAAAAAGAATGAGAAGTTTTCTTGGGTGAAAATATATGGCAGACCTGTCTTAATTTGGAACCCTCAGGACACAAGTTTGACACACATTTTCTTGCCTTGAATTCAGTTCATCCTCAGACTTGTCCTCCAAAGGTTAAATCATGGTCTTTAAATTTTTATTGGAGGAGGTAATGTGTCAGTGAATTAAAGAAGGATTTGCATCAGCCCAAGCATGACATTTACTTGGTGGTATAAGCCCCGCCCATAATTGTCTTTACTGCTTCTCCTTGTGCAGATGCAAACATAGTTCACTGCTCAAGGCCACATCCTGGTGAGCATAAAAGACCCCATGTGTATAAATCAAAACATTCTCTGTGTGTGCTGTGTATTATGAGCTGCTCTGCATCTTTTGAATTAAATTGTAACTCTGATGTCAATCAAAGAGTACTCACCAACTGAGACTTTTGCTTACCCCTATGTGAAAGTCTACTTGGGGTGATGCAAATCTGTCTTTAATATCCAAATACAGTCCCCTGGAAGAAAAAAAATTGAAGAAAAAGTAGGTCCACCCTGGTGTTCTAACTGCAATGTACTTGTCAATAAAGCCAAGTGAGCTATGCAAGGCTTGCCTGTACACCCCACACCAATTGCATTGACAGTCCACCAGGTTGTTTCTATAGCTAGTGTGATGTGTGAGTATAGGTAGGGGTATCAGTAGGAAGGTTATGACCATGGAGTGGAGAACAGCAACAGCTGGCCTCCAAAACCTGAAAGTCTGCATTTACCCAGTCACAGTATACATGTTACTTACCGGGTGAATATTACAGTACCTCATTGATTCTAATTTGCACCATGTTTGCCCAAGTGTCCCAGTGAATGGTGCTGCACTCACAGCACCTGTCTAGTAACACCATTGTTTAATGGCCTGCATAAATTTGACAGCATTCTGATATTTTGCTTTTGTTTTAACTTTCCTTTTGGTTTTGATAAAAAGAGAAACCAATGCTTCATGATAGTATGTGTATGGGTGTGTATGTGTGTATGTGTGTGCTAGCTTGCAATGCTTAGGGTAGCTTGTTAACACAGTATCTCAAGAAGGGAAACTCAGTCTTCATACATGGTAGGTGGAGCCTCATATTAAAAGAAAGAACCCTTTTGTTTTTGGTGGAGGTCAAAGGTCATCTGAGAGCACCAGAGTTCAAACCCTGAAAACCTTGTTAACACAATATTTATCTAAAGATAAGAAGCATGGATAACTTTTCATACATGGTGTTAATGCCCCATTTCAAGTAGAAGATCCATATTGTTTTGATGGCGGTCAAATGTTTTTCTAAGGTTACCAGAGGTTGAACTCTGAAAACTGTGTTAACATAAAATCTCAAGTACTGGAAGCATGTAGACTTTATACCTAGCTTGCCTCGGCCCCCATACAGTAGGAGAGCTCTACCGTTTTTGGTGTGGGTCAAAGGTCATCTGAGGTCATTGGAGGTTCAAACCCTGAAAGCTGTCTAAACACATATCTCCAGATACTGTAGGATGCATGGATACTTTTCATACTCAGCATATAGATGCCCCATATCAAGTAGAAGATCCTTATTGTTTTGGTGAAGGTGAAAGGTCATTCAACAGGTCAAACTCAAAATCTGGTTAAAACTATTTCTCATGATAGAACAATTAATAATTTTCATATTTTGCATGCTGATGTATTAGGTGGGAGATCCCTACTGCTTTTGGAAGAGGTCAAAGTTCATGTGAGGTCGAAAACAATTACACATATGAGATATCAATTAAAAGGTAGGGAGCATGGATATACTTTTCCTATAGTTAGCATTTAGATCCTCCATATCAAGTAGAAGATCCCTATTGTTTTCAGGAAGGTCATATACCATCAGAGGTCATTGGACTTTAAATTCTCAAAACCTTGTGCACATGATATCTCAAGGTAGGAAGTATGCATATCTTCATATTTTGCATATACATCAACATGCTGAATTCTTTCCCCTATTGATGGTCTGTCCTCTTCTCTCTTTGCTTGAATGAACAACATCAACAAACATGAGATAAGAAGTTGACCACACAGTTTATCTCACCCTTGCATGCATTAACAGGACAAACACAGACCCAAATCTCTGTGTGGATCAACTCTCTCATTGTTTACATAGTGGTTTCTTGAAGCATGCTTGAGTGACTTAAGCAGGAAGTCGGGTAAAATTTAATCTCCCCACCTACTGTAGTCTTTCTTTTGATGGGGCGGGTGTAGGGTAAAATTCCTTATAGGGAAGGAAATGCACCATGGAGCATTAAGAGCAAGAATCTTATGCTTTTGGTGGAGTTCAAAGGTCATCTTAGGTCAACAGAAGTCAAATGAGAGAAAAAATGTTATGCTTTTGGCAAAGGTCATCTGAGTTCAATGGAGGTCAAATCCTGAAAAGCTTTTTAATATGGTAAAAGACACATGGATACTTAATCCTCACACTTTATGTATTAAAAAGTGCTCTTTATGAAAAGGAAGAATTTGAGTGATGCCATATGTCATACATATCTGATGCAACCAGAGCTGTTCACATTGAAACCATGACCAGTATTTCTAAGTAGGAAACATGTATAGTCCTACTTTTTAATTTTGAGCCTGTAGATCTATGTCATAATTAAATAAAGGTGAGCCTTTCAGCTTTTTATGGAGTTCAGAGATACTCTGAAGTCAAAATATTTAAACTTTGTTTAATAAGGAAGATATTCATGCTAAGAAGCAAAGATATACCAGTTTTATACACGATATTTAAGCATTTGCTATAATGACACAGTTGAATCCTGTGGCTGTAGTTGTGTATATGTAGATTGGTCACTTAATTTGCAGTATATGTGAGGTATACAATAGTCTGGATGCATTATTGGTGAAAATAGTGGTACAGTACAAGATGACATGTCCACTGTGACTGCATACACCATAAGGTGAACAACTGGATTAGAGTCTGGAGACCATCCTCGATCTCCATGTCAATCAACGAACATATAATCTCTGTAATCAACAATCTTGGGTATGGCTAAGTAGCCAATTATTGGCATGACATCTTCAGTGGAGAAGGACACAGCGACCACTAGCACCACCTCTGACTGCAGTTATTGTTAAATTGGCATACATGATGGCCAATGCAGCCCATTAAAGATTGGTCCTGAGATTCATTGAGGGTGTAATAATTTGACACTTGATAGTAAACTAACTAACAAAGTGCTGCCAGTAGGAGGATTTACCCTTAAGTGCACACAACTAATTGCACCCAGCCATGTGTCATTGTAGACATATTGACCAACTGTACAAGCTATTTATAGTGCATTATATGCTACTGTGAACATTTGTAGTCCACCTTCTTTGGAAGTCAACTGGTGGTTATCTGAGAACCAATTTGTGCAGTGGAGTATTCAATGAGGCTAATGTTACAAACTTGGGTAGGCCTAGATATTTAATCTCCCCTGTTTTTGGCCAAAAACAGGGGTCTCGGGTGAAATTCCTTATGGGCTTAGAAGATTGTAATGTATGTTATTAATAGCATTATATACCCAAAGAAACTTGAGCAGCCAAGTGGCTAGCCAAGCAAGCAAATCAATTAGCATGCTTGAAAGGAAGCAAGTTGGTTCACCCGGGCTTTCGTATCAAAGCCGGGGGAAGCATGTAACAATTCCCTAACGGACTTGTATGCCATATGCTATAAGGGCTATAGTGCTGGTGAAAGCTGAAGCATAGTAAAATTCAAACCTGAATGCATTTTTGCCTTTTGCTTTGTATATTGGATAGCTGCTGCTTCTGAGATAAGTAAGCTGAAGTCACAAAGGAGTAACGAGGCTGCTGTAGAACACCTGCTCAGAAATATCAATGTTACAGATAGAGCTGGTAGTGATTACAGCAAGTTTCTGAATGGCTTGCGTTCTAGCAGTAAGTATAATATCTTTCAAGAAAATAAGCTTTCATAGTTAACTGAGTTTTCACACTATAACTATTCATTGCTATTATTTTAGGTTTGATTTTTGTAAAATATGACAAGAAAAGCAAAATTTAGGATTCATAGATGATTGCAGTTAATTAGAATTCACACATTTTTGATCATGTTTGCGTTACAATAGACCTGTGTGGAGCATTACTATCCTTTCAAGATTTTGAATATATCTCAAAGTAACTTCCACTTTTCATGAGGGCCCCTTTTAACTAATTGATCCAATAATTACATTAGTGCATCAAAATGCATTCATTACCTCATAAAAGAAGTACCATGTTAAAATAACCCTGTAGTACTGCATGTAAGTTTGGCTGTGATGGATGTATCACTACAAAAACTTATGGGTCCAATATAATTTGATACTAAGCACTTGTTTATATAGTCCATCTGTTTTTGTTCTGTTTTTGTAGAAAAGAAAAGAGCCAAAGCTTTTACTATTTTTTTAAGTCTCAAGATGGTACTTGAACTATTCTAATGAAGCCATACAGGAAAGGCAGTAGTACATAAACTACGGTACCATAGAAACTTATCTGACATATTTTATGTCTCTCCTTACACAGCTGACAAAGGCAATCAGGACCTTGCAGATCATATAGAAGGCCTCAAAAATTTGCCTGCTTTGAGAGACCAACGACAGCAGTTTTGCTGCATACTAAAGGATCTTCACCCATACCTTGTTGAAAGCATTATCCCAACAGAAATTCTCCCACAGCTGGGGCAATTCTTCAGCAAGGCAGATGTAGAAGAAATCGAAGCCGAGCAAAGACAACATGGTGCTCCACATGCTGCATTTTCCATGCTACTCTTACTTCAACGCAGTGGTTCTGACTGGCACAGGCATTTTGTCACAGCCTGTAGGGAGGCTTGTCTTGCGGAAGCAGCAGATACTCTGGAACTTACCCTGGAAAAATGTAAAGCTGGTATGAAATTACATGAATTTTACAAAAAGTTGTGCAGCTATTCTGCACATTGATTGATGAATGTTTTTATGATGAGGGGAGGTGATCTTGGGGGGGGGGGATATATCCCCCATAAATTTGGACAGCAGCATTTTCTGTCTTACACATTTTGTGTGAGCTCAATGTATTCCGAAATCCTGCAGATTTTGCTAGAAATTTAGTAAGTTCAGCAAAAATTTGCTGCATGCTTTGGGTGCTTTAGGGATTGTTCCATCTTCTGTGATAATTTGGATTCATACAGCAAAACAGAAACCCCTGCCAATAAACCATAACATATGTAGCCAGTTTCTGTAAAAGTTGGGAAATTCATTCTCAATTGCATATTTGTTCACTTTCATTTGTTTCATAGTAGGCATCCCAGAGCTTTGAGCTATCATCAGTAGACGATGGATACTATACAATGCCAGTTACTTCCAATAGAGGTCATCCTGCTGGACAGATGAACTGTTTCCTTCCTCACTGATTACAAATCCTCCTCTTCATCCAAATTTCAAAATCTTATACATGTAAGATTGGGATTAAGCATGGTTCATCAAGTATTTGTATTGTACCAGATATGCTGTACAGGCCCCATAGCCAGACAAGATTCAGAAGAGGCAGAGATTGCTTGGGGAGAGGATATTTTTTAAGGGAGAGAGATATGCCAAAATGGTTAATTTTTTATTTTCTATAGGCAAGAAATTTTTTCTTTTTTGACATTTTGACAATGGTCTTGGTGCCCTATAGAATGGCATACGCTTCAAGGTCACCTTGGCCTTCATGCCTTTCCTAACAACATGCAACTGGCACAGTATCTTTTATTTGACCTGGGTGCCCTTTCAGATGGATAAATATGCCCAAAAAGCTAGTATGAAAATGGCCTTAACCTCATGGGTCTTCCAGCCCTGACAACAGGTGGTCAAAGCGTGGCCCAGAGGCCTCATGCAATGCAGCCCTTGTTAGTGCCCCCACCAACAATCAAATGCAAGATATTACAAAGTGAATGAAGATAGTTATATTTGCTGCTGTTGTTTTGTTTAAGCATTTTACTTTTTACTCCTTCTTATGACAAGGACTACATATATGAAGTTTTCTTGACCTGTGAGCATATGTTTCATACCATTTCAATTACCATAGATGAAACCTCTCCTGAGCAGACACCTGTCCCAGAGGACAATGTATCACCTGATGATGGGAGTGGTCCAACAAAGGACAGTAGCTCACAGAACTCCAGTGATAGAACAGTAGAATCCCCAGTGACTGGCCACAATGAGAATGGCAGGAGAATTCCATCTCCACTTAATTCCTTCCATCAAAGTCAGAGACCATACAACCAAAGTCAGGGTACGTAATTTGTAATACAGCAGGATGGTTCTTGATTGTTTGTGCAAAGTTGCTGAAAAGTATCAAAATCTACAAATTACTTCTTGAATGTAGATAAAAGTGCTGTCGACTGTATTGAAAGGAAAGAAACCATGTAACGGGGCTAGAATGGTGCGTTTCATAGTGCATTGCTCAGCAAACTGTTACAAGGCTGTCAGTGAGGTTTTGAAAGTCGGAGGGGGTGGGGAAATATGGCTTAAAATTAACTGCTTTTCTAAGGGGGGACCTGAGAGGATGCAGAGGAATTATCCCTCTCCACTTTGGAAAGTATTATGAAGAAATACTAGTGCTTGGATGCGCAGTGGTTTAATATGTTGCAAGAAAATTGCACTGGCATAGAAATGATCTCTGGGTTTGCCTCAAAAAGACATACCAGTGGCAAAATTGAGTCTGCAGAGAGGGCACTAGTAGCAACTTTTAAGTATTGCCTTTATTCCATTTTTATGGGAACCACAGCAAAAATATCAAGGACATATGATAGCTTTTTTTCCACAAGTGCCATGGGTTGTACGTATCAAGCCCTGTCCAGTGTGTTGCCTGAAAAGGTGAAATAAGTTAATGTAACTGATATTTCTTGAGTCTGTTATTTTGCCTTCACCCTGATTAAGTAGATGTGATTTCATTTTTTTTTACAGATGAGTTCAATGATATCAATTTGAACATTCCAGGTAGAGTAAAAACAACATGTCAGTCAGCATTGGACATGTCATCTTTAAATGCAGCTTTATCTGGATCTCTAGAAGGTAACTTTGTAAGATTCAGTGAATTTATGCCTTGGTGACAGTTATTTTATAGTACTTGTTTTAATTAAGTGACCACATATAATGTGAGGAATCTACTATTAAGTGTTTTAATGAAAACTTCATGTCTACTGGTTTCTAGCTCAACATTTTAGTCTCAAGTTTGGAATATTGTTTTAATATTTGAAAATTCATTTTACGTGAGGAAAACTCTAGTTTTCTTTGATCAAAAAAACAGTATCACTACTAACTTAGCCAACTGAGGGTCAAACTACCATTTATCCACTAATTAGCAATCAAGTTTTCCCTTTTCATTCATTTCTAGAGGTAGAAGTATTTTATTCCAACCTACTTATACAAGCCAGTTTGGCTTGAAATCCTATTTATACTGTATAACTAGAATTTGGTTAAAGTGAAAGTTTTCTTGTGACTTCATTTTAATGTTGGGGATAGCCATGTGATAGCTAACCTATATGTCCATGGCAATCTGAAAGGCTAGTTGTGAATTTTGACTGCATAATGGGATTTAATTTTTTTAATTTTATTGGATTACAGTAAATAAAAACCATGTGGTGATGGTACTGATAACAGAGGAATTAGTATCTGAGAATTGTCAACACCATTTGTGGTATAAGAATCTCAAAATGCTGATCATTTTCACTTTAATGACCATTTTTCATGCACAGTATTCTATGTCTTAAATAAGGAATATATGGTATAGCTTGAGCATATCAAAGGTGGAGATTAGCATATGGTTAAAGCAAGCAGTACAAAAAATAAAAGAAAAGAAAAAACAGCAGTAAGTAACATCATACTTAAACAGTCTTTATACATTTGTTTGCAGATGAAGAAAGGGGTGAGTCCATCCTTTACAACTCACTTCGCATGTACCAACGTGAGTTAGCTCAACCAGCTGTGATGGGTCTTAATACCGTGCTCATAGCACCTACAGGGACAGGCAAGACACATGTTGCAGCTTACATTATTGACAGACACATCAAAAGATTTAAAGCAGAAGGCAAAACCGCAAAGGTGGTTTTCATTGTGCACACGGTATGTAATGCTGTCTAGCATTCGCACTAGGTTGTTGCGAAGTAGGAGGAACATGGCAATTTCACATTTACAGCTGAAATTTGCCATTTTAGCCTTTTTCACTTGGGATATTCTGGCTAGTAGAAATAAAGCAATGACTTCCCTTTTGTTACATCAGTATTTGAGCCTAGTTTTGTGGCATTACATCTCAAGTGGTTATCCTGTTTTGCATTTTGGCAACTGGATGCATGCCTTGCTGTATCTTGTTAATACTATGTTAAGAATGGATGGTAGTTTGGAGACGGTTTGTAATGGTGTCTGGCGATGGATGGGGAATGCTGTCATATTGTACGCATTTCCAGCAGTCATGGAAAGCCTGCTGAAACATTAAAATTTGAAAACTGCAATTTTTATGTATGGAAAAGTCATTAGACTTTGTCGATTTGATGGAAGAGGAATTCTACATCTACACTCTTTAAAAGCAACCTTATCTCTTGGACAGTGAGCTGTGTGTTTTCAAACACCAGGCTTTTTAGGCTAATAGTCACAAGTTGACAAAGCAATTATCCACCAATCAATAACCTGTTATAGCATGCATGATAGGTTGGTGCTGCTAGTATGATACTCTATGGGCACATTGGACCATCCATCCTTACAGATTGTGTGATCAGTACCAACTCTTTGATGTAATGAAGTCTTGAAAAATTAGTGTTTGGTATAAAGGAAGAATGTAAGTGGACTTGATTGTCAGTAAACATTTTGTGTTCTACAGTGAAATAGTTCTCTTACTTCATACTTGCAAGGTCTTCCTTTTGTTTTTTTCATATTTAATCATAATAATGTTTCTGAAGGTGTGCTCAAAGTTAGCATTGTCTAACTTGCTTGCTGCCTATTTAAATCTCAATTCTGTTTCCATGTTACTGTTTCTAAATATTACAATTAAGATCTTCCATGAAATATCTGGTCACAGAAAGTTCTTGCAGCTCAGCAACAGAAAAAAATAGAAGAATTACTTCAAGATGAACAAGATGTGATGATTGTAGAAGCAACAGGGGAGAGTCTTGACAGCCCTCTTACAGAGGTGATCAATATCTCGGATGTGGTTGTGTTGACTGCACAGGTCCTACTGAATGGACTGACAGAGGGAAATGAGGTTGTGGACTTGAGGGATCTTACACTCATGATATTTGATGAGTGTCACAACTGTCAGGTAAGATGAGTTACAAAAAGGATTCCGTAGATCACTTTTAGGCCTCCGGTAGTCAGATTCTTCAAGCATGATCACAAGTATTGGAGAACCCTTAAGAGCTTTATAGACCCTGTGCAATGCATTGACGTCAGGGGATGTCATTTTTAATAGAGGACAAACAATGAAGCTTACTTAAGTTAGATAAAATGTTTTGGCACATATGGAGTATAGGCAAAATGTAGCCTTAATTACCACACACACACCATCTTCAAATTTTTCTGTGTGTAAGTTGTAATGTATATACTATCATTAGCTTACTTGATCTGAGGACTTCTATTCTGTGGCTGCATATGCATACAGTCTATAGATATGGGATTCGACTTCACATAAGTTAGCTACCCATTCAACATTTTCTCTCACATCGGAATCTTTTCAATTTAAAATGTTTTTTATAAGGCAAAACAGTATATCACTCTATCTGATTCATGATACACTCATAACCACCAGATGGCATCATTGCATCAGATGGCACTATCAATATCCATTTTGCCATCACATGCGTTTCAGAGTTTTCTTGTTTTGAAAATGCAAGTTTCGAGGATACCTGACCAATGAAAAGTTCATGGATGAATAAAACAAGTTTAGAAAAGTTTTGTTTAGGAACATGTAGAACTTCCATCATAATAAAGTTGCTACAAGTCGGCAACTCTACTTCCTCTGACCTCCTGTGTGGGACCTATCATTTTTGACTTTTTCTAAATGGTAGGCTTACATCAAGTGCATTCCCTCTTTGTCTGATTTTTCCTTCTGCTGTTTTCCCATGTACTTCAAATTATGTGAGAAATTTTTGACCCCAAGATTTATTCAATCAAGCCACAGTGCTAGTCTTAATTACCCTGACTCTAAAGGATTCCTCTGTTGAAATTTTGTCAATAGATAAAAGACCTAATGTGACACTCACTCTGCCTAGCTACCACAATCAAGATGATAAAATCCTAGAATTTTCTACTCTGTGTATTTCTGAAGCTAAAAGATCAGACAATTATCTCTCTTAGGTGTGGTCAAGTACCTAAGTATTGACAAAATCTTCCCCGGATGAATAAGTCTCACTGGTGGATGATCATAGAGGAAATACTCAGCATAGGAGGATACACAAATGTGCCATTCCAGAGGGACAATTAATCCACTTGGTGTTTGCTCAAGCATACATTCTAGCAAATGCAATGTTGACAGATGATTTAGTATCAGGCCTGCATGATCTCATGGTTTACATTATTTACAAAGAATGGTCATCTCCAAGAGTTGGAATTTCGAAAATCATGCTGTAATGACTGCACTAAAAATTTTTTCACACCCCACCATTCTGTTGTCTAAGTGGGGTATATAATGTAACCAGTCCTGTAGCCTAAGGGTGTTGCAAATGCAGGGAGCTCTCGAATGCATTTTTTTGGAATGCTCATGGGGGTGTCTTCACAATGACAACTTCAACTGAACTGTACAGTCATTAGTAAATCTAGGAAAGTGACACTTAATCATTTCAGAGAGGCCGATTCATCATGTCTGTAAAATAATATGAATGTTCACTCCTTTCTGTAGAATAATTACGCTTCCCCTCCACCATTTTGATGATTTCTGATGTTGATATTTCAGAAAGCTCATCCTTACAAAAAAATTATGGATGTTTACCATCATGAAAAACGAAAATTAACAGGGGACGGTGCTACCAGTCGGACAGTACCACAGGTATGAATTAAGAAATTCTAGGGATAGTTAATAAGAAATACAAATCACCAGTAATATTCTGGCAATCTTTAAAATATTTTGTAGCACAATTTAGACATGGGTAGAAACAGGTTGAATATGGAGAGATCTGATTTAATTTCTTCTACTAAATAATGTCCTTAAAAGAGTTAGACACAGACTCTACATTTGGAATATTATATCCTTGTCTAGCTCTAACTGTATGTTTAACATACTCTAAACTGAAGAGTGAAACTTAACAGATGAGAGGTTACCTGAACAATGTGTTATGCTTAAAAAGTGAAATCAATAACACTGTTTTCATTAAAACTGGAAAGATTGTTGTTTTCTTTGAGAGAACTGTAAAAGGTTAGTATCTTGTGATTTTTCTAAAAGCCATGAAAGAGAAATCATCTATAACTTAACCAGCAAAAATGGAGACATGCTTGTATGCACATTAGTCCCAGGAAAACCCTCCTACAAACCAATCCCACCTGTAGACAATTTCCTCAGATGACTACTTGTGGACAATTCCTACAGACAGTTTCCACCCCAACAATTCCTATCTGGGACATTTTTGAACATCTGTTTGGGAAGTTTTCAGGGTTGGGGGAAAGGGGGAATAATGGTGGTTGCAGATTGCCCAGGGTGAGAATCTTCACAGTCCAACAGGTAATTGGGAAAGTCATTTGAGTGGGCGAGTGGGAATATCGATACATGGAGCAGAACAATGATAGCAAATGCTAAAGCATTTTTCACAGCATCCCTGTGCTTTTTGTAAAAAGAAATCTTTGTCAAACTTCATTACTTTATACACTTGCTTTACTTTTATAATACTGCAGCTTTTGTTGTGTTTGGCTTTGCTCAATAGATTGTTGGTATGACAGCTTCCATTGGAACAGGAAATGCTAAGTCAACAGAAAAGGCGAAAGATCATGCATTTGAAATATTTGCCAATTTAGATGCCAAAAAGGTGCAGACTGTGGAAAATTTGGAGGATCTTGAGAAGTACCAGAACATCCCAGAAGAAAGTGAGACAAAGTTTTGGTTCAAATTTTGTGAGCCTAGCTTTTCATGTGAAGAATGCTTCTTACTGATTTCATGTGCTGTATGTATTTTTTTCAGGGTCCAAGGGTTCAGGTTTCAATGTGTTGTTGTTAATGTTCAATTTCAACATTTGTACATACTCCTTTGATAAAATATGCAATGGGGGATTCCCCATGTTTTACATCAACTGTACAAAATGATGAAATTTTTGGGAGTCCAAATGACATCATGTTGCACATTATGTCATGGAAAGCCGTAAGGGAATTTCCCTTTTATGTAATTCAATTAGGTGTTGAGAAAGAACTCGAGAAGGTTTTGCAACTATAGCTGCATACATTTTTTGTAAACTGTTGTGTTATTTCCAATACTAAAGTCACTATCAGCCTTATCTGTATCATCAGAGTATTGCAGAGTTAAAGGTAGGATTATTGCACTTTACTTATAGTGAAGAAATGAGACTTGCTTCACTCACCATTGTTTTGAAACATGCTGAAAAAAATCATTGTTTTTCGGCCCGGATATGAGATGATAATTCATTGGTTGATCCTTATTTTTCATCTGTTCAGTGAAAAGTGAGAGACCTGGGTATCATCGGATGGTGCATGAAGAGTGAAATATGAAGGTTAAAAGGCAAACAATAATGTCCCAGACAGTAAACATTCCCCCCCCCCCCCCCTTAGCTACTAAAAACTATTTCCAGCCCCTCCCCCCAATCTAACAAAAAATAACTTCTGATTTATGTACTAGAAACCACACAGTTGTCTTCTGCACCTCAAAGGCAAAGCTGTTGTAGCCTGTACTGTAAATTGCTCAAGGTCATATGTACACACTATTGTGTGAGAGCTGTGTGCTCTGCATTGGATACACCACTGATCTGTACAAGTCTTCATTGACCAATCAGGGTGACTGTTGTTTGAATTTATGTCAATCAAAGTGCAGTCACCAGTTGTTAAAAACAATACCTCGAGATTCTTAAATATGTTTGGGTGATGTAATAGGGGCTTTAAGTCCCTTTTTCTATATTTGGAGATAAGTTGGGAAGACTGCATACACTGGGTGGTATTGGGTGACACACTATCAACAGATACCCTCCCTGCTTGTACATGAAGAAGTAATGTTCTTAGCCAGTTAAAAGCTTGCCATTTATATACTGTACTGTATTACTCGTACCTGCCCTATAGTGCAGTGTCTTCAGTGACATTTCATCAGATAAGCTAAAAGTATTCGAAATATGTTTGTAACACCTATGCTATTTCCTTCCAATTTCTATTTTGCAGTAGCCCTGTCTGTATATTATTCCTTGCTAACTCCACTTCGAAAGTTGTGAATGTTGTAGATAAAGGTTATGTAAGATGATTGTATACAGTCTTACATCATGGAAACCATTTAATTGCAAACCACCAAACCTATTTAAATTGCAGTGCAATGGTTCTGTCAGTGAAACATGAAAAATTATCACCTTGGCAAGAGAGGTACACAGTGGCGCCACCAAGGGGGGGGGGGGGGGGAGGGATCTCCCTCAGTCATGGCCTTTTCCCCCACTTGCCCCCCTCCCATCCACTCCTGTAAAAAGGTCAGTGATGGTGATGGTGATGGTGGTGGTGGTGGTGGTGAGTCATGGGACTATTTTTATCATTTTGTATTACAAATTATTTTGAAATTATCAAAACTTTCTCAAATCCTTCACAAACTATCTAAATTGTTGTGTACTAGCTCCGTGTGCTTCCAGTCTCACCTCATTGCAGTGCTAACTATTATTAGGTAATACTGTCTCAAGCATATTGAAATTATTCATCAGTGAAGATCTTACAATAAGGCTGATTGCTCTTGTGCATAGGAATAATTATGGAGGAGCCCAGCATTGCAGGAATGCAAAGCAGGGGAATTTAGTGAAGACATATTTTGTAAAAACTGAAAGCTTTTATGCACTACCACTCATGCAGAAGACTCATCTTGTGTGATTGGTAGATACCTTTGTAAGGAAGTTGAAAGTGTCTTGTTGCAGAGTGCATGCGTGGCAGTAAAAATGCAGATGGTACAGTATTGCAAACTACTGCAGCTGTGCGCATACCCACAATTCACACTGACTACATGGGTTTGTCTGAGGTCGGATTATGGCATCATTTTCCCCTTTCAATCACCAACCGGCACACCACTGACAAAGGTATACAACTTACAGGAACAATGCACACTCACAGCTCCCCCCCCCCCCCCCACTTTTGAAATCCTGGTGCAGCCACTAGAGGTACGTACTTGCGTTTAGCACAAGGGTATGAATTAATATTTTTGCTTAACTCAATTGATATCAGTGTAATGTTCATTATGCAATGTACTGATCTTTGTCCACAGTCGACCCTCACATAGTGCCTGCAAGAGAGAAGGACCCCTTCAGAGATGTCCTACAAAACATAATGGCAAAGCTAGAACGTTTTCTGCAGAAGCAATTAGGTAAAGTGTAATGATCAGCTTATAAAACCATCCTATGCCTGATATATATCTAGCTGTTGACTGCATTGCATGCAAACTGATGCATATAATTCTTTGTCATTTAACTCTTTTATATAAAAGCACTGTGAAAATTAGGCTGCATTAATTCAACTTTGCTAGGGATATACATTAACTATTAAAACAAATTGCCCAGTGGGGCTAGTAGCTTCCGGAATTCACTTGCCTTGATAACTTTTTACTTGCCCTGAAATTACATGAAGCATTAGCATGATTATTTCAGAGGCTTGACATTTCATTAAGTTATAGCTGTGTGATGCCAATCTATATCTCAGAGAGATTTGTACAGACTCTGCCTGGGCTTCACATTAACTTTTTAAAGTAATATGAAAAAAAAAATTTTACCAATAGTTCCTGAGACTATAAAGATGGCATTCTAGATGTGTGGTGACCATTGCAGTATATTTTGGAGACAATATCCAAGGCATGCTTTTGTATTTTACAAGCAACAATCTAAGTGTAAGGACATGTTTGTTTTTTCATTAGTAATTTTTAGTTCCAACCATTACTTGCTTAATCCTGCAAGTTGGAACTTGATACAAGAGAGCTTGATTGGCATAATTATGGTACTTGCCCTGTTTGATCAGACAAGGATTACTGTGCATACCTCTACTGTGCATAAGTTCACATATGCTTAAATTCAGCAAATGGTTAAATGTAGTTCTGCATTTTCTAGTGATAGGGTTTACATCCCTTAATGTCTGCCTCACAGAGGCAAGATAGACTTTTTAACAAAAATGGACATTGTTTGTGTGGCCCACTGGAATATAAACAGCAATTTGCATATGTTTAGATTCTTTAAATCAAGATGTTTGAGTATGAGTTAAAATAATATCCACAGTTTGAATTAAACAATGATATAGTATTTGTACAAGATGATGAAGCTTTACAAAAGGTCATTTAATAATAACAGAAGAAAGAACAACAAAGAAACAGTAAAAGTTGAAAAGAAAGGTGAGACCCTCAAGATATACCAGGCAAATGAAGTTGAATTCAGTTCAGATTAATTAACATCTTTTATAATCAGGTTATCATTGTTGCAAAGAAAGCTGTTTCTTGATTTCAAAATATGCAGGAATAGTCTGAAGGAAAAAATTCTTTATCAAAGCATATGTTTAATTTCTTCAGCAGTTTTTTTTTTTCCAAATTTTCAACAGAACCTCTGGAAAGGAATGGCTTTATTGGGGAAGTGGAGGCAAAATGCAATGGAGCCAGGGACTCTCAGGTCTATGAGAACTGGGTGATTAAATTACAGCGAGAATGTGTTAAGGTAATCCCTGACTTGGAGGGTGATTTGCAGGAAGCAGTTAGGTCTTGCCTGGGAAACTTACTTGTGAGTAACATAAAATTATGTTTTACTATTTTCTTTGTTCTTTTAATGTATGATCGTTTACATTTTCCACTTGATATGACACAGAAGTGTACTAGCTTTAGGCCAAAATTTAGTTTTAAGTAAAAAAAGAGGAGTTAAAATCCAAGGAATCTGATAAAGTCATCATACAATACGAACAGGTGGTGGTTCTCAAGATATTGGCGGATGGAGTTTACTATATCACCAAAAGTGAAGTTGAAAGCAAGTAGAAATGATGTCAGCTCCTCTAATTGATAACGAATGCTTTGTTTGTTGTGGGGTCTATTGTTTGGACCTTGAAATAAATAGGATGCAGATAGGTAAGGTGAAGTTTGCAAAATTCCTGTGCCTCTCATACTTTCAAACCTCATATGTATGAGATTATGGAGGGGGAAAATTGTTGTGAAGTTTAAAGAAAATGAACTAGAGCACCAATGGCGCAGAAGCTCATACCTTCAACCAAGGGGCCCTGGGTTCTAATTTTTACCAATACAAGCATCATATGACTTTAAATGACCTCAAATGACCCCAAATGAATACCCTGAAGACAGCTTCCGGAATGTCACGCAAAATGTTTGCCTTTACCTTCATTTTGTAAGTTGTTTTCATGAACACATCTTAAGAAAGTTCAAGTTACGTAGTTGGTAAGGATTTTGACTTACGGAAAAAACTCACGCAAATGTTAGTGAATCCCACCCCAGATCACTAACCAAGCAACATTGACAGGCCATCAACTCTTTTTAACATTACTTGAAAGAAAGGGTTAAGCATTTTGCAATATTTCACAAGATGTATGGTCCGTCTTGGGCCTTGGATCCAGTGAACACCCGAAGGTACCATTAACAGAGTATCATCATGAATCATCAAAATTGTAAAGAGTATCAGATCTGTAGGAGTATATGCAATTTGCAGAATTTCATAAAAAGGGCTGTAGGGCCCACATGGGACCTTGGACCAAAACTTCCAGGAAACCATTACCAGTTCACTAACCATTAGCATCATTATGATAGGCGGTCAACTCAGTTTAACATAAACTGGAGGAAGGGGTTAATCATTTTGCAATATTTCACAAAATGGGCCTTGGACCCAAAATTTCTGTACACCCTGAAGCAGTGCCAGATTAAGATATGTGGGGGCCCGAGGCCTATGTCAATGTGGGGGCCCTTAACACTATCTAAGCGGAGTGCCACCATCGGTTGGCGCGGAGCGTACAAGAAAAAATTGGGCTAACACGTCCCCTAGATTGCAGGAAATGGCACTTCCCATGTCTATAGATATCCAAAATATACTGTTACATACAACTGATATATACTGTTACAACACATACATTTACCCTTAATATTTTTGGTTGATTTTTTTTGTGGTGGCCCATTTTTGTGGGGGCCCGAGGCATTTTCAAAATTTGGACAAAATTTTGATTTTTTGGCCTTCATTTTACGAGTTTTTTCATATTTTCTTACACATATACATATAAATTTTATTCCAGAATATGGTTTCTTAGAGTGTTTTCGTCAATCGGTGCATTGTTTACCATGATCTAACATTTCCGTAAATTTTCTATATACGGAATTTTAAAATGGCCATTATAAAGTGTCCAGAAATGTACGCCTTGGGGATTTAAGGGTTAATTATTTGCGCTTGGTATATTTTAGTGTTGCAAATGGCACAAATCTGCTGAAAATTTTTCACATGAAGATCTAGGGGCTCCAAAATATTGTCCAGAACAACAACATTTCATCCTGCAAGGCAAACAACTGATAGTTGATGAAATGCCTCAACAAAAATTTGGGGACCTAAATAATTGGGGGCCCCTCAAAATCTGGGGGCCCCGGGCCTGAGCCCTATGGGCCCTACTGTTAACCCAGCACTGCCCTGAAGGTACCACTAACCAAGTATCATTATGACAAACCATCAACATTGTACAAGAGAATCTGTAGTTGACGAAGCATTTTGCAGATTTTCATAAAAAGGGCCATAGGGCCCACATGGGACCTTGGATCAAAACCCCAGAATACCATGAACAGATCACTAACCAGGCACCATTTTAATAGACCACCAACTCTGTTTAACTTTAACTGGAGGAATATATTGCAATATTTCCTAAAATGGACCCTACAGCCCATCTTGTGCCAATTGGACCCCAAATTCCTGAACGCTCTGAAAGTACCACTAACCGAATATCATTATGGCAAACCATCATTATTGTACCAGAAAATATGTAGGGGACACACTTTGCAGAATATTATAGAAAAGGCCATAGAGCCCACATGGGACCTTAACCACAATTTCCAGAAAACCATTAACAGATCATTAACCAAGCATCAATATGACAGATGGTCAACTCTGTTTAACATTAACTGGAAGAGGGGTTAACCAGCAGAATGTACTTTTGTGTAGACTTAAATAAGAAATTGATTTTATCAGTGATGGACTGTCCAATTATCAAACCTCACTTGATGTCCGCAGGTCCATAACCTTAATACGTGATGACAGCAGGTCCATGTATAATGTGATATAATGTATATTATGTTACAGGACTACAACCGTGGTCTATGCCTGAACAGGGACGTACGGACCAAAGATGCACTTAATTTCCTTGAACAAAGATTTCAGCAGAAAGCCCAAAGAGGAGGTAACTGTAATGAAAGACTTGTCAAGCTTTTCAACGGTAAGTGTGCAATTCAATTTCTGCTTAGTTTGCAGTATTGATATATTTACAATGACTTCTTGGTTTCGATGATAAGCGAAGCTCATGCATTCATGTGTGGGTGTGTACATGTGTGTTTGGGTGCACATGTATATGTGTGTATGTGTGGTTGTGACACTTAGCTAATTAAACATGATATCTCAAGAAAAGAAACTCTTAGGGTTCTCATACTTAATCAGTAGGTGCCCCATATTGAGAGAAAGAAGCCCACTGTTTTTGGTGGTGGTCAAGTGTCATCTGGGGTCATGGGGTCATAATCTGAAAACCTTGTTACAACAATATCTCAAGGCAGGAGCATGGATACATTTCATACTTACTGTGTGGATGCCTCTTGGTGAGAAGAAGGAGCCTATTGATTTTGGCAGAAGTCAGAGGTCATCCACTGTCACAGGGGTTCAACCTCCAAAACCATCTTGGTACAACAGGATAGATCAACAACAAAGGAGGTTTGCATTTACAACTAACAGCAACTGCTGTGAAATTAGTACTGTCAAAAAGGGATCAATTTTATACTCATGGTCATTGAAGCTCACATCACATTTCAGTTTAATGTGTGGTGAAATAATCTGCCATAGACCCTTTTTCAAATAGCAGTTGCAAAGAATTGTGGGATAGTGTTTTTGTATGCGTCGTTTTTTCGCCACAGTAATATGCCACTGACGAAAACGACGCATAACAAACTCTATCCCACAATCCTTTCATTTCGCAAAATCTTCCTATGCCAGAACTTGTCAAGAGCTGTTATCAATACCAATTAGGTGCTCATTCAAGCATTGGTCAATAGCCATGAAGGTTGACATTTGATGGTAGTTTATCTCAGATTAAACTGAAAGGTGATCTAACCTTCAATGACCATGAGTAATTTGATCCCTTTTTATCAGTACTATTTTCAGGGCAGGATATGTTGTCAGTTGTAATGTAAACCCCTGAGTGCTGGGATACTATTGTACCAGAATGGTCAGCAAAGCTTTAATAAAGCTGCTGTTCATTGGAGCAACTAATTGAAGTAATGAACCAGTGGTCAGGTACTTTAGTTGGGAACAGCAGTTTTCTCCCTAAAAACTGCGGTAGCTATGACTGATTTGAGAAAAGGCAAATTTTGCGTCATGTGTAATTATTATTTGGAAAAGGATCTATTAAATGTTAACCTTTCATTACGTGATATCACCCTTACTCAAACCGGCTTTCACTGAACAGTGCAAAACCCGACCTTCTGGGGGGAAAGTCGAGATTTTACTTGATGTTTGCACCTTCAGGTTATAGCCTTTGGGATGCTTATCAGGTGTTATCATATTTTTATTGATTTTTATAAGTTTTAGTCTATAATCTGTTGGTGTGAACATCATGAAAATCCCGACTTTTCCCCCAGAAGGTCGGGCTTTGCACTGTTCAGTAATGGGCGATTTGAGTAAGGGTGATATCACGTAATGTTAGGGCTATTGACAAATGCTTGAATATGAGCAGTTATTGGTATTGATAACAACTAAAGAGGGATTTCATGTGACATCACGCGCAATGGATTCCCAGGCACTGAAGGGCAAAACACACACACACAGTAAGCGTATTTACAACTCACGCACACAGCATAACCATAGATACTACTGTGACACAATGGACGCTTGCCCTTCAAAACATAAAAAATGCACAATCTTGCCCTTCAAAATTGCATCTAGTTGGTTGAAGTCATGTGACTGAAATCCCTCTGTTGACAAGGTTTGGCATGGGACAATTTTGCAAGTACGGTAAAACCCCGTTTATCCGAACACATTGGGACCGAAGATTGTTCAGATAACAAAAAAATTCGGATAAACGGGGTTCCAAGTTTTTGCCTCAAGTACGGTACACTGGGTCCATAAGACAGTGGGTCAACACGTTTCCAAAATAATTCCGAAAAGGCTAAAAATTGCAGACAAATCCCAAAAAAGATTTCGTTACTAACTTTTGTGACCGATGATAAGACAAATAAATTTTAAGACTTCTAAAACAGAGAGATTTCATTCCTAAAATTCGAGCCTTCGCTCGTCTGAATGACCAATGCTTTCTACACACTAAATGAGTGTGTGGTCTGAATGTGTGGTCTGAAGAGAAACTGTAACGATCTGGAGAGGTATCTTAAAAATAAATTCTGCATAAATTTCCAAAAATGTTAGAAACACATGTGTAGGAGACTCTCAAACAGCAGTTCGCAATGTTTTTGTAAGGTCTACTTTCGTTTTTTTTATAGGTATGAAGCTCACTCTGTTTACTTTTCAAATTTAGTGAAACTAGGACTTACACTAGCCTATCGTATTTTTGTATACGAGGATATTGAGCCTATACCGACTCATGGCTCCTAACAAGAATTTCAAAGCAAATATGTACGATATTTCTTCCAAATTTGAGAAAGAGATAACAGATTGTTATCTATGTCCACATGTCAGTTGTTTAAGTCATCATGACATCTTTCCATGACTTTTAAAGTCCCGAGAAAAATTAGTGCATTTCTGCAAAAATTTATGTGGAATTTTGCCTTGTAAAGCATGAAAACTTGGTGGCAACTACTGTAATTGTGTTGAATATTATTGTTGTTAAATCTGATGGCTAGTTCGGATAAACGGGGTTCCGGATAAACTCGGTTTTACTGTAAGTGGATGCCCCATGTTAAGAGGAAGAACTTAATCATTTATGGTGGTCAAAGGTCTTCTGGGGTCAGGGGTCAGGAGTTAAACTATGAAACCTTGTCAACAGAATATCTCAAGGTAGGAAGTATGGACATTGGCACTGGCATGTGGCATGGGGGTGTGTCTGCCCCCAATCGATTTCACATATTTTTAAAAATGTTCCCAAAAGGCATTGAAGCTGTAGATTTCTGTAGGGATGGGTGAGGTGTACTTTTGACTGAGTGACGGATTTATTTTTATCATTTTCTATCACAAATTGTTCCCTATCAAAATTTTCATAAGTCCTTTGAAAACAATGAAAAATTTTATGTGCTTTAACCTTTAATTCTATTTTGTCTTTAATGACTGTTATTAGGGCAATTAAACACAGACTTATTGGAGAGAGTACTATTTTCCAAAAACTAGAGGTACAAGACCAACCTCAGGCTTGCATCAAGACATTTCATGTACGGCTCGGTTATAGAAAATTTCTCTTTGCTCATCAGATAACTGTTTACACCACTAGGGATTAACTTACAACTCAGCCACACAAGTGTCTTGTCAGGTGTAAAAAGTAAATAGTAACCTAATAAGCTCCTATTCAGGAGCACACAATAGTTCTGGCTAGGGTGTTGAACAGATTGCCAATATTGTTTACACAATGCAGTGTAGTATGCCCATACATAAGGTGAACATCTCGGTTAAAGTCTGAAGACCAATCTCTCCATGTCAATCACCGAACATAATCTCTGTGATCAACAGTCTTGGGCATGGCTAAGGACACAGCGACCACTAGCACCAGATCTGACTGCAGTCATTGTTAAATTGGCATTGCATAATAATAATAGCGTTAAGCATAGAAACTTGAGCAGCCAAGTGGCCGGCTGAGCAAGTAAATCAATTAGCACGCTTGAAAGGAAGCAAGGTGGATCACCCAGGCTTTCTTATCAAAGCCTGGGGAGCTATGTAACATTTCCCTAAACAGACATGTACGTGATATGAGAATTAAGTAAGGATTACAGTCAGGCCTAGAGGGTGTATTTGGGCAGAGTATGTACAGGAAAAGCAGGACAAAAGGGTTAATAGCAACAGGGAGTTATTATGTAAACTCACTGGTGTTGACTTTCCAGATAAAGACTTTAGATGGTGGTGGCTTTGTATATCATCTGATACCCGGAAAAATTTCTCTTTTCCGGGTGTACACCAAAGGAATAATAACCAAGCTGTACACGTAATGGAGGCCGTATGTGGCAACCTTAAGCCGCGATCACACTACAACGAATTCGGATCGGATTCCGATCCGATTTTTGTGAGTTTTTATTAAAATCTTCTCCATCTCTGGTCGGAAAGAGCCCAAAATTTGCCAACCAGTGTAAATATATGATTTGCATCAGAGGTCTACGAAAATAAAATATTAACTGATTTTTCGTGACGTCACACCGACAAACAGCTTTTATCGGACACGCGTAGTCCGATAAAAGCTGTCTGTCGATGTGACGTCACGAAATAATTCGTATTAATTTAATTTTCGTAGTCCTCCGATAAAAATCATATAATTACACAGGTTGGCAAATTTTGGGTTCTTTCCGACCCGAAATGGAGAAGATTTTAATAAAAACTCACAAAAATCGGATCGGAATCCGATCCGAATTCGTTGTAGTGTGACCGCGGCTTTATATTATGTGCAACGTTTGTTGCGTGATATTCATGATTTGAAGGTTATTTCTCATTACACAAGCTATAGTCAAAGGTAATTAAGTGCATGTACAGAGAATAGACATGAAACATGCTTATTGATTCCTTGCCGTAGGCAGGCAAGGAATCTATGCGATGGTGATGTCGTGTGTGTGTGTGTGTGGGTGTGTGTGTGTATGCGTGTGTGGGTGGGTATGTAATCGGAGTAAACCGTGGACGTTTCTATGAATACACACCCTCAAACCGTGGACACACCTGGCACTGTGGACGGTCCTCGGTGAAACCACCAGCCTAGCAAGACTCCTTTCATAAATTTAGAGGCTCTATAGTGATATCTCATCGATATTTCGATGGTCCACGGTTAACCAGTGAAAAACAGCTTCAGCCTTGTGTTGAATGTGTGCTGACCAACATGGGAACGAATTGTGTATGCATGTCACTCTCAGGCACAAATCAGTTAGTGATTTGTGTACATGTAAACAAATGACATAATCAACACTATACAGTATTGCTTTATATCCCATTATAGCCTTATTAAATAAGGATGTCCTCTGTTTGCTAGTTCCAAGTCAATGGTCCACGATTCGCTGCATTTGCCTGTATAGGTGTGTGTGTATGTGTTTGTGACACTCATTGTAATCGCGATATCTCAAGATAGGAATGACCGATACTTTTCATATTTGGTATGTATGTTTGTCATGTTAAGAGAAAAAACCCTATTGTTTTTGGCAGAGGTCAAAGGTCATTCGAGGTCACCAGAGGTCAAAGTCCAAAAACCTTGTAATCACAATATCTCAAGATAGGAATGACCGATACTTCTCATATTTGATATGTAGGTTTGTCATGTTGAGAGGAAGAACCCTATTGTTTTTGGCAGAGGTCAAAGGTCATTTGAGGTCACCAGAGGTCAACATCCAAAAACCTTGTAATCGCAATATCTCGAGATAGGAATGACCGATACTTTTCATAGTTGGTATGTAGACATGCCATGTTGAGAGGAAGAACCCTATTGTTTTTGGAAGAGGTCAAAGGTCATTCGAGGTCACCAGAGGTCAAAGTCCAAAAACCTTGTAATTGCGATATCTCAAGATAGGAATGACCGATACTTTTCATAGTTGGTATGTAGGTTTGTCGTATTGAGAGGAAGAACCCTATTGTTTTTGGCAGAGGTCAAAGGTCATTCGAGGTCACCAGAGGTCAAAGTACAAAAACCTTGTAATCGCAATATCTCGAGATAGGAATGACCAATACTTTTCATAGTTGGTATGTAGACATGTCATATTGAGAGGAAGAACCCTATTGTTTTTGGCAGAGGTCAAAGGTCATTCGAGGTCACCATAGGTGGAAGTCCAAAAACCTTGTAATCTTGGTATCTCTAGGTAGGAATGGCCGACACTTTTCATAGTTGGTATGTAGATTTGTCATGTCAAGGGGGAGAACCCTATTGTTTTTGGCAGAGGTCAAAGGTCATTTGAGGTCACCATAGGTGGAAGTCCAAAAACCTTGTAATCGTGATATCTTGAGATAGGAATGACAGACGGTTTTCATAGTTGGTATGTAGATTTGTCATGTCAAGGGGGGAGAACCCTGTTGTTTTTGGCAGAGGTCAAAGGTCATTCAAGGTCACCAGAGGTGGAAGTCCGAAAAACTTTTTGTTTTTTTTTCATTTTTTTGCTTATTAAAGTTTTGGTTCAAAGGTCATGTGGCATGAGCTGATGTGAGCAGGGGTGAAATTATGACCACATCATAAAAAATGATGAAGTAGAGAAGTATAAATTTGATGGATGAACCTCAGTGTAACAAAGCACCCCCTTTCGGCAAGGAATCACGAAGCCTTTTGGCTCTCTGGTTAATCCTCTACCCCTTTTATCTTTTACTCCCCTCGCGGACATTTCCCATTACAGCTTGCTGTTTATTTGGCCAGTGCAAAATTAGTAGAACTACGATTTTTGTGAAGTGTGCGATGTGCTCTCCTGTAGTGCCATTAGGATGTCAGTTAAAAGCATCATACTGCGCCATTTTGCAATTACCCAGAGCTTCCTGGAGGCCCTTTGCAGCTCTCGTTATACTGGTGCCATGCCACAACCAAAATATCACTAAATTAAATTATGGTAATTCCTAAATATGTAATCAGTTCAAAGCTTTTCCAAAGATAGCACCATTTTACATCTAAGCCATCTGACATAAACAAAAATTTCTCAAGGAGATGAGTTTCACCTCTTCCTCTTAGACAAGACATCCTTCCTTTGCAACCTCCAAAATAAGAAAAATTCACTGCAATGTGAAAATTTTTCAATATGATTGTTCAAAATTTGCCAGAGATAGCACCATTTTCCATCCAAACCACCTTAAACAAACAAAAATTTCTCAAAGTAGGGCCGATGACAGTTTTCCTCCAAAATTTTTGAGGTGTTTTACATAGGGTAATATCCTCTGCTGGGAATTCCCTTGAGTATGTGGTATGCTAATTTAAGGAATGGACAAAGTTGTATTCCCAACCCTAATTCTGCTAGAGGACTTCTGGCCTTTGCACGGCCATGAGTTAAAACTCCTTTTTTAATTGACAACCCAGCTTTGGCTCATCTCAATGGAAATGTTACCTACAGACTAGCTGATGCTGCATACTGTGAAACTATTGTACCTATTATAATTTGCAGGGGCTTGTGTGCTCCTTCTCCTTTGTTTAAGACATTTTGTGCCTTTAATTTATTTTTCCTCAAGTGCAGTTGAGATCTGCTTGAATACTAAGAACCCTTTTGATATACAAAATTCATATTGGAATACTGCTTTGTCAAAATACATAGGCATTGCATCTCTGGGATCTTCTCCAGTCCTGACACTGTTTGCAAATTTGGATAATATATTACCAGGCCTGCCTAAAGTTCAGAGGTATGATATGCCCTTGGAATGAATGTGAGGCTTTGCATCTAACTTCGATGTCATCTGTTATTTTTTTCTTTTGCACCAGATAATCTGGGACTATTAAGGACATTAAGTGACACTGCCAGTGAGAATCCTGTCCTCAAGAGACTGAAACAGTTGATTGTCATGGAATTTCAAAGGAGGCCATCTTCCAGAGCACTTTTGTTTACTCCCACAATTCAGTCGACCATTGCTCTGAAAGAATGGCTCGATGAAACACCCGCATTTGAGGAGTTAGAGTTAAATGCAGGTCGTGTCACTGGTGCAGCAGATTTAAGTATGTATTTAAATGATGTCAATTGTTAATACAATTGTGCATGCATAAGCGTACGAGGGAGGGAGGCAGGGGGGCATCTGCCCTCCCAATTCGGGCAAAAATTGTGGATCCATTCGGGCAAATGAGGAAGCCAAGAAAATAAATTATACCCTTTTGCAAATGACATAGCAGTATGAAAATTCGAGCAACTAATTGGTCCAAAATTCTAAATTCGGGCAAAATTATCCCTGAGCCCCAGAAATATTGACCCCCATAAGCCTATGTGGGCATGGTATACATTATGCATAGTATGGCACTGGGGGATCTCAAAGACCCCACAACATCACATGGCCAGTAGAATTTTCAGGGTCTCATGCTATCAATGTTTAATTCCCTTCCACTAGTTTGGGTTTGACTACTGTTCATTTTTAATAGGGGCATTTTTTATCAGATATAGTATGTAGTACTATTATATGGTTAGTCTTTTTAACAACAACAGTGATACCAACTGCAATCATAGCAACAACAATAACAACAACAACAACAACAACACTGTGACACTGTGTGTTTGGACATGATCTATGAGTGCAGAACTTGCTGTACACAAATCTTTCACAGTATGTTTTTTCCTTGGGCCATACACCTATGCTACCAACCAGGTGCTGCCTGTAATTGTGGCACTTACAAGTAATTGTCAGCCCTTGATATCCCAGATGTTGTGCTGAGCACTAAACAGGTCCCCTTTTGAGATGTAAGTTTTGTATGAAAATTTAACAATGCCAACCCAAGCTCAACTTGAGAATCAAGTGCTCTGACCATATACATGTAAGTGTAAACAATTGATACTGCTGTTGAGTTCATGGAAATCTTTGAGAATTTTAGAAGGCAACAGAGCTAGGTAGTATAAACAATTTGAAAGTTGTAATCTTGTCCACAGTACTCACAGTAAGGTTGCCAGTAGTTTGCAATGCCCTATGGCCCACATGAACTGAACAAGGTGTCAGATTATGCAGTGTTCTCACTGAAAAGTCTTCATACTCAAATGATTGCATCCTCATGTAGTCATGTGATCTGAGTAAGTCTGTCTATAGTTGGAGAGGATAAACAACTAATTAAGGCACAGAAAATGATGTGAAAGATTTTAGGGTGACCGGTTTGATAAAAGTCATGTTCAATTCAGATACAAATTTTTCTGAACAGTCTAATTATCCCGCCTGATTTCGTATTTACAGCTGCTGCAGAACGAAACAACACCATCCGGAAATTTCGTAGTGGGGAACACAAGGTTATTGTTGCCACTAATGTAGTGGAACAAGGCATGGACATAGCAGAATGCAACCTGGTGTTCAGACTGAATTATGTCCCAAGTGACACAGGACATATACAAGTGAAAGGTGAGTAACTTAAGCACCCTATACTGAAGGGGTCATGGTAGTATGTACCCTCTCAGGAAGTTTTGCCAAAAGGATTCTAGGATAGAACTAAGGTATAGTTAAACAAGCAAGTATTCTTTTACCTTTTACTTACTCTCTCTGCAGCTCAAGTCCACCAGCCACAGTTGAAAGAGCCCTCATGGTTGTTATATTAATCTGTTGCACTTCAGTGCTGTGTGCTGTCCCAGCTTTAATTACGGCATGTTGCCTTTGTTGATATGTTGTCATAGCTCCCTAGCAACTCACAGTTAAACACCCATACTCATTGAACCATGCAGGCCTCAGGAAGAAAACGTTTAGATTTTCCTTTCGAAAAAAAGGAACTTGTAGTCACTGGTCATCAGTTTTTTAACTCTGTCACATCTACTGTATGTATGTGCCAAATAGAATGTAAAATTTGTTACTGAAAGTCACTCTGTGATACTATTGCAACATTGCATATTCACAAGTCATACTATTTGACTGTTAAACAAAAAAAAAAAAAAAAAAAAAGGAATTGTTTACTCTGTGGGATTTGAGGAGGGCCTTAATATATTGCAGCTCTTCCTTGCCTTAGTAGCAGGATGTGCAGCCTTTTCCTTGTTCAGTGCCTACACAAGTGAAAACTGAACAAATTTTTTGGATATTGATAGAAATGTGTGGGGTTGATTGGCACTGTTCAAAGCCTTGCAACAAATGGTCCCATTTAAAGCTTCTTTGCAAATCCTTCCTGTACTGAACCAGTGGAAAATCCCTTAAATTGATCACAGTGAATAATGAATGTCACCAGCATGCTTTAAAACTTACTCCTCTCAAAAAGGGCCAGCTGAATTATATTTGCCACAGAGGATCTATTGAGAACAGGTATCTGTAGGATGTTACACTAGCAAAGGCAGAAGCATTCAGGCAGATTGAAGTATATATTTCAGTTCCTGATTATAAATGCCCCATTTTTCATGTACGCATCACTAGAACTACAAAAACTAAAGAAAGGGGAGGCCCGGCATCCCCTTGCCTTGTACCTCTCCACCAGGTCACAAACTATGAAGAGAAGCTAAATCGGTATTAATGGACAAGCACTTCTCACCTGGCAACTTGGGAGCTATGCTTTGTTAAAATCCGCTGGGGCCAAGTAATTCCCAGTTGTGGGGGCTGCATGCATTGTTTGGATGCGTTAAAGTAGATGGTAAGTTAATTTTTTACGTGATGTTAACTACCCAATGAAAAATAGGATGAAAAATTACTGCTTTTGGAATATAAAATAGCTACCAGATTTCAAGCTCCTTCTACTGTAATTGTTTAAAACTCTTTTGCAGGTATTTATGTTCCTTTTATGAAACAAGTAGTGTCATTTTGCAAGTCTTCAGTGCAGCAAATGGTATGAATAGTATGTTTTATTTTCTCTTTACTCACTTTCAGGGAGAAACCGTGCCAAGGGTGGTAAAAGCTACTTGGTTGCCTCTTCCAGTTTTGGTAACTTTAGGAACAGAGAATTAAACAACAAGATTAGGGAGACCATGATGACAAGGCTATTAGATAAAATCAAGGAAATGCCAGACGAGGCATTTGAGAGGAAGATTTTGGAACATCAGGAAAAGGCGTACAGAGCACATCGCAGAGAAGAAGAGAGGAAAAGACAGCGTCTGGCTGCTGGAAGCCACCGAAACACGGGGGTTGAATACCACCTGCGGTGTGTTACTTGTAAAACTTACGCCTGCTCTTCGAGGGACATTTACCTTGTTAAAGGTACATACCGTGTTGTGGATGATGTCACCTTCAAAAATGAAAAGATACAAATAACAAAAATGGGTGAGCCACATGTGATCAAACCTAATGAATTGGCTATTGGAAAAATTTCTTGTATCAAATGCCAGCAGGACTGGGGTGGAATGATTCTACTCGATAATGAAAGTCTAATTGTCATAACCACACCTGGATTTGAAATGAAGAATATACTTACTAAAGAGGTGGATACCTACAAAACTTGGAGCAAAGTACCATTTTTATCACCTGATATGTACTGAGACTAAGCAAATACCCTTTTCTGTTTCATCTTTGAAAAGCAACTTTATCTTACCATGACTCTTCTCCCAACTTTTACGTTTTTATGTCACCTTTTGAAAATCAAAAAGCATACTTTCTCAGCCCAATTCGTTAAAGTTTATAGCCTTTGTAACAATTACTCTAATTGGTGGAAAACTTCCCTAGCCAAGATGCACTGTTATCCAAAACTAAACTTTCAGGTTCAAAGTCATGCAAGAAGCACACATGTAAATCACACCTGAATGGTGTATAATATTCAACCTATGTGCACATTCCAAATAAGAAGAAATTGCTACGTTTCAACTTAATTTTGGATAAGAGATTTTAATTTGGAATTATGTCAAAACAATTGACTCTCTTGTTTCATTGATCAAAGTGGGAATCTGTAAGTAACAGGCAGTTCATTGGTTGTGCTGCATTAAAAAGATACCAATTTTTGTAATAGCTTTAATACTCACATCTTTATCTAAGCCTATATTTTTTCAAGAAGTCTCCTTTTGACCTTATTTTTTTATGTAGAATACCTCAGTGTTAAAGGGTTTCTTAGTTGGACCTGTTGCATGTGATGAAATCTCTCTGTAAGCTTCTCTTTCACACGAATCAAATTGTGTAAAATAGTTTCATTTGATATGAATCTATATGCAACAATAAATCAGCTTTAAAGCTGAATCCCAAAGGTACTATATGTAAAGCGATCTATTGTAATGACCAAGTTGTAGCTCTGCTTTGTGTGGATACTTTTATTGGCTTCATTTGAGCAGCTACTTCTTTGAAAATGCAAACAACTGTAAAACGTGTAATTGTCCACACGTGACAATCATTGATAATTACTGCATGTCCTTGCCAATCAACTTGATGATTGTATGTATAATTGTGCTTTCATTACATTCTTGCATTTTTGTCAGCTTAAGTATCCAAATAAGGCCACCAAAGTAATTAGACCTCAAGAAAAAAAAAAACAGATTTCGAGCCTTCCATAGGACACAGGACATATGCTATACTCAGATTACCTGGAGACCTGTGGTAATGTCTTCACATGTACAATATGTTGGGAGACCATGCGCATTCGTGATTTTATTTCATTGCGTAAACTAAGTGCATATCGCAACCTAAAGACGTCTTGTTTTCAGAGCTTTACTCTACCTACTTTTAAAGCCTTAGCTTTAATATTATTACAATAGGAGTGAAAGATTAAACCTTTTTTGAGGTGTGAGATATTTTCAGATAATATACTGAATACAGGGTGTGAGTGCAATATCTGTAAAAATAATAAAGCTAAAAATTTATTTAGAGGCGTGCGTAGAATCCAGATGACTTGAGTAATATATTGTAAATGGTACAAAATTTTAAGATTCCACTTTGATTGTAGCTTATCACAACCTGAAAGGTTTTTTTTTTTCAGACTATAGGGTACTTTCCAGTGACATAAATAAAGGAGATTGGCATCCCCTTATCAAAGATTAGTGTTTCTGCTTGATAGATTTTACTGCATAATAAGTTTTTAAACAAATCGTTATTACCTACCTGTACACCATCCACCAATTCAGGGTTTTACAAAAGAGTGGATAACTTTGTGAGGACAAAGCCTGAACCTGCAAGTACAGCCTGGATGGTGGTCCGAGGGTTCTCCTCTTGCAAAAGTATCAACACAGCTGTTATGCAATATCCTGGCATCTGGGTATCAAAGTAAGAATGCCAACTTTGTGTTGCATTTGAGGAACATTTCAAGAAGAAAGGTGGTGGAAAGGGTAGGGGAGGGGCATTAGGGCCAGGAAAGCCCCATGGATCTATGCTTGAAGTAAGTTGGTAGGTATGCCAGATGTTTTTACAGTAGGTATGTGAGGAAGTTCAGAGATGAATGTAATAGTTATGTAGTCTTCGTGATGAAAGGCATGACATACAATCGAAGCTGAAATTGTTACTTTTACTCAACTGACGAACAGTATGCTAAAATTTATGGATGTTACCATGATATAATTTAATAGCTAGACAGCCCTGCTGTTACTTTGTAAAAATTAAAACATCTTCATTTCTTTTCATTTCTTGTAAACTCTATTCTGAAGTCATCTGATACCATGCTGTCAAAATTGACATGAATAGATCAGATTTCAGATTATAAAGCATCAACTCATGTTTGAGCGATTAATTGTTATCACATGGTTTATTTTCTTAGGAATTCAAGCTCTCAGTATTCCATATTCCAGACATATAACTTTCAACATTTATTGTTGTTAACATTTCCCGACAATCACAGTGGGGGCACCAAGGGGGCATGGGGTGCATTTGCCCCCAGTCAGAAGCTTTGCCCTCCAGATGCCCCCTCACTCAGCTCCAGAAGTAAAGTGGCCTGATGGGAGCAAGGGTGGCGTCAGAGCGGGGGGCTGCCCCCCCCCCCCCCCCCCGTTGGGGAACTTGAAATTTTCCAGTTTTTTTGGGAAGCCTTAATCTGTACGATAAAATATGAAGTCCCAACGACCTTCAGTCGCCCCAAAGATCTGTTTGATTTTGCTCATAGAAAGGGCAGATTCTTCAATAAAGACCCCACACTTTCCATTTTCCCTTTCAAAAAACCCTAATTTTCAATTTTCTTCCATAAAAGTTCAAATTTTTCAAAGTTTCTTCAATAAAACTCCCAAATTTTCAATTTTTTGTGAAAAATGCCAAAAATTTAAAATTTTACATTTTTAGTCCCTTTGGTCTTTGTCGGGGCTTCAGGCTTCGGTCTGGGTTAGGTTAGGTTAGATGAGGTTTAACGTCCTAGTTTCCAACCAATTGGTTCAAGTCGAGACGACCACGGCCTTTTTTCCAGTTGTGGTTCACTGGCTAATTGTTTTCCCTACGCTATTGTTTATGCTGAGCACAAATCACAAAGGCAGTAAGTTCCATTTTTAAAGTCTTTGGTCTTTGGGCTTCGGTCTGGGAGCTTGATCCCCCTGTCGGGCAAATCCTGGCACCACAGCTGGATGGGAAGAATAGCCTAATACATTAAATTTATTTGGAATCTTTGCATTGGATGATGTATTATAAACCAAAATATACCTATCCTGAGGCTTAATTTTTACTCAGAGATATGCTAAAACCTCAGAGCTTCGGGGGGCTTCACCCCCTGCACCCCCACTAGGAGCTAAGGCGGGCCTCTGGACCCCACCCATTTAAAGGTACGGTTGCCTGACAGGATTGGAATAGCATAATACATTATTTGGAATCTTTGCATTTGATGATGCATTATAAGCCAAAATATATCCAGTACTGAGACTTCATTTTTCACCCAGAGATATGCTAAAACCTCAGAGCTTCCAGGGGCTTTTCCCCCTGGACCAAGGCAGGCCCCTGGACCCCACCCGCTTAAAGGTATAGTGGCCTGACGGGATCGACAGGAGTTATATCCTAATACATTAAAACTATTTGGAATCTTTGCATTTGATGATGCATTATGAACCAAAATATATCCTTCCTGAGACTTTACTTTTCACCCAGAAATATGCTAGAACCTCAATCAGAGCTTCCTGGGGCTTTGCCCTGGACCCCCATCAGGGGACCTAGGGCCCCTGGACCCCACGCACAAAAGCTCACACTTCGCACTCGACTTTGTGCTTCACACGAAAATTTGTTGTCCCCCCAACATTTTTCATTTTCATTTTCAACCAATTTGTACAGAATCACAGTCCAATATTTATCCTACTGCACTCCATCTGAATTTTGACAACATACATACTGTGGTAGGAATACCTTCTTCCTTGAAAGCAAATTCAGCTATTCATGACCAAAAAAATTTGTTAAAAGGTGACTGCTCTCTGTTCAGAAATGACTGTTCCAACATCTCACTATTCTGATATGTCTACTTCAAGGTCAGCGTTAGGATAAGGCTTTAGGTTAGGGTGAGGGTATCAGAGTTATGTGTGTTGGAACACAGAGATGTCAGGGCATAGAGGTGCAATCTTTTACAGTTGCCAACTCTTCTACACCAATTTCTATTGAAACTGACTTCTTAGGGATTCATAGTTATGACTCATCTGAAAGGAAGAATCCTCTCATGGTGATGAAAAATAGCATAAAGCAATATAGGTTTGTAACGTTGTAACTTGCCTGTAGAAGAAAAGAAAGGTGAGGTTTGAATAACAGGCTCTTTGGGGGAACCAATTGAGCATGTTAACTGGACCCTCTGAGGGTGTGGGCAACTGAATTTGAGGGCAAGCCATGCTCCGTAGGAGGAAAGTCGGAGTACGCAATGAAGAAGCAGCATACTTTGAGCGGGATTCAAATTCAACCACTTAATTGTGAGACCCATTGATGAACAGTAGCATAAACCATAGGCTAATGCCATCAAAGAACCTTATTCTGTCCTCCGAAAAGTGTTGATCATTCCGAATGTGGAGGTCATGGATCTTCATGGTTGTTGATCTATTGGTGATCAAGCCTCGTAGTAGAGCTTTATCTTCATTTTTAGCCTGCAGGTCCATAGCTAGACAAGATACTGAATGGGAGTGAGACAACTTCTTAAAGGGGGGCAGATACACTTAAATACATTGAGGTAATGGTAATGTTTACTGGGGGAGAAAATTTTCCTTCAAAAAGCTCCCTCCCCACCCTTGCATGCAGGCTTGATGGCAAGGATTTAAACTAGGTCAACTTTAAAGCTGAAACCTTTGTCAACATCTAGCTTTTTGCCATAATACAGAGATTAGAACATAGTATTAAACAAATCTGTGTGTTCCTTGCTGGAAATGGGTTACAAGTCCCCAAGGACTTGGTCATGTTTAGTTATATGTAGGTGGTTGTAGACTTCTATTGTATAGCATCACTGTCGAAGCCCATTCAAACGGGTTTTAGTAACACTGAACCAAATGAAAACAAAACAGCATAGCCATATCATTTAACTCTGTTATTTTCCTTCATATGATTGCATAAATGTTCCATTATTGTACGAAGTAACTAAAATGCTTGCTTGTTACTTTTTAACTACTTGAGCTCAGTAATCAGATGTAGCAGAACTTACCATTCCTTCCTGCAACTAATCACCAGCATTAAGGAACTGAATTCCATAAGAGGTGCTTCACATGTTATACCCAACCAATGATCCTATGAAACAATCCTTCTCGGCCATTTCAGTTTGCACCATCTCAACTGGTCGGGATGTTACCTCACAGATGCCCATATAACACCTCGGTGGAGAGGGGTGACTGAACCAAACCATCTAACCCACAAGCACCACAGACTACTGCTAGAATCAAACCAAATGACAGGTATTTCCCATTATCTACTCTAACCCTATCTGCCAATGGCAGCTTGGGGGAAGTAGGATCAGGCCACCTTATTGATTTGTTTGCTTAGTGGTTTTCTCCTCACAACTATTGGGGAGACTCTCTGATTCAGGCCCAGCACAGCTTTTCAGTGTGTCATGCATGAGTGCCCTTCAACAATACAAGTTCTCAGGAGTCAAGATGAGGTTCATGCCTACCAGGAAGTTGAGCTGCACAGTTTACTTGCTAAGAGGACTAGTTGTGGTTGGAGTTTTTCTCAATCCTGGCTAATGGACATTTCCTCTAATACAGTCATTCTAGGACCTTAAAGGTCGTGTGACATGAAAGTAACATAGATGGATATTTGATGTAAAAAGCATTAAAAATCCAGAAAATAGCCACAATTCCATTAGGAACTCCTCTGCTTAAAGATTCAGACCCTATTTTGTAACCATTTTAACTGTATACCTTTTACCTAATCTAATTTAACTTGGTCTTGGACTTCCTGTGATTATTACATATAAAAGATTTAACTGCGCAATGTGGAGGAAATATCAACAGTTTATACGTTGTGTAACCAACTGGACAAAAGTTCCTCACTGGCCAGGGATTAAGTGTAATCCTATAAGTGATTGTGGCTTCTTACAACAAAGAAATGAGCAGATAAGTAGGATTTTATTACACCTGACCTCCCCTTTGTGTGAGGTCTGGTCAGACTGTTCAGATTTTTAAGGAGGAGAGTTCTTAATGTCCCATTAAAATCCATCAAACATTGACCATTTTACATGGAAATTTCTATTTCACACTTGTATCATGAATAAACATGAGCTAAATATGCAAATATGTGACATTTAAAGAGGGACATACCATATATGGCACATGTTTGCCTTTGTTTTTTCAACCTTTATTTCAAGGACACTGGTAGCATTGTTATTCCCTGAGGGGTTATTATAAAAGTTAAAATTTTATCCTTGAAAAATGTTGATATCACTCACCAAACTGTAATCTATATAATCAGTACTTCAGAGATAATTTACATAGGGTTAACAAAAAAAATCTTAACACTGTGCAACACTCCACATCATTATTTTTGCATAGGCAATTAGTTTCTTCAGAAACCATCAAACTTTGAAGACATATTTTGAGAACGGTAAAAGATACTGAAATAATTCCAACTGATCTTTGATTGGAGGACTTAATTCTTTAACTGACAAGTGAAACAGCTCTTTTTTGGGCATGTCACACAACCTTTAAGTCCAACACCTTCACTTCCTGTCTGACACATTTGCTAAATTATTAAATTAAACCTTACCCACAAACTGAGTACAATGAACAAAGCAGGAATCAAGACAACCATTCTATGACTCCCAAGTCCTACACTTTCACCACTTGCCTGACATATTCTCTACAAGCAGGTTTTGTACTGTAAACTTTCACCATACTTCCCTACTGTACTTCTGCTAGTATTTCAATGCTTGTTGTATATGATTGCTTTTTTAATAACTATAAAAATTAAGAGCATGTCTGTGTAAATAAAGACTGATAAAACAGTTGCTCTATTCAACTAAGATGTAGAGCAAATGATAGCTACTGCTGCAAAATAAAGAAATATGAAATTCAGGATCTTATCTTGACTGTTAAAAAAGACTGATTCAAAAACAGAAACACTGGCCCCTGTACTAGTGAATAATTTGTTTTTTCTTTTTTTTTTTTTGGAATTTTATATATTAATTTTGTCATTTACCTTGATTCCTGTACTGTAAAACTTCATATTCTAGTTAAGAAAATCCAGCTGCATGGAATAACACTGTCATTAATGCAACAAGGCAGGAATTATTACAGAAGGATTTACAACACAGGAATATATGAAACATGTTTATGGATACAGGAAAAAAGGTACAGTAATGCCTTATAGTATTCTGAAATTAACCAAACATTTTCAACATTTCGAGATTTGGCAAGTTAGGTTTAATTAGATATCAATAAAGTGCCTACTATACCAAATCACATCACAAAACTACAAGCTGTGCTCTGTAGTAAAATTACACAAAGTAAATCTGTCTGGAAATTTAATCACAGATGGTTGAAAGACTTTACCCAAATCTAGACTCTTCAAAATTTGTGCAAACTTGATGTTCTACACTTTACACTGTCAGCAAAGAATTACTTTTAAAGGACCAAAGACAACCTATTCCGAGTTCCTTTCACTGTTTATTTTTATTTTCCAATAATAAGTCTGTTATTCGTGATGGTATTACACTTTCTTAACACATGCTACAATGTAATTAGTGAGCCTCTAACTGCTGACTCAAATCAAGTTCCCTGCACCACTTATTGCTATTTTTAAAGTCACTGATATGCAAACCAGTTTGACAATTTGAATTTATTTCTTCTTAAAACAAAAAACACTTTTTTATGATAACAAAGGGCCTTTTTACAACAAAAGACACCTAAAAGTATTCCACATGCTGAATGTATCAAAATAAAACCTTTCTGCAATAGATGCAGCTATGGAAGACATGTGAAATTGAAATGCATCTCAGAAAGAATGTGTGCATAATGATGAAGCACTATTTAAATACACACTGCAATATTTTTTTATTTCAATGCTTTTGTCACTTTTGTTGCACTATACAATTGCAGTAAATTGCATTCTTTAATGCTAAGTACTTCTGTCACACAACAAACAGTATAAAGAGCTTTGCAAAATTAAATCTGGCATTTTTCAGTTCTACACAAAAGGAAATATTTTGCTTTGATTGCATCAGCATGGTAAATTTGACAGATAACATCTTTTATCACTACTAAACCATGCAAACTTATTTATGAATTGTGCCTTCTATGCTTTAATAGCTTCCTATCTTCATGTCAACTTTCTACTGCAAGAATATTGAGACTCTGTAAAGATGTATTCATGAAGTCTTAAAATTGGGCCCCCAGGAGATTTGCACTTTTCAAATTCTGTTGAGATATGTTGACATTTGTTTAAAAACATCATTGAATCACCTTTGTGTGGTACTTGCTTATCAAGCCACAAGCCTTCAACATTTTACCATGGCAACATACTACTTAAAAGCATGTAAACTAAAACTATTCCTTGGAACATATTTTACAATTTGTCATCTTTACATTACTAAGCTGTGCTCCACTTTTTCTGAATGAAAATGCCAAAAGTACACAGTGAGATACCAAGGGCACAGACCTAATTTATAGCAGGCTTTAGGTACTTTAACCAAGTCAAATTTCATTTCAAATCCATTGCCTTTTATCAATTACAGTAAATACTGTGTTCTGTCATTAGCTTTCACTGGGGACCTGAAAACTGTAAAAATTCCATGTACAAAAATGTGTTACTCAAACTTTCTTCTTTCAATACATTACAATATGTTTACCACACGATTTGAAGTTATTGTTACACTTTGCTTTACTTTTGAATCAAAAGGTTCATTGATGAAGTTTCACATGGAGATATAAATGTTTGCTATTTCAAAATATGAACACTTTACTGAAAATTCTAATTCATCACACAATTACCTCTGCACATCACTGGTTAATTCACAAACCACTTAACTGCTTTCATGGTCCAAACCATGGTTTACAAAGAATAAAATCAACATTTCATGAAAATGCCACCACTACCAAATGCAGAAGATCATACTCTCAAAATGGCTACGTGAATGTTGGTTGCCAATGTAACATGCATGTCAAAACATTACTTATGTGATATACACAAAGTTTTGACAATCAGTTTGTAAGCACAAAGAAATCACATATTTATTCAAACTTTCCTCATAAATTTGCACTTCTTATCATTTCACAGAGAAGCAAAATGGACATTTTTGCATCGGAAAATAAGACGCCTAACATATTATCATAGTCAATACAGTATGGGGCATGCCTAGCCACAGCAGTACAGTATGATACAGGCCTAGTGCAAGCTTATCCACCTTTGAGTACATACAGTACTTCACATAACAGGTCTTGTTATGTTGCCTGTAGAATACGGTAAGTGTGGGTGCTAAGGATTGCTGCCACAATTCAGCTGTGGTGCGAAACTTTTTCACTCGTGCTTATTTCTCCAGGCTTGGGCTTAAAATACTATTTACAATGGTGTATGTGTATGCTGATCTCCAAAGAGTTTGCCTTTTTACCTTCTAAAAAATAGCCATTTTAAAGAATTTCTTTTTTTTTTTTTTTGTGATTACAAGAATAAAACACTGCTCCATGTTGTAAGCAAACATACTTAAATTCTGTAAGAGACATTAGCCTGTGTGCTGTAAGTATACATGAGGACAAATCAGCAAACAGCATCCCTCAGAGTGCAATGAATATATATACACGTAGGATTGCTCCTCGCACCTTGTTCAGCTAGCAGCTCACCAAGCTGGTTGAATTTGTTCATAACCATCATACCTGCCCTTAATGGTCAACTTTAGAATGGTACATTTGTAACGATGTGTATAAACAAAATAAAGGAGAGTATGTAACTCTTTTCTTCCATATTTTTGGGCCAAAATTGAACAGCCAGTAAATTTCACTAACAATGTAAAAATTTACAGAAAATACAGAGGTGTTATAACTTAAAATATTCTCGCAGCTTACAGTAAGTGGGGATTATTAGTTTAAAATATTTTTGGTACACTCAACAGGATTTCACAGCCCTGTTGCATAATCAAGCCCAGATTAGCTAGATTTAATACTGTTGTCTGGCATAACTTATGGGCCACATGAACATATACCTGCTGCATGGCAGTTTAGACACTAGTAGATTTTGAAAAAGTGCTGCAGTGCGTTTAGGGCAAACAATGCTGAGACAGCGTATATGCTTATTCAGGGTAAATGTAACTTTAGGTCTTCTTCTCACTTCTCAAGTTTTCAAAAGGGTTCCATACTTGAGGAAGCTTGTTGAGTTGTTGTGCATAGTGTCTAGTTTCATCTTACCTTTTTTTTATTGTTTTTATAAAGTTCCAGAAGAGTGACTATTGGAACACTTTTGAATCTTTTGTAATTTCGGGTGTACAGTTAAGCCATTGCTATGCCATTTTTGCAAACACCTTCTGCCAATTATTGCACAACCTGATCAAGGTTCAAAGTTGAACTCTGTTGGTTAAGTAATTGGGATACAGAAAAGGTGAAACACAATTATGACATAATGGTGCACATATGTACCTACTGATCAACCAGTTAACATGAACAGCCCAACCCACACCCTCTTTTATCTATTTTTAATATCATACAAGATATGTTTGACTTGCAAATCATCACAAAAATCAGTTGGACTGACAAACAATGGCATTGGTGAACGTGGCACTAAAGCATGAGAATAAACACTTGAATTAAAAATATAAAAGCTAAGGTACAATTGGGCATGGTATTGCTTTGTAAATCTTACTTTTTCATATAGCAACAACAGACTTTACATACTTAAAACTAGATGGCATCTTCCGTGTATCCTCTGAGTAGTACAATTTTCATGTTTTCTTCGCTTTTGGCATTTCTACAATACCACAGACTAGATTTGCTGGCAAAGCTTTGTCTGAGAAAGAAGGAAAAAAAAAAATGTTGGTCAGAATGACTAGAAACTTTGCCAACTGTTCATTCCGCTACGGTAGGGGTAAAGAAGATAGGGACTTTTGTGCTATTAGAGGAACCTTCTAAAAGTGCCGTGGCAGAGAAGAAGATGAAAACTGGTAATAAAAAATAAAACTGACAGATTTCTTATCAGCATCATCATGAGAGATGATAAGGGGATGATAGATTTCTTATCAGCATCATAATAAGAGAAGATCCTCCCCTTTGGACACATCATGAGAGCAGACTGCTGATGGAAGAAAACAGAAGGCAAAGGGGGAGAAGACCAACACTAAAGTGGTAAGACAACAGACCTTTTTCTGAATAGCAATTACAAAGGATTATGGGATAGACTTGTGTTCTTTTTGGCCACAGTCAAATACCATTGACAAAAAGACTAATACCAAACTCTATCCCATAATCCTTTGGAATTGCTATTTGAAAAGGGTCTCTTTATTAAGGACTTAATCCAAAATAGGGGATGACAACTCAACACAGACATAGAGACAGAGCAACACAGAGGAGGCATGTTCTTAGCATCACCAGGGACCTTGTGACCTGAACGACTTGGAAAACAACATGCCATTCATTTTAACTTTTGTAATGATCATCTAAAGAAACTCTTGGTTACCACATCTGTGTGGGCTTACTAATTACAATTAAATTTCTTGAAAAACTGATAAAATACATGACAGAAACCAGAATATGTGCATTGTGTTTTTCTCTTTTTTTTCTACTATGTATGACTGACATACAATAGTAAATATATAATTCAACATGAAGTAAATTCTGCATGGAATGATTTGTTTGATCACACCAGAAATACACCATTCTGACAACCCTGCTATTTGCAGTTCATCCGTCTTGTGGGCAAGTGTAAACTATCATATCAGCCCAAGTCAACAAAAGTAATAGTTTCTTGTCCCAACCCACATCCTTTTCACTGGCTGCATCAATTATTTTATTTCTATTTTATTTATTTTCTTTTTCAAAGTCTCACATTTTGAAAAGTCAAGAGGACCCAAGTTTTTACCCCACAAATTCAGTCACATATATCATATCCCAAGTTTATTTGCAGTGTACATAGCCTTTATGTCTATGAAATAAATATCTACTAACATTTTAATGTTATGGTGCCAGTTCAGTTCATACAAATCATGGCCCTAACAGCTACAATATGTGATGAATCAATCAGACTGTAAATTCTGCCATTTTGCTGCTTCCACGCAAATTTAGAGTTCCCACAACCTTCCATTTTCTAAAAAGATTAGGGCAGAAACTTGCTTCATCTCTTCTTTAGCCTATTGTATATATAAAAACGCCATAATTTCTTCATACATATGCCTTTATTATACTTTTAGCAGGAGGCTTAAAACAGTACACCAATTCTGGTTTTCACAAAATTAATATTTTCATAATATTGTGAAAACTGTTGCACAATGTGATATCAAATGAGAGCAATATGGTTACCATTTGTCTAGGTCCTTCTGTACAGTCCCCGGCCAAACCATCGTAGCCTCTTCACTACTACTGATTTTCCACTGCTCTATGGTGCATAATCCTTCTAATATAACCCCTTCTACTGTCCTTTACAAATACAATAAATTATTTACAGCATGGTACATGGCAATAAGAAAATTTTGAACTTATTACATTCCTAAAAGACATTCAAGACAAAATGCACAAGAAAAATGAAAAAAAAAATTCTTTCATACCTATAGCCTTTGGATAAGGCAAGTTTAGTCCTTTCATTATTTCAACAAACTCATTGATGGGCTTGGTCAACCTCGGGTTGAATTTCTTCTCCTCAGCAACAGAGGTGACTGTTTGTCCTGATTACAAAAGTTAAAAATAAAATCAAATTTTTGGCTGCTGCCACAAATAAATGTAATTTCTTTCCAATTATTAGGCTAATATAAGAGAAAAACTTTCAAATCCATCAGACCCCTTTAACACTTACCTAATCATAACAGGGTCCACATTAACCCAAATGTTTTTCCTGGAAAAAAAGGAACTACAAAACCCACACCTACTTTCTTCTCATATGAGCATTAAGGTATTAAACAAGCTGAATTAAACTGTCCATTTTTCTTTCTTAATTCTGTCCATAAATGACAAAATTAGGGCTCTCATGGTAATGAATACCATGAACTATTCATCTAAAATGTCACAAACATTTGTAAAGTCTTTCATGAGACTTATCAAAGAAGGTTTCAATCATGTTTTTCATAACATTTAAATGCAATTAGTACTTTAACAAAAACTAGTGCTCTACAGCAGGTTTCATTCCCATATTCTAATTATTATCATGATCATCTCACTGGACGGGAATGCTGCTGGTAAAGTGGTAAGCCATTTCTTATGTCTTGTTTGTTTTTTTTTTTTGTAATTTTCAAACAGCTAACCTAATTTAAAGTTTTCTATTCAAGTTGGCAAAGCTGACGATGAAAGATAACAGATGAGGCTAATATTCTACTGAGCGCACATGTCAATTCTGCCTACACACAGATGAGGTTATTATTAATCTACCAGAAGAATACCAATATTAAAAGTGCAACTATGTAGGACTACATCAAAATGACGGACACTGAAAAACAATTGTTATCCACTTTCAGGAATGCATTCCAATCATTCTCTCAGAATGCATGGTACTGCTTTTGTGGTTTTTATGAAGATCTACATTTTGCTTCACATTTTATGATATTAACAGTGTCTATAGAGAAATTAAACATCTCTGTGCAAAAGTGATGAAAGCCCTATAGGACTTTGCAAATGATGTCAAGCAGTGTGCATTTAAATGTTCTGTAGTTTTTTTATTTTGATGAGTTATTAAAGATACTATAAATAATTGTTAAGGCTGTGACGGTTAGTCCAAAACCAGAAACCGGTTTCTGCAGCCGCTAAAACCGGTTTTTAAATCAAAACCGGTTTTTCAAAAAGTACATTGGCCTTGCATATGTACACTGCCCGAGGTCTAGCCATGTACTGGAAATTGTCTGAAGTTTTCTGGAAGTTACGGTGGACGATACATTTGTTTAAAGATAGCAGACTTTGTGTCGAAAAGGTGTGAAATATGTGGTAGAGTAAAAATTTGAAATGGAAATCAAACTCTGATCAGTTTAAACTGGTTATTTTTCAGCAACAGGTTTTCCTGTTGTGCAAAAATTAAGAATCAAAGCAAACCAGTTTTAACCAGTTTTAAAATTAAAACCGGTTTTGTGATTAATTCTAATGCAGTACATCAACTATGGATCCGAAGAGCTAGTTAGTAGTGTTGTATAGGATACAAATGTGTGTTATCATGGTCAGGCGTCAGGAAAGGGTTATGTTTCATGTGCACAAATGAATGTGAATGATTAGCTTGAAAATACCCATGTACTAGATAGGAAAAAGTGTGTCATAGCATTTAGGGGTCAGGGAAGTTTACACACAACTGAATGTGAATAACTAGCTCAAAATACCAGTGCAGGGTGCAAATGTATGTGCGTAATCATGGTTAGGAGTCGCATTAAAGGGTAAAAGAAATTTAGTACACCCCAATGAATTTGAAACTTAACTTGAAAATACCAGTGTAACCATGGACAGGATACAAATTGCTTTGTTGGTAAAAGGTCAGGGTCAAAGTTCGACTTAAACATACACAAACATGAATAAATAATCCTTTCACTACTGTATAAAGACCATGCATTCATCCAGATCTGAACCTCGACCAAGAGCTTGGTCTGGGTCTCCACCTATTATGTTGTAGCCTTAGCATGATGGCCAATGCAGCCCATAAAAGATTGGTCTTGAGATTCATTGAGGGTGTAATAATTTGATACAAGATAGTAAACTAACTACCAAAAGTGCTGCCAGTAGCAGGATTTACCCTTGAGTGCACACAATTAACTGCACCCAGCCATGTGTGATTGTAGACATACTGACCAATTGAACAAGCTATTTATACAGTAAAACCCCGTTTATCCGAACACATGGGGACGGAAGGTTGTTCGGATAACGAAAAAGTTCGGATAAACGAGGTTTCAAGTTTTTGCCTTAAGTACAGTACACTGGGTCCATATAAGACAGTGTGTCAACACACTTCCAAAATAATTCTGAAAAGGCTTAAAATTGCAGACAAAATCCCCCAAAATATTTCGTTACTATTTTTTGTGACCGATGATATGACAAATAAATTTTAAGACGTCTAAAATAGAGAGATTTTATTCCAAAAATTTGAACCTTCGCTCGTCTGAATGATCAATGCTTTCTACACACTAAATGAATGTGTGTGCTGAAGAAAAGCTGTAACGATCTGGAGAGGTATCTAGAGTAACCAGAATGCAAAAATGCATTGAGGTTTCGATGATATATGTTCTATTCCAAATAATGCCATGATGTCCCATATCTTTCAGTCAATGGTCAAATGCTATCTTAACATGTTGGAAAAATACAGTTTTGTGTTCCTATTTAATTTTGGGAATTCTTGGAAAATTTTGCTCTTTGACCTCTACTGAACCCATATAAAACTCTTGGGAATTCTTGGGAAATTTTGCTTTTTTACCTCTGGTGACCCCAGATGACCTTTGACCTCCACCAAAAACAATAGGGTCCATCTTTTCAACATAACACATCCACATAGTACTGTAAGTATGAAATCTATCCAAGCTTCCTACCTGGAGATACGTGTTAACAAGCTTTTCAGTGTTTGGCCCACGATGACCCAAGATGACCTTTGACCTCCACCAAAATGATTGCGTTCATATTCTCACCACAATGCATCCACATACTACGTATAAAATCTATCCAAGCTTTCTCTCTTGAGATTGTGTTAACAAGGTTTTCAGTGTTTGACCCTCAGCCACCCCAGATGACCTTTGAACTCCACCAAAAACAGTGGGGTACAGCTTCTCACTATAACACATCAATTTACCATGTATGAAATCTATCCAAGCTTCGTATGTGGAGATATCGTGTTAACAAGATTTTCAGAGCTTAACCCCCAGTGACCCCAATGACCTTTGACCTCCACCAAAAATGATGAGATTCTTCCTCTTACTATAAGGCATCTACATACAAAGTATCAAATTTATCCAAGCTTCCTACATCGAGATATTGTGTTAACAAGGTTTTGAGGGTTTGAACCCCAGTGACCCCAGATGACCTTTCACCTCCACCAAAAATGATAGGGTTCTTTCTCTTACCATAACGCATCTACATACAAAGTATGAAATTCATCCAAGCTTCCTACCTCGAGATATTGTGTTAACAAGGTTTTCAGAGTTTGAGCCCGGGTGACCCCAGATGAGCTTTGACCCCTACCAAAAACAATAGGGTTCTTCCTCTCAATATGGGGCATCTATGTATCAAGTTTGAGAACTGTCAGAGCTTCCCTTCTTGAGATATCGTGTTAACCAAGTTTTCAGGTTCTGACCCCCGGTGACCCCAGATGACCTTTCACCTCTACCAAAAATAATAGGGTTCTTCCCCTTACCATAACGCACCTACATACAAAGTATGAAATTCATCCAAGCTTCCTACCTTGAGATATTGTGTTAACAAGGTTTTCAGAGTTTGACCCCCGGTGACCCCAGGTGACCTTTGACCCCCTCCAAAAACAATAGGGTTCTTCCTCTCAATATGGGGCATGTATGTACCAAGTTTGAGAACTTTCAGAGCTTCCCTTCTTGAGATATCGTGTTAACGAAGTTTTCAGGGTCTGACCCCCGGTGACCCCAGATGACCTTTCACCTCCACCAAAAATAATAGGGTTCTTCTCCTTACCATAACGCACCTACATACAAAGTATGAAATTCATCCAAGCTTCCTACCTTGAGATATTGTGTTAACAAGGTTTTCAGAGTTTGACCCCCGGTGACCCAGGTGACCTTTGACCCCCTCCAAAAACAATAGGGTTCTTCCTCTCAATATGGGGGATGTATGTACCAAGTTTGAGAACTGCCTGACTTTCCCTTCTGGAGATATCGTGTTAACAAGAAGTGTCACAAACACACCCATACCCGTTAAGGGCGCCTACTGGGGATACTGGATTTTGAGACGTGAAGTGGGGATACACTTTCTGGGGGCGCTAGAGCCAAAACGTCATTGGAATTACAATGGCTACGTCATAGCTGTAGATATCCCGTGTTGAAATAACTCAATTTATGTTTCTATCTACTTGGACCGCCAGCTATGGAAATGGGGAGCATATTTCACACACTGCGAAAGTTAGGGAACCGGGGATAATTTCTGTCTATTGAAATATCCCCAGTTCACCTGCTCAGCGCATGGTCGTGTGTGAAAAAGGGGCGTGTTTTCCACACACAGAAACCGGGGATAATTTCACAAGAGAGTGTATGGCATTTAATCAAAGCTAAAATTACACAGATTTTACACACGAACGTGCGGTGAGCAGGTGAACTGTGGAACTTGCTTGAAACTGTATGATAATCAGAGGGCGTACTACTTTGACTCCCAAAGGCACATTTGAAGTGCTACTAAAATCGGGGATATCCCCGGTTTTCATCATGTCCCCAGTTCACGTCTCAAGGACCGGTGTGTGTCCCCAATTGGCGCCCATTACAAACGCACACACACACACACATACACACATACACACGCTCATACACACATACATACACGCCATCATGAATGCATAGGTTTCTCTTATCATCGAAACCAAAAATTCTGCAAAAATTTCAAAAAATGTTACAGACACATGTGTAGGAGACTCTCAAACAGCAGTTCGCAATGTTTTTGTAAGGTCTACTTTCATTATTTTTAGGTATGAAGCTCACTACGTTACTAACTTTTCAGATTTAGTGAAACTAAGACTTACGCTAGCCTAACGTATTTTTGTATGACAGGGTATTGAGCCTATACCCACTCATGGCTCCTAACAAGAATGTCAAAGCAAATACGTACGATATTTCTTCCAAATTTGACAAAGCGATAACAGATTGTTTTCCATGTCCACATGTCGGCTGTTTTAGCCATCGTGACATCTTTCCATTACTTTTAAAGTCCCGAGAAAAATTAGTGCATTTCTGCAAAAATTTACGTTGAATTTTGCCTTGTAATGCACTTAAAACTTGGTGTATACTACTGTAATTGTGTTGACTATTATTGTTGTCAAATCTGACGGCTAGTTCGGATAAACGGGGTTTCGGATAAACGGGGTTCGAATAAACGGGGTTTTACTGTAGTGCATTTTATGCTATTGTGAACATTTGTAGTCACTACCTTTGGAAGTCAACTGGTGGTTATGTAAGAACCAGTTTGTACAGTAGAGCATTCAATAAGGCTAACGTTACAAACTCAGGTAGACATATAATCTCCCGTGTTTGGTCAAAAACAGGGGTCTCGGGTGGTATTCCTTATGGGCTGAGAAGATCGTATGGGGCCTATACCCATCAGTGGGAAAATTTGGGAAGTTGGAAGGCTCTTACCTGGAAAATTTGGGTATGTGGAGGAAAATTTTGACAGGTGGAGGGAAATTTTAATAACTTTATGTCCATGAAAATACAGAAATAATTCTGGAAAATTTGACTCCCTTTCTGGGAAATAAATGTTTTTCCAGCCCTGCATATGCCCTAATGCTGGATCTACTTGTACTATGTAAAACTCATCATGACGGATATATTTTGGACCAGACAATGGTGGATCTTCTTCAATTCAGAAGTAACTCCCATCCCTCATCTCTTGAACCAATGTCTTTATCCTCACAATACACACAAGCCTACTGAGCAACAGTCTTTAAAAAACAAAGTCACTGCTCAATACCAACATTAGGTTCATACTAAAACTGCCATTTCACAGGCTTGAAAGGAACAATTGATGGAGCTGTTTCCTTTCAAGATTGTTAGGGAACCCACCAAATCTAAAGTATGGTGTGCAAACCATGGGTGTGTAGAAGGGTACATTCTAACCAATTAATTTTCTACATGAGTAGTACCAGTAATCATACAAAATGTTGAATGTTCAGTGATTCCTGCATAGTGCCAGCATAATCATTGCAAAAGGGCTAACTTAATAAAAATCCTTACCAGTGTAGTCATGAGCAGGATACAAAAGGGTATCATCAGGTAGAGAGAAGATCTTGTCATAAACTGAACGGTAAAGAGTTTCTGGGTCACCTGACAGATGAGCAGGAGAGAAAAACAGGGATGATTTAATGCAATAAATGCTGGCTGTTACACACTATAAAAGGAAAGAAGAATTACCTGATCTCAACAGAATAGACAAAGAATATTTTTATTTTCATGTGCTGTATCATATCTTCAACTGAGTTTGTTTGTTTTCAGCTATGTAAACTATAAATGCAGTTCAGAATGATATAGCACAAACACACTAGCCTGAGGTTCTAAGGTCTAGTTCTTGCCATGCATTTTGTTCCCTACACCTGCAGGACACCAGAACCAATTACCACGATACTTTTTTTCTGCAGAGTACTGTAATGGTTCACCATGAGCACAGTACTATGTGTAAAACTGTACTGCAGTGACTGTAATTGCCGTGCACATAGTGCACTTGAAGAAACCTAAACGTAACATTAGACTTTTGTCATAATTGAACGACTATTTGGCCGACAATGGTGTAAACTCCCTAGCAACAACACTATAATAGCAAAATGAGAAAATGTTTACAACAAAACAGGATTGTAGAAATCAATATTTTGGAATATATGTCAGAGTACTATTGTATGAAGACTTAAAATGTCTTCTACATGTTAAGGTGCTTTACAGGTCAATCAGTGAGGTGTATATGTGACTTTAAAACAGAACTGTATCATGGTGGAACTTTGTAATAACTGAGTGTGGGGCTCCATAAAGTGGGACCATAACACTGAGTTAGCAGACTGCAGACAAAAACAATACCAGCCTTCCAGAATTTGAGAGTGCCCTCAAAATTATGTGGACTGCAATATTTTTCTTCAGCATTCCAGGTAATAATTTTTTATCTGAGGCACACCCACCCAAACACACCAAATGAAACTGAAAAGGGCAAAAAGGCTTTCTGTCCACAAAAACTTTCATAGATTCCTTTACTCCTTCACCAAACAGTGATTACATGTAAGTTTACATTACACCGAAATTGTCTGTGTGTCAGCTCTCCCCTATTTGTAGAGTACAACTGCTTTCGAACTGTGTGCAAAAAATTTTCCTTTTAACAACAAATTTTGACTACATACTTTTCCATAATTTTTAAAATTGTAAGGTCTCCCAAACCATCTATTACTAACCATGACCCACCAGATGCTTCTCCAATTCATGACAGATTGTGGCAATTCTGCACCAGCAGTATTTCATATATTATGCATCACTGGAAGATGTCTTATTAAATCCAACCAGAACATAAGAGGCTTCCTAATTCTATAGGTGAGTACACTGATTGATTTAAAGCATGACTTAATGTTCTCTCAATCAGAAAATCTCTTCATAGATAATGAAAGACTGCTGTCTCACCCTATGTTTATCATAACGGAGCTTGGTCTCAGAACGCTATCATTTCTAAGCTTGCACCTCTCCCAATCTATTGAACAATCTCTTCACATTTTGAGTAAGAACTGAAAGTGTACCTTAAGTCTAGAATTACAAGAAGATATATTGTAGACACTGGAAAATGAACTTTATTCATCCAACTCCCACTGTCATAGCTTGTTTCAATGCTGAGATATAAATTGCTGAAATTTATTCCCTTAATTGGAAATAATCCTTTGTGCAATAATTTGTGATGTCCTTCTTGTACAACTCACTTTACTTGCTTTTGTTTCCTTTTGAAATTATTATTTATATGGCCTTGAAAAGCTTGTTTTCTTGCATAGCATGTTTTACAGTGAGAGCTGGCATAATCAATCATTACCATTAAGAAAGTGATCGCATTTCAGCACAAGGTGCAGTGGCTTTTGGAAAAACATAGAAAAATAAAAGACCGTAATTTCTGTAGAACACGACTGACACCACAAATTATTGTGCAATCTACCATTGTAAATTTAGTGAATAAACTTCAGCGTTGAAGTTTATTGACAACATTTTATATCTCAGCTCAGAAGTATCCTGTGAAGATGGGAGTTAGACCATTTGGATCCATTTTTTCAAGCTTTGTAAAATTTTGAAATTTCACACTTACAGTACTCTTTAAGTAACTTCAACGTTTTCCATCACCTGAAATACATGTCTAGAGTGGACTCTGCTATTTAACAGCTATGACAAGAAGAACATATTAATAACCTTTTGGTGTCTCATTACAAGTTTTACCTTCTTGAAAATCTGTCCTCCCACAGCCACGGATTAACAAGGCATCTCCTGTGAAAGCTATGACAGGCCGGCCATTGTGGTGCATGACATACGTGACACAGCCATTTGTGTGACCCGGGGTTGCAGCAACTTCCAGAGACTGTGTGGTAAAAAAAAATAAAATCAAAAGCCAACAGCTGGCTTCCAGGGTAACGATAGTCACTATGAGAAGTGTGCCAGTGTGCACGCTGCACAGTTCCAGATCATCCCTTATAAAAGGGAGTTTGTCTTCCATCTATCTGCAATTGTAACAGCTTGCAGCTGGCCCCAATTATAAGTTAACTGCATTGTAACTTGTGAAGTCATTTGTATTCTGAGAAAAAGCATGAGAATATAAAGAGTAAACACAATGTTTCACTTCACAAACACATTTGTATAACATGAACAGTTTATTTGCAAATACCATGCACATGGTTTGGTTAAGTCCCTAAGCATTGGTATTTATTTTCAAAAGTTGTGCACACCTTCAACTTAAGACTCCCCCATGAAAATGTGTCTCAGACTAGGACAGACCAATAGACAAAGCCCAACTTTTCAATGCTGAATCATTCAAATGATGGATTGTGATATATTGATTCAAATCTTACACAATTTTAAGGCAATCTCTGTCAATCAGATCTGACACTGAGAATGCAGATGAATCAAAGTTCTGAATTTGAGTTCACATCTGCCCCTGCATACAGTCTAGTATATATTCATGTCTAGAAATGGCATTCTAAGCATAGACAGATTTTAAAAAACAACCGATAATTCCAAATCCAGTGATTCACATACCAAGTTTCCAAAATGTATGTAGTCACCTTCCTTGATAAAGACATCGGCCTGGGCCCCACTAGACCCACTGATGACACTCTTGCATGAAGGCAGTCGCTTCTTGAGTTCTCCAGTACCAGTTATGTGGTCAGCATGACAATGAGTGTTCACTGAATATAATAGAAAAAAAAATTGTCTTTTAGTATTTGAAAATTGCTGATCCTGTAGTCCACATTCACCAAATATGGCCTGAAGGAAACTTATAATGGATCTGAAAATTATTTATGCACTTTACAAACTGTAAATGTAAACAAACTGGTTTACAGATAAAATCTCCACAGTGTATCTTCCTACACACTACTGTACATGGTCTTTTAATTTTTCTTCCATGCAGCCAGCCAATTACTACAAGGTACTGACAAACAAAAACTTTTGCAACCCTAACACGTATGACATAAAGACTACCACAATGACAAATGGGTTAAGAAAAAAATCCGATCAGTGAAAATTTAGCATTACATGTAGTCTATTAACCAGTGTTCATGCTAAGGTGCGCGATTGCGCTATTCCTGCACCTGGCTCCCGAAATCCCGCAAAGTTTAAGTTTCTGTGAGGGAAATTCACGCATCCATTTACTTGCCGATGTGTTCAGGTTAAACTACAAATTAACAAAATCCCTCCTTTAAAAAGGAAAATCCCTCCTTAAGTTTCTTTTGATGGAGTGAGCTAGGTCTCTCCTTAATTCTGAAGTCTATAGTGCTAATACTGCTATTACCTGCAAATTTTTTTCCCAGGAATCAGCCCACGAATAGGGCTATGAATCAACATGTAGCATGAACCATGAGATCATTAATCACAAGGGGTGGTGATTTTTTTTATTTTTTAAAAAAATCGTGATTTAAATCAATGATTTTAATCAAATAAATCGATTTAAATCATTAAAATCTTGATTTTTTTTTCAATTTAAATCGTGATTTTAATTGGCCTGATTTAAATCAACCAACCCTGTTAATTACACACTTTGGAGATCATTCAGTGATTAATGGTAATTGTTAAAATCCTACTGTACCTATATGCAGAGTGCCAATTAAAGCTGCAGATCTATACGTTATTTGGCATACTGTAACATGACCATGTAGGCCTAATAAATTGTGTGTGAGAAACACTGAATGACAGGATCTTCTAGATTTGCAAATGAAAACAAATAAAAGGGATTCAAGAGAAGGTACTGTAAAATGGACAAACCATTGGTGCGAACTTCTACTTCAATATTTTTGTTTGTAATATATCATATGTATTTTATCATACATAATTTTGCTCATATGACACTGCCTGGTACATAGCTCATTACACAATCGTGAACTCATCAAGCTTATTTGAAAAACCCATGGTGTATGAAGCTAAAAGCTTTCTGGTTTCAGCAGGGAGTTGTCAGGGAAGGAGATCCAATGCCTAAATCTGTCAGACAATATGTGCTTGAAAATAATTTAATCCCTTTTCAGGTACAAAAAAAAAAAATGATTGACAGGTCCCTTTAGTTTATTCCGATTGTTAAGCCTTTTCTGACTTACACTTCTTAATGATTGCCTGCTCCTTTCATGCCCAGGTAATCCAGAATTGTTAAAACCTCATTCGTTAATTGTGTTCCATAATTGTTAAGAGGTTACTTTGAAGTGCATGCAGCCCCTTTGCCGACAAGGTGTAAGCTTTAATAAAGATTTTAAGTTAAACGACTGTCCACAAACGTTTAACTACTATAAGTCCTTTGTGTTCCTATGACCTTGATGGGTCTTCTAGTTGACAAAATGTTCAAGCCTACAAAAATAATCACAACATTCGCAACTTTCCGCACTAGTATCAAGCATTGTCAACGAATGAGGTTTTAAAAAGTTATTGATTGAAGTTAATTGAAATGACGTTAATTGCGACGACAAACGACGAAGGCTTAAAATTTTTTAATATTTCTTTGACGACTGGCAACATAATGCCAGTTGGTGAAATCATCATGATGAGTCTTTGAGATGTAGCAGATGACATAAACCATTGTCTTCAGTACTTAAATCTCTTTCACGTCTTAGAGAGGTTCCAAGAGCAAGACAATAGGCAGCCTAATGTCGGCAACTACCTTGTCTTACAGTACATATAAATGTTGGATCTCCTTCCCTGACAAATCCCTGGTTTCAGTAATGTTAGTTTGTACCATGGAGCCCATGGTTTGATGAATTCGCATTAGGAGAGTGATCATTTTGCTAACTACTGTACAGAACATCCAGTAAAAAGCCAAATAAATATGATGTTGGCAAGATGTTTCTCCTGTCTTGATGTCCCAATGTGCTTTGCTTGGACAAGTGTAACAATACACGACTACCAAATGACTTCATTGGCATTATTCTGAAATCACTTTGGCTTGCATCCTTTACAAATGAAAATGCCAAATCAAGTTTGTGCTTGGCAGATTAATGGACTGCTTGGGATGGACGGAATGAAAGGATGGTAATTTTATTTCGAATTATCTCTGAAATACTGTACCTGCAATGTACTTTCATGAAATGAAACAAAATCTTCAGAGTAGACTACACTGACAAGTTTTAAAAGCAACTGAGAACTGTTCATTTCTTATTTTTTGTTCCTTTGCAATTCCTTCCAACAAGGAACTGTCAATTTTAGATTCAAAAGTGCATGCTCCCTGAAAACATAAAGTAGTTTTTCATCATATCATTTATTCCCAAACAAGCTTTGTGCATGAACAACTGGTAAACAACTGTGCATAGTTTCGAGCATAAATATCAAAATCTCTAGAAGGGACTTATGGGTAAATCTGGAAAATAAGCTCTATATAGTGACTCCAAATAACCATTGATGACCAGAAAAATTTAACAGGTACTGTATTTTAAACTTTACATGTACTATACATTCCACATCCCCAACAAATTTCAGGTCTGTAATCTGTATACTGTACAGTACTGTATACCTTCCCATCTGGCCGAAAAAAATGCAACCCAAAAGTCAAAAATTCTTGAAACAACTCCCTAAACCCACTGTTGCGATCACATAACACTAATGTTAATTGATCTGCCACAGTATACTAAAAACTGATGTAATGTAGAGAACACAAAAAGAGAAAATGAGTTTTGGGATTAATCAATAGCTTTTCATTAAACAGTTCTTCCACACATGCGATTGAGCCTTAAAGGTCAAAAGCAGTCACCGCAAACTTATTTTGAAACAATAGCTTATAATGTCACAAATTTCTTCTTATTTCTCTCCCATGTTCTATTGACTTGGACGTACAGTCTTGAAATCATGTGGCACTGCCTTTAGAGTTCATCAGTTTCTGTATGTGACACAAGTCAATCTCTCATGCAATCCCCCCCCCCCCACCCAAGGATCTGATGGTGCACTCAAATGATGTGATGTGCATCGAGTGAAATCCTGAAAAGCAGATGTATAGCTGCACATGCTTTGGCAATAGGGTGGCCCAGTGGCATGTGCAAGATTTAGGAGGTGGGGGGCACAACCTGTGATCCCCTGACTGACATGGAGGATATGTCACAAGTGCACTGAAGGTGCACCATGAGTGCGAAGCACGAGTTTGCACGCGTGGGGTCCAGGGGCCTGTGCTAGGGCCCCTGGCAGGGTCCAGGGGCAGCACTCCAGTGGGGGTCCAGGGGCTGAGCCCCCGGAAGCTCCAGCAATACAAGGTAATAAGACCGCCGTAAATTGGTTCTAGAGGCATTGATCAGGTTTCGTTTGTGTCAGATTTTGCAAAATTTTATGCCAATGACAGAGAGTTCAGGTTATCCTCTATGCCTTGTAAGTTGCAGTGTGCTACAGTATGTGTCACAGTGTTCTCCACTAGCTGTTTGTCCGGGGGCTCCGCCCGTACAAAATCTGCCACACTACTTTAGCGCCCGGACAAAACTTTGCCGCCCGCACAGGAAATTGACCCGCCCGGTCAAGAAGTTGGCTGTACACTCAATCACAAACACCACAACTTAGTCATTTGACTGCCTATATTTGATTTCAAATACTCATGACAAGCAATGTATAATAAAACATCGGAGATGCAAACCCAGCTCACTTTTACCTGAGCTCTTATATCATTCAGTATGCACTTACTGCATTTCTTTCATATGTTTCCACAGTAGGAATCTGTTACCATCAAACTCATCCACTAAACAAAACCATTCAATTGAACTGTTCCCTAGGTTTCCCGATTTTCACCCGAAATTTCAGTTAAATTTAAGTGAACTACTTCATTCTTGAATAAGTCCAAGTGGAAACTGGAGCTTCAGATCTGCAAGTAAAGTCAAAGTCTCAAAGATATTTAGAAAAGGCAATCTGCAAAAAGGAAATGACCACAAAATGCCCAGATTTGAACACATAGGGAAGGCTAAGAACAAGGAGGTAGATTGCACCATTTGCGATCTAAGCCCTCCTAAATTGTCAAAATTTTCCCAAAGGGGTCCCCCTCCCCTTAGACCCTCCAGGATGGCCATCACAAGAGCCCCCGGACAGAAAACAGACCAGTGGAGAACCCTGGTGTCACATACATTGACAGGACTGTGTGTTTAAGATTATGAGGCCAGTCAAGAAGGCTGCTTTATTAAAGAGATGATGCAGTCCAAAATTCCCTATTCATTTAGTGTATCTTAATTGTGCAGAAAAATTCTAAGTCAGAACTGCTCAAAAATTTTCTAAGTCGAAAATCCCCTATACATTTAATGTATCTTAATTCTGCAGAAAAATTCTAAGTCAGAACTGCTCGAAAATTTTCTAAGTCCAAAATTCCCTATTCATTTAGTGTTAGTTGTGAAAGAAAGTATTTAAGTCCAGATCTGTTTTGAGTCAGAAATGAATCAGGAATTAAGACTGGTAAGGTCAGGAAATTTCCTGTTTCACATCTGGTCAGTTTGGAATCAGTAATTAATCAGGATAGAGTATGAATTGAATCTGAAATGGGTATGAAAGTCTATTCCTGCTTTAATTCAGATTTATTCTGATTACTTTCATACCTATTTCATACTCAAATCATATTAAAATTTCTAGAAGGGCAAGTATCTTTCATAATATCCTAGGACATAAATATTGCATATTCAAGGTAAACCAAGCAGTTGCTCTTGTAAATTTTACAACTGAGTGAGAAAAATACTGTCACATGATTCTCAAGATCCATTCAGGAAATAGGATAGTCTACTATACAATTCTTTATTGGGGTGACTGCATTCTCCCTTTAACCAAAATCTTTTGCTTCAACCCAGCCCTCTAGTAGCTCACATGCCTACAGTATGAGCAAAGAAGCAACATTAGCTACTGTACATACTGTAATGCATGAGAGCTGCAGGAGCTACTGTGCAGTAAAGTTCTATCCAGCATTAACCTAACACTTACTTGGATCAATATGGGAGACAATCATCTGTTTATGTAAATACTCATATTATGATTTGTTTGAATTAGCAGCTACAAGCACAAATCACTTGCACATGTCATGACCTACAGTAACTCAGTGCAAGTAGTTTTTAATGAAAATGACTTACAGTAGAAATCCCCACTAGATAAAATAATCACCTGACATCATATCAGACTCTACATAACAAGCTGATAAATTCTGCTATGATCACCCAAAATTCCAAACAAAGCTGCACATACAGTACAATATATACGTAGTTTGGTTCACATAATTCAGGGTCTAGTGGCTTCCAGATTCCTTTATGTATGGCCTGTAATTCTATAATGTTGGCACTAGTATAAATACATAACATCCATATCTATGCGGCTGCAGTGCCAGTACTAAAAAACCTGTCAATGATGAGTTGAGATTTCCTTCTTTGCAAATTTAGCCTTAAGGAAAATGTTTTAATTTGAAAAATTTGTTCTCTGTAAAATCACTTTTTAAGGGGTTACCAGGGCTTAAAATGTCTTTAAAAGATCATTCATTTTAGCAGGTAATCAATAGGCCATTATAAAAAAGCGTGTTGCAGCACAGCTTGAGAGACTACTCTGAAAACTTATGCTATTAGGTGTGGTTTTGTTTATCATCATGTACTTCTCGAAACAATGATTCATATAAACAGTCATGGGTGGATCCTGCATTTGGAGGCAGGGGTTCATTATACTGTAGGTGTGCCAGATATTTTGTGCTGGAAGGCTGAGCCCTTTTCACCCAGGAAAATTCTTTATTGCTTGAGGAAATTGCCTGATTTTTCCCAAGAAGCTGCCCGAGAAATGGATTTTGACAGAACTCTGGGAGCTACATACAGCCAATGAACCACAGGCCTAAATGGGTTCATGGTCTGGACCCGGGTGAGGAACCCTGGTAAGTGTGCATCTACAGTATGGCTGAAGACGGGGGACTTTCCTCCAAAATTGGAGAAGAAAGGCAACCTTACATGTGACAGGACAGGAAAAGTATACAGCATTTCCAGTATTTTTTCTTCTTTTTTTAGTTTTCATGTGGAACAACTTTTATTTAAGGTTTGGAATTCTCAGGAGTGCACTCATAGGAAGTTTTACAGACTAATGTAGTTCATAGTGACACTCACCAGTGTGTATGATTTTCAGTGGTTACTGTATATGGTTAGAAACTAAACCGTAAAACCTCATCTTACTGTTAATTGGTAACCATTGTGAATACGACATATGGGCAGACATCGCCACCTCCCTCTCTTTGAGAGGGGGTGGGAGCAGTAGTCACCAACTCCTGCCCCATCTCAAATTTCCAGATGTGCCCAAAAAGAGGGCAGAGGGCAGAGGTCCCCTGTCTCTGAATAGGCAGGATTCCAGGGATGGGAGGGGAACTTGCAGCCTCTTTTTTCTGATCTTTAAATAATTAAAGGACACATGCAGCTACCACAATTTGGATTAGTGCACCTGGGTATCATATACATGTAGGTATTTTATGAATTATAGTGTATGCACCGGGTACCCGGGTACCCAACCGACGATGTCAGGACCTGGTTCTGAAATTGCTACCCAGATCCAAGGTTTCACTAACATAGATTGCACGTGTGACAGAACACTTTTCCTGGCAAAATTTATCACGCACACGCCTAAGAACACTCGTCATGCCCATATGTAAGATACATTGGTGTTATATTATATCAACGGGCAAAGCAAAATTATGACTTTACAACAAACTTGTAGCCTAACGGAAATAATATTTTCGGGTACCCAGGTACCCAACCGTCCATCAACTTCGGGTACACCCAGTTCCAAATTTTGGACCCGGTGCAAACACTATTATGAATGGCATTTGAGAATCATGTGACAATATTTTGCTACCTGAATTGTGAAATCCACACAGAGTATCTCCTTGGTTTACCTTGAGTATGCAATATTTATGTCCTGAAATATCATGAAAGATACCTGAAGTGAAATAAGGGGATATTTGTGGGGTTTAACAGTAGCTGCTATTTCAAAAAAGTTGGGGACAACTGCTTATGCCCTTTAATATTAAATGATTGAAAAAAATAGGGCAGGAAATGAGTCCAGAGAAACTATACATTTTCATGAAGTGGCCAACTTTTGCAATGTGAAACATACTGTAGCACATTAATTAGTGCAAAATGTCTTCAACATACAGTACAGGCTAGAATAAAGTGGATGATGGGTGCATTAAGCATTAAGGGACTCTCTGCCAGTTACGTTGGCTGCGTTAGCACTGCATATGTACGGACAATGCACCTTACCATATGATTTTCTTCATTTGCACTTCGCATGTGAGAATACAAATTTAAAAAATTATTGAGCAGAAAAAGGACAGAGTTGATTCACAGAAATTGTACTGTAGGCAAAAAACTATGCATTATCTAAACTGAAGAGATTTATGCAACTTATGGAAAGCAGCCACGCAGCAAAAGTACAAATTTTATTATGTACTGTATTAGGAAAACTCAGTTCTTGCCTATATCTACTGTAAAGGCTACAGTAGATGTCAGTGCTACTTGCATGCCAATCAAACATACAGTCTGGCCTTTTAACTCAGGGCCATGTGAATTACTCGTACTGTGCACTTCATCATCTGAGAAGGCTTTACTCAACCTCCTCATCTGATTCTTTCACCTGCCACGTAGATCAAGTAAAAGTTGAAAGGGGATTATTTGCAAAAATGCTTTCAAAAAATCCATTAAAATGACACTGATTTGGTTATCTCCTATTCCAGTCCCAATACTGTAGCCTACATAATACTATTCTTCCTTACCCAGTTGCACTGTTCTGTCCTTAAAATATACTTTAAATTCAACTTTTTTTCCAGCTACAGTACTGCAGATGTAAATGGGTTGAATTTCATTAATTTGCATTTATTGCCAGCCAAATTAATCATCATCAAGTACACTAACCCATTTCACTATAAAGTGCAAAGGTGACACAATCCTTGACATTTGTCTCTAGTGCCATACTGTACCTTAATTGATCGATAAAAACAAATAATTTTTGTAAATTCAATTTACCAGTAAAACTATGAAATTTTGAGGTCAATCCAAACTAGAAACCTTTTTAAATCAAACTATTAATTACAACATCATTTTTCTTGCCATATACTTTGCATGCTAATACAGCCATTCAGAATGTAGATTACAATATCTTGGAAGCTACATTGACAAATATACACTCAGGCCTTGAGTCTTAGATTTTCCAGGTGTGCTACAAATCACACTCCTTAGGAACTTAAAGTGTGCACAGGTAGTTGTGCTGTTTTATTAAACTTCAACAGATTTATCTGAGTTCCCATTCTTTATCTAAGTGTGCAAAAAATCACACCCTCACAGTGATTTGAGGCGAGTGGTGGTGTGCAATCGAATGCTCAGGCCTCAAAATTAAGGCCTGAATGAATATTGCATGCTCCATGCACCCACACATGAACGACAGAGACCAAGTACTGTAACTCCACTTTACTGTATCTCATGACATTCAGTGGCTGTAATATTTACTGCAAAATTAGAAGTACTGCATGTACATATGTGCTATACCCTTAGTTAGTTAGATGAGGTTTAACGTCCCAGTTTCCAACCAACTGGTTCAAGTCGAGACGACCACGGCCTTTTTTCCAGTTGTGGCTCACTGGCTTGTTTGCCCTACTCCAGTGTATGGAAATATACTGAACTGGGACTTTGGAGCTGATGACTTTGGAAAATTTATGATTTTGGCAGACTTACAGTACGCCATACAGTGTATTAGTTCAACGAAGTACACATAAAGTAACTTAACCTGCCTGCAGTATTAATTTGAAATACAAAGTGCATAAATTTGGGCATCATATCACAATTGAGAGACTTTTCAATTAAATTTCCAAATTTGACTCACCACTGATTTTGAAATAAGCATGGAAAACCAACTAAGGGTGTATTGTACACAGCATCTATACCATACATTTTATTTTAGAATGACATGCCCCTTTCAAGCCCTATAAGGACAAAAACCTTTCCTCAAGTTTATCAAATTTTTGAGAGGATTTCAAATGCTCCACACCTCCTTATACTAAAGCTTTTTTAAGATGTACAGGTGAGAATTTCTAATGAGCACACAAGGCAACTCCATATTTTCTATGAAATTATTAAAAGAGCACCTTTTCTGCAAGCATTTACTGAAAACTAAATTACAAAACCACATTATTTCAAGGTTTTAAACAAATGATATCAAAATCAAGTGCTACAAAGATTTTCAAGGTTGTGTAAATTAGAAATCCTTACACAAACAGATCAATGTAAGGACATCCATCAATCTACCTCGGCTGTTTCTTCAGATTGCAGAGTAAATTATGTAGAGTAGTAAATTGCTTTGTTTACATAGCTGATAACAGTATTTGACCTTTAATTTACAGCATTAAGGCTGATTTATACTCCAGTATTTAAAGCTACGAAAGTTGAGCACTGTTCAACTCTGACCGACTGTATGTCTGTGATTAGCGCAGCAGAGCAAGGGATGACCATACAGTTTCTTATAGCTTTCATATTGTGCATAAAAATTTTGAAAGGATGAACCAGCCTAAGCTTTATTCTGTGCACTTTACTGTACTCAAGGCTTCAGTTAAATGTCTCTATTCTGTACAGGGGTATGTGTACGTACAGTATACTGTGTCTCAACATTGGACTGGCCTGCATACTTCCTCAAAAGGTTGGCCTAACCATGATCTCTAGATACTTAAGTGCTGCCATTAAGTATTTCCTGGCGTCTGTTACAAAAGTGCATGGTCATGGCATGTGATGATGGCCATCTTACCATACCTATCAGATCTACAAACCTTGGACAACAGAATACTCAATTTACTTGCAAGCAAATGCACCTATACTGTACTGTAACACTAGAAGGATTAACATGCTTAAAATAACTTAATACCAGTTTATCACTGTAACTGACACTGAAGGCTTTACTGTAGGATAAAACAATTTACCCATCTAGTACTGCAACATCAACAATACAGTAAAATATACACTTTGTTGGGACTACTGTAGATTAGTTTTTTGTGGTTTTTGTGGTTTATTCGATCTGCATGATAAGGTATCTTTGGTAAGTGCATCACTATCATCCAAAGAGTTAACACGAAAGTACAAATTTCTGATAGGTGAGAGAGAACCTAAATCTACAGATGTGATTTTGGTGAGATTTTCATTTCATTAAATGTATGTATACAGTACCTGCAGTTCCCAAGATACAAACAGTATTACCTGTAAGCCCAATCTGCATGAAGTGGTCCTATACTTACAGCATGTTTTTACAAATTGGAAAACACTTTAGAATTCATGTTACAGCTGTGGACTACAGTATTTTTCATGAATTTTGGGAATATTGTGCAGCATGCATATTCATATAAAGAACCCAAACTATGCAAAGACTTAAAATAAATAATGTTAAAAACTTGACTGCTTTGGGGTTGTATGTGATAACTTTGTTCATTGTGACAAAAACTTGAGTAAATTCATACATAGCAAGAAAACTAAGTTTCCTCTACTATAGTTTAATTGCCATGAAGTAAGGAATCAAATTTAATATCCTTTTAAAGTTTAAAACTCATCACCCTCATTAATATACGATGATAAAAAATCATTAAAGGGAGAATGCAGTCACCCCAATAAAAAATTGTATAGTAGACTATCCTATTTCCTGAATGGCTCTTGAGAATCATGTGACAGTGTTTTTCTCACTCCATTATAAAATTTACAAGGAGCAATGCTTGGTTTACCTTGATGCAATATTTATGTCTTAAAATATTATGAAAGATACTTGGAAGAGAAACAAGAAGAAATTTGTGAAATTTAGCTATTGTTTCAAAATAAGTTTGGGGCGACTGCTTTTGACCTTTAATGAAGTTTTTCATGGTGTACAGTAATAATTTTTTAAAAAATCAAACTATGCTGTAACACATGTAACACTACCAGTGTCACATATATACATAATGTTACATGTATTACATACTGTACAGTATATATGCTACAATTTATAAAATTTTATAAATAATGATAAATCAACTTTGTTGGGCTGGAAATGTTACATTTTGTTCATATAAAAGCCAACAAAATAAAGCAAAATCAGTGTTATCACAACCTTTAAAATTTCAGATTACAGAAACCGAAATGCTCTTATGGTATATGAAACTTTAAAGGATATAGTGGGGATATTTTTCCTGAGACTATCATGTAAACATTTTACAAATCAAGTGCACTTGATTTGTAAAATGTTTACCTAGCTGCAGCATAAAAATCAATGATCCTTTGTGGTCTTCCTTAATTTCCAGCCCTGACACAGGGAAAATATGAGCCAAAAACCCAAAATCATACAACACTGGTAGCCATGATAATAATCCATATTTTCAACAGTGTCATGCAACATTTTACTGACAGTTCCCAGACAATTTCCCCCTTGGACAATTCACATCCGGACAATTCCCCCACACAACTCCCCACAATAATCTTCTCCCAAATATTTTCCACCTTACACAATTTTTCCCATTTTCCAGCCAGGGACAACTGCAAATGTTTTGGTGGCAATTAGAGTCATCTAAGAATTGTTACAGGTGAGATATCTGGGGTGGGGGTAGGGGAGCTTAGCCTTGGTAAGAATTATGCAGTAGTAGTATTGGGTGATGTATCGAAAACTATCGTCATCGTGAAAATTTCTTTTAATCGCGATATGATAACAAGATGTCAAAAATGATGATAATTTCTTGTAAAAAAATGTGAAATAATTTGCCTTGTAATACGTTATTTCATCGTGCTGTCTCCAAAGTTTTTTTTTTATTGAAGACATTCTTTATTTACATTGAAAAATGGATGAAAGTTCATCATTTCTCTCCAAAGTTTTCCATCGAGGAGAGAGCAACAGATGAATTCACAGTCATTAATCGTAGCTTACAGTAGCTATACACCGATACTTTAGGCCATGTCCGTGTTCTGTACAGAACATGATGAGAGCACAGTAAAGTGCATGTGTATAGGCCCCTAACTGTATGCAAACTTCCATACATATAGCTACACACCTGCTCTGTCTAGAGAAGCTTACATACATCGTAAGAACATGCTACATGGTAAGGGGAGTTCAGTATTTTTTTTTCATCACTACTGTACTTGTGAAGCATACTGTAATATCCAGAACTTGTTACTGTACCTCATATTTTGCAGTAGTAATGGAGGGGGCTTTTTGCGTAAAACATACATGTATTTGGTGTGAAAGTGTACTAATTGTACATTTATGATTTAAAGTGTACCTAAAGTCTGAAAATTCAAAAATATATATTACAGAGCATGAAAACTGAATTCCAGTGGTCCAACTCCCATCTTCACAGGACATTCCTAAGCTGAGATACAAAATGTTGAAGTTTATTCACTCAATTTAAAAAGGTAGATTGCGCAATAATTTGTGATGTCATTGTTGTACTACTCAAATTACAACCTTTGCATTTCTTTGTTTTTCTGAAAGTTACTACAACTCCTGCCAAAATGTGATCGTATCCTTACGACTTTGCGGTGACTTGACTATACAAGCCCTCTCTGTACAGCATGTCATGCAACAAAACAGGAAGTGTTCAAGGTCATATAAACACTTTCAATTTTTAAAGGAAAACAAAGCATTTAATGTGAGTTGTACCACAAGGAGGACACAAATTATTGTGCAATGGACTATTTGGATTTAAGTGAATAAACTTTAACATTTAATATCTCAGCAACGGAGCAAGCTATGACAATGGGAGTTGGACCAATAAGATTCATTTTGCAACCTCTAAAATATATATTTTCAAAATTCTAGACTTTAGGTACTCTTTAAGCGATGATGATGACTGAAAAGTGGCCCTCATGAGCTGTTCACAAAATGTCGACACACTCGATTTCCTACTCGACTGACTCAAAGAAGGGTACAATACCAGCTCCATTCACCCATTGACTTGGGCACAGTATTGAACAGATATGTAGAGATGCATAGTGCGTGCATGCATTACAGCTGTATGATAACACTGAAAGACAAACATGTGTGAGCCTACACGCTGTGTTAATGTGTAGGTTATAAATGATAGGATGGTGCGAAATTGTCACATAGATGCATAGAAATACTACAGGCTTTGGAGTATTTCCGTTTTATAGTTCACTCTGTGAGAGACCTTAGTTACAATTTACGGTGTAACTGAGAAGAAATAAAATAGGACAGAGGTGTGCAGCGGCAATATTTTACCCTTCTAACTTTTCATCCCGCAATTTAATAGAACCCGCACAGGGTTTGCAAAACAGCATGGACAGGGAAATGACTTATGATTAAACTTGACCTTAAATATTCTAACATGCATGAGCAGCAAACTTCAAGGGGAACTGTCTTTATGAAAATTATCTTGAATATGGAATTATCACGATAAAGTTTGTTTTGTTATCGCCATGGTAAAAAAGTCAACATCACCCAACATTATGCAGGAAGAAATTCTGGCAGCACACTGTCCCAGGAGAGTTACCAAAGGGGAAATTGTCAAATTGGTGTTCATTAATAGACTTCTTTTAGGTTTCAGTCTATGCTTTTTAGTTTCTTTACTACCCAAATATTGTATTGTACACATTCAAGTGAAATATATTGGCTCAATAAAACGACAACATTAGTACATCAGTATAGTCAGACAGTGTAATTCATACAGTATATTGTGGTAATAAAGTCTGCTTCCAAAACTGGATAAGTCTTCTTTGCTTGGGCGTACACTGGTTTGAGAAGAAGTACTGTATTTAAAAGGTGCAGGGCAAACAGTGTCTTGCTGGCTGCTGAAGTGTTCTATTAGCCATTAAAATACTGTACAACTTAAAGGTTTCCTTCTCCTATCCATAAATATTTGATAGATGTTGAGAACAAATACAACGCAATGCTTTGTATGTTTGCTCACCTTTGAGAACAAAGCAAAGAAATGCCATGCATATTTGCACTTTCTTACAAACAGAACAATACAAACTAGTATGCCAACTGTAAACATCTGTAAACAATACTTTGGAAATAAGTAATACCACTATCAGTTTTGAAATCAGTCAGTAAAAGATAAGTCCCAGATCTATCTCCAAATTCAATTTACAGGCCTTTAATACACATATGTACAATCATGCAACCACTGTTAGTTTGAGTACAGCACTTGTTATGCATGTTCTTTACTGTAAAATAAAAATGTTGGTGGTTCAATACGTGATCTTCCTCAATGCAGTTTCTCAACCTTTTGTTACAAGAGGCCCACTTTTGATTTAAGATCACCCAAGAGCCATCTTTCTGGACATTAAGTTAGAATTCTACCTTGAACATACCAGGCAAGTTTTAATTGAAGCATCTATAATTCCACAGGTGTCTGATGAAAAACCCAATTGATATATATTGGGAGAACCATAGAAATAAAGATATCCATTTCTTTATTTTTTCAGATCGACTTTGTTGCCCACCAGTAGCCCACTGGCAGAGAAATGCTGGTTTAAGCAACTCTGCACTATTTACAAAATGCTAAGTGCACGATAAACTGTACCGTTCATGTCAAATGGTGGTCCATTCAACTGTTTTTATATCAATTTGAGCAACTTTAAAAACTATAGCAATGTATTAAAAGCCTAGCACACTCTTTGGTCTGCAAGGAATGGTTGGGTTGGCACTGCAATTTGTAATCCAAGAAAATCTTCTAGCAGATCATTTTTAATTTAGTCAAGTTGCAAAAGTTGCCAGACAATGTTTTTTCATGGTTTAATACTGTAGCCCTCTCTACTAATCAAGATGGAGTATTGTTAATAATCAATTGCAACAGTGATAAGCAAAGACTGCTATAAAAACTCAATTTTTGTGCTTGGGCTATTGTAGTAAAGTACTGTACATCCACAAGCGTTAAGGGCATGTTTGCTCACACTGTTGAAGGGCCTACACAGTACACAAGGCCATGGCATGGTCCAGGGGCAGAGTAAGCACCTGTGAAGGTCTAAGGGCAAACCCCCTGGGAGCCCTGGCAATATCACATGAAAAAACATGCAGGAACTGAATTCCAGTTACTCTGTAAAGGAGATTTTATTTCATTTCAAATTTTGGAGAATTTAATGCTAAAGGGCAACAAATCTTACCCCAAATAGTAAAAATTCTCCCAACTACTGTAAGTTTACTCCATAGCACCTTCCTCCAATTTTAACAAAAACACCTCTTTAGGCACCTTCCAGAAAAAGCAGGAAAAGACCGTACTGAGTTCAAACTGCTCACGGTCACATCCACACAGGCTGTGTGTACTGTAGGCTGTCTGGGTACACTACAGTATCTGTTCAAGTCAGTGACAGACCAACCAGAGTGCAGTCACCAATGTTATTTAGAAATGCAGGGCTATTCCTAAATTATATGTTTTGGAGGATGCCACAGACCCTTTAATGGCTAAGTGCAGGTTAAATACTACAGCCTGATGAAAATAAACATTTTATATCCATTTAACATTATTTACAATATACTTGCTCGATTCAAGGGCTAGCCTTCTTGTCCTAGGTGTAAACTGAGGTTGGGGTGATCCTTTGATTGACATACTGTACTCATTGCTTTCAACGTGCCATATCCCTCAGCAGGTGGTGTATTTTGCAATAAATTAACTGATTGCATGAGAAGAGACTTTGGCTTTGGGTAATGGCAGAGTAAAGGTTCAAAGATGGCAGGAGGGCCTTGAGTACTGTAGGTGAAGGGAATCATTTCCACCAATAGTTGAGGGTGTCCCACAACCTCATGGAGTACAGGTCATCCAGTGCAATACCCACACACATATTTTGGATGCATAATTCCTAGCCCTAGTGGTACAAAACCAAAGCAGACAGTGCTACAGTTTTTACTGTACCCCCTTGCCTGTAAATCTGCTACTTGTTCGTATCTTTACATCCATTGTTCTATGAATTACTGCACCATGAATTACTGAATTACTGCTAGATGAGTCAGCTGCTCTACACACATAATTTGGTGCCGTCCAGTCTTCATCATTTTTGAGTCTTTAGTAGTACTGCACCTTTGGGAAGGGGAGTTTAGCTGGTGGCTGATATTATTGAAAAGTCTCTGCTCATCCCCCACCTACCTGTATGTATGTACAGTCAAACTATACCTGTACATCAAAAACAGGTTTTAGGGTGGGTCACACATTTTTGTTTTCTGTTTCTTCCTTTTTTATTTCTTTTTTGTTCTGTCCCTTTGAAACTTTTTCCCAGGCATACAGGACAGCATACAAGTCAATCCATCCCTGTTTATTAGACCTTCACCTAAAGTACCTGTATAAGGTACTGTACACCTATTTTGTATAGATCTACTGTTACTACTGTGCAGGCAAATTCTGAACTGTGCAAAATGTCACTTGACCTGTGATTCCTAACAGAGACGGTTCCACCCCCTTGGTACGCGTTTTCCTAATTCGGGGCTGGGAGTGGGCGATAAGGGCTTAGACGGTGGCAGAATGACATAATTTGATAAAAATGGCATATACTAAATTTAAGCCAGGATTAAAAAAAGGCGTTATAGTTTCATCTAGCTCAGGTCACATTTCAGCCTGTACAGTATCATATAGACATAAAATGAAGTCAAGTAGGCCCTAACACTTCCTCCTTCGGTGCACTACAAAGTTATTAAACTGCCACATGTTAGGAAATTACTGTACATCAAACAGGGTGATTTCAACACTTACCTGGTGTGGACTTGGTGGCGGTATCAGAAGCAGGGGCAGGGTCATTGCTCAAAAATGTCCTGCAACTCTTAACTCAAATCTAGAAATCTTATCTTACTGTTTAAAGACAGTAAATAGCATATATACATACATAGTGATAAAAGTGAAATTGTAGATAATTGTTATACATAAAAGATAACTTTGTGATGTAAAATGAAGTTTTAACATTATTGAAATGTTTTCAGGAATGCTATTTTCCACTCTGAAAGTTTGGCTACCTATCTCACTATTATTACCTGTAGGACACCTTGAGAGACAAGTCTTTTAATGCCCCATGCAACCCTTACTATCGTTCCTTCTCCCAACATGTAATGCAAGCCCCCTGAAGCATCAAAAGGACCATAAATTTGTAAATACTTAAATTGCAAAATGGTCAAATGGTGAGTTTGAATCTGTAAGTGCAAATTAAAGGCTATTACTGTACAAAATTAAAAGATAGCCAAATGCTTCAATCTTGTGCTGACAATTTCTTAAATCAATTAACCAGAGCTTCTGGTGCACCCTCCAGCCCCACTAGGATGTTGCCCCTGGATCCCATCAGGGGCTCAGGGGAGGGCTACTACACTCCATGCCCTAGGGGGAATGCTTTACACTGCCATGGAGCCCCCCTTCCCCATTGAAGACATCTGCCCTACTTTCAATACATGTTTCGACATCCCTGACCTCGATCAAAGTTTCGCCCCATTGTTATAATCCTGAGTTTAGAAGTTGTAACGTCCTACAAAAAGTCGAAGCCTACACCACTTTTGCACAATTACCCTAGGCAGGGAGCACACCCACAAACAATGTATACACGTGCATCCTGGCTTTATTTTGGTAGTTTTGGTTTAATTTCTTATTAAAAGCAATGTTATAGATATGGGGGCATTTGCCTATAAGCCACGGTTGGTGCTCAGGGTGATGAGCTGAGAAAGGTTGGCAACCACTGTGCTGTACCCTAGAGTGACTAGACTATTAGTGATACGGGCAGGATTAAACTAAAAAAACAGTGTATCAAAATTTGGGCACAGAGACAAAATGGTACACAGACACACAGGTACCCATGCTGAATTTTTATACTTAGTGTAGCATGTAGTTTCTTTCATTACACACAATCCTCATATCAAACCTGCCACTATACAGTACATGCAGTTTACAAACAATTCATCCCAGTCATTATATTGTATTATACAGGAACATTAATTTTAAATCACCTGCATATTTCAATGTTAGTCCATGGTCCTCTATTAAGTGTACATCTCTGTTGACCAGCTCTAGGACAGGATCAATAAGAATGGCGTCCTTGGTATTCTGGTCAGCCAGTAGGTAAGTGTATGTATAAGACTGGTAGTCAAAAAGCTGTTGACAAAGTATAAAAAATATGCAAAACTTTAAATAAATAACAGCATACACATACTTTGTAGCATATTCGCAAATTTACCAGACAGATATGGTTGCGGTACTGTTAATCCCAGACTGTACATGGTTTTGTGGTTGCCAGGCTACAAATTGTGGCACAACTTTGCTGTTTCTGTGTACCAGTACTACTGTACACTTACTGTACAGTGAGAGTTAATTTGCATACAGGCCACTCCACAGACAGGCATGCCCTACAGGTATAAAGACTGAGTGACAATGCCATCCTTACCTGCACTGTATACAGTACATCACCGAGACGAATGGACAAGTTGTTGGGAATCAAATGTAGGCTTACTACAGAAAATAGTTGGACCATATTTCAATCATTTTCATAATTTGCTAGCTAGCTACAGTACAAACCAGGCGCCATTTTACGGGGGGGCTTTGGGGACTCAAGCCCCCCCTTAAATTCGCTTGAGCCCCCCAAAAAAATTTCTGAGGTTGAGTGATATCTTCATGCTTTATTCCGTGTATTGAGAAAAACAAAATTGTGCAATACATTTGTGCACATCTTGGTCCAGTGGATTTAGTTTCTCAAATGTGTCATGCAAGATAGGCATGTGATCACGTTTCTTGTATCCACGTCCACGTACGTACACCGTTGTTTTGACTGCATGTAGTACGACAGCCACGCTTCGCCTTAGTACTGTATTATGACGGTAGGCACAGTGCGGGCGCCTACTAGCTTACCCAGCTGCATTCTTACGTTCGACGCCAGTCCCAGGGGCGTAAATACAGGTGTGTGTGTGGGGGGGGGCGTGAAAATCAAAAGTCGGTCTCTGAGCGCCAAAAAGTCGGTCTCAAATCCAGTGATCGCTCAAATCCAGTTCAGTATGCCTTTGTAACAGTAGACCAGACATGAACAACATTTAATACCTTACTCAAACTGAAATTCCGGGCAGAGATGAAGTAAAAGTGAAAAGATTGCCCTAATTTTCTACTGAGTTCCCGAATTTTTGATCGAATGCCTGAAAAATGTGCAAAAATTTTCGTGCGCTTCGCGCGCCTGTAGTGGTTTAGTGGACTATTTCATGCACCTGAACTGCAACGGAATTCTGGCAACTTTTTGAGAAGTTCGGGCAAAAAATTTTCTGGACCCCAAACTGTAAGAGTCCCATACGCCTATGATTATTACTATCAGTGGCGTACGCAGGGGGGCCATGCCCCCTCCCTGATGCCAATTTTTTTTTAGTTCCTAAAATACGTAAATTTTTTAACACAAATTCTGCTTCAAAATGTAGCGTATGTGGCACCAAATTGCATGTAAGTACATCTAATTTTTCAAAAATTTTCAAAGGGAGGGACACCCCCTTCCCTTAGACCCTTCCCCCAGGCCGGCGATCACACAACATACTGCATGCCCCCCCCCCCCGTGAGAGAAATCCTGGGTACGCCACTGATGGAGTCCTCCTTAGCATCATTCCCCAATGTCGGTATTGATATTGACAGAAAATTTTATTCTTCCGTTTCAAGCCCCCCCCCCCCCTAAGCCCCCCAAAAAGTCTGTCTAGAACCGCGTCTGGTACAAACAATGGTTTTTACATGCTGTAGCTGATGAGAGTAGGTTTATGTGCTGCACAGTACATTATCCTACAGGGGTCGAAATAAGCCTTCAACCTTTGGGGGCCAGCCGGGCCCCTAGTGCATGGAATCTAGGGGCCAAATGAGAAATCAAGGGGCCCAAAACTAACAAAGAAAAAAGGACTGTTAAAGTATACAAGTGCTTTTTATGTGCTTGGAAACGTGTAGTATAGGTATAATTAAGATAGGCTATAAGTACTGTAGATGCTGAAACTAGCCTGAGATCTGTCCACACCCTCTTTGACCAGTTTTTAACAACTGTACATGTTGCATGTAATGCACAGTACATTTTCAAAATTATCTCGTAGCTCCGGAATTTTTTCCCCGGTAAAATGAAGGGCACTGTCCAATACCCACCAACCAGTCAGTCATGAACTCTAAGTATTTGCCTAAGCAGCCCACCAGTAGTACGGCAGGTTTTGCAAATCCCCTAAGTCACTCAATCACTATATTGTTTATTGTAATCTGACTGGTTAAACCCGACATCATGCATATGTGCAGTCAATGATCTAGGCCTACAGTGTTAAGTAACAGTACACAAGCCAACTTGCGATATTAGAACTACGCTACTGCATTACACGTGATAGATTTTTTACTGCATAATCATTGTTTCACTGTACAAATGGGTTACTACAGTACTGTACATTCGCGCGTGCGAGATATAAGATCGTTTACTTGTGGGTGGAGAGGTTCATGTGCAGACTGTACAGTTATACTTGAAATATTTTGGAGCCAACCGGGCCCCTTTCCGTGTAGAAGCCACGGGCCCGAGTCAATTTCTAGGAGCATCGGGCCCACGGGCCCCCGTTATTTCGAGCCCTGTCCTAAAAGACCAATAACACAACCAAAGATCTACTGAACAGATCTACAGTACACTAGTAGTTTTAGTTGAAAGTTACGGGAAATGTACAGCTGTACTGTTCTTAACACCTTCAGCAGTGCTACAGGTGGATATATCTGCCCAAGAGACTTGTCTTGATCAACCTAATACTGTATACTGTATTACTACGTACATATGCACCCAGCCCTTGACAACTGCAGGCCTGCGGATTTCACGCGAACAATCGTTCGCGGTCGCGTGTTGGTTACGTGACCGCCAAACCACGTAACCGAAAAATCGGTTACGATGTCCCATTTGACACTCAAATTCAACTCTTCTGTGACCTAAAATCTGAACATTCATTATGAGGCATTTTAAATTCGATTAGGAGATATTATCTGATAAAGTACAGACTACCAATTGCGACATTTTTCTCACATTGCTCTTGCCTCATATCACAAACCATAAAATAGATCGCAGGAGGCTCACATGCACACCTTGCAGCACGTGCTATCGCAAATTGCAATTGCCGACTCCACACTAGCTGACTGGTATCACGCACTACGGCGACGACCTGTCCAGCCATGATTCTCGGTTGTACACAATGCGGATACACTGCACAAGCTGTGATTACGGCCCCACTGCTTTGACTTCGCACATAGCTCGATATCATGAAAGTTGTTTCAAAAATCATGCAGTATGTCAGTGGGGACTCATTGAGTGCGCGAAGATTTCTTCGTAATGTTTTTGCAATGACGATGTCAAGGAAACTTTTTGCTTATGCAGCTAACTGATACTGGAGATGATAAAATAGATGTGTCAGACTGATATTGGTTTTATCTGTACTCAGTTCGATCATAAAATAAATGAGAAATCAGCGTGTCCTTCAATAGTAATTTACTATGATGCTACGTGTACAGTAAAGCCCCGTTTTTCGGAAATGGCCATCAGATTTAACAAGAATAATATTCATCACAATTACGGCAGAATCCACCAAGTTTTCAGGGCTTTACTGTACAAGTCAAAATTCAACGTAAATTTCTGCAGAAATGCACTAATTTCCTCGGGACTTTAAAAGTCACGGCAAGATGTCAGGAGGGCTAAAATAGCCAACATGTAGGCATGGAAAACAATTTTTTATCTCTCTGTCAAATTTGGAAAAAAAAAATCGTACGTATTTATATTTAAATCCTTGCTAGGATCCATGAGTCGGTATAGGCTCAATTTATCCTTATACTAAAATACGTTAGGCTAGTGTAAGTCCTAGTTTCACTAAATCTGAGAAGTTAGTTTTGTAGTGAGCTTCTTCCCTAAAAATAACGAGAGTAGACCTTACAAAAACATTGCGAATTTCTGTTTGGGAGTCTCCTACACATGTGTCTCTAATACTTTTGGAAATTTATGCCGAATTTATACGCTAGATACCTCTCCAGATCGTTATAGCTTCTCTTCAGCACATACACTCATTTAGTGTGTACAAAGCATCGGTCATTCAGAAGGGCGTAGGCTCGAATCTTGGGAATAAAATCCAGGTGTTTTAGAAGTCTAAAAATTTATTTGTCATATGATCGGTCACCAAAAATAGTAACCAAATATTCTGGGGGATTTTGTCTGCAATTTTGCCAGCCTTTTCGGAGTTATTTGGGGAATGTGTTCACATTCTTTCTTATGGATCCTGTGTACCGTACTTGAGGCAAAAAGTTGAAACCCTGTACATCCGAATTTCACCGATATTCGAAATACATTCCGTCCCAATGTGTTCGGATAAATGGGGTTTTACTGCTGTACTCCATACCATATGCTGTTACCTCACGACATGGCCTCAGCACACACATTTACAGCATCATGTCATTTTGAAATATTGTTTTTCTTATAAGTTGGACACATGTTGTGCACTGTGGCATTGACAGTGCAAGTGATCGCTCGTACACCTACTATACTAAACTCAGTGTGGTAAACTGTCACAGAGTCGTGTTTTCTTTATATTGGGAATACGCAAAAATGGGTTTTTGAGACTCAACAAAATGGGTTACGTTAGGTTACGTGGTTCAAAAACCACGTAACCTAAAAAATGGTTACCATGAAATCTGAAATCCTCAGGCCTGCAACTGACTAGACTATGCAAATTTTGATACCAAACATGCTGGGTAGTGTAAGAACTACAGTATGAAGAGCGCTATCCCTGATTACTCGTACGGTACAATTCTGTAAATTAATTCAGAGTAGTTAACAAACTTGAATCAGGTGTGGATCCAAGGTGGAGGGGGGCTTTCCTTCCCTCAAACCCCCCTTTTTGCCACATCAACAATAACAAATATGTGAAAATTAGCATAATGTTAATCTTCGAGAATATTCAAGGGGGCTTTTAGCCGCCCCCCCCCCTTTCGAAATGTCTCGATCAGCACATGTGCATGTTCTACTGTAGTCATTACCAGAGATTATTAACAGGGAGTTGTGTTAAAAACACATTGTGAGACAATTCTGCACAAAAATTGCTAAAATTTTGGTAACTGAATTCATGAGCATTTCCAAGCAGCCAATCATACATTACATACTGTAAACAAGGCTCTTCATGGTCACAGAAACAAATTTTAGAACTTTTAAGGGAATATTTGACTTTGGATTTTGACAACACTGAGTGTGCACATTCAATAAGGTTAGTGTCTGGCCTTAGATACAGTACTGAAAGTGACACAGGTACAGTACTGCAGTGGTGTACTGTACATGTATACATCCAAGTCAAGCAAGTTAGGCTTCATACTGAGCAAGTTGGGCCTTACAAGTACTGTTTGTGCACTGGGTTAAGTGGGTTAGAAAAATGATGATATTAGATGCAATGGATTAGATATTTTAGGAAAACGACTCAAACAAAGATATTCAAGTTGTACACCACATAACAGAAAAGTTTAGGCTTCATAATTTACACTGTGGAAGACTAATAAAAACAGTAGCATGCAGGGGCTGTAGCCTGTAGGAGGTAACTGCCCCCCCCCCTCCCCCCCCCCCCCCGATTTCCAAAACGTAAATGAAAGATGGCCTACTTCAGAAAAAAACTGAAATGCTGAAAATTTATTTCATGGTTGAAATTTTGATTTCAACACCCAAAAAACCTGGAAAATCCCTTTTTCACAAAATTTCCCAGGGAGGCCCCTGGGCCCCTGCCATATCTATGTGTTCCTTTGCGGTTTCTCTTCCTGATGAATGAACCACCTTCCTCATACAAGATACAAAGCTTGAATACACCAGCATACATGCTGGCTAAAGATAAATAGCCTATGATTACTGCACTTTTAATTAGCTAACCTCAATGAGCTGGTAAAGAAACTTTTAATTTAAAGGGCATAAATAAGCAGTTGAAACCCAAAACTTACAGTACTTCAACAGCTAGATCTCACAAATATCCTAAATTTCACTTCAAGTATGTTTCATGATATTTTAGAACATACTGTACTGTACATAAACATTGCACATTCAAGGTATGTAAAACCACGGAGTTATCTACAGGCCTACAGTACGTGAATTTCACAACTCATTGAGAAACATACTGCAACATGATTCTCAAACGCCATCCATGAAATAGGATACCCAGGCACACTTATTCAAATTGGGGTGATTGCAAATGCTTTTGAAATCTAAGTTTTTTTTCTTGAAACCTAAATTTTTTACTTTAAAATACACCCAAGTGGGCCCTTCACTTGAAGCCGTAACCTGTGAGAGATTGTAAACAGTGCAGCATATCCAAGAACACTTCCAGGTTTCACATGCTTGATCAATGTCTCAATAGGAAGACGGATATGTCCTATGCATTAGCAAACTGACAATAGGGCCAGAACATTGGCAGAGCAAATGATCTTTGGAGGGTTATATTGTTCATTGGCAGGGTGCTATGTGACGTACAGTACAGTACTTTGGGGACCATATACAAGACAGATATATGCAGAAGCATGAAGTTAGGACATGAGGGATACAGATATTCATACAGTATATCCGTCATATGCAGTTAACTAGTTAAAGCATGAAAATCTGAAAGTAATTTAATGTTTACTTTATGTATACAACTTAAAGGTCTAAAATGTATGATTTCCCCTCATCTGGGAAATATTTCGACCGAACATTTTCTTGCAGGGCCCACACTGTATGCTACCATCAGATGCACCAACCGATGGTGGCTCCCTCAGTGGTGTACTGTACATGTACTACGGTAAGAGCACTAGGGAAAACCCACACCTGGTACTAGCCTTGTAGGTGTCATGCCTGGCAAGACACAGCCAAAAAATTCAGTACATAATTAGAATTTCAGACATGTTATCAGTCTAAAATTTTACCACAGAAAATACCACATTGGATCTTGGAAAACTTAGTACCAGAAAAATGTCTCAAAGTGTAGTGGTGTCATCCCTCCCCTGAGGCAACATTCCCTTCAATTACACTGGTGACTCCATATGACCTTTGACCTCCACCAAAAACAATAGGGTTCTTCCCCTCACCATAAAACATATATCTACATACTACATATATTATGATATTTATTCATGCTTCCTTCCTTGAGATATCATGTCAACAAGGTTTTCAGGGTTTGAACCCAGATGACTTTCAACCCCCACCACAAAGAATAGGGTGCTTCCCATCACCATAAGGCATCTTCAAAAGTCAGTATAAAATTTATTTTTCTTACCTTGAAATATCATGTTAACAAGGTTTTGCAGGGTTTTACCCCACATGACCCTTGATGACCTTTGACCTCCACCAAAAAAGATCTACACTTCTTTGCCTTACCATAATGCATCTACATACTAGGTATGAATTTTATCCAAGCTTCCTACCTCAAGATATCATGTTGGTTTTCAGTGTTTGACCACTGGTAACCCCAAATGACCTTTGACCCAGAGCTACTTAAACAAAAGGTTCTCTGCCTTACTATAACACATCTACATACTACGTACATATCATGAATTTTATTCCAGCTTCCTACAGTACCTCAAGATATTGTGTAGATTTTCAGTGTTTGACCCCTGGTAACCCCAAAAGACCTTTGACCCCTACCAAAAACAATGGAGTTCTTCTCACCATAATGCATCCACATACTAAGCACACTCTATCTAAGCTTCACCTTGAGATATCATGTAAACATGGTTTTCAGAGTTTTACCCAGTGACCCCAGATGTTCTTTGACCTCAAACAAAACAATAGGGTTCTTCCCCTCACCATAACACATCCACATACAGTACTAAGTAACTGTAAGTATGAAATCTATCCAAGCTTCCTTCCTTGAGATGTCATGTAAACAAGGTTTTCAGACTTTGATCCCTGGTGACCCCAGATTACCTTTGACCTCCAAAAACTACAGGGATCATCTACTCAATATGGGCAATCTAAATGCCAAGTATGAGATCCCTAAGAATGACCCCCCTTAAAGTGGACCTAAAGTTTAAAATTACACGAATATATGTTTTAGAGGTTAGAAAATGAATTCCATTTGTCTAAGTCCCATTTTCATCTAGCTTATTCCGTTGCTGAGATATTTATGTTGAAGTTTATTCACTTTATTGGAAATAGTCGATTGCACAATAATTTGTGATGACCTTCTTGTACAACTCACATTACCTGCTTTTGTTTTCTTTTAAAATTAAGATGTTTATATGACCTTGAAACATTTACCATTCCCTTGCATAGCATGTTGTAGGGAGAAGACTTATATAACAAATCACCCTTTAACAGTAAGACAGTGATCACATTTTGACACAAGGTGCAGTGGCTTTTGAAAAAACAAAGTAAAACAAGGACTTTATTTGAGTAGTACAAGAATGACATCACAAATTATTGCACAATCTACCATTTTAAATTGAGTGAATAAGACTCAACATTTTAAATCTCTTCTTAGGAATGTCCTGTGAAGAAGGGAGTTGAACCATGTGCATGCATTTTTCAAGCTTCGTAACATATATTTTTGAAATTTTTGACTTTAGGTACACTTTAAGATATCGTGTAAACAAGCAAAGCATCACATGTATACGGTAGACACACACGTCACACATACATGTACGTACACACCCACACCCACATCACCATCACATACAGTACAGTAGATTCCATGCCTGCCTTCAGCAAGGAATCAAAAATCACTAAATAATGAAGATTCCTACAGTTAACACATAAACAATTCAGCGCCTTATGAGGCTTTATCAAAGATACTGTAGAACCATTTTGCATTCAAGCCACCTCACAAATAGAAAAATTTCTCAGAAATTATTTAAAGTATCATCCCTTTCTCTTAAAATAGCACCTCTTGAGTTATGCCCAGCCAAAGAATAGGAAGAATATCACTAAATAATCAGAAAATGACAATTTGTAAAGATCCCGTCAGTTCAAAGCTTTGCTAATGAGAGCACAATTTTGCACCTAAGCCAGGCCTAATTACCGTACATGTACCCCTCCCATCAGAACCATCCCACAGGATGACACTCATGTTCACAAACATGTGAAAAAGGAAGGGTCTGCACGGGCGTCAATTATCTGTATCTAGGTTCATCACTTGGTATTCCACTTAGATACAGTAGTGTCACGAACTGCCCCCTAGAGATTTTGTCCTGGCATGTGCGAGAAACAAAATAACAAGGAAAGAATTTACATGTGAACAATATAAATTTCCAAAATTTGAATAAATTTGCATAATTTTTTAAAGGTATTTTGTTCTTTGTGTGTAACAGTGAATGTCCCAAATTATCTTCTTATATATTCCCAGGTCCACTTTCAAGACCTGTACATTTGATTATATCATTTAAGGTAATTTGCCACCAGTTTGACAAGGCATCAATAACCTGACTTAGTGTAATGTACTGTCAATATCAATCCAAAAGTGCTGGAGGTCTCAAGAACTGCTGTCACGTCCTCAGAATACGGCCAACATACTGTACCAAGCAGTTCATAGCCCAGAGGAGATCTTATACAGGCCAGCCTGGTTTAGGCTTATACTGGGGCAGCAAAAAAGTACAGTAAGGTTTTTGTTCAGAGTTACTGTAAGTCTGAAAGATAAGGGTTAGAGTTAAGATTAAAGGGAAAATTCATTCATCCTAATTTTGATTAGTGTGTGGTATCCTAATTCATTAATGGGTCAAGACTGTGAATCAAGTGACAATATTTTTTCTCACTGAATTGTGAAATTTATAGAACTCCTTGGTTAACCCACAATATTTAGGCCTAAGTTCTGACATATATATCATGAAAGATACTTGAAGTGAAATATGGGGATATTTTTGAGACTTTGCTGTTGTTTCAAAATAAGTTTGGTATGTGACTGCTTCTATGCCACATGAAGTACAACTTTAAAGGGAAATATTGCGTTTAAAAAAATACCACGACGTGACTCTAATTTAATCCCATTGTGGTCTTTTACCCTTTCCAAACATGGAACACAAATAACTTGCAGCAGATCAACACTACATCTCACGAAATATGGAGAGAAAGAAGCAACAATTTTTGTAGATCTAACTGGCTCATTATAGAACAATAAGCCTCGCCAACACTATGCAACGTTCGTATTTGCTGCACATTCATTCCGGAAGAGTGGTCATTTCAGGTCATATGCACCCATTACGTAATACGTGTTGACCTTGCTTACAGTAATTCCATCGACCCTGCTCAATACATACTGTACTACCACCACAGTTTCTGTACCAACCCGTGCTGTACAAGATATTGGAATTCAAAACTCATACATGAAGACACAGCGTCATCTCCCTGGTTCACCGTGAGTGTGCGTTATTAGTCGTTACAGGAGAGTCACTACAAACGTGTTAATTTATCTGCGAAAGACTTTTAGGCCCTGCCTATTTCTTTTGTTTTGGACAAGTGGCAAACACTGGCATCACAGGTTCGTAAAATTTTCACTTTGTACCATAGTCGAAGCACCAAAAGTCTCTTTTACATCCGGCTGTTTCGAAAGTAAATCAAACCTGCAAAGGCCCAAGGGCTGCAATTCGAATTACGGAATAACTGTAACATTGTTTATAGTATACCAGGGAGGTGATAAGACCACCTACTGTATCATACGGTAGTTCTGTTAGGTTGTCAAATAGAAACTCCCTGGTTCAGTAATACAGACATAATGTAGTAATAATTCCCACTAATGTACTGTACTGTACTTAGTTCCTATCTTCCGAACTTTTTGTACATGCTGTAGAAGGCGTTTGTTATTGTCTGACGTAATGTGATAGAAATGATTTGGTTGGTGGATTTCAAATCTGGGGTGATGAAGGTGTGGTTCTGCATGTATAATTGTTTGGGCGAACAAATCTATTAGTTGTTTACAGAAAGGTTAATTACTCGTTAATTAGTGCTCTGAGGGTAGATTCAATAAAAAGCCAGACAAACGCAATATTTCCATTTAACATTAGTGGGACTTTCTCTTTTAGTAATCTACTGCTCTATCCCATATTACTTTAAGCCTTTCCTCTCTTGCCATACATATAGGCCTAGTCACATGGCTTTACATAGGCTAGGCCTAGGCAATTTTAATCTAGCCAAATGTGTTCCCTCTACAACAAAGTGAAGTTAAGCCTACCCAAACTTTAGCCTTAATCCTTTTTGGGTGGCAAAAGCATGGAGCCTTAGAAATTATCTTTTAATTTTCAAAAGCAAAAGATTCTTACAGAAATTTATGTGAGAAGTATTTGAAAATGAGTAACTGGGTATGTGCAGTTGTCCACAGGTTTAGGCCTACTGCATCAGCCTCGAATCATTCATGAGAACATCCTGCATGCTCCCACCAAATAAAAAACAAAACAGCCTGTAGGCTAGGCCTAAACAGCTTACCTGACGAAACAACAGGTTTTCTGGCAATGGTGGTGGAAGAGTTGCAACTGAATGATGGGATACAAAATTGGTACTGCTGGAATTCAATTTATGCAAGTGCCCAGTCCACTGGCTGTTAAGCCTAGAGTAACAATTTCTCTGTACAGGCCTATGGCTGCATTGACTACTATGCAGCCACTGGGCATTTGCAGTGCATGCAGGTTTGACATCCTTGATGAGAGTGTTGATGAACTGTCTTGCAAAACTGACACGAAGCATGATCCTTTTAATGCTTCTTGTTACTGTATTTTCACTGTTGAAGTTTTAATTTCAAATAGCCTATGCCTTGGTCCAGGCTACACACTGTGCAGTACAGGCCTTTCCTGGCAAACTTATTATGCCCACCACTAATGTTAGAATGGGCTCACCTGCCAACTGTTCTCTAGGCTAATTGAAAACTTCAAGTTACGGTATATGACAAGTCAAACACAGTGTGGTGTTGTAGGTGACACTGAACTTGAACTCAACCCTGTCTACTCAGTACTACTAGTGGTTGGCAGATGGAACCTATATTAACTAGAACTGACTACTGTGCACAGTACAGGTGTTACAGGTAGCCAAGGTTAATTTAGCCAAGGGCCTACACCAAGTAAACTTCATTAAAGTCGTTAGTTGCCACTAGTAGTGTCCGAACTCGTATTTATGTCTCACGTTGAACAAAACACAGGCCCTATGGAGTAGTTTCGCGATAGGCTACTACAGTAACTACTCTTCCCATCAAATGTCTTCTGTAAAACATAAATGGATTACACAGGCAAGTATAGTACACAACTGCGCAGCTGCGACAAGTTATCAACTTGTTGTCTTGGGTGAAAAGAATGAAGATAAAAATAAGATTTCACGTCTCACAGATCATCGAAGGATCAATTTCGTCTCAGCCTGGGGAAACCTGCGTGATTGCACGTACCGTATCCTGGTTGCAGTACAGCTGAGTGCACCGTGACGTAACAATGTGGCCCTTGCCAGGTAGCCTCATTATTTTTCCCACGAGGTTATGGGCAATTTGATTTTTAAAATTTTTAAATTTTGTTTCTAAATCATGGTTAGGGTTTCAGTCAGGGTTGAAAGTAAGTGGACTGGAGTTATTTGGCCTGTTCTTTCATAATCCGGTGTCAGAATTTCAATAAAAGGGTTGAAAAGCTGTCATTTTGGAATTAGAGGTGAGGCCTAATTTCAAGAAGCTGATTAGTCCGTTGGCGTGATTTGCCCATAACCACTTGGGAAAAAAATTGCGCGGCCAGGTAGCGCAATTTTTCCAGGTTCCAGTACAGTGTAGCGCGTATCGCGTATCCCGATGCCTACTATGGTACGCCAATCGTGCAAAAATACCAGCATTCACTTGTTTTACTGTTTTGGAGATACAAACGGAGATGCAAACGATAACATGACACAAACGAAATCTTGATACGGACATAAAATTGATACAAACGAAAAGATGATACAAACGAAAATTTGATACAAACGAAAGTATGATACATACGAAAAATTTGTTCAAGAAGATTGATACAAACGGAGAAAAATTTATACAAACCAGATTTACTGGATTTACCAGAGGGCACAGCCACATGATATACAAGGGCCACTGTAGTCTGAATACTAGGAAGTACTTCTTTACACAAAGGGTCATCAATGCTTGGAATCACTTGCCATCTGAAGCTGTTGACTGCACATCCATCAATACCTTTAAGTCCTTCCTCACCAAAGACTGTTTGGGGCGACTAATGGGGGATTATATGAGTCTTTGACTCCCTTCCCCGTCAGCCACCTGCTTAGTCAGGTGGCACACAGGTGAATAACAGGTGAATAAAACGCGGAAAAATAATACACAAATGCAGAAATTGATGCAAACTAAAAATTCATGTAAACAAAATAAAATTGTGAACATTTCGCAAAAAGTTGCCAGTGACCTGGAAAAGGAACCCCAAAAATTGGAAAGGAAAACTTTCGAAGATCAGCAACGTCAAATCGACGAAGCTTGAAGTCTGAAAACGAAATGTTGAAAGAAAAATGTCCAATTCTATACAGAAAAGTACGTACTTACAACTTGCACTGGAAATGGAAGGTAATAACTTTAGGAGCTTTCTTAACTTCAAGCAAGAGAGATTTTTTCGGAGAAATAATGTCCGAATTGTGGGGTACAAGTTTTCCTAAGGTGAAAACTGCCAGACTTGAGATTAAAAATCAGGTTTTTGCTGAGATCAGTATATGTGACTGTAAATTAAATTAGAGAGGACCCACACTAAAGATGGTAAAGAAACACCTGGACAAAATAGACATATTTTGTTGAAACTTGCATTATTTCAGGATGGGCTCTACCTCTTATACGTCATGCGAGACAGAAACTGGAGAAGATGAGCTATTTCTTGATAGATGATCTCACTCTTGTGGACCTGACAAAGAAAAGAAGGTGGTCCTCTCAATTCGCGGCCCTTTTATCAGTTGTGTACGAGTCTACATTTTCAAGTTGGCTTACGGTGACAACATATGATGGACGTCCATATAAGTTTAATTTGTTTCCCTTCTTCTAGGGATATCCTCCAAATTAGTCAGATAATCATATATCAAAACTTCGTTGTTTTCAATGCCTAGTTTTTTCCATGTTCGGAGAAAGCTAGTAATCACAGTATATTACTTTTGTCTTCAGTATTAGACATGATCATGGCCAGGCTCTTTCTTTATACTGGCCCCTTTCAAAGGCCAACTTTTTCTTTTAAATTAGGAGTTTGAAGCTAGTCGTTTTTTTTTTTTCTTCTTTTTTTTCTATGGCCGACCCCACTTTACTCTAGGACTTATGACTTAATTCTTTTTTTTTTTGTTCTTTTCATAACTTTTTTCAGCAACCATCATGGTAAAATGAATGACAAACTTTAACGCTACCGTACTATATTCATAAGCAAGGAATCGACAGTTTAAATAACACCTGTTTAAAGTATTCAATTCCTTATCGTGACTCAGCTATCGATCATTACTATTACAACTGTAGGGGTATAAAACAAGCAAGCAAACGTAACAAGGTCTCTGCGTTCTTACATAATCAGAATAAAGACTTGTACTCCATCAAGAATCACATAGTGAAGTTAGAGATGAATTCTGCTGGAAAAGTGAATGGGAAGGGGAAATGATTTTTTTTTCATGGCACGCACCTCAACAGAGGTGTGTTCATTCTTTTTAAACCATCACTTACCGTACGTACAGCCGGGAAAATGTTATAATGATGAGGGACGAGTAATTGACGCTGTAATAAATTTTGTAACTACACTCCTTATGTAAAAGATTTTTTTTTGAAGTATTATCAGGATTTAATGGTGAGGGTAAAGTTGTTGGAGGGGATTTAAATTCCGTTTTTGATTTGTGTTATCATAAAAGGAGGCATTTTTCTGAAAAATTTTTTTAAGCAAGAGAACTATGTCTTGAGTACATGCATTCTTGTGATTTAATAAATGTTCGGAGAGAACTCTCCTCCCACATCAAGGATTCACTCGGAGCTCTTACATTACTCCAGGTATTCATTGCAGATAAGATTACTTTCTTATATCAAGGTCTCTCCTAAAGTGCATGTCCAATTGTTTCATCTCTCCGGGAATTCAGTCCGATCACTCTATGGTTAATTTGTATTTAAATCTCTCAGGTCAGAAGCGGGGACCAGGCTCTTTGAAGCTAAATAATTCTTTCTTAGACAATGATGATTATGTTGATCTTATCTCAGACATTATGTTGGCTGCTGGTGAATCAAGCACCAGCAATCCTGGTAAAGTGAAACTACATTAAATATAAACAAGATACACATCAATGCAATATGTAACAAAAAAAACACACGAACGTAGAAAGTTGGAAGAAATTGTTGTTTCAAATCACAAAACATGAGCAAGCTTATGTTACATCTTACTCACCGGATGTGTTCAAAGATATACCGGATTTAACGAATTCACTCCAGCATCTTTATAATTTCAAATTACAAGATTTAATTTTCGATCACGAGCTATAGCTGGGTCGAGTTCAGAAACAAGAATGTTATGCTATTTTTCAGATAAAAAAAAGTGACGGTAATTTGTGGTAAAAATTATGACGAAATCTAATAGAACTAAAATCGTTATATGAAAGTTGTACACCATCGATGATATCAACCTGACCTTATATTTGAAACCATTAAGTGTGATGTAAAACTTGATAATGACAGTGTCCATATATGCGAGGGTCTCCTCACGATTAATGAGTGTGGGGAGACTCTTTCTACTGTTCGTAATGCATGGAGAAGCTCCGGAATGAGATGGTTTAACAGCCGATTTTTATTAGCCCTTTTGGCCAATTACCGTATTGGACAGTATGTGACAGATGCTTTTAATTTTGCTTTTTAAGATGCTCATCTTTCAGAGGAACAGGATCGTGCCATAATTACATTTATTCCCAAAGCAGGTAAAGATGTTCTTTATTTTCAAAATTACAGATTCTCAATGTCTATTATAAAATGTGTGGCAAGACTATTGCCATAATGTTGAAGGGTGTTCTAAATAAAATTATTGGTTCCCACCAAACAGGATTTTTAAAAGTTCGTTTTATCGGAGAAAATTCATTCGTTCAGTGTCAGGCCTTATTGATTACTATGCGAATATTACATTTTGAAAAAGTATTTGACAGAATTGAATGGGTTTGCATTTGTAAATTTTTAAAAATATCCTATATGGGCGATGGTTTTATTCAGTCACTGTGTTAAGACCAAAGCTTATACTCAAATAACAGTGCATGTGTTATGAATAATGGTTACGGTTGTACGTCTTGTCTCAGAATTACTGGAGGAGTCCGCCAGGACTGTCCTATTAGTCCTTAGTGTCTGAGATTTGGACCCTGAGTGTCATTGATAACCCAGTCATTCAAGGTATTCTCCTTTTTGGTTCTCACATAAAGATTTTAAAATATACCGATGTCACTACTATAGTTTTGAGACCTTTACTGATAGAAAAGGTTAATACTCTGAAAATTTTCGAGTTATCATCGGGGGTGATGAGACATGATCTCAAATATATCCACTTTGTATATCTGTTCAGGGAATAAATCTTTTTCCTTACTTGTATGGGATGAAAAAGACTCTAGGTCCTACACGTGTGTTGGGGGTTTCCATTTCAACCGATAAAAATGAATCATTCAGGTTAGATTACACCCCAAACTTTCTCGTTTAAAAGCTTATTTCATATTTGGTCACATCGTGATTTGACCTTTAGAGGGGTTTCACCGCGTCACGTGATAGAGCGTCTCTTTGGTTATGAATGGCAAGATAGCGCGTTTTTAGTGGTTTTGAAGGGCACGCGTCCATTGTGTCACAGTAGTATCCATGATTATGCCGTGCGCGTGTGCTGTAAATACGCTTACTGCGTGTGTGTTTTGCCCTTCAGTGCCTGGGAATCCAACGCGTGTGACGTCACGTGAAATCCCTCTGTAGGTAAAATTACAATAGTGAAGACCCTACAGGGCCGGATTTAGGAATGGGCAACGTTGGCAGTTGCCCATGGGCCTCCACAACAAGGGGCCTCCACATATTTCATGAAAAAATGTAAGGAAATTAAAAGAAAAAATTAAATAAAAGGGAAAATGTAGGCGGCACGTATCATCAATCAAAATCATATTGCCCGCGTTTTATGTCATCTACATACGCAAGCCATATTCATTTGTAATTTTATCTCTTTGTGAATGGTAGAAACATCTAAGTTGTTGTTTTCCTGCCATTGCAAAGCATACGTCGGCAGACAAATATGATTGGCCAAATATCTAAAGTCATCGAATCTCAACGTCTATTTTCTTAAGAACTGGGCTAGTGGTTGGTTAAATTTGGAGCGTTGCAGTACACCCTGACAATGCGCCTGTCATCACCTTCCGCTAGGTTTTAGACCGGAAGTGTCGAAGTGACTATTGTTAATTAATTCTTTTTATGTGCATAAAACAACCCTCCTTTCCACCCCCTCCACACACTCACACACGCCCGCGTTATCAAATCTCGTAAAATGTCTGGTGTGTAAATGTAAATATGTGTGTGTATATATATATATATATATATATATATATATATATATATATATATATATATATATATATATATATATATATATATATATATGTTATGATTGATCACGATTGCTCGATTGTACTGAGAGATGTGGTAGCGACTTGTTAATTTGCCTACGGTAGGGGTGGTAGCAACCTGTCCATTTGTATTATGAGAGGTGGTGGCAACCTGTTTAACTTGTACTGAAAATTGGGCAGGCAAACAGGCTTACATACCATAATGAAAATTCTTCAACATAAATTTACTTCAAAAATCACAAAGTACTGCACCATTTTGCATCTAAGCACCCTTCATTATTCAGAAAATCCAAAAGGGGTGTCCCATCCCCTTAGACCCTCCCGGACGGCGATCCCTGGGGTGCAGTTGACTTCCACGGCTCAAGATTGCCCACGGGCCTCCACATGACTAAGTACGGGCCTGGGACCCTGACAATCTCACAGCTTATGTATTAATTTCAACAATTTTCTTAAACAATTAGAAAAAGAAATTTTTAATTTCATGAATGGTAAACAGGACAAAGTTAAAAGTTGCTGTTCTCATAAATCAGTATTCTCAAGGTGAACTCAAGGCTATTCATCTGTCTAGTTTTGTTAAAAAGTGTAAATGCACTTGGGTCAGGTGTTATCTCGAAGGATTAAAAGGACCATGGAAATTGTTCTTTGACTATATATTTTCTTCGAAATTTTGGTAAATGTGTCCTTTTTGAATTAAAATTTGAAAGTTCAGATATTCTAGTTAAAAGCGATTTTATTATGAATGTGCAACATGCTTGGCATGCTTAACCCAAAATTCACAAATTTAGAAAATTAAGTTGTTTTGGAATAACGCTAACATTAAAAAATAGATAAAAAGTAGTTTTTTTTATGAACGTTGGTATGAAAAGGGTGTAAAATTTGAAAGCCATTTTTAAATGATGACAATCGACAACTATTGTATGCTAACTTTAATTAAAAATTTAACATCGCAAACCTAATGTTTACTTCATATTACCAGATCAGTATATGGTTATGAACAAAAAGTTAAATGGTCGTGCATGGTGATATCTTTCCAGTAGGCCCAATTGAACCCCCCGATATACCACGTATTTCTGGAGGCCTCGTCACCTTTTCGTTACGTTTTTAAAAACGTTCCAAAATTTAATTCATCGCCTAGTTGTCTCTTAAAGTGGAGTAACGAGTTTCATTTCATAGCCTATGCCTAATGGCGTTTGGTATTTCAATTTCCTTTCAATTCTTTAAGAGACAGTAAAACCCGCTACTTTCAATATCGTTTTATACATAGAATTTTAGGGACAAATCATGTTTAATTTAAATGCATATTGCAGACAGCCCTTATGTAACTTTTTTCATGAGAGTAATGAGACCATTGGACATTTATTCTTGGACTGTAGTATTTCCTCAAATTGTATATTAGATACGGCAGTGAGTATTGCATTTTAGGAGACCACTTTATGTTCACTAACTTGGGAAGATTTTCTCTTTGGATACAAATTTTACTTGGCTTACCCGTATAACTTCTTGACATCTCATATGAAACAGTTTATTTTCTCTAAAAGTTTAAGTGGTGAACTGCCAAACGTTAATGATTTTGTATACAGATTTAAGTTCCTGTTACAGGTGGAAGCTATCACTGGCAAGAAAAGTTCACAATCAGAGTTTAATGCAGAAAGATTGAAGAATGCCTTCTGTCACTGCACGTTTCTTTTCAGTGAATTGGTTCAAGGACCTCTTTAGAGGTGATGTAACATGCATCAACAATATGTACAAAGCTGCGATTGGGTAAGTAAAGAGGTAGTTACTTTAGGATGCAATACTTTTATTATCAAATTGTTAAATATTACCGCATATTTCGCCTTTTTGCTTATATGCTATATGCAGGGAGTTCTGTTTCCATCCTACTATACGTGAGTTATACAGCTATAAGTTTCATTGTTTTGTTGCAAAATGTTTCTCACTTATACTGTAAAGAAGGACAACAGAAAATAAGCTTGGATATTGTTTGTATTCATTATAACACTACCTCACAATGTATGAAAATGAAAATATGTAAAACAAATGATAATACCTCATGTAAAATGTACATGTGTGTTAAATGCCATGAAAGAAATGAAAATACACGATGGTTGCAAAACAAAGTTTTCAACTTGAAGTTCCTTTTAACCTTTTTTTTAGTAAGTTTCACATTTATGATTGAAAGTAATCAATTTCATAATTACATCGCGCTGCGAAATAACTATATATATATATATATATTATATATATATATATATATATATATATATATATATATATATATATATATATATATATATATATATATATATATATATATATATATATAGAAAAAGTTAATCGCCACCATACAGCACATAAAATCTCTAGTGTATTTAAAGGTATAAGTCTAAAAGAAGGTAAGAACTAAAATTGGTTAAAACCGTGTATTTAAAACTCGACGTTTCGGAAGGGTTGCCTTTCCTTTCTCAGGATGCAATTGAATAAGCGAGTTCGATAATCCGTTTGCAAATGCGCGCATGGTACAAACTGTTGGGATAAACAAAACACACCCGTACCTACAACACGTCTTCCAAAATGTGAATTTTCTCGAGAAATTCGTCGAATCATCCTTGTTTTAACCCATCGCAAATATAAGGAGGGTTTTACGTGTTCTTTTGCGGCACGGACTGCATATAAACTGCATTTCTGGTGTAAGAATTATTATATATATATATATATATATATATATATATATATATATATATATATATATATATATATATATATATTATATATATATATATATTATATATATATATATATATATATATTATATAAAATATGTATATAGTATACATATATACATATATATATGTATATATATATATGTATATATATATACATATATATATATTTATATATATATATATATATATATATATATATATATTATATATATATATATATATATATATATATATATATATATATATATATATATATATATATATATATATAGTAGTAAGAGTGTAGTAACGTTTGGAAAAAGAAACCATTATTTGATGGCGATTTTCAGCATTTTCATCTACAAGATTCAATGAATGGGGGTTGCTCCTGGTTTTGATAGTGAAAGATATTGTACACGGTTCACAAACCCTAAGCACGTCTGGGAGACAGAAATGGAAGACAGAATTCGTATGCTATACGGCATATTCTGTGCTCAGTCGCATTTGTTTGGTAAGCATTAGAGAGAGGGGTTAACCCAGGAGCGTTGCCAGCTCGGGAGGGGAACACACTCAGCATGATCCTCACGACGTCACTTTTCAAAATTAAACTGAATGAAACATTGAGTCTTTAAATGGCCTTATAAATAGGTCAAGATAACCACAGAGTAAGTTGGAATAACAGTCTATCTCTGACTTAAAGGGGATTAAACCAACTCAATAATTATTGAGTTGGTTCATGAATTCATGATTTTTGTCTCAGTTGCACATAACTGAAATTGTGATGATAGGTTAATTAATTATTAAAAGCATTTATTACAAATTTGTGACCAGATACCTTTTTAAAATTAAGTGAAAATCCCGGGTAACCCCTGTTCAAAGACAACCAGTGAGTGAAGCTTATCATCTTCATTGTATGTCTTGCAACTCCCCTTAGGAACGGCTCTTGTGATCAAGGCTTCAGTTTTATTCACATGCTGTATATTTAAGAGTGGCTGGTCTAAGTCTTGTATAAGCGACGAAAAGTACATGCTCGTAAGCCCATTAGAACGTGACTGATGAGGCTAATTAGAACATTGTCATGCAATGATTTCCTTCGAGCTTGTCACAAAATAATCGAAAGCAACTCAATAAGCTCCTTTAAGAGTTTAGACTTTAACATACGGTGCAGTGTTCGTTGGTGCATGGGAAGAGGAATGTATCGAGTTTGTATAAGGGCCCAGAGTTCTTCCCGAGGGACTGTTGGGGCACTATGTAAGGAATGAAGCTAGAAGTTTGTCCCAGTGTACCAAGGAAATTATGCAAGAAAATTCTGCTAAGATTGCAGGAATTGGTACTTTGCCCGCCTCGCTCGTAGTTCCATTTAAATATTCTTACTTTTAGAGCTCATGAAGCGGTTGGCACAGGCCTCAAAGCCAAGGGGCCCTATCCCGAACATTTCAAAATCTAAATGTTCTGAGAAAATTTTGATCAGCAGTTATCTCAACGGCAAAAGTGGGAGGAGACAGACAGTTGCAGAATGGTTGGGTCTTGTAGATGGTTAGGTTTTAGGTCTTAGAGGTTTACATCCAAGGGTTTATCCATGCAGAGGCTGTATTTTTTCATTGGGAAGGGGAAAATATCAGTGTAGGAGTGGAGTCCAATTAAACCAGAGTCTGAGCCGAGTCAGTACTCCAAAGGTCTCGAGTCGGGGCCAAGTACGAGTCCATAACAGTCGAGTCCGTTATATTACAAATGCATCTGTTTTGCATATTATACAGTCTACTTGTTTGCAGCTGTTCGGGAATTAGACAGGGCCGTAGCCTGTAGGGGCTACTGCCCTCTGGAATCATCCAGACCGTAAATAAAAGTTGGCTTACTTGAGAAAATATAAAGAAATGCCCAAAATTTGACTGTCCAAATTATGATTTCAAGGCCCCAAAATCATGCAAATTCGCATTTAAGGGTTCTTTTTTCCAAAATTTTCCCGGGGAGATCCCGGATCCACGCCAGGGACGCGTTTTTATGTGAGTTTCCCTGCCTGACGAATAAACCATCTTCCTCAAGAAACACCGCTTGAATACACCATATACACTGGCTAAAGCTAAAATTGCCAATGATTACCTTTAATTATTAGCTTAAATCAATGAACTTATAAAATAATTTAAAGGGCATAAGCAATGCAAATGGAGGAAAAAACACATGATCAACAATCAACAATAGCTCTTTTATTGTGATCCAGTCTCATAAAAACTGGAGTGGGTGCTGTGATTATATAGATCATTCACAGAGGCACATATCATGGCAAACTTCAATTGGCTTGAGAGTGTTACCCCCTCCCCCCCCCCTCCCCCAAGATTTCATGTCCTGGTGCCGCCACTGAATAGGAGATGTACTTTCCTCAGCTTCTCAGGGTGATATCTTGCAAACAGGTTTACCACCACGTTCAGGTCAATGTTCATATCATAATGTACGTGCATCATAGCAAGAGCAGAGAGACGAGGCTCTGTCATGGAATCCCTCAGGTAGGTACGTAATCTTCGCATCACGCTGAAACTGCGTTCACACTCTGAGCTTGTTACTGGCATGGTTGCTCCGATGCTCATCTACATTTGGATACAGCTGTCTATCACAGAGTTTCAAGCTTCTGACTAATGTCTTTGCCAAGGGCGGATCCAGCCCCTAGCTGAAGGGGGGGGGGGGGGGGAGTTTGAAAAGGGGGGCGCCAACATCATGCAGGGGCCGCATACTCTTGAATTTGACCGACTACATTTCGGAGACCAACTCCCATTGCCATAGTTATATATAGCTATACGGTTCGAAATTCTGGGGACCTTTTTTTTTTTTTTTTTTTACTTTTCGGGCAGTTTTTACTTATTTTAACTTTTAGGACGCAGGGGCGCATTTTTCTTGTATTGAGGGGCGCTAGACTGGTCATGGGGGGGCAGTTGACCCTAATTGCCCCCCCCCCTGGATCCGCCTATGGTCTTTGCGAGGTCCACATGATCGATGCCCATGTTAGAAGTACGCCACATCCTGACCTCACTTTGAAGTAATTCGGAACTGGGAAGATCTTGCTCATAGAACTGAGCCAGCTCGGACACATCTGGGGTAGTACTCAAACTGCACAGAAGTGATGGAACAAGAAACTGGATTTTCTCTACAACACTGGAGAGGCCTAAAAGAGAGGAGAAAACAACAAATTGTGATATTCAGTGGATTAGAGAAATAACAAATGAAAGAAATGACTCACATAGCAGAACAAAATGTCCATAATGATGGAGTTACTGAAAACCGTTTTACAAAACACACTGGTGTCATTTTCAGGATAATGATTATCAATCCGCGCATCATCTTCAAAAGGATTTTGTTAGTGAGAAAACATTCAGATAACGCCTGTACAGTGATTCAATTGTCTGGTAAATTTCCAACATATGCACACAATTCAACTAGCACTTACCACTGAACTGTTGCTCCTGGTCAGACTGGATGTGGTCCAAAAACGGGATGGCTACATCCTGACGGTAGTAATTAAGTCTCTGGGTCTGGTGCAGGGGTAGTGTTACGACATAGCGATATCTTACCTGATCTGATCTGCACGGCATACACGGATCCACGACTACTTTAGAAGCCATCCTCATAGAATGTTCATATACGGCTTAACGTTCGCACTGCAAATTCAGCGCTGCGCGGCGCGGCGCCCGGTGTTGTGTGGTCTGTGGACGTCCCTTCGCATCAATGATCCCGTGTTGCCTTCAGCTGAGCGTATGTTTTATGTCAATATTGTACTCGATGGTCCTGGTGGCACCCGCTGTCGTTCAAAAGTGATTTAAATATGCATTTTCGTGCATTTTGTGCAAATTTACATTTGCCCTGGAAAACGCCAACACTCCATTAAAAAAATTGGTCTGGGCAGGGGGGGTTCGTACGAACCCTCCGAACCCCCCTGGCTACGGGCCTGTAAGATATCACGACAAATGGGGATAGCCTAAATGAAAGTAGTGGACCTGTAAAGATAAAAGGATTGACTGATTATACAGACAGACTATATACTGTAACCCTTGTAACGGTACTCTACACTAATAGTTTGGCAGCTTTGCCACATGTTATATCTACAGGTGGTTCAGTGACAATTCAAATCGATTAGTCAGTGTGTCATGGAGGTCAAGGAATTTAATGTTACCTTTCTCAATTATACAAGTGCTATCGATTGTAATGATAGTGACGGTACTAATAGTGATATGTATGGAAGAACAATCTTTATCTTGCTTACATAAAGTTTGAACGCTTACAATCTCTCCGTTTACAACTCAGAATGATACGGGTTGTCAGATTTAAATAAAATACTACAGTGTCATCCAGCTGGGAATAAACAAAATTTAACCTTACCAGAACAAAGAAGTCATTGACATATCGCGGAAAAAGCAAAGGACCTCTGCGATAGAGTCTTGTGAAATACCATTAAGAACATTTCTAAACCCAGAGGAGAGCACCAATTACAGCTAGTGGCAAATTGCTTACGTTAGTATAACTTGATATCCAATAAGTCGTACCTCTAATGATATCTGAAAGATTGAGTGATTTTACGGCATCAAAAGCTTGGAAAGAAGTGGCGCCGGCCACCAAGAGGGAGGGTGGGTAGGGGCTTTTTTCCCAGTCATGCCCTTTTCCCTCTCCACTTGCCCACAGTCCGCTCTTGTTTAAAGGTTTACAGCTTACATGAGCAATACGCACGCACACACGGGGACAGGGCTCTACTGTTTGAAAGATTTAAAAATAAAACAAAGGTGTTTTGTACATAACTAAAACCTATACTGTGGATCATTACATTTTAAGCAGCCATGTAGGTTTGATTTTACGAAATCCAGATTGTAAGGAAGATACAATGCTGTTTGCACTTATTCAACGGTTTGATGAGAGGCCGTAAACAATTCATCGAGTATCTTAGCTAGACTGTAAGATCAAAGCTGATATTGGCCTATAGTCAAAGGTTAAGCTTGTATCACCAGCTCTGAGCACTGGAATTACCTTAGCAACTTTTTGTGACCCCGTATCAAGCTTAAGTTGTGGCCCCTGTGTTTTGTGGAAATTTAACATACAGGGTACATGTACAGCCCGAGCAGGGCGCCAAATGTTTAAGGAACTCCTAAAAGAATCTAAGTATGTTCATGTAGAGGACTTGTTGGGCAGCTGACCACTATCGGGTCCAAGCATTGTATCGGATCCAAACGCCCGACAGTGCCAGTCCCTCCTTAGTCGTTCGCCGAATATTTTAAATAGCAATTTAATGTGGGGAACAACTATGAATTGATCATGATTCTGGGCGGCCATTATAGAACATTGCTTAGGCTAAGTTAGACACAGGTTACTATAGAAGTGTTACTTTAAGCAGACTCCCTTGCGCGTACCGGAGCGGTATGTAGAAACTGGCATAAAATTTGGCATAACAGCTTAGCAAGAAATGTCCACCGAGAGCTGATCCGGGCTCAGAAGGAAGGATCTAGGTACTGCCCCCCCCCCCCGTCAGGTTGCAGGGCGTACGCAGGAACCGTGTTCCATAAGAGCAGAGTTAACCTTGCTAACACAAAACGTTTTTAAAACGTGTAAAGTGGTGTTATAAAATATTTTATAACACCACTCTACACGTTTTAAAATCGTTATGTGTTAGCGGGGAAGCTGACCCTTTTTAAGCTATCCACCCCAAAAACAAGTTGAAATGATCAGAATTAACCCGAACTAGTTTACCTTATCTGCAACAGATACAAGAGAAGAAGCAGAGAGACCGGAAGATATTATTTACTTGATAATGGAAGGATGTTTAATTTACTTATCTATATGAAACAAAAAATTAATGAAAAGCAATGATATTTTGTCGTGCCCGAAAAAGTTTGGTATTGAATTGAGAGACTTGTCCAGGTTTGTCTTATTAACTGATTCTCATAGCCTGTACTGTCTGTACAGTTAAAACTGATAAGGGTTAAGAACCATTATCAATGAAAACTGTTCAAAACTGATGGGTGATATCATAGATTAAACCATGTGCAGTTAAAACTGGATAAAGTTTCTTTGACCTTGATGAAGTGTTTTACTGTCATAATTTATGTACAGTTAAAACTGATCATGGTTTAGTCTATGTTATCAACCATAACTTTTAACTCTACAGGCTATCAGAATTAGGTGGTCTTATCCACTTGATTGCCAAAGAATCTGGAAAAATATCATCCTGACGGGAGGCCAGCACCCGGTATTGGCGCATATGGTCCTTATAGCCCCCTGTTAGTGCCACCCTATGATAGGCTTTGGAATAATCTCTCTTCATTAGGGAGTAAAAATGAATCCACGATCCAAGATGAGTGCGTGGCCAACACAAGAGAAAATGAAAGTACCATCACACTTTAAATGTTCTGAGGTTTTGCTATGCACTAATTTTTCCATTAAGTTTGAATTCTCTCATTTCTCCCTTTCCCTCTCTTTACTTTGTATTCATTAGCGCGGACGCGTAAGCTTACCTTACCTGTCAGAGCCATGAATAGCAGGAGACTGTGGTAATTTAGGGTCCTGGGAAGTAAGTTCCATAAGAAGAAATTCGTTTTTTCTTTGTTCTTTGGAAAATATGGAAAAATTTGAAAATCACTTGAACACAAATTTAGTATGAATTCACATTTTTTTAAAACTGTCATACTTGCATCAGATTTAGGAATGATCGTTCATTATCGACAAACCTGTTGGTGATTCCATACGATGTGTGCGGGATGGTAAGGTCGGAGGTAGCATACCTGACGAGGGAGCAAGGATGGAGCTAGGGTACCCCGGTCATTTGCATTTCTCCATCCTTTACGCGGCCATTAAAGCAGAAATCGTAATGTAAAACAAAAACTTTAAACTATAAAAGAATTACAATACAGCTCTACAACGTAAGAATCTGGCTACCAGTTTTGGATCATACTGAAAAGTCTGACTTCCTAAAGGACAAAAACAGTTGAACTGTCGAGATGGTTAAGGCTTAAGCAGAGGAAGTGGTCCTCGGCGTCATGTCCCCGTCCCCGGCCATGGGATACCTAAAGGATCTTTTCTGGAAGTTTACGAAAGAGTAAACCAATTTGCAACTCGCAAAACTTTAGGTGAACTTTCGGCAATAATAGTTTCTGTATTTCCAGAATAGTAAAATGGGGCCGATAGGCAGCAGACGGATCTTTCAAGTAACAAGGAGGAGTTAGATAATTTAAAGACACCTCCTCGAGCCTTTAAGTCCTATTCGATAACAAACATTTTTGAGACTAAAAAGTGGATTAAATCTTAAAGGTTTGAAGAAAGCCAGTAATTCGCTGCCGACTTCATTTCGGTAGAGATTCTTTTTTGCCTGTTGAGAAAGATTATTTTATTTAAAACTATTGTCATGTTATCCCAGATATGCTTATTATAAAGGTTGTTTACCTCATTTATTCTTTAAACCTGCGAATATTTCATGTAAACGTTTCTTTGGGTGAGAATCTCCATAGACTTTCCTGCGACTGGATAGAATTCAATTCTAGAACCGGTGTCTGCAAAGAGATGTACGGATCGAGACTGTTCATGGGAAATGGCAAGTGCTTTTTTCAATGGTTTTTCTTTTTCATTTTGGTATTTAGACAAATAGAGTTTCGAGCCTGTTTCATGAATGTTCTTGCCATTTAGCTTGTTTGCTCGTTTTTTCTTCAGTTTCCTATCCCCCCTCCTATTAAATGTATTTCATTTTGCAGTTCAAGGTGTTCGTGCGAACCCGGCTTCACAGCGCACCCTGCACGTTTGATTCCACCTAGCAGTGTTGTGCAGTGTTTTCCCAGATCCAGATCCACGGCGAACCTCCCCTTTACTTGTGCAAAACTTCCCCATTTCAAAGAAGTTCCGGCGGGTCTCTTCATCAAGCACTTTCTAGGGAGCGCTTGGTGCCCGCGACTCATTCTGCGCTGTTGATTATTTGCCCTCTTCAAACATCATATCCCCCCAACTAAAAGAGCCAGTAGCCCCTGAGAGAACTCTCTAAATGTAAAAGAGTGAATGTCACTCTTCAACCATTGCCTACAGTGACCACTCTTTCTTTGAGTGAAAATTTCACTCTGCTGGGAGTGGTAATTCACTCCAAATGATTGAATTACCACTCCGGGCAGAGTGGAATTCCACTCGAAGCAGACAGTGGTCACTGTAGGCAATCGTCGAAGAGTGAAATTCACTCTTTTACATTTAGAGAGAAATTGGGGGATAACCATGATTTTAATCCTCCTAATCAACTAGTAGTAACAAAAAAATAAATAAAACAATCAAAATTCAAAAGGAATAATTGCAGTGTAAAATAAAATGAAACATTATACCAGAGCTGCAATCGGGCCCTTCAGCAAGCCCGATTCCGAGGCAATTCCGATTCTAATTGTGTCCCCAACTCCAGGCCACTTTCGAGTCCAGCCATTCGAAAATGTAGAATATCAACCATATGCTTTTCATATTATACTCGAGAACATTCATGAACAAATGTCATTTTTAGGAGTCACTTTCATAGTCTGATCCACCCTGTACTTTACTTGACTGTGTGTGACCATTCATGTATTAAATTGTGCACCAATAAGAATGCATCTTCAAGTAACATTAATGAAACAAACTTTCATTTCTGTTGACTAGGCTGGAACCGGTTCCCAGTCCGAGTCCAGATGCTGCCTATTTCGAGCCGGTTCAGATTCCGAGACCTCCCATTCCTGGTCAAATGTGTAAAGTAAAAAGGGACTGGAGTCGGGAATCGAGTCCGACTAGTGCGACTCGGGCGGTACAGCCATAAAATTAACAAAATGTATCCCAAAATAGCAGCTTTTCGGGGCTTTTGGCGCACATCTATGTCTTATAGGCTGCAAATATCGAACAGCTTGAGTGCAGCTGTTGCGGAGCTGGTCTGTTTGGAACGCTTCCATGATCCATTCCCTTTCCATACACGCTAACTGCATCATAAAATCAACGGAACATTTGTCTTTATAGCATGTAGCCAATATGAGAAAATAAAGTGTGATTTTTTTTCTTTAGTGCGTCGTTTTAAGATTTTTTAATGGTTTATAAGTTAATGCCCACAATGTTGAACCTACCTCAGGGCTTCTAAGGGCTCCCCACCGAGGGGTTTCTACTCTGGTAGTTGCCCCTGGACCCACCAGGGGTCTAAAGGGCGGACTGGTGGACCTCATGTTTCTTTTTTTTTTTTCATTCTCTTTTTAGGCTATGCAAGTCGCTTTAAGGGTAAACGCAGTCACAACCATTTGGGATAAGTGTAAAAATATTCCAGTTTTTAGATGTCTCTTTTAATCACGTGACAATAAGTTTGCTACCCAACTTTTAAATTCGGGTATTATAATTTCTTAGTTTCCCTTTAATATTTAGTATTAATGTCCTACGCCATCATGTAAAGAATTTGTTGGTAAAATAGATTTTTAAGATTTGGCTGAAGTGCCGAATAAGTTTTGGGCCACTTCTTATTCCCTTCATTGTCGGAAATAACTGCTGCATTTAAGTCCTTAATTGTAGGCCAGTACCGCCCGGTAAATGGGTACAAGCCAAGTGTCTGTTGTGATGCAGTCCCTTCCTCATCCCCGAGATCGGGTAAATCCTGTTTCCCTTGCAGATTTTTGTTAAAACTGGGAAATTTAATCTCACTGGAAATACAGGCTTTCCCCGGGCAAAAATAGCTCAACCCCCTTAGGTAACTAGAAAGGTTTGTACTTGCAGGCAAGTCATACAGATCGAAGCCACTGGAGATGGTATGAAACGAAGATGCAGAGCCCAAATATTGGGATCACCTGATTTTATGATCAATTAAATATTACGTGAGGTGCAAAAAGGGTAAAAGGGGTGTATATCAGTAAGACCACCGCCAGGTATGGTAAAATTGGCAGACCTGACTTCTCCGATTTTTCTCCTCTGCTGTTACTGAATGGCCCGTCATGCTTACCTTACCGAGCAAAGGTGTTCGGTTACCAATTTTTCAAACCAATTGTACACACTATGCAAGAAACGAACCTCCCAAGCAGGCCACAGGCTGAAGTATGCTGTTTCTTCCATAGTTTCGACCTTTGCGTGTATGTTGCTGTAAACTAAGCTAGGCACTGATCTTTATTTATGACTGGATACCGCCTTTGCCTATCCAAACCCGTACAATCAGTTGAGGCCAACGCGAACACGCTTTGACAGCCATACACTGTTAAAAATGTAAATTGTAAAATGTAAATTTACAGAAAATAAAATAAAGAAATAGAAAAGGAATACAGAAATGTTCTGGCAAATAATTTCCAGAAACAATCTGTATTTCTTATTTATTTCTTTGTTTTATTTTCTGTAAATTAACAGACATTTTTTACAGTGTACCACTCCCATTTTGAGTGAATATGTTTCGGGTAGCGAAGCAATCGCGTAGGAGAGAAAATTGCAAGGAGGAGGAAGGGAATTTTTACAAAGGAAGTTATGGGATATACTTCTTAAATTTTTAGCATTAGGCCTACAAAAAAAAAAATAAATAAATATAGGCCTATATATATATATATATATATATATATATATATATATATATATATATATATATATAAATCTATCTTTAAATTAAATGACATGAGACGGGCACCAACCATGGGCAAGATATCGCAAGTGTAGGAAAGGGGGGGGGGGCTTATTCGATGTCTCCACAGTAGAACACAGAAGATACTACTCTGGGGTCTAAGGGCTTCCTCTGTTAAATGTGGAAAATATGAGAGGGAAACATAACAGAAATATGGACAGAGTCATGGGCAAGACATGCAATCTGATGGCTGGGATGGGCAACCATGGAAAAACCTGGTACAAGTGCATGTAAACTGCATAAAGTCGGCTGGCCCATCTCTGAATGGACATATCAACATGGGCCTGCATGGCTTATTTGTATGCCTTATGAGCATATCATGAGGGTGGACTAAGGATGTGCAGTTATAATGCGGCCCATGTGGCGGTATTATGTTGGGTTTTTTTGTGAAGATGGTCTTTGGTAAACTGGTGGTCTGAGCAAGAAGGGCAGGACCCGTGTATCCTCATGGTGTGTTTTTATTTGGCTAGTTCTTCCATGTGGGTCCTACAAGGATACCTTCCTGCGGTCAAAATTTTAAGGGACCCACATGGTTATTAAGTTTTTCCTGTGTGGGGCCAATAAGTGCCTATCGGGCTATTAAAGCAGTATACATATATATATGTTGGCATTTGGATTTTATATGGAATGAAAATGGGCCATACTCTATGGTGTAGGCAGGCCGTCCATATCAATACAAGTGGGGAAACCCTAGGCCACTGTATGGGTTGGTTTTGTCTTTGTTTGCCCATAGGGGCTCCGTGCTAGATTTTCCTGGGCAACGATATGTAGGTGGAGAAGATTTGGCTCACATGGCACCAAGCTGTAAACAGTATGCATGTTTTCTACATTGGATTCATTTACCCTGCTGGCCAATAAAGGATCACCCACATGTACGTGGTAGTACATACGGTGGCTTGGTGGCTTAGATCAATTGTTTGGCTCCTGAAATATCGATAAGTGGGTAACAAATGATAGTGTGACTCACAAAATGGCTTTATTTACATCTTACAGGTCAGCTAACCTACATGGGATGAATATGAGCCCCCTCACATGATAGCGTCATGGCCTGGAAATGCTACCTGTGGCCAGATAAGACCGGGTGTTGAGGAGGAGAAGATATTTTTAGGCTGGCTAGATTACATTTTTATCTCAAAAACCCCTGACTATGAGCCAGCACCGACCTCAGTGCTGTAGGACCATTGCCACTGGTTCTATTCCAACAGGCTATTTTGGTCCTACAGCGTATTAGAGCTACAATGCATACATGCTGATCTAATGTGAATTCCTGCTGCATGTAGCATAGGGACAAAAGAAGGACTCAGATATCATTATTGGCTGAGTCATTCATTTTCACTGTAAATGAACCAATGGGCTGGGGTTCTAGGACCAACAGTGGGCTCGGTAGCTAGTATAATAGACAGTCATCCAATCAATTGCAGCACATGACAGCGCCTTTCTGTAACCTAAAATAAGCTTATCTCAGTGCTCATTCTTATGATAAGTGAAACGTTTTAAAACATTATCGTACTCGGTGTCCGTCTGCATCGAATTAAGGCCTGCTTTTCGGGGGGGGGGGGCAAGATCGGGGACAGGTGGCATCAAATGATCTCCCCGCTTTTCGGGGGGGGGGCAAGATCGGGGACAGGGTCATCAAAATCTCGCAACAAGCGATAACCAGTTACATACAAAATTTGTGCCTGAGATCCGTGAGTTAATCATGCGGAGATTTTCAAACATTTGGTCACCCTCCCCCCCCTCCCATGCAAGAGCTAGCCCGCGTAGCGGACTTTAGTTTTGGAACCATCTTTACTAGATCACTGCAGCATCTGACAAAATAATAGGAGGGTCAATAAAACTGCGTAACACTTAATAATACTTAGAGATAAAGCCTGGCTCATTGCCTCAAATGGACTGTTTATTCCTATTGGAATAACAATAAGTTGCTGAAATCTGGAAAATGGTCAAAAATTCCAATCATGAAATAGTCAAAATAACTGCGTGGCAGATGCAATATGCTGGTATGATCTTCGGAATATTTGTGTTCAGAATCCATACATGTCACACTGGAAATTGTTCATAACCGCCAAGCTACAAAAGAAGGCGCAAATCCAGTGACAAAATGAGCAATTCCAACAATCGAAGTTGTTGGCTTCGATTAAAAATATCGCTGACGATTGTATTGCTTCAGTCCTGATCTTGGAAAGAGTTAGAGTTCAAGGTCGGACTCCTACCTATTCATACTTATGATCTTATTTAGGTTTGGACTTTGACTCTGAGGTCATAATAAGCCCTTAGAAATAAATGATGATTCAGATACTGAGTGCATGAGTGCAAAAGTAAATACACTTCACGTGAGGGATGCATTAGATTGTGCTGGCGTTATAGCGTTAATAAGTAGGCCTATACGCAGCCTCACAAATCATTACAATGGCAGACTTCGTACATTCTTTAAAATCAATACTGTAAACTACTGGAGAGGGACCATAGAACTTGAAGAAAGGAAGAACTCTGACCAAGTGCATCGCGGAGTGTTTACAAAATTATAAGGGCGCTTCCACTGTACGGCAAAAAGATGATCACGTGCCCCCTTTACGTAAGGTACAGTGTATTTTCAACTGTGGAAGTTCAATGTCATTCTATCCCTTTTTCGAAAGGTTAGGATCGCAATGCCTAACCACAGAGATAAGTCATGACGCCTTACCTTGTCGTTGCATACTCCTGACTTTAAAGGTTGTGTGACATGCAACCAAAAAGAGGTGTTTCACTTGTCACTTAGAAAATTAAGTCTTCCAATCAAAGATCCGTTGGAATTATTTCAATATTTTTCACCATTCTCAAAATAAACGTCTTCAAAGTTTGATGGTTTCTGGAGAAACTAATTGCCTATGCAAAAATAATCATGTGGAGTGTTGCACAGTGTTATGATTTCTTTTGTTAACCTTATTTAAATTATCTCTTAATTACTGATCATATAGATTACAGTTTGGTGAGTGATATCAATATTTTTCAGGAAAAAAAATTAAGTTTTATAATAAACCCCTCAGGGAATAACAATGCTACCAGTATCCTTGAAATTAGGGTTGAAAAAACAAAGGCTAACATGTGCCATATATGGTATGTCCCTCTTTCGATGTCACATATTTGCATATTTAGCTCATTTTTATTCATAATACAAGTGTGAAATAAAAACTTCCCTGTAAAATGGTCAATATTTGATGGATTTTAATGGAAATTGCGGCTTTTTTCTGGATTTTTAATGCTTTTTACATCAAATATCCAACTGTTATTTTCATGTCACACAGCCTTTAAACGTTATTCCTCGACCAACAATTAGAGCAAAAGCAACAACGTTATGCATGTTTGCACCACGTGCCGTTGCTTTCTTGAACCCTATTAGTGGCTTCAGTCCAGATAGCAGGATCATCATTCTCCCTCACTTTAGGTTCTATAAGAAGGACAAAATTCAATGACACTTCGTTCGTGTCCACATTATATTTCAAACATTTAGAAGAAAGATCAGATGATAATAAACGATTGCTTAGTGATGTAAAAGCACGTTCCACATGTTGTTCAGTAACACGTACGTAAATATTTGGACTGCTCTTCATGACACGGAGTTGAAGTGAGCGACGTTGCCCTAAAATTTCAGGTTCGAAAGACACTTGTGAAGAATTCTTTTCAGCCAGTCTAGAAGGGACCAAGCATTACAGACCAACGATTTAGAGGTCTAAAGGTCAGGAGGTCGGTCACGTTACTATCTTGTGTCCCTTTTATATGGAACGTAGCTCCTTTGGGGAGCAGAACGCCTTCGAGGTTTGGTTTCGCTCTTCGGCTCTTCCCTAGAGAGTGACAGGCGCCAATCCAGACATTTTGAAAAAGGAGGAGGGGGGGGGGGGGTGGCAGTCCCCTTGAATATTCTCGGCCTAGATTAACATTATGCTAATTTCGCGTGATTGTTATTTTTGATGTGGCGACAAAGGGGGGCTGAGGCCGGGAAAGCCCCCCCCCCCCTCCTTGTGGAAAAAGTATTCCGACTATAGATGACCTACGTCAGTTGGTAGAATATTGGCATTTCAGCTGGGAGACCGGGTAGTTCAAACCCCATCCAGGTCATACCCAAGACTTGAAAAATGGGACCTGACGGTGTCCTTCTCTCTTGTTGGTCAACATAAGCGATAGGAACAGGAATAATAACATTATACGAGTGAGAACATTTAACCAGTAGCTCCGCATCGGTTGTACAGGTTAGTATAGTTCTCACGGGTTTGAGAAAGTTTAGGAATGACAATATAATAGTGTGATGGAAATGTGTGAAGGCTTTGATGTTAAACAAAAAGGGCTGTATCAGCGCACAATACTATTATCATATAATATCCTTATTGTACTACAAAACTTGACATCGAGGTATCTGATAAGTTACACAATATGTCCATGGGCAGTCTTCTCCTCAACACCTGTAGCAGTCCGCGCGTATCGAAGGGGGGGGGGGGGGGCTTAGTAACCCTAAGTTGAAAAGAAGAAAAAGGTTACTAAACTTTTATAGGTGTGAAAACTAAAGTCACGCCCAATCTTAAAAATCCTGCATACGAGGACGATTACCATTGTTGACTTGTCAAAATTTTGAAAAATGTGAGGGATAGGGCCTACATTTTGGTTATTCTGTGAAAACCTCACCTTCCATGCAAATTTACTATCTGCCCCAAAGGATTAGTGATAAGACTTCACAAAAGATAATTCCATGTAGAAAAATTACCCTAGATAGCGGAAATAATTATTTGTGTCTGCTAATGAAGTATTTCAGAAAAATCGATGAACATATGGGCACGAAGAAGGCGAAAAATTGGCCTACTGTCATAGCTGTCTCCACCTCCCCTTGCTCGACGTAAGCGTTAGGATGCCTCTGATGTAGCGCGGTGCGTTCCTAGAAAGAAGTGGTGCTCGAGTAACCACAAAGTGAAGCGCCCTTCAAAGCTCTGAGGAAGTTATAAAACGGGGGTACCTGAATGACCTCCAAATAACAAAGGTTACATGCCCACATTCCCTTCACCTCCAAAATCGTAATATTGTTAATTTCTTACAAGAAATCAGATGAACAGCTCCCGAAGGAGAGAGTAGGTTCTTAGCAAGTACATAACCGTGCCAAGGCAACTCCCTGGCATAACTACAGGAATCGAAATAACTGATACAGTTCTAAAATCCCAGTTTTGATGTTCTGCTACCCTCTGAGGCCGAAGCTGATCCCACACCCGACAAGCCAAACCCATGAAGCTAAACCTCTGAGGCCAGACTCTCCGAGGTCGAGTCCAATTAACTGCATACCTTTATGGTTTACAATTGATATTAAGAAAAACCATCTCAGTTTCTGAAATTGCCTATTCAGTTTTACTTGATTTAGTAGTGTGTGATAGACTGGTGATATTTAAAATCATGTTTATCCCGCTTTAAATCATCAGTCTCAAAATAACACTGCATGAGTCCAAATTTTGCCACATTCCGGTTTTTGGCCAAGTCCGTTCATTTTTGTGACACACCTCCTGCATGGTGAGGTTGCTTACCCCCTATCAGACTCCCAAAGTGCACTCTAAAAATAAATGGATAAATGTAAATCCCGCACAGTGACATTCCAAACAGGAATTTATTCACCTCCAGTAATTATGGTTAATTTAACCTTTGATGTACACACAAAGTATCACAACTCTGTGATACTTTGTGTAAATGTACACCACATATGGGTAAAATAACTTAATATGTCTGTGATACTTTGTGTAAATGTACACCACATATGGGTAAAATAACTTAATATGTCTGTGATACTTTGTGTAAATGTACACCAAATATGGGTAAAATAACTTAATATGTCTGTGATACTTTGTGTAAATGTACACCACATATGGGTAAAATAACTTAATATGTCTGTGATACTTTGTGTAAATGTACACCACATATGTGTAAAATAACTTAATATGTCTGTGATACTTTGTGTAATGTACACCTCGTGTGGGTTAAATTAATCATATTGACTGGTGTATACTAAATACCCATTTGGGGTTTCACTGTGCGGGATTTACATTATTTAACCTTTTAGGGGTTACAAACCTATTTATTGTTAGGAGTGTGGCCTAATCGAGAGATAAAAGGATTACTTAACTCAAGTGTAAGTTAAGCAAGAGCATGATTAATTGCCTAACTCAAGTGCTGCTATATCAATATAACGATTGCCCAAGTCAAATAGTCACTTAAGCAATTTTAAGTACTTTTATTTAATAAAATAAATATTATCTGTGCGACATAGGCAGTGTAGGTGTATGCTGCCTTTTGAATAACACATGGGAGAGTTTAAAGCAACTTAGTGCAATTGGCAGTTTAACCGATGAGGTTATTTCTGTGACTGGAAAATGATCATGGTTCCGGGGTACATAAGTTAATCAGAGATGTGCTACGTAGGTCTACGTTAAGCTTCCTCCCAGGGATGAAGGTTAAGTTGGAGGTCAAAGAGTAAGCTGAAGAATTATTGCCAGCTGATTTTAACACGGCCTGTCATTTAATAATGAAAAAATGAATGAAAAAAGATTAGAATACATAAATATATAAACATACACTGTTGATGTATTTATATCATTAAATGTTTTTAATATTGCCTAAATTGATGTCATGACGTCTTCAGAAAATATTGCAAGTCCGTTTTGCAGTGAAAGGAATGTATTAAATGGAAATACATTGCCCTCGGATGGACCGGTTTGCAATTTTGTTAGTAGTGGGCAAAACCTTTTCCCAGACTCTGTCCTTTTTAAAGCAAAAACGAGTACACTGTTGGGGCATCGAGCGAGGCTGCCACCAGGACCAGAATAAATGCAGATTTCCCTGGAATGCAACTCAGATTTCCCGCAAGAACTGTTAGTGATCACCGTCCTGAGGGGTGGACATAAGGGAAGGGGAACACGGGGAGGGCGTCTCCTCTCCCCGTTTGTAAAATATTGCTCTCAGGAGGGGACTTAGATATAAATGGTGCTATCTTTTTCATTGTTTACATGCATGCACTACAAATTATCGTTTTTGTGACGAAGTCGGAAATAAATGGTTTCAAGTTTTCAACTTTTATATTTGTGACTGTTTCATGCTATTTTTGTCTTAATTTGTATGAAGTGGGATGGGATTGAAAGGTGGAACATTCAAATACAGTATACACCTATAGACAAATATTGAATACTGTTATATTTAACACTACATGCCGCGATACTATTACTGTCTGTTCTAGACGCATGTGTGTTCTTTTTTGCCATATATTTAGGAAACTTTGGACTTTAGGAAACTTTGCAAGTAGTTTGAATAGCAATAAAAAATTACGAGCAATTGTATAAAGATAGGAACCATTTTAGTATGTAAGGTAGTACCATGATAGAAGTAACAGAAGAGAAGATTTTTTTCGTGCACACAGCGCAAAATACACCTTGAAAGAATGTGTACGATTTTAAATCTGATGGAGTGAATTTTACTTCAGAAAAAGTTTCTCCACCAAAAATACGAAGTTTTGGCGATTGATTCGAGACAAAAAAATGTCATTGTGGTTGAAATATGTGCATACCTTATGTAGACATAACTGTATTACCAAAATTTACTTCTTTAGATCATGAAATCATGTCATGTTAATTTTACTGATAACTTGACAAGTATGAAACCTAGCAACATCGAAAAGTCTAGCCACTTGCCGTATATCCATTTGGGTATGTGCAAAATTTCTAGTAGGTCTTTTGCGCTACTTCTGGGCCTTAGGACCGTTACCCATCCACACGCACTGCGTGCAAATATTTATGAGCTGTCTTTTGACGTTCATTGCTAGAGATACAGTAGGCTGGAGGCTATTATTATTGTAGTGCGCGTGCGCGCTACAATCTTGGCGTTGCACGACAAGCTAGGCATACCTACATGACTGAACGTTGAAACTGGAAGTTCAACACGGCTTCGGTCCGTTTTTACTATCGGTGCTATCAATGTGCAGGCAGCTAATGTTAAGCTTGTCCATGATTTTTTACCGCTTTCTTGCACACATTCTAAATCAGTCCCGACAAAGGACTCGTTCATAAACAGAAACAGCTTGTAATGTTGAGTGAAATGTTACTGGTTGATGAAATGCCGACAGTCTTTATTTCAGAAAAAATTCAGTTGAATTTGCGCTTGCTTTCTCATTAACACAACTTACCTATATAACTTGAAATTCGCAAACGAAGTAATCAGCGGATGAATTTATCGTACAGTTTAATGTGATGGGAGCTGGATATGTACGGGCGGCGTCACCTTCCAATGTGCACAGTATATGGTATACTGTGTACAGTATATGGTATACTGTATGCGTCACCTTCAATGTGCACAGTATAGGGCACAACCGAAATTCCTCTCAATAGTAGTGTTACAGGTACTTATAGGACGAAAACCCCAAAATTCAAGATATTTACTTTAAATCGGAATCAAATCAGAAATCCTTACAATGTGGTCTACCTTTTCACAAAACTAGCAAGATTATACAAAAACATCACAAAATAACACTACCTAGCTTGAAAATAAGATGATTTTCTGCAACGTCTGAGCCGCTCGGAACGTCGTTAGAAAAACATGATTGCGCAATAAAATCACCTTGTTAGCCTTGTGCCAGTCGTTTCTTATGTCTTGAAAGTACTATGTATGCAAAGATTTTTGCAAACCTTTCTGAAGGTAGTGAAAAATATTTGATTAAATAAACGCCGTATCAAACACACATTAAATCTGGCCTGCTCCAAACTGCAAGGACTTGTCTAACATGCACTACAATTCTGCGTATTTGCAAGCAAATGCAGTTCTAGTTTATAGTAGGCCTCTGTTGTTTCGTTATCTAGTATAGGGCGGCTTGACGTTAGAAACACGCATCACGGGGCTTGTTTCTGGTAAAAAGTGCAATTTAACAAAGGCATGGTACAGTGGTATGGAAACAGACACAAGCAACTCCATTTCAACATAATCGTGAATGAGATGAGGGTAAATACATTTTGTTCGTTGCAATAACCATGCTATTTCGCGAAGATCAAAAGGGAAAGATTGAAAAACGCTACCCGGGTAGTAATTTTCTACCCGGGTAGTAACAGCGTCGGTCAGGTACCCAGGTACCCGATGCAAACACTAATCCCGATCAATTTTTTTTTTCACTGCAGTCCCCACACTATAGACTACCACAGACAGTTGCAGGTCGGTGTCGTGTCGCTCCAAGATGCAGATTCTACATACTGCTGTATTAGTGCTACCAGTTATGAAACACATTATCGCGTAAGGGCGATAATATCCGACATTTGTCTTTGACATTTTTCTTTTTTTATATGTATTGAAACAAAGTCATTGCTCTTAAATCAGACCTTGTTGCTGGTATGGCTTCTGGCGCTATGACTTGGGCATTTTTTTAATGATAATTTTTTTTATGGTCAGTGGAAATTTCCCGCGAGTGACGGCATTCACGGCAAATTTCCCGGGAATGAGCTTCCCGAATTCCACATTTTTTCCCGGCGTGGCTGCCATCAGGGATTACATAGTTAATGGGACTAAATACGGCTTCCCAACAACGTTGGATAATATCACAGTGAAGGGGCAAGTCCTTTTTTGACTGACCAAGGCCCAAACTGACACCTCCCTGGTGCAAATTCATGGCACCTGGCAGTCAAGATAAGTAGGATACGCAAAGGCAGCGTTATATATAAGGCCTACTTACTGGCCCCTGAAAACTTTGGATTCCAGATGATGTCTTTTACCAAATTTAAGGCATTTTGCCATAAATTATTTCCATTAAATGGCTTTTCCACCATTTCTGAGTTTGATTCATTGAATCATTTATTTTCTATAAGGTATCAGACATTTGCATATTCCGTAATAGAGTTCTGGAAAAAAGTGTGTGGGGAGGGGTAGACAAACGATTTGAAAGTAAGGGGTCCCCTACCCCCACCTGTTGACAACTAGTAGGTCTGACTAAATGGAAGAACCATCTCTGTCCTACTGGTGGTCTTACAGAAGGACTGACGTACTACACAGACTTGTAGTATGAGTACAAGCTCCCGAGTACGAGCACGAGTACAAGGCCTCGAGTACGGTTACGAGTAGGAGTACAAAGCCATGAATACGAGTACCTGATTTTCAAACCCTCTGAGTACGAGTACGAGTACAAAGGCATGAGTAGGAGTACGAGTACAGAAAAATGTACTCGAGTACGAGTACATTTCTGAGTACATGTATAGGCTGGAGTAATATAACAGCAGCAACATACAGTTGTCTTTAATTATGGTAATTCAAAGATTCAAAGGCTTTTATTGTCTTTAATTAAAGATTTTTATTGTCTTTAATTGTCTCCAAGGTTGAGGGTGGAGTTTGCCAGGTGATCTGAATGTACTGCCTTGCATACTAGAGGTCCCCGGATAAGATCCCGGTGGGTATCTGGTTGTCAGAGAAGGGAAATTGTCAGATTCAGCAAGTCGTCAGCAAAAACCTCCAGCCTTAAAAGTGGCTTAAGAGTGGGGATACACTCACTCTCGTCAGATGGGGACGTTAAATGGCAGTCTCTGGGACAGAATTGGGATCGATCAATACACACCTACCTCGTTAATATCTGAGCACTAGTTGAAAAGAGAAGGTGAATCTCACTCATGCTCATCACTCTGGTATAGGGTCCTTGATGGACCAAGTGGCTTCCTGACCCTCAAACGTTTATCTTACAACTGTTTGTCTGTTTGTAAACCTATTACAACCAAATGTTGCATTCGATTTCTATATACCACTATCAATATTACATTTTATATAACATGAAATGCTGGTGACTGATAGAGGTGAATGAAATAATACCTATGGTCACGGTGTAATTATCATTATTTCCACTACAAAAATGCTTTGCCCTCTTTACTTTGTCGGGCCTTACGCAGGAATATTAACTTGAGGTTTGAAGCCGAATGACCAACTTGCAAGAAAGTCCATTTTCTACTGCACAAATCACAACTTGCAGAATCTTTATATTGAAAACTTGCGGTGGCACATAGAAGCCATCATGATATACTGAGCAGTTGTACTTGGGAAGTAAGAAAAATTCAACAGCCGTGTCTATACCATTTTGTTCTAAACAGAAACCCACTGTAAAAGCGCTTTATTTCAAGGTAATTTCTCTCAGAGGAAAAATATTGTTGGTAAACTGTGGTCTGCCACAAAAGTGTTTTCAAATTCAGTGGAGGAACAAAGGATTGCATTTACCAATGAAAAGGTACTAATTAAGATTGAATCCAGCCTGTAAACAAAATTGATTGTACAGGTTTTGTTTTGAATTTTGGCTTGTTTCGTAGCCTCTAAGGCTACGTGTACGGAATCGTATTTCAGATCCCTATATCTTAATCACAGGGGAACTATAGTGGCCATTTGACCCTTTACATACGTGTAGTATACATATAAATACTACAGATAATCTCTACCTGGTGGACCTTACATGAAACCTTTATTAAGAATAATATATTTCAAATTTCCCTCGCTTGCTGGCATGTGCGCAGACATATTCGAAAGAAGACGACTAGATATCAGCTGATTGCTGACGTACAACCTGCACCTCACGATTTCCAGAGCAAAATGTTGCCAGCTCAAATAAATTTAAATAGGCCTTCTTAATTTTTCTGAGTGGTGGTTCAAAATTTCAAAATTATGTATTTTAAATCATAAAAAATATGGAAAGTATAACAAAAACTTCTGTGGGATTTTTATGCCCCACAGCTGAAAATACTAAATAGTTCTTGCCCATTTATTTTTCGTAGTATTGCAAGAGGATGCTATCAAGGAATACTCTGTTTCAGTGGTTCCATTTTCCGAGCCCATGATATCACGCTGAAGGGCTGTGTTCATGTGGTGTTTGGATAGTTCTTCATAAAGATTTCTATACGTAAATGATGATTATCTGTTTTTACTCTTATGTTACCATAAGAACATTAAGAGATTCAACTCTTCGGTAGTAGTCATGAAAACTTAAAGAAACTCTGATCCACTGAGGGAAATTTTTGTCTAACTTATGGAAACACTATTCTCCTTAAAACACCTATACGTGTTCGCGAGGGCCAAGCATTCGTTCGAGACGAAAGTCTTGTGATATTTTCTGATTTAGTGCATATAATGAGGATTTTGCGTAGACACTGTGAAGTACGATATCGATTATTGCATATTTGGTGGAGTACTGGCCTCATTCTTTCAGCAACACCTTGAAATGTCAGTCGAGAGTTGTATTTGAGTCTGCCGGAAGCAAGCCTAACCATTCTCCGCGATGTGTTCCCATCATGGCTGCCTCGAGCTATCGGTAACAGGCACAGCATTTCTTTTTGGTTGAGTAAGCTTCAATCAGACGCATTTTGTCTGGTAAGAGACTTCTGTGTATTGTTTGAATATTTTACTTTGAATTTTACAACTTTTATTGGCAGATTGGCTGTTGAGAGTTTAGAAAAATCTATAACGTTTTGACAAGTGTGATCGAATCCCTTCGGACTACGGCGATGCAGTGCAGTGGTCAGTACCGTACCATGCATGTGTGTGATACACCATATAGAGTCAATATGGATTTCGAGCTGCACTTGTAGTGTAGGGTGAAGGATTTTCTCGAACTTTTTAACTGGTTAAAAATCATACGTAACAAGTAAGAAGAAGGCTGTATGATGATATTAGATAGTAATGTACAGATTTCTGGATTTTAATGGCAAATTTAACCCCTACATTTTTTGAAAATTAAAGATAGTTTTGACGTTACCGTGAATACTGTAGGTGTGTGCTTACAAACTACACAAGCAGTTGTTGTAAAACCCGGGCGAGGTGCAGGTGTGACAACACAGTTCCGTTGCATTGTGGGTAATTTCACAATATCATGACTGCCTACGCAGTGGCGTTTAGTGAGTTTCAAAATTTTTTTTTTTTGAAAAATTCGTGTTAAATAAGATATTGAGTTATATTAGTTGTTAATGGTATCACAATGCTTGGAAAAATGTGTTCTAAATGTTGTACTTGCTTAGAAAGCTGTACAATTGTTTCCCTTTAATCATTTAGGAAGGCAAACTACTCCCAAATAGACCATTTTTTTTACATTGCGCAAAAGAAAGTAATCCATTTCACTACGCGAACTCCATTGAGCGTTTGAATTAAAGGCGGAAGAATCATGTATTCCGTTAAGTCGCCATTGACGATGTTTTACCAGGATCACTCAGCTTCCAAATGTTCAGGTGCAAACAGAATATAACTCGAAAAAATTTAAGGAATTTACAGCAATAGAGCAAAGAAATATGAGAATCTTTGCAAACTTTCGCACTGCTCATATATTTTACAAAAGTAATCACAATTAGACGTCGAACGTGGCTTGTTTGGACGAAAGATTCATGATTGGGCTCCCTTATGGGCCGGACAACGAGACTTTGAAAATGGCTTCCTAGGATGTAGTGGCTTACTTGTATTTTTATAGGTCTACCTTTATAGCACGTACTGTGTAACGCACCATTGACATATATAATTAACTAGACACATCAGACAAACGCACGCTTGTTCATGACCTGCATAGACCAAAGTATGTACGGATCTACTTTCGAGACGAGATGTTCGTTTTGAATTTTGGTTGACCATAATCCTTCATTTTCAAATCTCAAAGTTTTTCGTATTCTCATTGTCGCCCCTCGACTTAAACTGACGGATTTTAAATGCTCAAATGACTTCTTGAAACGTACGAACGGTGGGAATCTATAAAAACAAATTACGATACCAAAATAATGCATCAAAGAGACTGTCTGATATATTGAAAAAAATATTCGATTTGCAGCTCCGCGCATGCGGGATAGTCTGAATATTTTTAAATTGACCCAATCTCAAGTGGGAATTTTAAACGATGACCAATCGTTAAGAAGTGATTCTCTGTCACGTCCGAATATAGACGAAATTTTTTTTCAGCACTTTGAGAAAGGTATTACCAGCTATTAGTGTCACTGGACAGCTGGAGTTGCAGAAGGCGAGTCGAGTAGCGCTTATTCCAGCAGGAGCAGGCCGGGGATCCGGCCGGGAAGTTGGCAGCGGAAAGCCTGTTTGATTTAGCAAGGAGGTATTTAGACGCGGGCGATTTTCGTCGGGAAACTTGAAACTTACTAGGCTATATGCTTAATTTTGAGATAATAAATCGGCATGCCGACGTTCTAGTTTATTAAATTGCCAGAAGTTACGACTTTGAGATTTGGAGGAAAAAATGGGGACCTTCCTGCCGCCGTCAATGTAAAATGAATGAATTCACGTCCATCGTTAAAACAACACAGCGGTATGTGTAAGTAGCCTACTGGGGCACTAGCAGCACTTAGATCATTAGGGTATGTACGGTGGATCAATACAGCAAGGGTGAGGAACCTCAGGCATGTTGGTTCGTTTAGCCTCCGGCCCGCGAGACCACTAATTCGTCTGGCCCGCGAAGCTACTGATAAAAGTAAATTCAATTCACTTGAATAATAATATCTTTAATAATAATCTTTAAGTCCTCGGTACCCACTGTTTTATCATGCTTAGCTACCTGCACTTTCAGGACATTTTACGTAAAATAACTCCATAAGTTCATGAACTCTACTGTCATGAGCTTGCTTATAAAAATTAAAATGTCTCTGACGCGCGGTTAATTAATATGCCTTATGTTAAATCTCCTTTCTCCCGATTGAAAAACAACTCCCACACCTCTTTCTCGGAGAGGCTACGTCGATCGGATTTGCCATGCAAATTCAAATTTCTAGTTTCTTGCTAGGGTTTGTCACTAAGATTGATCCAAGTTGGCTATTCCAACACAGGTCAGTTTAGGTTAAGCTTCTAAGATCTAATGCATGCTCTTTGCATGCAAACATGTCATCCAGGCTTTAAATTAAATTACAAGTTCTATTAAATTAGAAAAGGATCAATGAAGGTTACAAATATTAGCATCCTGGACTGAAATGTCTGTACTCATGAGTACAATTACATTTACGAGTACAAAATCCTGAGTACGAGTACAAAGGCCTGGGTACGAGTACGAGTACTTGATTTTCAAATTTTCAGAGTACGAGTACGAGAACTAGTACAAAGCCATGACTACGAGTACGAGTACGAGTACAGAAAAATGTGCTCGAGTACGAGTACGAGAACGTACTCGAGTACTACAAGTCTGCTACTACAACATGGGAGGGAGGAGACCTTTAAACATTAGCTTCAGGTCACGATCACAAAAGGACGAGTCCTAACATAAATTGTATACAAAAGATTCTATTACAGTACCAAATGTGTTTGGTAGTCTGAAAATGTTATTTCTTCCAAATGAGACAGCAAGTTTACACTAACCGTAATATTTTAAGGCCTACTACAAACACTTATGATACTAGCTTCCAGCGCCATGTATAAGGTAAGTAGGCAAATGTCACAGCCTACTAGCCTACAGATAGAACTTGCTGGAATCTCATGTCCCAAGTCTTAGCTCGGTGATCTTGATAACGAATATCATCTTGAAGTAGTGATCATCATTAACATCATAAATTACACAGTAACCAGGTAACAGATGAGGTCATCATCAAAAAGGTGGACTCTAGAAGAGATACATTTATGATATTCCTAATATGCACTGAAAAGAGGGTGCGTCCAGTGACTGGCCCCTGAGAAACACTGACACAAAAAGGGAGTAAAAAGCAGGATAAGAAAAGCAAAAACTTGGTAACAAATTCTAGTGTTTGCGCATACATAAGTGATTATCATGCATGTCGTGGTATCACTAACTTTATATCGCACAATTACATCTTCTTATAATTGCTAAAGAATGTCTGAAATATTTCGAGAGAGTGCATTGAAAGTACCTTCAAAGCATTTTGCATTGTTAGATTACAGAATATTATTGTACAGTGGCGTAGCTAGAGGGGGCAGGGGGAGCCCCCCCCCCCACACACACAAAGCCTCCGGGGGTCTCTGTCGGAAATTTCTAGTCTCTGTCGGAAATTTTTACCACCTTGATTAAAAATTCTTACAAGGGAAATTAGTAGCTAAAATTGTATTCTTAGGGGTTTTCTTACAACACTTCTTATGTTTTTAAGCAGCATTACACATCGAAATAGTTACTGACAAGGTCTGGAAGTGTCATTTAAGGCAATCACGGAGATATTTTAATCTAATTTTTTCCACGCGCTTCACTCCAGAGATGTTGGCGCTACGCTTAGATAGTACCTGAGAGTATTTATTGACTAGAGACCAAGGTCAAAATGGCGGATTGTCCCACCCATGTAGGCAAAGTTAGGTCCAAATTTGCAGTGTCTCGACCAACCAGTCTTTTCTTTCTTGCGTGTACTTTCTTTACCATTAAGCCATCCATAAAGCTTGTATGCGTACGTATGGTGTGCATAGAACCGCAGGCAATTCTAACGTTATTTAGTGCATACATATATACCCATATGTATAGTAAGAAAAGTTTACGCACTTCCATTGCACGACACGACTGTACGTTTAGGTATACGCACTACATGTAACGTTAGAACTGCCTGTGCACAGCCACAACGTACGCCGTAGGCATATCGCGGCTCGTAATCCTAAAGAGGTGAATTCTGTACGTTTGGCGTTTTAGATGCTTAGATTTTGTTGTACAAGGAGCCACACTAAGGCAAGTGCCTATTATCTATTGTGAGTGTATATCAGTGTTGGACAACGAAAGCCTCCATTCGTAATCATCGCACATGTATTGTAGTGAATCCTGTTGCTAAAGCACCATAACGTTTTGTCACCTTAGCGTTACTTTAACGCTGTGTGCTTTAAGTAATGTCTGAAACGTAGACAGTATAGATTCACAGTCTATGCGTAAGCGAGGCGGCAGCAAAGTAGGCAACTTAGTACCTCGTTTTGAGGCTCTGAAAGTAGAAAGTAAATCTCAGATATGCGCGACAAGCCACCATTTTGTAGCGCCAACCTTTCCATAATCGAACTAAAGGTAAAATAGTGTTCCTTTAGCGACAAAAGTACTGCTGTTCCTTAACTCTACAAGAAATATGACGGAGAAAACACCTCTTCGTAAGTTACGAATCAGGACCAAAATGTTGTCGCCATTTCGTGCACTCGATGCATTTAAGGCCACGACTGAACGTCGGAGACTTAACCATTTTGGACCTAACTCTTGCTTCAAATTGGCCAAAGTTTTGTACAGGGCGTGTATTAGACCTTGTTCTCTAGTCAAAAAATACTCTTAGGATAGTACATCATTACTTCAAGATAATAATCTGTCGCAAATTTTTTGCTTTTGTCCCCCCCCCCCCCAACAAAAAATATCTAGCTACGCCACTGTTATTGTAGTTAATTTGCCTAGGTCGCACTTTTATTGTTCAACTCAAATTTAAAAGTAAGTGAAACATAAAACTGCCTAAGTTACAACATGTAGTCAACATAGTGTCTATAAGTAATCTCAACTGGTCATGTGAAAATGAGATATTGTCATAAAAACACTTGAGTTTTTATTACGAATGCTATTATGTGTAATATCTTGAAAAAATATTGAAAATTGAGAAAAACAACTTGATCTTATCATTTTTCTCAAAAAAGGGCTGAAAAGGTAATATGATTTTTAGGCTGATAAGGCTGAAGAAATGTTACTCATGGTGTAGACAAATATAGGTTTGACTCTATAGTTGCCACTAGCTGTATAGCAACTCCCTGGTAAAGGATATGCTGTATGTTTCTCCGTTGTCTTCCCTTACATGCTTCCTTTCTAGATATGTAAAAGAAAAGAGTAGAATCGATGCAAACAACAGCTGCCCTTCTATATCTCCAACCGCTTCTGCTTTCATTGATTATGGTTATCCACCTTTACTATCAAATGTGTCTTTATTGAACCAGGAAGTTGCTATTTAGAAGGAGATAAAACGGCAGCTCTAGGCTCCCCTTTGTACCCACCTAGTTGCCGCCAAGGTCACTTGCTTTGTATAACACTTAAAGATACAATAGGCTTAAAGCTATTGTTAGTATTTAACAAAAGGTTCATGTCGTCTGCTACTTTGAAAAGAAATGTCAACAAATTTTGTCTATATGTTATAGCATTGCCAATCGCTTTTTTCAAATTAATTTGCAGCTTCCAACGTGATGCAACGCTTTTCACAATAGGCTAGTTAAATTTTATGTAACACGTTGATCATGCACTTACCATTCGGAAATTGCGAAAATTTGCGGAACGTAATATAATCTTAAAACAAGTTATAGTCTCACACCTCTCTTTAGTCATTTAAGCATTGTGCCAGTGTAAGACCTTCTTATAAGCTAGTCTTTCTAGACTCCTGAGGGAATTAGCAGTCGTTTTGATTTATTACACAGTGTTTCTTACTTGACTGTCGGTAAAAACTTCGAATCAAAGCATTGTTTTTCCTAATCCTATTCATACGGTATAAGTAGGTGTATAAGTGGTCTACTTGGGTATCATGCATCAGTTGAACAGGATCAGAAAAAAGAAGTGTGTACCCTAAGCTCTAATAATCACTCATGAATTGAAACTATGTAAACGATGAGGTGGATCTAATCAGATTACCATAAATTAAAGTTTCCGAAATAGCTCCTTCTAAACAGCAATTCCCTGATTAAACTGAGGGCATTCGGGCCTTGAAATACGCGTATCTATACAGCTCTGTACTCAAACAAATTGGAAACAGCGCCCCCATTTGTAAGGTCCCTTCGGATCTTCGACTTAAAGGCACCCAATCAGAGTTAGTATGCCCCGTCACTCTAATTCATGAATGGGCTGTTTTGATCATGTGACAAAATTTTTGTTAGTGAAGTGTAAAATTCAAGGAGAATTCCTCCTTGCTTTACCTATCGTTTGTAATAGTTATGTTCAAAACGTCTTCGGAGGTGCTTGTAATGCAATAAGAGGAGATTTGCAAGAGTTTGCTAATTTTTCATAGCGAATTTTGGGGCGACTACCTACTGCCTTTAAGCTGAAAAATTTGAACTTGCTGAACGTGTATCTCTCGGTGGGAAAATTCTGCGGTAAAGATTTATAGCTCGCAAATAAGATCAAGTCCGCCGAAAGATTTGCAGCTCCACAATCCGTAGCATGGTTAGGAAAATAGTCGTATTTAATCTCAATATACAAGAGCAAGCATCACTCCTATTGAACTCCTCACCAGAGCTGCAGAAGTCTGCTTCCTCATGCATATCTACAACCGCAGACTACATAATAATTTAATTGACTCGAAACGAAGGACTAAGCAAGCTTGTTGCCCAACGTACCTTCCGCTCATACCCTACGCAGTGATGCCAACCATACACAGGACACTAAGCTAGTGGTCACCGTTCCGCACGATCTGGAGATGTCCTCATCTGAACACTCAGTCTTAGCTAAAGGACTGAACTTTGTCCCTTTCAAGTCTCTCTCTGATGAGTTTTCCATTGGCAAAGATGTTTCCTCATTCTGTAGGAAACTTCGTCTGTGATACCATTTTGGGATCACACGACCAACCTGACCATATGAGTTTAGAAGAATTCTTCACCTCTTTACCCTCCACTTCTTCTTCCTGGACACCTAAGCCTGGCTAAAATAGCACGCCAGATTCCGTTATGGAATCCATCAGCAAGGATATAGGTCATGTTATACCCCCCAAGACCACCCTTCGCAATCTTTGGGCAGACAAACAGGGGGCTCGTGTGTCAGTCAAAAGAAACAAGAACTTAATTATCAAACTGACTTGTGGAGCTGGACAGCCAAACCCTGGATAAGAAGACATTAACCAACCTCATTGACCACAATTAACTACCCAAGTCAGCTACATGATTACTTCACACTTGTCTACAAATTTGTAATTTATATAACTGTTATGAGGCACTAACTAGGACAACCAGAAGGTCACGACGCGAAAAGAGGCTTGAACTCTGGTCCTGCTACCCAGTTAACCAATTCGCACCAGAAGGACTGTTCGAGCAGGGAGTTGTTATTCGGAAGGAGATTTAACGGAAAGTTCAATTTATGCTAATACTCCAAGACCCATTAAATTCCAAGGAGAATATCAATGATAAGCTACTTATTCCGTTGATGAGGAATTCTATCTTTTATTCGTTGGTTTTAATTTGATGTCGATATGTAAGCAACATCATTCAGGTCTAACAATCCTATCACAATTGGCTTACTCATGACAATGCTTTGATGAGTAGGTTTACGCCGTCACCATTTAGGGGCAGGTGCTTCAAAACTCGAAACGACTGTTTTATTGAAATAAATCAATGAAGTTTTCCCTTCCTTTAGAACGAACGTCATGCAAATGAGCTGCAGAGACAGAAGTCTAATTTTTGTCACAACGATTCGGAAAGTTTCCGGAAGTTTCCTTGAAATGACCAGGCGTAGAATAATGATCATATTTTTACATAAACCCGTATTGGTCGGTATACTCTCATCCGCGTCACCGAGCGTTCAAAGACTCAATAATTTTTAATTTTCCAGCGACTGGCAATGCTATGGTAGTAGCGACAAACCTCCAGTCTTACCGCAGGTGTAGCAGACGACAAATCCCTTTTGTATGAACCAGCTAATCCAGTGTAAGCCTTATAGAAATGCCGAGAAATATACAACTGAGGAGCAGATTACTGTGTGACCTTGGCGCTGCAAACCTCACTTCAAAGCGATGTGTCTCCTTCCTAGTAACAACTCACTGGTTCGAGTAAACCTGCAATCGTCTAGACCATGTATTAAAGGAACATTAGTCATGGCGCATTGAGTTGACTCTTAGATGAATTCTCGAGTCAGTCGTCTACCCCATTCTTCAAATCGAATGTTCTCGTCGGCAGTGCTAAGCATATAAAGACTCTTTCAAAGCTGTAGTACTAGAGACAAATTCTATCCCAGACAGAGCTAAATTCGTTTGATCCACAGGTCATCTGAATGACTTTATACCTGTAACAGACGTCTATCTTTCGTCCGTCGTTGTAGCCGACTACTGAACTGTACTGGTCAGCTAGCGTAGCCTATGGTATATTATCGAGTTGGGGTACCATGGCCATCAGCCCAACCTTTACTATTTCATTAGCTTTTATCACTGTCGTCTTCGCGGGGAGGCCAAAACCGTCCAGGTACGAGTGCCTCTGCCGAGCAAAGACTAGAGATAAGCGTACATATTTCAATGTTGTAAATATAGGCCTAAGTTAAAATTTTAGTATGTTTTGTGTGAGTACCAAGGACAGAGGGTTTAAATAATAATCAGTTTGTAATCTAAATCTCATTCTTCTGCATCTTTTCTCTGTTTTGGATCTGTGTGTAGTATCTAGCTGTAAAACTACCTTTTTCCCAGAGTTCAGAAGGTCAACAACCCTGGCAGACCCATCGTTCGTCCCACAGCTGCCCCACTGTTCTAATTTATGCATAGACCCCGTGTTCTTTCCGTTGGTATCAGCATTACCCTTTTTTGTTCAGAACACTCCCCATGTCTTGAGAGTAATTCAAGACTTTTGAGTTTCCTGAAGACTGCAGTGAAGGCCTGTTAATCACCATGGATGTATCTAGTCTCTACACATCTATTCCCTGTCATGTTGCCCTGTCAGCTATTCAACATTACCTGAACCAACGTTAAGACCGTGGGAAGAGGGAGTTCCGAACTTCATGATAAGCCAGTTTTCGGCAGTTAGACGATCACTGTCAGAACCTCGGCACATTATAGATGCGGTAGCGGCCAAATATTGTATCGAACATGGTCAAGGGGGACTGAAATGTGCGGCTACCGGATAAGCTTGGAGGTTTGTTGATGGACCTTAGGTGTTAAGTGACTCGGTCTGCGAGGCGACATTTGGTCTCTCCCAAATACAGTAAGGTGCAACGTCCACAAACTAAAATGTGAACCACATTCGTGGAAGTACAGGTAAAGTCAGTGCTGTCTAACAGTGAAGACCCACAACGTTGAGAAGGGTGTTCTTACCAACCATTTGGCATTTGGGCATGTGTTACAGGGAAATGTTCCTGGGCCGGTGTTTCCCATATGGGCTATGGTGGATGGGAAGTCCGAACTAAATGGTTAGATACATTTTTTTCAACTCTTTAAGACTGTAATGGGTGGGGGATGGGAAAAAGGTCATGGATTGAAGGGTCTTGCCGAAGGGTCTATACGTTCTTGTGTATGGTATACGTATGATAGGGGGTACCGATGGGTAATAGGAAATGACCCAAGGAATGCCTACCTTGGTAGACGTGTTGGTATTTTGTTCAACGCCTCCGCTCTGTTGGTTCCTTAGATTCTATGTGGGGCCTCAGAGAGAACTTTGTGGGAAACTGACGTTTTTCAAAGAATGATTAAAATATTTGTTTGGAAGCTGTGGAAAAAGCAGAATCTTCAGAAAAAATCCTTCTGGTCCTCAAAAGTTGAGAGAGTATGGGATAGATTTGGCACAGGATTTGGGTTTGTTGGATGAGTACAAAAAGGTAGTTATGAGAATCGGTGGGCTTGAAGTGTAAGTTTGACTTAATATTTCGGTCACAAATTGATAATTGAATGTCCAGGAAGACCACTGAAGAGTCCGAAATACAATGTGTAAATTTCAAAAAAGGACGGAATGACTCTACTAATTGAATAGAAGACTGTAGATCTTGACGGAACCCTGTTGTTACTCATACAATATCATCAATATCTCTTTTGTAAAGGATAGGACGAACCCCGGTATACTGAGAAATAGCTGTTCTTCAAAGTGACCCATTAATTGTGGTTCACATGGCTACTCCTTTAACCCGAAGGAAAAAACGCAGTTGAACTAAAAACACGTTTGGGTGTGAACAAGTTCCGTCAAGAGTAGGAAAGTAGTCGTGGTTATTTGGGGGTCTTGCCTTTAGGGATGGACCTTATATAACTTGCTCTTTTTTGAATTTCTTTTACTAGTTATACTCGGTCTCCACCCAACAGTTTTCTTTCCGTTTTCCTTTTTTTCAACCGGTTGGAAGTGCTCAGTATTAGCCTGTGTGTTTCTCTACTTCTATTTCACTGTTGTTCAGTTGCATTTTGCCACCTGATGAAGGGATTGTATCCGAAACGTCGTGAAATTTTTCGCAAACTTATAAAAACTTGTTACTACTTTTATCGACATATATATATATATATATATATATATATATATATATATATATATATATATATATATATATATATATATATATATATAAGGTCAAAGTACTGCGTAGCACTTATGAAGTAGGTAGGTAAAAATGAAGTAGTACCTACCTATATATATATATATATATATATAAATAAATAAATAATACGAATCAGTACAACTGGGTATCAAGCCACTACCAGTGGTTTCGTGCTCACGCACTCTTCAGATGGCTGTGAATGAATGCACTTTCCTACAGAGAGCCTACGATGTTATGGCCCACCGGGTTTGATTTTATTGTGGCCGGATTTGATTTTATTGTGCCTTCAAGCGGAGATAAGCTCTGAAAGGGAGTTGAGCAAGTTGCACTTGCTTCTCATGGATAGAATACAAAGCTTTGCCTGAATGCACAGTGAGCATTGATTGCGTGAAGCTTAGCGTGAGGAGCCGATAAGTTAGACCACTTTATGTCGTTCGTTGAGTTTGACCGTGTAAGATTCCAAATGTGTTTTGACAACTCGGTTTCATTCTTATATTTTTCGTGGCGGAAAGATTTAAGGTGGTTATTGTACCTTAATTTGAACAAACCCCCCCCCCCCCCGTCATGCCTATGTAGGTCATGGTGCTGCCCTTAGACGTTACGTCAGCCCCGTAAACTACGGATTTTTTTTATACAGTCTCCGTTGACTGGGCAGTTGCTTTTTTGTGTACAATTGCAAGCCTTGCTCAACTCCCGTTCAGAGCTAATCTCCGCTTGTAGGCACAATAAAATCAAATCCGGTCACAATAAAATCAAACCCGGTGTGCCATAACATCGTAGGCTCTCTGTAGAAAGGTTCATTCATTCACAGCCATCTGGTAGTGGCTTGATATCCAATTGCACTGATTCGTATTGTATTTTGCTCTACTGTTGTAGTATTGAGCACTGTTTGTATCGGAGGAACACCCCGTCTGTAGTTCTCTGTATGATATCCTTATATATATATATATATTTATATATATATATATATATATATATATATGTATATATATATATATATATATATATATATATATATATATATATATTATACTATATCTATTTATATAAACATTTATATATATATATATATATATATATGTGTGTGTGTATGTATAAATACACATTTATATATATATATGGTGAGGGATATGCTATTTCTTAGGATCGGTTAAATTTGGTTAAATTTCAATCGAAACTAATACTATTTATCTCTCTATATATACATTTGTTCATATATACGAATTAACATATATATATATGTATATATAACATATATATATATATACGTATACATAACATATATATACATATGTTCATGTATATGAACATATATACATATATTCAAAGTACTGCATACCACTCTTGAAATACGTAGGTCAATTAAAAGTATTACATAATACTATACGTTTGCGGAAAACTCCACGACGTTTCGGGTTTTAACTCTTCATCTGGTGGCAAAAACGCGACTGATCGTAGGGCTCGGCCATACGAGCCAAACGAGATAAACAATAAAATTGGGCAAGATCAAACCGGCCAGGACACCAGGTTGTGCAAAATGATTTACACAAGTACCAACAAGGGCAAGTAATTACCGTCTGACATGCCTATGCTGATTAGTACTGGAATCAATCGAAGATAACTGTATCAGTAAGAAAACGTACACGCATTTTTAAATGTTGCCTAAATTGAAGCTGGACGTCTAACTTATTGGAACAATGATTACTCGGATAATGCTTGCAAGAGGAATTAGAGAGGGACGGAGAGATATTATTCTCCCATGAGTTCCATTCTGATAGCAGATGTCTGGAGTTAATAACACCTCCAACAGTAGTCAATTAGAAATTATGATAAAGCTTGGTCGGTATACAGATTATTTCAAGGAGAACACTTCACGGTTAATGGTATGTCTACCCTTTAAGTTATGAAACTTCATTACATCCCACCCACATAACTGCAAAATAAAAACTACATCACATACAAATGCGACTCACTGAAATATCTCAAATAGCAAAATGTAAGATTGGCTAACATTCATAAAGTGGAATAGGAATCCTTCAAAATTGTGCGAAGTTAGTGAGTTAATGTGAAATAAAGCAATTAATAGTTGAAACATTCGATCTTAAGGACATTTCTGTCATTCATTTATTTATTATGTACATTTTTCTGCATGGAAAGTGATTAAATGAATTATTACACACTTATCATTTCAATGTTATAAGATGATGCTACTCCGTCAGCCCCTATATAAACATCTCTCTAGTACTTAGTCAGATTTATTTGTAGTTTCTGTGCCAAGGATATTCACGCAGAGAGTGGATAGATAATAACAGCCTACTTAAAAGAGATTGGGGATCTTGCTCGTATGTAGCAGTCACTCTAAATTATGATATACATAAGGGTGAATTCTGGAATTCTCAAGGAAACAGATTCTAGCAAATATATTTGCAAGGATGAGAGCATTACTATTCCCAGCTAAATAAAAGCTGTACAGGTAAAATAGTAGCAAAACAATGTCTTAAAGATATTTTATTATTAACATGGGATTTTTTTTTGTGGGGGGGGGGGGGCAAGAGAAATGGCCAAAAATCTTATGGGTTAAAAAGCCAATGCATGTTTAACTTCTTGCACATAGTAACACTGATCAATATTTTTAAGCTTTTGAACAACAGCTCAGTTCTTATAACCATTCACCCTTAAACCTTGAATTAACTAAGCGCATCCGTTGCTGTAATAAAAGGGCTTAATTACATGTATGTATCATATCTGAATTTGTTGTACACTGAAATTTTTACATGATTAGGCAGGTTTCAGGAGCGGAATAAAATTTTACTATCATTTGGTCTTGAAGAAATCTTTCAGGAACCGTCAGTCAAGAACAAAATAAATTCAGGTACGCGGTTGTCTGAAACCACTTGCTGGCCATCGCATCAGGTGTCGAATGTATACCTTTTTCACGTACATATTCTATAACGGTGTTATGGGTGCAAAACAAAAATCATGGGGGACGAGTACCAATCGATTTCTGAAAAAAATTCTGCAAACTTCTAAAATAATCCCAAAAGGTGTTTTAGCTATAGATTTCCGTAGGGGGTCGGGTGAGGTGTGCTTGCGACCGAGTTATGGATGTATTGTAATCATTTTTTCTATCACAAATGGTTCTCAAACTATCAGAATTTTGACAAATTCTTCGCAAACTATCAAAATTTTTGCGCTTCAAACCTTAATTCAATATTGTCTTTATTATCAATATCTTCCGATAACATCTCTCAAAGGAGCACAGCAGCAAAAATTGAAAGCTTTGTACGAATTCCCAGGTAAAAGCCAGACTTTCTGATTGGCAAAAAAGGTTTTGTTGGGGAATCGAAATTTCCGATGATGGAGAGCCTGAATGCAGGTTTTGTCATGGAAATCATTTTAATGAAAAATTTTCGTGAGCTATAATCTCCCTCCCCTACCATTGCTGGAAGCTGTTTGTCTGGATCTTCGTTCAAAATTAGTAAACATACAATCGTTGGTAAGTGCTCGGAGTCATACTCTATAGTATAATTTGGATATCGGGTAATAAGCATCATGACAATGTCCCATTTTATATAGTTAGCCCAAGGCTTCCAGGAGGCCCTATACCAGGTGTCAACCAGCCTTGGGTACCCTTTTAAAATGAACAATGAAGCAAAGGAAAAAAATTGGTAATAGTCCAAGAATCTGTGAATCCACGCAGGTATTTTGGCGTTAAACCGTCCCCGAATAGAAGGCAGTAAAAGGCAAAAAGGGGGCTTCAGGAGGTCGTTGACAACATACCCTTCTTTTAGACAACATACTCTCCTCTTTCACATAACCAAAAATGGAGTTCACTCAATTATGGACATTTTCCAACCAAATGATCAGTTTAAAAAATATTAAAAATTTTCCAAAGATAGCCTCATTCTGCATCTGTGAAAACTTAAATTAACAAAAATTTTCAAAGGGAAGGGGACATCTCCCCTTAAACCCGCCAGGACGGCATCTTTATGTAGTGACAAAGGATGCATCTTCCACTGCTGTATAGCGCAGAAACGCATAAAATGGTACAAAATTTGCAGACTTTGGGTTTAATTGAAGTGGCATTACGACGTCATCTGTGGCTCCCCTACCCCCAATCGACAAATCCTGGTAGACCCACTAGGTACAAGAGTAATACATTTTCGCCGGGGGGGGGGCACAAGTTATGGAGACAGTCCTACAACAACGTTATCCAGCTGAGAGCGGGGGGGGGGTGACCAATTTACAACCGGATGGAACTTAGGTACAATTTTTGAATTGCATTTTTCAGAGTAAACGACGTCATGGGAGCTGCTTAGAGATTAAATGTATTTTGGAATACTTAAAACACGAACAGCATTCATCTTCTCTTGGCTTGCTTGAGTTAGAAATGATGAATGTACCTCAAACACAGAAGAGTGACCAGACATGCCTTTGTAAATATGGCGTTCACGAACCAGTTAGTCCCTTGCAGTGTAGAAATACTTGTAATCTTTTCTTGTACAACTCCGTTAGCTCTGTTGATAATCATCCCTATAAAAGCAGCTTTACTCGAGGTCACGTGTATGGCAAGCTAAATGTGCAATAATTCGAAAAACAAGGTTTTTCACCGATACACTCGGTTTTTTGACCGAAAAATACAGTTTTTCGCGATAAACTCAGTGTATCGAGCGAAAAACTCAGCTTTTTGATAAACAGAGTTATTCGATAAACTCGGTTTTTCGACAGAAAAAGAGAGTTTTTCGATAAACTCAGTTTATCGAGCGAAGAACAGAGTTTATCGAGCGAAAAACAGAGTTTATCGAGCGAAAAACAGAGTTTATCGAGCGAAAAACAGAGTTTTTCGATAAATAAGGTTTTTCGAGCGAAAAACTCAGTTTTTCGATAAACTCGGTTTTTCGACCGAAAAACAGAGTTTTTGGATAAACTCAGTTTATCGATCGAAAAACAGTTTTTCGATAAACAAGGTTTATCGAGGGAAAAACTTTACTTTTCGATAAACTCGATTTTTCAGTCACGTGTCTCAAGCTTCCCTCAGACCGAGATGCGTGATTTTTTTCTCGTAGGAAAGTGAAGGGAAAGTTGTCAATTATTCATGCATCGGAGTCGTTTGTGGTGATTACTGATTCATAGCGTCTTTCTACTGTAGAGTCCATGTGTATAGCCTATTAGTGTCACATTTCGTAAGAGAAGTTAGGTTAAAGGGCTACTCGTAATGGAGATAATATAGTAAAGCTGCAACAGTAGTTGTACCGACGACGGACCTGCTTTTACTGCCATGCTGATGACAGCGTTAACACCGTACTCGTGAGCTAAAACAGGGTTACACAAGATAGGCCTAAACTTTGGCTGTGGTCATAAGCCCATAACGCTGGAAAGACCATGAGTTTGCCAGCTTTTAAATGATGAGTCGTGGACCGAAGTTGGAAAAACAAAAGGTCCTATACGCGTAACCAAAAGAATGTCCGCACTGTAGCCACCTCCGAGGGAGCATACATCAGTGGTACAGTGAGTTACCTGTAGGTTAACTCAGAACCACCATGTTACGGAGAATCTCGGAAAGTACGCCTACACATTTCATCCAGGGGCGGCCAGGCGAAGGAATGGGCACAAGTGACATCATAGTATTGGCATCCGCATCTGGCCTTAAATCATATTTAAAGCCTGCCTCTTGTCCAAGCCCAGCGAAACCAGTGGAATTCTACCCGGTGAACAACTGGGCATGTTTGTTTGATTGGTACTTTAAGTACACCCCTCCCTGACACCATTCGTCACTGACTCTCAGAGAGGTTAGCATTTTGGGGTGTGTATGTATTTGTGTGTGTCTTTTAAAGTGGCCATGACACGTAAATTGGAATAACAGGAGACTAATTTAGCCTAAAGTACACAACCAGAAAGCCAAAAGGCTTAGTGATTCCTAGCCGAAAGGGGGGTGCTTTGTTACACTGAGGTTCATCCATCAAATTTATACTTCTCTTCTACATCATTTTTTATGATGTGGTCACAATTTGACCCCTGCTCACATCAGCTCATGTCACATGACCTTTAAACCGAAACTTGAATAACCACAAAAAATGAAAAAAAAATAAAATAAAACGTATGAGAAGGGATTTATCTGTGCTTCCTCCCTTGTAATGAAATGTTTACAAAGTTTCAGTTTTTGACCTCTGGTGACCTCAAATGGCTTGTGACCTCAGCAAAAAACAATAGGGTTTTTCCTCACACCATAACGCATCCACATACTTAATATGAAATCTATCCAAGCTTCCTAACTTGAGATACTGTGTAAACAAGGTTTTTTCAGACTTTGACTCCCGGTGACCCCAGACGACCTTTGACCTCCACCAAATATAACAGAAATCTTCCTCTCACCATACCACATCCACATACTTGGTATGAAATCTACCCAAGCTTCCTACCTTGAAATATCATGTAAACAAGGTTTTCAGACTTTGACCCCCGGTGACCCCAGATGACCTTTGACCTCCACCAAAAACAATAGGGTTCTTCCTCTCACCACAACGCATCTACATACCAAGCATGAAATCTATCCAAGCTTTCTAACTTGAGATATCGTGTAAACAAGGTTTTCAGATTTTGACCCCCGGTGACCCCAGATGACCTTTGACCTCCACCAAAAACGATAGGGTTCTTCCTCTCACCACAACGCATCTACATACCAAGCATGAAATCTATCCAAGCTTTCTACCTTGAGATATCGTGTAAACAAGATTTTCAGATTTTGACCCCCGGTGACCCCAGATGACCTTTGATCTCCACCAAAAACGATAGGGTTCTTTCTCTCACCACAACGCATCTACATACCAAGCATGAAATCTATCCAAGCTTTCTACCTTGAGATATCGTGTAAACAAGGTTTTCAGATTTTGACCACCGGTGACCCCAGATGACCTTTGACCTCCACCAAAAACGATAGGGTTCTTCCTCTCACCACAACGCATCTACATACCAAGCATGAAATCTATCCAAGCTTTCTAACTTGAGATATCGTGTAAATAAGGTTTTCAGATTTTGACCCCCGATGACCCCAGATGACCTTTGACCTCCACCAAAAACCATAGGGTTTTTTCTCTCACCACAACGCATCTACATACCAAGCATGAAATCTATCCAAGCTTTCTAACTTGAGATATCGTGTAAACAAGGTTTTCAGGTTTTGACCCCCGGTGACCCCAGATGAACTTTGAACTCCACCAAAAACAATAGGGTTCTTCCTCCCACCACAACGCATCTACATACCAAGCATGAAATCTATTCAAGCCTTCTAACTTGAGATATCATGTAAACAAGGTTTTCAGGTTTTGACCCCCGGTGACCCCAGATGACCTTTGAACTCCACCAAAAACAATAGGGTTTTTTCTCTCACCACAACGCATCTACATACTAAGCATGAAATCTATCCAAGCTTTCTATCTTGAGATAGCGTGTAAACAAGGTTTTCAGATTTTGACCCCCAGTGACCCCAGATGACCTTTGACCTCCACCAAAAATGATAGGGTTCTTTCTCTCACCACAACGCATCTACATACCACGCATGAAATCTATCCAAGCTTTCTAACTTGAGATATTGTGTAAACAAGGTTTTCAGATTTTGACCCCCAGTGACCCCAGATGACCTTTGACCTCCACCAAAAACAATAGGGTTCTTTCTCTTAATATGGGCCATCTATGTACCAAGTTTGAGAACTGTCCAACTTTCCCTTCTTGAGATATCGTGTAAACAAGCTTAGCCGTCACATACACACACACACACACCCACACACACACACGACATCACCATCGCATAGATTCCTTGCCTGCCTTCGGCAAGGAATCAAAAGATCTTTCCAAAACTGTTTTCATCACCCTTACAGCCTTGAGCATTAAAAAGAAATTAATGTTTCAAAAAATTGCACCAAAAAATAGACTCTTGAAAATGAAATTTCAAGCCAACACAATAATGACGTCACTTTAGGAACACCAGCCTCCGTATACCGAACCTGGCGTACAACATGACCTATACGTACGTAAGAGATAGTAGTGATTGTAATTCGCGGCATGTCTTGAATTTGAACTTTATTCTGTCTGTTTGAAGAGTGGTGTCGGTCTGTTATATTTTGGGGCTGCAGTAGGCTATTACGAATAATTACAAATACTCTTGATTCATAACCGAATAACGAAAAAAACTCGGCAGTGTACTGTTGGGTTCGGTCTGCAGAAATACGTACAGTGAGTGGACTGGCAGCAGCCAGCGAAACACTGTGCACACTCGATCATAGGCTAGTTCCACGATTTCCACTGACACTTGCACGAAAGTAACCTAAAGTTCATATTTTGACTACCTACATAAAACTTTCCAAGCTAAAGTCCCTTTCAATTGCTCCAAATGCTTCTCTCATGCTCGAATTGTTGTGGTGTTGCACTTTTACCTCACCTAACAGTCTCAAATCGGTACGGTCCTATGCGAGGTAACGAGTTACTCACCCCATCTGCACCACTGACGCCTTGTTCAGTATCGCCTTCGCCGTTCTGATTTCAAATCCAAGAAAACTCACTTTACCGACAGTCCAACATTCCTGTCCGATCAGGGAGCTGCCATTAGAGGGCAACTCCCTGGCTCAGATCCGCCATGATTCCAAAGAAAGTATTAAATTTGATTTCACATGGTACCTACTCACTACGAAACAGTGCTGGTGATACATTGTGTAGTATCAGGTATGTTGTGTACTGTACCCATGGAAGCTGTACCTATGCTGTTGCGTTGTGAATGTTTGTACATGCAGCTACTTATCATGACACCAAGACGAAAAACCTGCGTGAAATGCATTTAATTGACTAAAACAACTGGTAAGTACGAGTAAAGGGATAACAATTCCAAAATTTACAACTTTTCAAGCAGGTTTTACATTGTATCGACCTTGGTAACCGGTACAATAGAATGCAAACATTGTATCAAATGTCCGAAGGATACCACGGCAAACAACGATCAGTTCCTAAAGTGACGTCACATGACGTAACCAGATTTTGAAAATTTTCGGGAAGACTAACTTTTCAAGGCTGGAAGAGGGTGTACTTTTTCTCAATTTTCGAGCGGAAAAACAAGTTGTAAACAAACTGAATGGTTGATTTTCGTTGTAGGAAACGTATTCCTAAAGATACCAAAGGGTTTAAACCGTTAATTTACACGTGGCATAGCCACTTTAAAGAGCCTAGTTTGAAGTTAAAACATTCACTCAAGGCAGTTAAACTCCGAATAGTTTCAGTCAGCGTCATTCTCTGTCAGTATATATCACACCGAGTTGCCATCAACTGCTCTTCACGTTTTGGACACGATTCATATCTCACTTGTATACAGGTTTTTTCGTTACACAAGTCAAGTAATAACATTGCCAGGGAGCTGCAATGAAGCAAGCATGTCAGACGATGTACAAAGAAGGAAAACGCCAAGAATAATCATGACAAACGACTCCGATAACATGAATAATTGATAACTTTCCCCTCTCTGTCCTACGAGAAAAAAATCACGCATCTCGGTCTGACGGAAGCCTAAGACACGTGATTGAAAAACCGAGTTTATCGAAAAACTGTGTTTATCGAAAAACTCTGTTTATCGGTCGAAAAACCGAGTTTATCGAAAAACTGTGTTTATCGAAAAACAGAGTTTTTCGCTCGATAAACCTTGTTTATCGAAAACTCTGTTTTTCGGTCGAAAAACTGAGTTTATCGAAAAACTCTGTTTATCGTAAAACTGAGTTTTTCGCTCGATAAACCTTGTTTATCGAAAAACTCTGTTTTTCGCTCGATAGTAAACTGAGTTTATCGCAAAAACTGTGTTTTTCGGTCGAAAAACCGAGTTTATCGGTGAAAAACCTTGTTTTAGCTTGCCATACATGTGCCCAGACTAGCAAAGGTGTCTGTCTTCAAAGAGCTATAACGTGAACGTACACCTAATGTATTAAATACGCAGCGTAAGGAAAACGGAAAAATATGGCGGGTATTGCAAATGTACAGTGTTCAAACTGACGACAAAGTGTCCGAAGAGTCCTTCTTGAAGTGCCATTTATGTTTCAGATCTGACTTCCTTTCTGGGTAGATGTCTACCCAGGAATGGTCTACCACCACCCCTGCCCACTACCTGTTCACGGACCTTGGGAAGTGCACTACGTTCTGACGAGAACTGACATTAACTCAGTATTTGACAATCCTTGTGTAAACTGTAAAAAGGGACGTCTTCATTTTTAAGCACATTATAGCGTTTAAGAATTAGAAAAGGAACAACAAAATGGATAAGCACAGTAAATGACTGAACGAATATTAACACATGAAAAAGATAATGACGTCAATTAAAGTGCACTCCGCAAACACGTTTATATGTTTTATATATATGTTAATTTTTCTTTATTCAAAAGAACTTGACGTTTACAGTAATCATGAAATAAACGCATAAACGTGTTTACGAGATGGTGTTATAGTGTCAATATGTTAAAGTTGACATTTTAGACGTTTAATTTGCTTATGTATTTTATTGTTTCTTGGTTACATAAGCGCCAAGACGCGTTTATTATCTGTTACAAAAAAGTATTAATCATTTTTTACAGTGTAGATCAATGGCGAAGCTCTGTCAGCCCTTAAATTCGCCATTAATATTACATATGAGAGCTGTAATGGCTTCATGTTGTTTTTTCTTTAAAAATCAAGAGAAAACAAAAGACGATCGTTACTTTGTACATTCTTAAAACGGCAACAATTATAATGGTTTACTACCGGACTCAATGGACTTAAATCAATACTCCGTATTATATCATAGCATCATTTGTGGTAATACAAGGCATCGTTTATGGAAGATTAATTTCAGTTCCCGTTTAACATTATGTTTTAATGAGAAAAGTTTTCTGAAAATCAATAATTTTATCTCAAACAAGTTGTGCTAGAGCGTATATATAAGGTTCGCAATAAACTATAAGATTTATACATAAGTAGGGCATGTCAATATATTGATAGCTGGGTGGTAGTTATTGTCGAGGTAGACGATATTCTATTTAAGATATTACGGTGAATTGTAAATATCGTTTCTTATCAGGTTATGTTCGAGGCATGAAATTTAGCGAAATGTAGGAGATGATTAGGTAATTTCCCCACAATAACTCTGTATTCTACTTTGATCATATATCCATTCACCACGGTAATTAAACTTTTGTTATATAGGTAGGTCTTAAAAATGACAGCATGGTATAATTTTACAACACACCATTCAATCTACATTTCAGGAAGATGGTGCTGGAGTGCGGGTAAGTTCCAACGCCATACGCGTCGTCGTCTTGGTTACAGTAAACTAAACTAACGGAATGAGGTAATAACAAACATGGTCGATTGGTTGCGGTATAGACCAACGTACGCAATGCTTCTCTTATGCAACATCAGCAACATAGTGTAGGCTTAGATCCTATGCGTGTACCATGGAGGTGTCACTTAACAATAAAACTCCCTGTGTATATACTGCAACTTTTTACATAATTCATAAAAATTAACTACAATTATTTTATGAAAAGAAAGGAAAGTGGTGGAAGATTCTCATGCTCTAAATTACGGTGCCTGTATAGTACTTCACAGGGAGCGACCAGTACTCAAATTTATCTGAAATCCCAGCTAATCTTACAAATCCCGTCTTGTTTTCTTAAAACATTGACAACGTCTGAGAATATGTTCGTAAGAAAATCTCAGAGTTAATAAGCATGACTGTAAAAAATAAGTGCAAAAAATATCACAAGTTTAAAAAGAGCCACTTGAGAGAGAAATTGTACACACCAGCATGAAATCTAATTAAGTTAAAATTCCAATAAAAAAGTTTGCGTTATCATGCAAATAAAATTCAAGAACTGTCGTTATTCAGAATTAGTGAATTCGATTCATCATATTTCGAACATAATTTGATAGAGTTTTGGCTAGTTTTAATTTTTCAAGACTACAAGCACTCGTAGGTTCGAGTCCTTTCTCACACACCGTATTTGCCCTACATCGCTTATGATTAAGGGTTGTTATAGGAAGGGAAATATTAACATCCTAGTGAACATCAATTTCTGCAACAAAGAAAGGGCAATACATCCAAGGGGGCTAGGCATTCCGAATAATAACATACTTCATCTCATAATTTTTTCAGTTTGCACGAACTGTGCGATGACAGTAGATTAGGCCATCAGCCAAACTTTTTCCAGAAAGGGCTGTAGACATGAGAACGTGTTGATACCTTTTGGGACAGAGTGGTAATCTGCCTAAAGTTATCAGATTACTTAAATCTCATTTTGCTTGCTGTTTTGAGGAGAGGAAGAGATTTGAATAAATGCACCCTTTATGGACTTGTTTGTAACTACTTCACTCAAACAAATATTTATATGTCTCTGATAATGAGTAAAAGTGTTAACATCACTCCTAGCAAAGGCCAATGGGTACCCAGGTGTTTAAGTGCGAGATAAGTTCCGAGATATTTTCCAGGAGACAAGATGTATTAAGGCAATAGCGATGATTGTTCTCACATATTTTGTAGCAGGCAAACATTTTAGTGCTTTAGCTCACATGCCTCACTCGGCCAAGGCCCTGCTCTGGAAAGGATTATGTGAGAACCTACCTTGGGCGAACTTTTACGGTTTCTTTCAGGTATTCGTGACATCAGTTGCTCAACGAGAAAGGAGTGAGACAGTGGTCATTCCTGATTTACATCAGGATACCATATAGTATACTAGCAATGTTCACGCCCTTACAGATGTACTACTTTTGACCAGTTTTGTTTTCACATTTGAGTGTATACCATATTTGGGCAGACCAAGCACTGCATTTGCAACCAGAGGAGCCTCGTTGAAAAAAGAATACGGAATGCTGCAAGTCTATAGTGTCATTTGATATTACACTAAGAAGATATAAAGTTCCCCTTAATATTGACTATCTCACATGTTAGATATTTCAAACTTCCAGTTAAATTAAATTTTTGCAATTTATTTCATTAAAGAAATTATTGTGACCTGAAGTGACGAAGTTTTGACCTTTGATTTCACCCTAAGCAACCAAAAGTTCTATTTTAAAAATTATCCCATCAGTTGTAGTATATCATGTGGCTTTATCACTATATCAAAGATACTGACAGGCAACAATGATTAAAAACCTAATTTTTAGTACATTTACTTTTGACCTATAAACGTTTGATCTATGAAGTCCTCAATTTTGCAAGCACGAGTTTTCAAGGTTATGTATCTACCCACCAAGTTTGGGCTTCATCGAACTTATGGTTTGGGAGGAGTTTGCGACACACTTTCGCAAAATTCACTCATACTTGACCTTTTATTTTGACCTTTTACCCCACCATCTTATCATTCCTAGCATATGATGTGGTTTAATTACTTTTTCTAACATACCGATACGCAAATAATGGCAAAAACTTAATGTTTAGCTAATTTGGCTTCGACCTCTGACGTTCGAACTATGACATTTTAACTGACCCACGCACGAGCTTACATAGTCAGATGCCCACCCACCGAATTTGTACTATATCGGACTTACGGTTTAGGAGGAGTTTGCGACACACTTTTCTGCAAAATTGATGCAAATTTGAATTTGACCTACATTTTCACCTTTCACTCCCACCCTTATCACCCAAAAAGCACCATTTCAAAAAGTTATTTTATCAATCTTAGCACTTCCTGTGGCTATTATATTTTCTAAACATACTGATTGGCAACTGGCAAATCACAATTTTTTTGCAAATTTGACATCCTGACACTCAGACACTCCCACACAGTTTCGCATTTCTGATGTTACGTGAAGTACAACATCTCATCTCTCTACACATTATATGGAGAGAGATAATAAAACAATGTAACAAAACACAAATAGGCACTTCCCTTACAAAAAAAAGTGTGGCATGCCACATTTGAACACACGTAATCACGTGTGGCAGAGCATATGAAAATACATAAGGAAAAAAGTGTGGTTATGCGTGGTGACACATGTGGTATTGGAACCAATCTGACACACAGGACCATGCTTTTCCCTGCATGATTGTCACACCTTGAAATCTGGGTCAAAGTGGGGAAAACTGTGTCAAGTTGACACATGTGGCAAACCAGGGCAAAGTGTGGCAAAAAGGCCAGTGAATGAAATCGAACTATTGAATTTACTTTACTCAGCACCGCACTTCTTCACACATCTTCACACTTTGCCTACTTTATCCCAGTTTGCCTCCTGTTACTTGTGTCAAAGCGTGATTTTCGGTTTTCCACACATTGCCTCATGTCCAAACTGTGAAAATGCTGGTCAACGCATGTCATTTTGGAAAAGTGTGTCAACTGTTTATTAATGACACACACTGTCACGCAAAAATTCACAGAAATTTCATGTCTCTCCACACCTCACCATAGTTTTGCACAGTTTGACACAGTATTTCACGTGTGGTATTGGAACTTTTGCCACACAATTTTTTGTAAGGGTTTTGATGTAACAAAAGCCGTTTGAAGGAATTTCATGAAAATATAGTTCTTCGATAGAAATCACTAGATCTGTCTCCATTCAGGATACAAGACACGTTTTGTTCTATGACAAACTCTAAAAGTGCTAACTAAACAAAGGACTGGCGAATGAATAACTGCAACATCATACCAAAACACCATTATGTCTGAGACACTTATTTTCGTTTCACAAAGCAATGCTGCTGGTGCTGTGCTCCTTTCGAGTTTGCCAGACTCGCGTGACATTTGATTTGGCTTAATAACATCGTTTTTTCCTAATCAAGCATTTGTAATCAAATTACCAAACCATTCCGATACAAAATGTTTAAACTCGAGTTTTATAATTCCAAAACGCCGTCAAAAGGCAACAATTCTACCCTACATTTGCGATTGAAATGACAGACTAATAATTTCTCTGGAAATTTAACGTAAGCACTACAATGTTTTATGAATGTACTAAGCTGGTCGTTTTGTTTTTAGAACCATAAAGTAACTTTGTGATCTAGGAAAGTACGATCGAACAAAATGTACAGTGCATTGTGTAATCTGATTGGTATTACAAGTGGTTGGTATACTGTTTTTACTTTAGGACAGAAATTCGTTTAAGTACTACTTTTAATGTTTGGTGTCTTAGAAGTAATCATACCTTGCTAAGGAAACTTATGAGCGCGTGATCAATCTTGGCTTTCTAAGCTATGCTGAATTTTTTTAGACAATGCATGTTCTAGGACAACGAGACCCAAATGAAACATGAACGTAAAATTCTACCAACATGGTGTAACTTTCATTGCCGAACGAGTTCGTATACCCCCACCTTCAGTAAGGAAAAATGTTCTACTGGCGAGAATATTTTCTCCTGGTAGGGACAGAAAGAGGCCTTGGCTTGGCCAAAGTGGAATATGGGGCATTTACCCTCTTTCAGAGGCCTTGCCCCTCCTACTGTCCATATCCCAATATATATATATATATATATATATATATATATATATATATATATATATATATATATATATATATACATATATATAACGCTAATTCCCACCTTAAGGGGAAATTGTTGTATCTGCTTGTACATAGGGCGAAAAAAAGATAATAAAATACATAAGAAATAAATTCGCCCTAACGTCTAAAAATATAATTAACGTTATTTCAATGGCCAGCCATCCGTTCGTGTTAACAACTAGGTGTCCGTAAATTTGACAACTTTGAAGTAATGGCATCTAGTTTGTAAATGTAAGACGGCGCCCTTGTAAGTTTACGTATTCCTATAGAAAAAGTGTGTGGAAACGTTAAGGCGAAACTTATATTTCACCCGAAAATTTTTTTCCCCTTAAGGTCGACTTTTCAACAACAACTTTCCCCCTAAGTGCCGAATTAGAGAAATATATATACATATATATATAAATATATATATATATATATTTATATATATATACATATATATATATAGATATATATATATATATATATATATTTATATATATATACATATATATATATACGATATGCTTAAATGATTCCTTTTGTAAATCTACATCTGCGATGGGACCGCTTTCAATTTCTGTAAAGCAGTTCTTAAACATGTTATTTGCAACAGACAGGAGAAAAAGGAAGTTTTTCCTAGATGAATGCTGCGTGATTGAAGTTACACATCACTTTATTATCAGTTCGGCTTTTTAAAGGATGGTTTTAACCCAAAACACTACACTTAAGTCCATAATATTCTTTCAGACATGAACCCTGTTTACTTAAATTGGATGACAACATCAGACAAAAAGCATCTCATAACCACAGGTATATGTAGCTCCTTTCCAGTTATTACTCAGTCTATTTGTATCCACAGGCTGTATATGTTGAGAAAAATACATTTTGACCAAATTTTTCATTTTTTTTGTGAAAGATCATGAACTGAACATTAAACACCTTACCGCAACGCTTCGTGATTAATGGCTTACATATTATCGTGAGGAACGTAGCTTCATTCTGTCATTTTATTGCTTTTTGCATTTGGATAATGCTCTCATCACCCAGGCAAACTACTTCATTTACACTTTTTTACATGTATAAACTCTGATCCATGTTACAGTCGATACGACCCATTGTCTTAGTCACTTTAAAAGAAAACGTGGGATCCTTTTAGTAGGATGCTTTCTATACCAATAGTTCTCTCTTATTTACGAGCAGCGATTTTCAGAATTTAAACACAACTGTGGACTATACCCGTCCCCAAAGTACCTGTAAGACGTGGCATGTGCACATACAGGCTGGCTTACAAAAGATCTTCTTTAGCAATATTTAGCCATTTTAACATCAGTTACAGGTATCTTGACACGTCAGATTAAAGTGTTTATGGTCATTATACGCTGGAGAATGTCTCACAGTTTACAAAAAGCTAGGATGCATTCTGGTTTAGTTAAGTCACACCTATCTTGTAATCATGAGTGCTTGAGGAATAATGGATCCTCAGATATGTTAAACAATAAACTAATATATACTATCCTACAGTTATAATTTCGAGTAATACAATGGACATATTGTGTTTTTAAAATCTCTTACTGTGATTGAAATTTGGAGACAACTTAAGGACATGTACAGTACATATCCGTTGGTGAAAGAATTTTTGTTACTTCAGTAAAATATGATGAATTTTAACCAATAGTCATTTATCAGAAATTTTGTTGTTTCCTTTGCAAAACATTTGATCAGCAGTTCTTATCAAACTTCGTTTGTTGCAATTTAGAATCTCGAACTAATGCTAAAACTTTCGTTAGATAATTGAATATTCAAGTAGGTTATTATTCCAGTCATTTTATTGGTATTTGTTTGGCTGGAACTTTATATTTTTTTATAAAGAACTTGTCAAGAGATGGTGGGAGATTCTCAGAGGTACATGATAATGAAACAAAATGAAAGAAAAAATGAACGAATCTGTGAATTCTAGGAGTTGGTTTTGCCTAAAGAAGCGTCTGGAGGAACTGTACAGACTGTAACTTGACGGGGAATTTTCGTCATGATGTAGTGGAGAAAGGAAAACGCCTTTAAATATGATGCGATGTGATAAAATTCCTTTTAAGATAAAAAAGTCAAGTGATATGGTCACTTGAAGCCAGATTTAATATTGAAATATCAAAACCAACTATGAAAATCACATTTCATATGGCTATATCAAGCTACATGTAAATCTATAAAGATCCAGGAGAGAGATACAAGTCACGTCTTACATGCTATATCAAGTAAGATATAAATTAATGAACCATAAATGTCAGAACAACAAGGCAATAAGATTACATCAAGCCATATATAACTTGATAGAAGTTCCATCCAAACATGCAAATCTAATTTCATATGACTACAACAAGCCGGAAAGAGGTTAATAGACATTCCAAGTTTGATATGGTAGTATCAAGCCGGATACCTCCCTGTTAAATTTTACCAGACTTTATACATATAATATCAACTCGGGTGTACTAAACTCGCTAAAATTTTGAAAATGAGTCCATATTCTTTTAACAGTAACATCTTCAAAGGATTTAGTAGCAGATATTAACATTTTGTTGTCATAAGATGTGTACACGTCTCTGAGTTGCTCATGTCCATAAGAACTAAATACCCAAATTATCTGTTACCATAGAGAGAGTAGCGACTCGTTGGTTCCTTCCACATGTTCTACTCTGTTACATTTCCTTATCTGCTGAATTAGAACTTCACCCTCCGCGGACTAATATCTCTAGATGTGAAAAGCGCAATCATTTGGAACTTACGATTTTTTTTCCTGATCTCAAAAGTTAAATATAAAGTAGTGAACATACTCAGACTTCATTTAGAGTCAATTTGAAAATGTAAGTGTTGCCAACTCGAATAAAAGAAAACCCCAGGAACATAGCTTTGTATTCATTGCTTTGTCATTAAGACAGCTCTTGAGTGCCCAATCGTAAGGCTACTTGAGTCTTGGACTTCTCAGACATTTGAAACCTCGTGGATCCAGCTTTTAACTACATTTAAAAGGAGTGCCAGATTTGTGCCTGCAGATGGAGATAGCCGGTGTTTTTTAAAGCATTGTATTCTAATAACATAATGATGTTTATGTTTATTGTTCTGAAAGATAATAAATTCATGTTTTTAGGGCGTTACCCAGAAGTTATGATTTGATGACGTTTTGCCATAGGCTATACTTTTCATCTAGAAGCAATTGTTTATATAGTTGGCTGGCTATTGTTTATAGTGCTAAGTGTCGTGTTATGTGCTGAGGTTGCTCCCCTTCTGAGCGGGTCTTGGGAACAGTCCCTCACAGGTATATTAAAATATTTTTCTTTGATTTATGACTTGTTTCTTGTCCACGGTGCTTCAGAGTTTTGTTTCCCATAGGTTTGAGCATAGATTCTAGCCATGTAAACAGGACTGAGCTGTTGGGTCTTTTCTACTTAAAGGATATACTGGTTATTAGGCCTGCTAATTCATAGGGTTGGTTTTAGATTTATTCAACAGCTACCTGGACGTTTTAAGACTTGCTTTAAAATTATAAATAGTTACTACAATTCTGCGGAAATTATATGTGACCACATATAAACCACTGGTCTAAATAGCAAATCCATATGAGGCCCTTACATGGGATTCTGATAAACGGACCACATCTGATCCAGATGAAATTCTGTTCTGCTCAAATAGACTCTGAACCGTTTTATCTGGCCTCAAGATGGCTACCGTCTAATTATGGCTTGTATTTGGGCAGATCTGCTTTGTATTCTGTTTAACCAGATTTTTAGTCTAAAGTTAGGCCTTGCGAAGATGTAAACAAAACATCTAACACATGGGTGTGTGGGGCGATACTTGGGTCTTATATTTGGCTCACATCAACCTTGTATTTTATTAAACCGGATTTACACTCTAGCTCTTGTAAAGATATAAGAAATATCGATTACAGATATGCAGCCAATACACTGATACATGGGTCTTATATTTGGCCAGTATCGGGATTTTGAGTAGGATAATTTGTCCTCAATCTCCGGTGAGCATTTTGATGTGACCTTTCAGAGAAGTATTGTGTTTAAAATATATAAGTATGTCGTAAAATCGTTTAGTCTCCCCGATAAATGTCCACAATAGTTTTTCCTTTTCCAAACCATTACTCATCACAAGTGTTATAGATGCTGTAGGAATTGAACTTTTAAAATTTTGTGTTTACAATACTTCCTTGAGCTACAAAAACAATAAATTCCTTTTCGTGGAAAGCTTATTACTTAAGCATAAATTTACACAGCCTCCTTAGTTAAATTTGCTATCATTCTGTATCCGTAAAACAATTATGTTTAAAATATGGAAAGATTCTGAATTACAAACCCAGTTCGTCCCTTTAAAGGTTGCAGCACGTCCTAAAGTCATCAAAGACGTGACAATTCTCTCCCTTCTGAATCTGAATTGCAATGCCCTAATTTTATATAACCTGACCTAACATTTGAAATTTAAAGAAATTTACGACCTCCCTTCTGAACCCAAACTCGCATTTATAAAACTGTGATGCACAGAAACCTCAAAAAAAAAAAAAAAAAAAAAAAAACACGAACAAACAGGAAAAACGATATAAATTTGTAGAAGCAGCAAAACTATATATGTTACTTTGTCAATTTCCTTGAACAAGAGTTATTTCGCTATTTTTCTCTGATTCGGGGATTTTAATACATGTTCCTTCCATCGAATTTCTTCATTATAAGGCCAGGTCAGTTTGTAAGTTATTGTATTCGTGAGACCTGTTTAATTTGGTTTTGGTTAACAATTGCTTGAAAATAAAATAATGAAGGACTGCCAGCAAAATTAATTGTTTAATTTGTATCTCTTACGTCGATAGGAAATTCTGAGCTAAAGACTATATAATAAAATTAGTTTCCTAAACCTAAACGTCAATACGCAATTAGTTTTTTAACGTCACCCTCACACCCTTCAGATAACATATTATGTGGTTTTATAGTTATCGCCGTGCTGTGATGTCGGAGAGCTAAGACTATACATAGACTATTTCTTCCAGAATGTAATGCAAGAAACTCCTCCGTTTGAAGACCTAAGTATTTTAAATTGAATAGAAAGTTTTTGTTTTGAAAGTTTTTGAATACGAGAGTGTCTTAGCACATTATGAAGAAATCTTGTTATGCAAATAAACGTAGTACAATTTAGTAGTGTGTCCGGAAAGAGAAAGCTTTGAAATAAGGTAAACGAACTTGAAGATGACGGTTGCACTAATGCCTTGGCTCTCACATGCGATCTCTGTAAAAATTCGTTTGTATTTGTTTAATCTTAGGATCTTATTATTTTGCAATAAAAACGCACGTTGAAGTTATATTGAAGGGAGGAATCGAAATCGTTTGTGGCCATTTACCTTCAGCTAACGTTACTTCTTTGTGTCTATTTTAAGCTTACACAATAGTAAAATTGACTGAAGTTGCAATGACAGTGGAAATCGTTTCCTTGACATACGGTACTTCTCTTTTAAAAAAATGCATGTAACATATTTAGCAATCGTTCAGCCAAGCTTACATTTTCTTCAACCAAAACTCCATTAGAAATGGGTATACTCTTTCATCTTCATATACATTTCTTTCAATTAAGTCGAAGAACTGTAAGAAATAATTCGTCGGGATGATATTGCATATTCTTTCATATGATATAATATCGGTTAGTCCAAAAAGCTTGATGAGCTGATATGCAAGTATGCAAGACAGTTCTTGATGAGCACATGAACTTTACTCTTATGGGACACTATAGTTTACTGTGCAACAAAGTAACCATGATATTGAACATTTCCAGTGCAAATTGATACATACATACATACATACATACATACATACATACATACATACATACATACATACATACATACATACATACATACATACATACATACATACATACATACATACATACATACATACATACATACATACATACATACATACATACATACATACATACATACATACATACATACATACATACATACATACATATGATATTTATAATGCGCTTATACACAGATCTAAGCGCAGTACAAGCAAGCAAAGAGCTAAGAGAGAGAGAAACCACATTAAGCAAACATATAAGTTTTTAAACGTTTCTTAAACAGTACCAGTGAGGGGACTTCTCTGATTGTTCGTGTGAGGGAATCCTAGAACCCTGGGCCTACTACACTGAATGCAGAATCACTACTGGATCTAATTGTTTTCGGAACATGAAGACTATTACGGTCGGAAAATGACCTAAGGGATCGATGACTGTTATAAGAACTATGCAATACAACATCAGAGATGAGATACGATGGTGATGAGACAGTGACACATAGATACACAAATACAACTTACTTAATCTTAATGCGCTGATAAACAGGTAACCAGTGTGATCTGTCAGGTAAGGGGAAACGTGCTTACTACTTCCAGCTCTACATATCAAGCGTGCGGCCCTATTTTGAATACGTTGAAGTTTATGTAACTGGGCCTTAGTTATTCCAAGAAGTAGTGCGTTGACATAGTCAAGGCGTGAAGTAAACAATGCCCTGACGATATGTTTACTTGAATCCTCATCCAGGTACTTCCTTATGCGGGCAATATTTCTTAGTTGATGATTTAGAGTACGGCAAAGAGCCTGTAGCTGACTAGACATAGCAAAGCAACTTTCAAACATGACACCAAGACTTCTAAGTGAACGAACAGAATGTATTGTTTTGTTGCCAACTGTCAAAGTTAAAAAAAAATTGCGTTGTAAGATTATGGGGGAACCTATTATAAGAAATTCAGTTTTATCCATATTCAATTTCAAGTTGTTACCCGTCATCCAGTTATAAATATTTAAAACACAGTTTTCAAGAGTAGCTATGAGATTGTTTTCGGGGTCAAAGGATACATAAATTTGTGTATCATCAGCATACATGTGAAAAGACAAATTGTATTTTCGGATTATATCACCAACAGGTAGAATGTAGGTTGTAAAAACTGTAGGGGCCATGATTGACCCTTGAGATACACCACCATTAAGTGGAATAAAGTTAGAAAATTTATCATCAATAGTGACAAGACTAAATCTATTCGACATATATGATTGAAACCAATAAAGAGCAGCACCAGAAACACCCAGAGTGGACTGGAGTCTGCGAATAAGAATGTAACGACCAATGGTATCGAAAGCTGCTTTGCGGTATAACATAATCAACAAGACCACTCTATTCTTATCAAGCTCATTCAAAATATCACCTCTTACTTTTAACAAGGCTGTTTCTGTACTGTGACTCTACGGTATGCAGACTGATAGATCTGATCCAGTCCGTAATATACAGCGTTATCCTTGACCCTTTTTGCAACAATACTCTCCAACACCTTTGCAAGAAAAGGGATGTTAGACACAGGTCTATAATTTTCAAGATATTTTGATCGAGGGAAGGTGTTTTCAGAATTGGTGTCACAATGGCGTGTTTCAGATCATCAAAAATGTCAGAGGATAAGGAGGTGTTGACTATACGAGTGATAAATGGGGCAACAATAGCCAGGTGCTGCTTTAAGAGCCAGTGATCCCCACAAACCTTTAATCTTTACTTTTATAGAAAATATTGAACAATTACTTGTTAGACAAATAGTGAAAGCTTATTCTTTACTGAAGGGAAATAAGCTACATTGATGGATTTGAAAGAACAACTTCGTACCTTCAACACATTTATGTTGCTCAATACAACTGATATATGTTGAAGGTCTTTTCGCTTTCACGAAACTTGAGGCAGGTCAGGTTTGTCATGTTAATAGCAAGGTTGGCTCGGTACTTTAAATTAATATGAATTAATGAAAATAATATTTCATTTTGATGGAGTTCATAAGCTAGAGAAAAGAGCATGCTACGTTTAAGTTCACTTTTTGAACCACACTGTAGACCTTAACAGTTCTAATGTGAAGTATGTCTTCTTACTCTTTGATAATAGTGTAAGAATTAAACTTTCAATAAAGTTTTGAAAGCGTGACGAAAATTTCGATTAAATCCGCAATAAACCAATGGGTTTGTGACAGAATTCATTCCAACTGGAAATAGAACTAATAGAAAAATACCGTGGGTCATATCATTCCCAGTTATAGCCAAGGCGAAGAACATCGGAGAAAGAAATAGTACATTAGTCATGAAAATGAAGAAATTGACCTTGGTTAATTTGACCTCTGAAGAAGAAAGTAGCCTTCGATTTTTTCTCTGAGTTCCAGTAGCACTAGCTTTTGACTTACTCAACTTTGGATTAAAGGTCACCGTGGCAACAGATGGTGTCTCTGACACTCTGACATGACTTTTGTGGACCGTGTGAAATGTAAAAATGTAAAACATCGGGATTATAACAAAAGAGCTGATGAAAGTGTACAGTAACGTTATAGCCCAGAAGAGAGTGCCAATTGTGTTTTTCTGTGACACATAGCAATATTCTTTCCCGAAGAATGTCATGGTTCCGTAAGACGAGAAAGCTACAGCTATGTTGAAAGAAATATTCAGAGTCCATATTAGGAAAATCACCGCCGATATAGAAACTTTATTGAAACATTTCACATACGTCCGTGAGCTCTTATTGATAAGAATAAACCTGTTGGCTGCAATCAGTATCAAATGCTGAATTGACACGGGACTGAAGGTGAAAGTAGTATGATAAAAGAAGCGACAGGCAAATTGGTTAGTGATGACGGATTCCAAGGATACGAATGCTACTGATAAAATAGGCAAAACGAGGATACATGTACCAAAATCAGCAACAGCGAGACTGGCTAGGAACGCATTCGCAGTGGTTCGTAGTCTTCTCTTCCGAGCTATCGCTAAGATGACTAGAATATTCCCTACTGAACCCACCAAGAAACCAACAACACAACATATGATGAATAGAAAGGTAACTGCGTAAGGCAGAGGAACCGGTAAGTAGCGACGGTATTCTTGATCAACCGTAGTTACATATACTGAAGTAGAAAATTTAGTAGATTGATTCATGATGAGTTGTCCAGCAGAATTCTGTCAAAATAAAAATTTTTGCAAGTCTTTAAAACATTTTTCAATACAATAATAACAATCACACGTTTCAAAAAAGAAATTTTCTTTACGTCCAACGTAATAGAAATCCGCATTAGGTCAGACTGGTTATGTCAACGTTCAGATAGTTGTTTTAATTTATGTAGTAAATATTTTTAAACCCCTTGAATCCTACTTCTAACGATTCATCGATGAATCTAACAGACAATGAAGACTTTTTCTTCCTTTGAATGTAATGTGATGGCTGAAATGAGGCAAACATGAACATTAAAGTATCACGAACACCAAGATATACGACTCTTGTCTAACATAGATCCAACTAGAAGAACAAATAGCAGGAACAAAAATTCTCCAAACTATCCGTTTGCTCTTATTTTCAATTAATGATTCCAATCATAGTGATAATAATGTACTATAACGCGAATGCTTTCAAAAGTTAACGACGATCTTCAGATGTGGTCTTATTGCACATTAACCTTACATTTATGTCAAATTTGAGGTCACAATTACCCATCTTTCTCATCAAGGCTTATTATTTTCACGAAATACACATTGCAGCCTTGTATTTTATGATGAATTAATTTAAGAAGAATGACAATAATTGTAGGTTTGTTTTACTCTCTTTTCTCATTACTCTTGATGAATTAAAAACTGCAACCTATTTAAGTACTCCCTTTTATATTAATTAAGGAAAAATGAGATCATTTTATTGGTCGCCTTCCTCTGCTTGCTCGGTCTAAGGAGGTCTTTTTTTTTGTTAACTTACGAAAAAATTATGAAATGTTATCCTGCCATTCATTCAAACGATATCTTTGTCCTCAGCTCCATATTTCTAAACACATACTGTTATGATACGGGATAATTAAAATCCATGGTTAATGGTCAAGCTGACGGGATCAGTGTAAACTGAAAGTAAACTGACGTCGTAATCATGAAATTTGTCAAGAACGCTACTTCGATTCAAAATCCCTTTCTCTCTTTCCGCAGCTGGTAATGAAAACTTCCTGCTTTCTTTTATAGAAATGTAATCACTGATAATGCAAAGGATACAATAAAGTGACAAACTTCAACCGTTCATGTAGAAGTTATTAACTGTCGAAAGGACGAAAAAATTTTCCTCATGAAAGAACACGTTCTAATGTCGTTATTTCCCATGAATGGGTAGTAATTGATTACCGTCTTTATTCACTACCATGAATTTCAATTACTGCAGGTGTTGCGCTCAACCGTAAGATGTTCCAAGTCATTAATTGCCTGAATCAATTATCGTTAACATGTGTAGTTCAGTGAATCAAACAACCGATATAACTCATCAATAAATCGCCATTTTAATTCAATCATGTTCCCGCACTATTTTTACAGCATTGTTCTTAAATTGCTGTGGAAACTGATATCTAAAGCTGGGCAGTCCCGGAACCACAATGTCATTTAATGAGACACGCCTACAAACGGCTATCGAGTTGACAATTTAAGGAGCAGAAAAGGCTAACAGAGAAGCTGTTGAAGCTCAGCAAAATTGATATTTCGGTAGGTTGTAACATACGGCCCACTTCTTGTTCTGCTTCACATTTTAGCCAAGTTGCTTTTCATGGTATTTTTGTACAAATTTACGACACAGACATAACTACTTTGCCCCTTAATTGAACCCATAGCGGCCTTCTTTTTCCGCTCACTCACACTTTGCAGACTATGCATGTTACTTGAAGAATCACAGAAATGACTTAGGGGAAATTGTGCAAATGAGCCACCCAATTTGCGCACCTTTGTCGGAGTACATGTGTCAATTGCTTGCAATTACATATTACGTTTAGGAATTGTAAGTGAATCTATTCTGCCACACATTTCGTTCCTGATCCTTTTCCGTGTCTTCTTTATCACCGAAATCAAAGTCGTTATATTTTAAAGAAGCGTCTTGAAACCTTGCTGTTTTTGCGTTATATTTCTACTTCGTGCAACTTCAGTAACTTCAAAGGTTTCATTCTAATGTGTACTAAATAAGTTTTCTAAGCTTTGACAAAGATGATCTCTACCCAAAAGAAAGCGCCGGCTAAGATGGAAGTACTGTTTTGCCTCTATACTTTTGAAAACATATAGTTTTGGTCCCTTCGTTTTACATGAGGTACTTCTATTATTGAATTGAAATTTTCGCAAGACAAACATAGCTAAAATTTTGAAAATATTGAAAATTTTCCAAAAATTATGTCTTATAGTTGTCGCCGTAAAATTCATGTAAGAATCTAGATCGTCTAAAGCTCCATTTTATACTTTATTTAAAAATGGTCAAAGTATTGAAATTTTTAGTAATCAAACAAATTAATTCGACTGAGATGCTTTTTTCACATAAAGGTAAACAAAATGTTCAAAAACGACTGTGCAGGCTCGCTGAGATATTTACCCCACATCTCAAACTGCCTTGCAGTCTTTTTAAACATGGTTGGCTATGAAATAATTAGGGGTACCGCGTCCTTGTCGGCTAGAGAAACGGTTATGATGGAAAGGAGAGATGAGGGCTATAATATTAAACCGGGAAAGCGTGTAATGCTGTCTGAAACCACCAGGCCTGTACTTTGACCCATGCTGAAAATAGTCCATGTCAAGTTCTTTCATTCTAACGGGGTGAATGGCACTGTCGGGCAGGACCAGGCAATGCCGGGCGGTATCAGAATGTACAACCTTTAAATGTACAATTTAAAGTTCACGATATATATTATGCTTACAAAAGTTAAACAGTTTAACCTCCAGGTGACCTCAAATGACTATTGATTAACACCAACACCGTATAGTACCTGGACTACACTTGGAAAATTTACCTGCGAAATGAGAGATCCCCAGAAATCACAAGTATCCTTGTTGGGATCAAATGTTTAGGAGTTTTCTCAGTTTGACCTCTGGTAATCCCAAATGACCTTGACCTTCACAAAACCAGTAGTCCCTTTACACATAATTTGGAGCTTCTACATACTAATGGAGATACCCCCCTCCAAAAGTTACACTTCTTCATCCTGTTTACAAAGTTTTCACAGTTTCACTTCCACTGATCCCAAAAGAGTTGCTATAGCTCTACTAACACTATAGGGATCTAGAATTAAATGTGGTACATCTACATTTTAACATTTTAATTAGGAAGTCCCTCAAGGCTGCCCTTTTCGATTTTTTTTTTGTTTTATACCTTGACTTGCGGTGAGCTCAGATGATCTTTGACTTCCACGGAAAATGATAGACTCATTGAAGCATGTAGAGCATTTACATGGCTTTGCTTAGTATGAGATCCACCGATGTTACCAATGGGATATCGTATTTACTAGGTTTTTACTGTATGACCGCATAATTGTGACCATAATCCCTCAGAATTCCCCCGAAGGCAATAAGGTTCCTGTAAACATTATGTTGGGGGGGGGGGGAGGGAATTCACATGCTAAGAATGCTAACAATGCTACCCGTTTTGAGATAACGTTTTTACGTGTAGGTTTAGAAGGGGTTCACCTCTTGTGACCTCAGATAACCTTTGACCTAAACCATAATTACTATGGTTCTTTTACATAATGCGAAACATCTATAAAACAAGTATGAAAAGTATCCACCCTTTTTGAGATGTCATGTTTACAAGGTAAGCGTCACAAACACACCCCCACACACATGCCAGCGCTATTGCACGAGTTCCTTTTTCCTTCGGCAAGGAATCAAAACGTAGGCTGCATCACGAGGCTTACAGTTATAGCATTTGTTTTTTTTTTAGCGTTTCTTTTTCATCTGAAAAGTCATAAGCCCTCTGCATTCGTAATCGGCACCCCCGTTTGACCCAGTCCATTCCGTTCAAAGCCACCTCACACAAATTTCGTTCAGGTGTCAAGAGAATCATGACTCACAAAGTAAAGAAAACCGGGTAGTTAAGTAGCCAACCCGAGGCACTTCAGTCTGGAGGCAAACGACTCCGTCTGAGCAACCATAATTGACATACAGTGGCCATTCTGGCTTTACGGTGAGTAGCCCAGTGGTGATTGCAATCCAACCACAAATCAATAATTAATGCTGTCACTCACAAAGGAAGCTTCAATCCCCAAGAAAAAGTGGAGTCTACAGATTACGAAATTTGAAAATTATTTGCAACGAAAATGAGTGCACCATCGGCCCAGGAGGTAGCGTTAAGGACACGGGGTCCAGGGGCCAGTTATAGGGCCCCGGTTGTTCGAAGGGAAATGGAAACATTAAGAACCAGAATATATTGGGTATTTTTATAAGAAGGATATTAGAATGAAACATTTAAGGGATCTTTCTTCAAATTGCAGTTTTCTGGTGGATAACCACTGAACAAAACTAAATAGGCCTCTATTTGACTCTTCTGTTTATAATTAGTGGCAGGCTGGGTGTTTGAACCCGCAGTGACAAAACTTAATTAACCGGCGGTAACATCAAACTTAAAACGGATTTTCCATGAGCAATCGGCCGCATACGGCCATAAAACCAGGAAGACCCGGGTGCAACGACGGCTAGCCCACCTATGTTGAATGCATAATTGCCTAACTCGAACATAACACCAACTCCTCATACCCTACGTTTAGTGAAGTTTTACTTATAGTTCCAACAGGAATTATTTCTGAAAACAAGTAAAGTTATATCTCATTAAAATGTCACGTAGTTTTAAATAATAAAAACTTGTTCGGTATGTACCATCAAATAACTTCATAGCCAAGTCACAAATTTTGTCAAACATTTTGTAGGCGATTTGACATTTCAGATGTGTACAGTCCCATGCAGTAGCAAGATTTTACTCACAACTTGAAGTTTTTGAAGGGATCCTTTTGGGTGAGGATATTGCTCTGAATAAAGATTTAGAAGTTTTGTACCAAAAACAAAAATATAAAAAAGCACAACTAAAAACAAAGTCGGTAAAGCAGCCGAGGTGCCCCGTGTGTGGTAACAACTATGGTGAAAAAGGACTTGGTCGTCCCTTACCAGAACATATACCGCTAATATCGTAGTGCTTCGTTATTATGTCTTAGTGAGGGATACATACGTGGGGAAAACAATATGAAATTTTCACATCCTATGACAGAAGTGGCAAAATGGCGCAGTCAACATAGCAAGAAATCATTTAGATTTTCCAATCTCTCCTCATCTAGTGGAGAGGTACAATGACCTTCGGTGGACTCTTCTTACCAGCCTGTTTTGGAAGTAAATGTAAGAACTGTACATGATGATTGCAACACCCCTGCATTTGAATCTTGACGGAGCTGTTAACCCTTGTAGTGGTAGGATGAGACTACCGTATGCTGCCACCGATTGACCAGGGAGTTGTAGGGAAAGAGATCTAACCGTGACATTTATATGTCATTTGGGGCTTGGTGGTTGCCGACATTAAGCTGCCTGTTGTCTTGCTCTTGAAACTTCTTTAAGACATAAAAGAGATTTGGTACTGAAGACAATAGTTTGTGTCGTCTGCTACACCTCAAAGACTCATCACGAAGATTTCACTAATTGGCATTACATTGCCATTCCTTAAGGAAAATTTAAAAGTTTAAGCTTTCGTCATTTAATTGTCGTCACATTGACCCTCATAAGAGTTAACTTCAATGGAGAATTTCTTCAAACTTCCTTTGCGTCGATAATTCTTGCTACTAAGGTGGAAAGTTGTGAAAATTGTCATTTCTTTGTTAGGCTTGAACAACGGGTTAAGGAGACAACCCATCATGATCTTAAGAACGCAAAGAACTTATATTAGTTAAACGTTTATGGACATTCGCTTTACTTATAAACTTTACTGAAGTTAGAACCTTGTCTGCAATGAGGCTGCACTTTAAAGTATCTTGACTATGTTAACAATGACCTTTGTTTCTTGATTACTTGCGTTTGAAAGGAGCGCACCATCATTAGGAAGTGTATGTCAGAAAAGGAAACAATGGGGGAAAAGAGACCTGTCAATCAAATGTTCTTAACTAAGAAGGGATTGAATCATCTTCAAGCGTAAATTGTCTGACAGATTTGGGGCGTTGGATCTCCTTCCCTAACAACTCCTTGGATAAACACAAATCATCTTTTCTTCCACAGTGTATTAATTTATGTAATAATCATTGTATTAACATAGCTTTAACGTTTTATCTTTCCTGCACATTCACCTCAAAATGTTGACCTGTTTTTCAACATACACTTTTGTAATGGCCTATTTTCTGTTGTATTTTAACTGCACTACAATTCTTTTCCACTAGGGTAGCATATAATAACAGTGATAAAGTCAGGATTGTCAACAGAGGACCATGACTAATTGTTTCAAACACTTGACATTGAAAAGCGAAAAATTCAGGTTGTAGTGACAATTTTTTGTTTTAGATTTGTGTACATTTGAGATGGAAGTTGGGATGAAATGCTATCCCTTGGAAACGGCTAGTGCCATTGCATGTATGTTTTCGAGCTCATTGCTTCACCTGGAATGTATTGCATTACATGGCTTGAACATGAGATTGCACCCATAGGTAATATCTTTAGTGGAAAACGAAAAAAAAATATCAGACGTACCACTTCTAAATAGGTCAATTCATTGTGGACAACAGAGTCTAAGCCAATGTCATGAGTAATACAGGCATGTTTACTGGCTATACTCCCTAGTTTGCAGTGGAGGCCACACTTCTGAGGACCAAGGCTGAGGTTACATCCTCCAACGGCGATGCCATTCCCAGAAGCCTAAGCGGATGCCATGTAATCCTGCATGTGAAATGTAATGCATCTGGGCCTAACCATTTCACTTTGTGTAAAAACTATATCTTTTACTCGATCAGGTACCATATGACAGGCTTCTAGACACAAACTCTAAAACATATGGAGAATGTTCCTCGAACAAAAAAGTCATGCATTTGTGCATACGATCTCTGGGACGTTATAAGGTACCATACAAAAGGCTGTCACGAAGAGCCTCTGCTTATACTTTCCGGGGCAAGACAGCCCGAGATCTTTAGTAGGTTTGATACTTTAGTATCCTACTAATACTTAGGATAAGAAAAACATTAGTCTAACTTACCCCAAGTCTCGTGTTCACAGCAAGTTGCAGCGGACGATTGACCAGGTCCTGGATCCAAGGGGAGTAGTGATAGCGGCGATTATTCGCCGATCAACATGACTCTAAACTTAACTAACTACATATATTAGTGGCGGTAATTCGCCGGTCATTGACTACCTGAACAGCGCACGATTTCTATGCCTGGCGGTAATTCGCCAATGGCAACGTTATACTGCTTAGTTACTAATATTAAACATGGTATGCTGCAAGGATTGGCACACTATTGCGCAGTGATCGATCACAGGCTCAAGCTACCTGATCCTACGCAATACGGGCCTACACTAAACTGGAATACTGGCTACACACAGTGTAGAATAAGCTAGCTAAGTAAACAAAACTGATCAGTCACAAAACAGCGTATAACTGGACTGCTCTGAACTAAAAATAAGGTTGTTCAATCTGAATCGCCTTCGTAAGGATGATTATCTACGAAGATTACGGCGATGGGGTCCAAAACATGAAAATACTCTGGATACAAAGAACGCTAGTTTGGTAAGTCTCTCGAAAACAGTAAACACACGTGAGAGCCTCCTGAACCCGATATCCCGCGAATTGCTAGGCAACGCAAGAACCTGGCGGTAGCCTGGCCTCGGCTTCTTACGCAAAACTACAGAAGCCTCAAACAGACATAATCACTACAGATCGAAGCCACTGAACTCGGTTTCGAGGCTCTGCTCGAGACCTACAACTCTGACACATTCTGTATGTAAATCGTGGATCTCCATGAAGGGAGGAAATTTTCAGCTAAGTAACCGCTGCTGAAAATTGCAGGGCGTTATTGTCTTGGTATAATGGTAAAACTGTCCCATTTCGCAAAGCACTACACCTGTACTGTTAGCAGACTTGTAGTTCAAGAATAATCAGTGGGTACGAACGTGTAGTGCTCTAGTTTTGAGTGCGAACACAGCAACATCTTTGTCCATGACTAGAGGTCCCGGCAACATTCAGCATTAGCATGATAGCTAAACTTTTCAAAATCCGTGATTTTGAGTGCAACGTCATTGATCAAGCGGGGGGGGGGGGGGCAAAACCCTGGTTCTAGTTGGAAGGGGCTCACCGAAGGGCCCGAGTTGAGTTCCAGAGGCAACACCCCAGAAACCCTATGGTGTTTAAAGAATTAAAACCATAAGAATGAAGCATTTGGCTATCTTAACACTCATCGGATGTGCACTAAACAGATAGCAAACAAGAGCATCAATGATGCCGTAGCTCAGAACCACGTAGAAAATATTTTGCACGTCTAGAAAATTTGAAAACATAGCTAGAGCACCAATGGTGAAAACTTCGACTTCGACGGATCTAGGATTTCACGAAAGGTAGGGACTAACTACTTAGATGGGCACATTTTGCACCTACTAGCTCCAATTGTATGAAGCCTCGAAAAGGGGGGAGGAGTGGGTTAAAGTGAAAACAACTTGAAATTTACACACTTGAATGGTACTTCTAGCATCTGGCAAATAAAAAAGCACTACACACTTAGGAGCTTTGGGACCGTCTGAAAAGGTGGTGTCGAAAAATGTGGGCTACAGCCGGAAAAGTCTCCTCTGGATAAGCGTCTCAGTGTAGTGCATTTTCGGTGAAATGTACGTCAAACACACTGGAAGGTGATTAGACAATTCGGACAATTCTAACATGGACATTAGAAGACGGGGCAATTCTAACCACGGAAACTTTCGCCTAGACAATCAACCCCATTAATAGGCGTACGTGGGAAAACACTGTCAACAACCATTTTCTGCCCTTCAATGGCATCTCACTCAAACTGATTTCTTAACAATGGAAGGGTTGCACTTTGGGTAATTTTTGCAGGAGGTTGTCAAGAGCAATTTCTGGTTTATTAAAACATAATGATGTGCATTATTCGTTATTCGTAATTCGATTGCATAAATTACTTTCTGAACAAATAATTACACGCAAATATCGTAAAAATGAATTAATATTTTAAAATGATACACATTTTAAAGCAAAGCAAAGTTCAAAAGGTAATTGAATTGTTTGAAAGGAAGGATTAAAGCAAAAAGTTAATTTTTATATGTAAAAGAAGAACCAAATGTACTCAATTTGGCAAGACTTTCATTCAAATCCGACATTTAATACTCAAGGTATCAGCAAATGAAGTTACTACATTTGTGACCCAAAGTGTACTTGAGGCAAGCAGGGGTTTTATCACTTCCTCACATTGATTAGAAATGCTTTGTTTACTTTGTCTCGTCAGTCTGTTGTGCTGACCTTGAAGTTAAAAGGGATAGGAGCTCCCCATGGGGAATGTGAAGTTTGAAAAATTCCCATGCCTCTCGTGCATCACATTCCGAAAACATAGGATTATGGAGGAGAAAATTGGTTGTAAAGTTTAAAGAAAAACAAAACGTGTTCATTAATTGAGGTTATGACGTCATATATGCTTTCGTCAAGTTTACGTTGTGCTGAAAACTAGACAACTTTATCTGCTAGTATCTCAGCTTGAGAACCACACATCGGACTTTGATGCAAATTTCACCAGGACGTTTAGAATAAGTACCCCTCTAACATATCAAAACTTGATTCGAGCTAAGACCTTTAAATAGTCCCCTCCATTATCAACTATTGTCACTGCCTACATAGCAGGCTGTACGGCATATTCCTTGTTCAGTCATATGCTTGGTAAACCCCCGCTCCGCGAGGTAATATTGGGTTCGGATAACCGCATGTAAACACCAGCAAATTGCAAACAATGCATAGTTTTGTGTAGGTTTGGCCAGCACTGGTCTGACATTGTTTTATATAACCAGAGAGTTGCGCACAACTGAACACGATGAAATAATTAAACGAGCCCTCTGTTTCTATCGTGGGTACATTGCCCTCAAAGTTGTTCATTTTTCCAATTCTTCCAGGAAATACACAACAAAATGAGTGCCAAATGATTTCAGGTGGAGTTGTCCTGAAGCTGTCTTGGCTTGAACCTGGTCAAAACGCCAAGCAAATGTTTGGGTAAGGCAAAATTAATTGCTTCGGACGAAGAGAATGTACATTTATTTCAGATTTTCTCCCACATAGGTTGATAAAATCGAATAAAATTTACAGAAAAGATAACAGACAAGATTTAAATGCAACTGAGATCAGTAAGTTGTTGTATTTTTTGTTTCAATTAGGATTAAATTCTCCCAGCGAGGAGCGGTCAATTTTCAGCTAAAACGCGCCCTCTAATAAACATCGTTATTCCTCTTATTGATCACTACTATACAAGCTATGAGCATGGACAACATGTGAACTAATCTTTCTAGCAAAAAATATCAAAAAGCCCTAGAAGAAGAAAGGTTTATGGCCAAATATTCTAAAAGAAGCTCTAACGACTTCATATATCCAGCGATCAACACAAGACTTAACTTCTGGTCGTTGCATTTCCGTGACACGATCCACGTCCTCTGTAAAATGGCATTACGTCGACTAAGTAAAAATAGTGTTTGCTTAAAGGGGAACAATAGTGGCCATTTGACCCTTTACATATGGGTAGTATACATATAAATACTACAGATAATCTTTACCTGGTGGACTTTACATGAAACCTTTATTAAGAATAATATATTTCAAATTTCCCTCGCTTGCTGGCATGTGCGCAGAAATATTCGAAAGAAGACGACTAGATATCAGCTGATTGCTGACGTACAACATGCACCTCACGATTTCCAGAGCAAAATGTTGCCAGCTCAAATAAATTTAAATAGGCCTTCTTAATTTTTGTGAGTGGTGGCTCAAAATTTCAAAATTATGTATTTTAAATCATAAAAAATATAGAAAGTATAACAAAAACTTCAATGGGATTTTTATACCCCACAGCTAAAAATACTAAATAGTTCTTGCCCATTTAATTTTCGTAGTATTGCAAGAGGATGCTATCAAAAATACTCTCTTCCAGTGGTTCCATTTTCCGAGCCCATGGTATCACGCTGAAGGGCTGTGTTCATGCGGTGTTTGGATAGTTCTTCATAAAGATTTCTATACGTAAATGATGATTATCTGTTTTTACTCTTATGTTACCATAAGAACATTAAGAGATTCAACTCTTCGGTAGTAGTCATGAAAACTTAGGGAAACTCTGATCCACTGAGGGAAATTTTTGTCTAACTTATGGAAACACTATTCTCCTAAAAACACCTATACGTGTTCGCTAGGGCCTGGCTTTCGTTCGAGACGAAAGTCTTGTGATATTTTCTGATTTAGTGCATATAATGAGGATTTTTCAAAGACACTGTGAAGTATGATATCGATTATTGCATATTTGGTGGAGTACTAGCCGCATTCTTTCAGCAACACCTTGAAATGTCAGTCGAGAGTTGTATTTGAGTCTACCGGAAGCAAGCATAACCATTCTAAGCGATGTGTTCCCATCATGGCTGCCTCGAGCTTTCGGTAACAGGCACAGAATTTCTTTTTGGTTGAGTAAGCTTCAGTCAGACGCATTTGGTCTGGTAAGAGACTTCTGTGTATTGTTTGAATATTATTTTGAATTTACAACTTTTATTGGCAGATTGGCTGTTGAGAGTTTAGAAAAATCTAAAACGTTTTGACAAGTATGATCGAATCACCTCGGACTACGGCGATGCAGTGCAGTGGTCAGTACCATGCATGTGTGTGATATGCCATATAGAGTCAATATGGATTTCGAGCTGCACTTATAAGTGTAGGGTGAAGGATTTTCTCGAACTTTTCAACTGGTTAAAAATCGTACGTATCAAGTTAGAAGAAGGCTGTATGATGATATTAGATAGTAGTGTACAGATTTCTGGATTTTAATGGCAAATTTAACCGCTGCATTTTTTTGAAAATTAAAGATAGTTTTGACGTTGCCGTGAATACTGTTAGGTGTGTGCTTACAAACTACACAAGCAGTTGTTGTAAAACCCGCCGCGAGGTGCAGGTGTGACATCACAGTTCCGTTGCATTGTGGGTAATATCACAATATCATGACTGCCTACGCAGTGGCATTTAGTGAGTTTCAACAATTTTTTGAAAAATTCGTGTTAAATAAGATATTGAGTTATATTAGTTGTTAATGGTATCACAATGCTTGGAAAAATGTGTTCTAAATGTTGTACTTGCTTAGAAAGCTGTACAATTGTTTCCCTTTAATACATCTACCCCGCCCTTGCCCAGCTCCAGACAATCATTTACAGCCATTTTTCGTCCACAACACAATGAAAGCTTGCTGTTGATGGGAAATGATGGGAAATTAAAACTGAACACAGTTTTCAATTTAAGTCAAGCCCCATATTAGTAACAGATACCACCAAATGGGAAAACAAACTTCAAATGCACTTTTTACTATCTGTGGCCTACATTTTATCATAGAATAAGCTCTTTAAAGAAGTCTTATTTTATTCCCTTAAATGAAGACAAAAATATTTGCCAGCAACAACTTTTGTTCACCACCTTCAAAACTGTATAATTCTAAGATTTTATCACATTTCGCCATAAAATTTCGAAACAAAGGCCTTTTTTCGTTTTCAGAAAATTAAGTCTTGTAACCTCAAATAACCTTAAAATGTGTAACTAATCATTTAGTATATAACAACGCAGCCTCTCCAACCCACTGAAAAAAAATTGAGCCATATCGAATGAAAAACGACGAAATGACAACCATTTAAACACAGTCGCAAAATGAGACAAAATTCTGGCTGTCCCGTGCGATCTGCATATACATTAGCGGCTCGCCATAGGGGCACGGGGGGACTTGCCCCCCCCCCCAAAAAAAGTTTGCAAAGCATGGTCTTCAATTTTCAAAAATAAAAATAGTAAAAAAAAATGTTATTCGAGATGGGTTAGGCCCTCTCTTTTCCTTGAGTGGGCTTAACATTAAAGAAGTGAAAAATAACTTTTCAATGCAAAGCGAAAGTTAAACATTAATAAAGTGCTTTCAAAACGACATTTTTTCGGCGGGCTTCGCGCGCGTTTTCTCAGTTGCTTATTTGTAATCTGATTAGCGTAGGCATCATAATGTCATTTACAGAGTGTAACGATAATGCTGGAGTTAAATGCCCATAGTTTTGCAGACACTTCAGAGCTGTCGGGGTCATTAGACACACAACCCATTAGCTGTGTTGATTATCATCCACGACTAAAAGCAGTTTTGCCAGGGTGTCACCTGACCAGATTAGCATAGGTATCTGTCTACAAAAAGTTGTAACGGGCATGTAGTCTAAAAGTATTGTGTTTCCCATAGAAGGAGAGGTTTCCCTTCCCTTGTCCAAATTGACAGCGCCGTTGGCCTACGAGCGGTCTTATGACTGTCAAATGGCCTGTAAAAGGAAAAAGGTTCTCCACCTCTGTGCTAAAGTATACCGTTTCAATTGATTTGAAATAAACACACCAAACAGTCAATCTAAGCTCAGTGTGATGAGACTTTTGACTAGTGGCCTAGCTATTTGTATCTAGGATGAGACGTCGTTCTGAGTTAGGGGAATTCCTCTCTCCCTTTAAAAAATTCGTTTCGGAACGGTACTGAGATCCAAAATACTTAGCGCTATCATTTCATCGTTTTCAAGTTTCTTCATGCTCGGAATTTTCTTTAGTTCAAGAGAACAATCCAGAAAACCAACATTTTATGGCTTCTTGGCAAAGCTGAAACATATTGTGACACAATGAAAGAAACAATAAAATATTTAAAGGTGGGGCTCATTTATACAAATGGATCAAGCCGCTTTGCCCATTTTACCTGCCTCTTACTCCACCCCTATGGTAGTACGGTAGCGATCGGTTGATATGGTTGTACCTATTTTTGAAGTAGTCAGCTCATGACTAACTGCCTGAAATGGTTTTTGAAGAGCTTTTGAAAACTACATGGGCATCGCTGTAATACATAATCATAACCATACTCCCATAGACTTAGGAGGCGGGGGCTGGGGGCTGCAGCTCCCCCAACAAAATATTTTTGTGAAAATTCGGGCGATGTTCTGAGTCTTTTTTCGGGCACCTACTGAAAGAAAAATAATGCAATAATGTTGCTTAACGGAAATCGATACTTTAAAAAACTTCCTTGGTAATTAAAGTATAGTTCTGATTTGGATAGCACCATCACCTATATATTCGGTATTAATTCACCAGTGTGTTTTAATTGTAATAGTTAAACTTATATATTATGATTATCAGTGGTGTATTTGAGGAGCCATTAGGCCATTCCCCCGTCACTGAGGCCGATATTTTTAGTACCTAAAATAAAGCACAAAATTTTACTTCAAAGGTAGCATATGTGGCACCAGATTGCATGTAAGGACACCTAATTTTTCAAAAATTTTCAAAGCGGTAGGGGGTGATGCCTATTTTTTTCTTTTAGTACCTAAAATACGTACAGTAAATTTTTTAACACAAATTTTACTTCAAAGGTAGCATATGTGGCACCAGATTGCATGTACGGACACCTAATTTTTCAAAAAATTTCGAAGAGGAGGGGGATACCCCCTCCCCTTATATCCCTCCCCCATGCAGGCGATCACACAACATAGTGCCTGCCCCACCCCCATGAGAGAAGTCTTGGCCACACCACTGATTATTATCATCATTATTGTAACGACTTCCCCCAGAATTATAACCAATATAGAATAGGCAGTAACGTGGCAAATTATTGTATGTAATTGGCATGCGAAGTGATAACGGATGCATGCCTATATGATATGTACATTAACATTTTGAACGCGCGCGGAAATTTTTGTTTCTATTTTTCGGGCAGTTCGTTACAGCCCCCCCCCCCCCCCAATCAAATTGGGCCCCTAGGCGTATGCATACTCTTATTGAGGCTAATGTACTATCCGGAGTTGACAATTAATATTGCTGGGGGTCTTCCGAACCTCTCCGAATACGGACTTGAGTTTGCCCCCCACCAAACAAAATTTCTTAGAGCCGCCCATGTGTATATAGCTCAGCTAAAGGCTCTCAGCTGAGCTAAAAATCACATTTTGATCATTTTAATATTAGCCTTCTTTAGAGTAGCATGTCATTTTTATGATGGTGGTTTGGTTTCTAAGTGATTACAGGGATATTGAAATAAATCAAAGTTATAGAACACACAAGATGTTTTGCATGGAGTTTTTGCGAAACAATATTTAAAGCAGGTGGCCACAAATCGCACCGAAAAAACAGCGTTATTTAAGACATTTTATTGTAGCCCATTGTTTTCCTTTACTTTTATAAGCCATTGTCCATTACATAAAAGATTCTCCTAATGATGATGATGACGATGACGATGACAATGAAGATGGCGATAATGAGGTTATCAGTTAACCAGGGAGTTGTCTCTTGCAATTCCCTGGTTAACCCTTGGAGGCTGCCAAAAAAAGCCACAAGCACGCAAGGCCAACGTCGAAAAAATCTAATCAATGGATATTGATCTGAACCGAATCGGTATCACGTGTACATTGTCGTGATATAATGCCTCTAGGCAGCGATTTTTTTTTTTGAGGATGGCAGCAAGGGTTATAAAGGCCTGTCCACACAGGATGCGTTGCGTTGCGTATACGTCACGTCACGGATACATCTAGACGCATGCCTATCTGTATGGGATGCGTCAATTTCGATGCGTCAGTTTGAGATGCAGTGTGTAGTTTCCAAAGACAAATATGCTGATTGACGAATAAAGTGTGTATGTAGGTCATAGAAAGGTTCACAGCACATATTCAATACATGCCTGCTGGTGACAACTTCCGGTCATAGAAAGGTTCACAGTACATATTCAACACAAGCCTGCTGGAGACAACTTCCGCGTTGTCACCAGCAGGCATGTGTTGAATATGTACTGTGAACCTTTCTATGACCTACATACACACTTTATTCCCCAGTATCCCGAATGAGATTTATACTTGAATGATTATACCTTCTTTCTCTAACCAGGAAAACAACACCGGTACTGAACATGATTTTCATGACAAGACCATACACAGTAGGCCTTCGTATAATGGCACACAAGACCCTCATGAAGTGCCGGTAATTATTTATCTGCATTATATACAGTGGCGTAGTTAGAATTTTTTGTTTTTGAGGGGGGCTCTGAGGGCTGGAGATTTTTGTGGGGGTTCTCGTTTACTATCTAAGCGGAGAGCCACCATGTGTTGGGGCGGAGCGTACCAAGAAAATCTGAGATTTTAATACATCCTAAATCGCCGCCCTTGCCACTGGCCATGCTTGATAGCAGCCATCAAAATGTGCAATTTTTGTGAAATATGTAAAATGCGGTTTCATTTTATTCTCAAACACATTAAGTTTGTCACAATCTATCTGAATTTGTACAAAATTATGCAGAGTGGAGTTCTCCCGATCGGTTTCAGTCAGTGGCGTAACCAGAATTTATCTCACGGGGAGGGGGTCACGGGGGGCATGCAGTTTGTTGCGTAATCGCCGGCCTGAGAAGGTGTGAAAGGGGAGGGGTGTCACTCTTCCCTTTAAAAATTTTTGAAAAATTAGGTGTACTTACATGCAACCTGGTGCCACATATGTTACCTTTTGAAGTAAAATTTGTGTTAAAAAAATTAACGTTTGTTTAGGAACTAAGAAAATCGGCATCAGTGAGAGGGGATTGCCCAATTGCCTTATCCTTTGTACACCACTGATTTCAGTGGATTGATTGGAATGAAGATTTTCCACAGCCAGAGTCTATCATTATCACAAATTGAGTAACCCAGTCGAGTGAATTTTTTTGCCCAGATCGCCAGTGGGGAGGCTTGGGCGCAACGGTTGAGGGGAGGGGCTCGATCCCCAAGTCCCCCGTAGCTACGGAACTGATTATATACACTGCATTTTATATCTATATCTTCTCATGTACCACGAAATATCCCCCTGCAGCCATATCTAGAATCCAGACTACCCCCTTCTCACCACCCTACCAATGAATACAACTGTTTTTCCACTATTGAAGTAAATAATATCGCGAGGGAGGAGGTGGGTACCCAGTGAATCATACGCGTATACATTCCCAATGTAAAAAATGCCAGAAATGAGCTTTCCTACCCATCTTACAGGCGTTTTATTGTAATTTTTAGGTCAAACATAGCATCATTTTGCATCCAGATCCCGTTAAATTTTATTTCACGAAAGGAAAACATGAAAGAAATCAAAGTTGACGTAAGTTGACGTATGTCAACTCTGTTTCTGAACGCACATAGACTTTGCCAAAAATTGACGCATTCGGAAGGATACATCAACTTTTTCCGCATCGAACGAGACGCAACGCAACGCGTCCTGTGCGGACGGCTCCATTAATTTACCTGCAAAGTGATAAAAGTGACGTGGCGTAGACGGATCGTGATGCGACGCAACGCATCCTGTGTGGACAGGCCATAAGCCTCGAGACTTAGTATCATACATGATATCATGTTACGAATTCGGTGGATGGCAATGGAAAACTGATGAATTATGCATACCTAGCTCATACAAATTATACTGGGCATGCTTCATCGTAACACAGACCCCGCGGGAACTTTGGTTGACGTATTAAAATGATACGGTACCACAACCGTCATTAGTCGTACTGAAGCTTGTATTCACGAGATACATGCGTTTTTAGTACAGGCAAGTATTTATGCATTCTACATTAGATTATGATACCTGGATAGACCAGGGAGTTGTTATTAGAGCAACCTCTGGATAGACCAGGGAGTTGTCACTCCCGAGTTGCAACTCCCTGGATAGACATATGATGAACTGGAAGAAGAAAAAGATTCAAAACATTCAGGCTTAGGTGATAAGGTCACCACTTACTTCTCGTTGGATAGCTGTGTTGTTCTACATTAAGATAAACACTAAGAGAATCAATAATTTTCGTACCGTTTAATGAAACAGATTTGAGAGTCAAGACAAAATTAGTGCTTGGCCTGAAGAATCACGGTAAATGGGGTGAAGCCCTCCCATTTTCAAGTCGATGTTAGAGCTGCAACATGTAGGTTTTGAGGGACTGTGACTAGATTTTCGAAGTTTCCCATTGTAGTTGTTGCATTGATTAGGTTGTGAGAGGGGGATCGCTACATGGGCATGGTACAAAAGAAATCTAATCAAGGGGCCATTCTTCTTAGTTTATGCAGAGTACAACTTCACTATAAGTCTACTGATGTTAATGATGTAAACTGTAAGAGGAGGACAAAAAAGGCAATTACATAGAAGTCTTTTCCTTTTTAAACTTCATTGCCTTAAATATTTTTTATTATTTTACATAATCTGTCGATTTGGGTAGAAAGACTGGAATGCATTTAAGTATAACTAAGTTAGGTTTTTAAATCGTTAGGGGTGTTAATTTTTGCTATAAATATAATTTAGGTAAAGAGTCTTGCAATTAGTAGGATTCATGGTTGTATGATTCTTTAACGCGTGATATCTACTTTAGATAACCTCAATTAGAGAATGGGGATGGTACTAGTAAGTTGTTTCCAGTTCCTCGTCATTCGGAAATATAGGCTTAACTTGGTAGTCTTTCAAATTATGTCCACGTTCACATGGCTACAAATCGGCGGTTTTTGCCGTTTTGAGACACCAATTTTGGTTTTTTTTTTATTTTAAAAGCAAGGTTGAATTTCTTCTATTTGGACGGGTTGTAAGTCATTTTGCAATAAGTGGTATGCCTTCATGAAGTATTTAGTTGGCTCAATATTTTGTACTGCCAATGTTTCTAATGACTAAATCAACTTCTCGGCCCATTTGATTACGTGAAAGTATTTACTTGCGAAAATACCGTTTACGTTTTACAAGCAACATGGGGGGGGGGGGCGGGGGCACGGAAGGGCGGATCCTCTAGAAAAATGTTTATCCCCTCAAGAAAATTAAAAACTTAATTTTGCCTTTTTGCATTTGAGCACATATCTTCCCCTAAAAATAGTTTCACTCTTGGAACTTATCTGGACTTTCCCCAATACCTTGACTTTGTTGTGCACCTGACAAGCAAGCATAGCCCTCTTCCTAAATGATACCGGCAGGTATGAAAATTGTAGGTTGGCCAGCAGAGGTTTTGTGATGTTATCGTAAATTCTCTGTTGTCCTTAGATGTAAGCCTACGCCACAGTTCCTTCTATCTGCAACCACGGGATATGGGGCCTCAGCTATTGCCTATGTGAATACATGTCGTCCGCTGCATGCACTACTATAGAAGCCTTATGTAATGAATTTAAAAATGTATAAATTTAATGCATTTGATTCATCAAGGAAAGTTCTGGTGCTTTTCCGTTGTAAACCAATGCCATCTCCTTATTTTAACCAATGAACGTTTCATGGATTTGATGGATATAAATTTCAAGTGAGTTGCCATAAAAGCACCACATGAACGGTATTTTTGGCACGATCTGACTGCCCATTGTACAACTTAATTCTCAAACAAAATTCTCAATCAAACTGAAAAGAATCACTTATTAGTATTACTGTAGCTAGAAGAGGTTCCACAAAGTAGTACTTGAAATTAAGCTATATTTTACAAGATATGACTCATTTTTGTATCACAGACAACACTTATTGACCATGGGCGTGGATCATGGGGGACGGGGGACGCGTCCCAATCACTTTTTGGAAGGGGGACATCTCCAAAAAGTCCCCCCCCCACACACTTTTGCAAAATGGTGAAAACTAAAACTGTAATGAATTATAATATAACATAGATTGCGAATTGACACTTCATTTTAAAAGCTAAATTACCTCCAAATATGGCACCATTTGCCATAAAGACACTTTCTAATTTCCTTTTTTTTTCAAAGGGGGAGGGGACATCCCTCCCCTTAGACTCCTTCCCCAGAACGGCGATTCGCACATGGTGAAAAGTTCCCCACCTGTGGAGATGGATCCACGCCCTTGTTATTGACTACTCTTGAGGATAAAGCTGTTAGTTCACTGTTTTATATAGAAATTAAATCTGTTGTTGATAGAAATATGTGTTCAGTTTCAGCAGTATTTCGAGTTGTACTGTCAGTTTTCAAGTATTTTCCCCATCTCATCTAAATTTCGTTTTGTTTTAATCACCAAAGGTCTAAGTAAGCCATTGGGGAACAAGTCCCGCATAAAACAATCGTTAAATAGCAACAACACTTTTCATATGAGTTTGATTTGTCCGACATGTATGACAAGCGAAGGCATGGATTTCAAATAAACTAATCGGTGACGATATCCATGAAAAGATGTTTATGCGTCTCTCACTAAAGGCCTAAATAAACTCATTCATCGCGAAATTTCCGACGTAGTTGTTACGCATAAGCACAAGTGTGCCAAGCACATGATAAAATAACTATATGTAATAGTTGTATGTATGTATATTTACGTATGTGTGTATGTACGTATGTATGCATGGGTGTATGTACGTACGTACGTACGTACGTGTGTGCGTGCCTCCTTGCCTGCGTAGATGTATGCATGAATGTATATTGAATAAGTGCGTAAGATAACAACTCTGTATTCCTTGACCAGTCCTAGCTTCAACCTCACAGGGCAAATACATGAACTCGTAAAGGATTATGAATACTTAAAGCCAAAATTTTTCCGTTTTCTAAATTCAGGATTCCGTATTGTTATTTTTTCATTTTCCGTGATCTTCCCTTTTCCCGCCGTTTTCCGTGTTTTGTCCGTTTTTCAATGAATGAAGAATTATAACTATGAATTATGTACAGTTTGCTGTGGAGGTGTCGGTAGTCCTGCGTATGTGTGTACGTTTTTCATGCTGCTAAGCTGTTGTAGAGTAGTAGTAGAGTCTAGTAGACCTTGATAAACAGTAACAGTAGGCTATCCATTGTTCTCTGTTTTGAGTGTTCTAAAATGAAAAGTTTACAACTTCTCCTCACATTCCTAATGTTTTTTTTCATTGCCAGTCAACATCGCGAATTCCGTGTTCTGTTACTAGTTCCGTGAATTCTGTCCCTTTTCTGTAACGCGGAAAAATGTTGGCTTTATGCATACTAGCCCACCTAGTATGCCTCTTCAATGATAGAAATTACGTTAGAAGTAATTGATCGGAAAACTTCTAGTCAACACAGGCAAAGAATGAGTGGCGTCAAGAATGTTATGTACCAACGGAGATCCTCGTCTTTTCATAACCACAGGACTATAACTTTATATGTTTCTCGTGTTGGATTGACTTAAAAAATTTGGACCGGCACCGTACCTTTCGATAGCGATAACGATATTATATGGACAATTACATACATGTACATAAATAACTCACTGTAGCAGGTCATTGTAAACGAAACGTGTTTCTCGATTGAAAACCTTTGAAAAGCTATGTTGATTATTTCTTGCTTTCTATAAGGTGAGTGTGTAAAATAAATGAGAAGTGTTTCATCTGTTTTTTTAGGACTGCGCGAGAATTGGACCACTACTTAAGTTGGCTCACTCTTTGTTTGGCTTGTGAGATCATAGTTCAGAAAACTTGGAAACACAGCATTGTCCTGTTGATTGATTTCGTTCATAGTATCAGAACTGTCCAGCATGGGGATACACTAAATCTAATTTATTATTGCAGCTCTATTTATCTTCAAAGGTGAAGTAAGTAGGATTGAGGGTTAAGGGTAGGGTTTATGTCATGTGAGTTAGGGATTATACTTACCGAATCTGGTCAACGTAGTAAACACAAGATTGAACTTTTTTGCTATTTCCTCCTTTACAGGTCGGTGCTTAAGAGGGTATTGCTATTGAGATACCTTAAAAGGTAATAGGCAGTCACCCCATTCAGAGTTAGTGTGCCCCGTCACTCTAGTTCATGAATGACCTGTTTTGATCATGTGACAATATTTTTGTTAGTGAATTGTGAAATTCAAGGAGGAGTTCTCCATGCTTTACCTATTGTTTGTAATAGATATGTTCAAAATGTCTTCAGAGGTACTGTAATGCAATAAGAGGAAATTTGGAAGAATGTGCTGATTTTTCAAAGCACATTTTGGGGCGACTACCTATTGCCTTTTATATTTTCTATTTTGTAAGAGGTAAAAAAGCCATATTAACCATCGTGTTGTTCACAGGAATGCTTGTCTGAAATTACTAGCTATGTACGGTAGCTTTGATGTTTATTTTCCCTCTAAACTTGTGCTTTCTAACCTAGTTTTGTAAATGTTCCTAAAATTTCAAACAGGTTAATGTTACCTTGTCACTGAAAGGCCGTACCGCATCCCCTTTCAAGTTACTAATTTGGAAAGGCTTTTTGTTAGGAAGCGCACACAAACCACGTGGAGGGACAGCTTGCGGGGTAAGTGTTTTAGACCCATTTACGCTTTGACATTTTCTTGCAAGAATAAAATAATAATTATGATCTGCGATGACGCGCTCTCTCTCTCTTTTAGGTGGGGGAAGTTCAAAATGTGTACGAGGCGGGAGGGGCCAGGACCTTTTGGCTGCAGGTCTCCACATTCAGGCAGAAAATTTGTTATTTTCAGGCAAAATAAAACATTTTCCCTTGCAAGATGCGTAAAATGTCGGCAAAGTGATTAGCCCCGCCCTTCCAAATAGTTTTCACATACGGTCCGGTTGAATGGAGATGGCAGAAGAACAGTGACAGTTTTTACCCTAATAAATTTATACTACATTTGTATTGCTTCCTTTTTACATTAAGGTAGGTTCAACTGTGAAACCACCGTGACTACTCCATGTACCACTGCAACTAAAAGTGATGCCCGTCTTGTTGTAAAAAACGAATTACTAAAATGTTTTTGAATTGTGGTATATATAGAGGAGATTTCTGCTATACGTTGGAAGAGACGATGAGAGTTATCACGAGAAATCAATAAAAAAAGGGTCAGCAACAAGATGCAATTTATTCATTACAATAAAACTAAGAACGATACCTGATGACATACAAGACACTTATACCTTCATGTTACCGGATATAAAGAATCATAAGGATTTAGAGAAACAATTGTTTAGAGTCAAAGCTAACACTTCAATCCAATTGTTTATTCAAACAATGCCACAATGTCGAGTCCTGATAACGAAGTTTTACTTCATTCTGCTATATGGCGTCATAGGTCATAAAAAAATTGCCCCAGCCTGTTCAACGGATTAAAAGTAGTAGATTCAAGGCATGTGGATCAAGATTTCTTTGCTCTGATTTATTTCTGAAATGGATTACAATTTGTTTCTGTTGAAAACTTTATAGCTGCAACCCATTTTGTACCTAAATAAAATCACCATTTTGAGTCTCGATGACGCTGTGTAATGTTATTTCCACCATGTGATGTTACAGAAACGTAATAAACTATTTTCAACACCTCATTTAGTTTGGTATCATATCACTAAAAATGATAGGAATTATCCCCTTAATCTGATTCTTGTTTGGACTTTGGGCCATTCCAAATCTGATGCATGACGTAATATTTTTCGCCATTTTGTCCTGTCAGGCATATAGCAACCTTCCACATGAGATTCGTAACTCGACTTGATTGCTTCAAATCTCGATTGAAAACTTACTTGCTTGATATGGAACCTGCTTGTTAATGGAATTTAAAATCCTTTTTTTTTTGTAAAACGTTTTGAGCCTTCTTGGGGAAAGCGTCTTATAAATATTTTCAGTATATAAATGTATGTATTACGCTATTAGCATCGGGCGCTGTCGGGCGCTGTCATAGACAAGTCATATTTTTAACGCAGTAATTTGCTTATCTGATATCATGCTGCCATCAATTAGCAATACATTTTTGAGAGATGAAACCATAACTAAAGGAGATACTAGTCCTCAAATTTAAGAATGTCGGTCATTCTTGATTTATGCAAATACTCCAAGCCCCCAACATGAGTGCCTAGAGACATTTTACCATGATAATGTACACATGACGCCAGTGCGAAAAATACCAAATTTAATTTGATTAGACAATTATTTTAGGTAACGTATAGACTCTATGCTCTCAAAACTAAACGGAATTATCCTCCTCTTACCTGGATAAAGAACTCCAATCAGAGTTTCGTTGAGATCTCTGAGTAAGAACAGGAAGGTTTAATGACACCTCTCTGGTAAGAACAAGGAGCAAATTTGCAACTTTTTTCTTAAGTTTCTTCACATTTTGCATGTACCTTCATAAACAGGTAAGTGGCACCCCTATATCCTGTCCATCTTAATGAACTTAAAGGGAAAATGTAGTCACCCCAATCAGAGTTAGTATGCCTAGTCACTCTGGATCATGAATGGCCAATTTCGATCATGTGGCAATGTTTTTGTTAGTGAATTGTGAAATTCAAGGAGAATTTCTCCTTGCTTTACCTATTGTTTGTTATAGTTATGTTCAAGATGTCTTCAGAGGTGCTTGTAATGCAATAAGGGGAGATTTGCAAGAGTTTGCTGATTTTTCAAAGCAAATTTTGGGGCGACTGCCTTTAACTCAAACACTTGCAGAAAAATTGGGATGATCGAAGACATGAAAGTGAAAAAGTACCTTTGAATTTCTGGTTAGCTTTGCATCTGTGAAACATAATTTTATCAGAATGATGCCAATCTAGCTTTGCCTGTGAACTGAACATTTTTTCTCATCCGTCGCAAGTTTAAACAAAATAATACTCAGGCAACTTGAAAAATTTCATTTAACATCGAATAAATGGTAAACAACATCTGCATCGCCTATATGAAGATCTCCGTAGATTCATCTACAAATAATTGGCAGATATCATGGAAAATAAGTATGAAAACTCATTGATATGAGATTAGACCCCTCTTCCAGTTCGGTGGTCGGAAATAAAGTCCATTAAAATTATTTTAGCAGGTAACTTAGCTACAATGAGTCGATTATCCCACTGACCCTCTTTCCACTTGTGTCCTGCATAATATATACATTTGCAATATTTCCATTACGAACTTTTCTAATATAAAAAAGTGCACACAGAAGTTCCAATAAATGGATATCATCAGTGGGCATTAATTTTATATTTAGGTTACTTTTTAGATAGTCTAAAGAACAGTTGGTAGTTTAAAACCCAGTCTGAATTTGACGATTTTGTGAAATTAAGTAGAAGATGCCTACCTCTAAACCTCTCCATGCATGTAGTGAGATAAACAGTAATTTTTATAACCCCGGGTAACATATTCATCTGTTATGGAATCATCACTTAAGGGCAATCACCTTGGTTTTATATGAGTCTTAATGAATTACGTTAGATGGTAAAGGAGCAATTGAATATGGCATAACTCGCAAAGGGAGTGTTCTCCCGTCCCTCAGTTGAAGATAAAACAATTTATCAAACCAGCTCACTTAACCACTACTCATGACATGTTTAGTTCATACTTCAAAGGTGTAGCCAGAGCTTACTTATTACCCTTGCGAAAAGGCTGTCTCGGCTTCGGAAAGTTGTCAGGGCAAATTGACCTGATCCCACAATCCATTTTGTTTACTTCCAAAAACTGATTTAGACATTTTTCCGAAAAACGGTAAAAACTAAATGCCGCAACAATAACGAAAGCAAAATCAGCTGAGGATATATTTCATTCAAATGTGAGCTTCCGTGTAGGTATCCTACAGGTTTATTTGCTTTTCAACTTCGCTTTGAGATTTCTTTACTTTTATAAAGTCTTCTGTCTTACTTTTGAAGACTCCAATGAGAACTAGACTTTGAATTTCAATAAAGTTTTGAAAGCATGACGAAAATTTCGATTAAATCCGCAATAAACTAATGGGTTTGTAACAGAATTCATTCCAATTGGAAACAGAACTAAAACAAAACTACCATGGGTTAAGCTGCCACCATTGACAAGCAAGGCGAAAAACAATGGAGAGAGAAAGAGTACATTAGTCATGAAGATGAAAAAATTAACCTTGGTTAACTTGATCTCGGATGATGAAAGAAGCCTTCGGTTTTGTCTTTGATTTCCAGTCGTATTAGCGTCGGACCTGGTCGAGTTTGGATATGTAGATACTGTGGCAACGGATGGCACCAAAGATACAGAATGTTCTTGTTTTACTCTTACACGGCTTTTGTGGACTGTCCGAAATGTAAATATGTAAAACATGGGGATTATAACAAAAGAGCTTACAAAGGTATACAGCAACGTAATAACCCAGAAGAAAGTACCAATGGTACTTTTCTGTGAAAGATAGCAGTATTCTTTCCCGAAAAATATTCTGGTTCCGTACGAAGTGAATGCTACTGCAGTGTTAAAGGAAATATTTAAAGTCCATATTAGGAAAATCACCACCGATATAGTAACCTTATTGAAACATTTAACGTAAGTACGTGGGCTCTTATTGATAAGAGTAAACCTGTTCGCTGCGATCAGTATTAAGTGTTGAATCGACACAGGACTGAAAGTAAAAGTAGTATGATAGAAGAAACGACAGGCAATGAGGTTGGTGATGACAGATTCCAAAGATACAAATGCCACTGCCAAAATGGGCAAAACCAGAATACATGTACCAAAATCAGCAACAGCGAGACTGGCTAAGAATGCATTAGCACTGGTTCGTAGTTTTCTGTTCCGAGCTATCGCTAGTATGACTAAAATATTTCCCAATGAACCAATGAAGAAACCGAAAACACAGCATATGATAAATAAGTAAGTGACCGCAGTTGGTAGAGGAACCGGTAAGTAGAAATTATATAAAGGATCGACGGTACTGAAGAATAATGAAGTGGAAATTGTAGTAGAGTGATTCATGATGACGTTTCTAACAAAATAACAATTTTTTGAGGTTCACCACAACGAAATCTTTTTACCATGACAAAGGAAATGTTACAAAACACGCATTCAGTGTAATAATTTCGAATTACCTTTAAGGTGAAAATTTCATTAATTCGATTGGTTAGAGTTTGCTCAACTTCCCATTAGTAGTTACGTAGCAATGTAATGCTTAACTTTCCTTCCATGGTTTTGCAGATATTGAAATTTTTGCTCTCAGCTAAGGTAGTCCAAAACTTGAAAATATCCTTCTGCTTTTGACGCCCAGTGGAACAGAGTCTCCTGTCTTACTTATAGTTTGGCAACAAGAATACATACCAGAAAGGCAAACAACTGAAGAACATTTCACTTATACATGTTTTATGTTGTCATTATTGAGCTACCATGTTCACATATACCAATATGGTATACTTGCAACGATTACAGATGTTCATCGCGTCTCCTTAAACTGGGATCAAATTACACAATAATTTCCTTCAAATATATGTTGTGGTTCTTCTTTTGAATTGGTTTTCATTAGTTTCGATAGCATTCTTTATTGACAAATGCGATGATGAATTAACTTCATAGTGGCTTCCTGTAATTTTTTTAGGTTGATGTTTCGCCTTTTGCCCATATGTTACTTTACCGAAAATTATAAACCATCACCATCAAGCTTACTCTCCTTATCTGTCACCTCGTACTGCTTCTGTTTCATAAAAGTATTGAAAATCCGATAATTGGGGAAAACAAAAGTTAATCCATGTTTACTTTAATATTCGCACTGAGTCTCCATCCATAACAAGAACTGTAATTTTGCGCAGCATGTCTTGAGTTTGCAATTTGGAAACATTCGTGTTCCTTTTTGAAAACCCTTTATCTCTTTGTGCAGGCGGTGATTACGAACTGCTGTTCTAGTTTCAGTGAACTGTAGTCACCTTACTAATTCAAACGATGCAACAAAGTAGACCTCTTCAGTCATTCCTTTAGATATCATCAATGGTTAAGAGGACGGAAATCTTTCTCCCTCGTACGCAAAATGATGTAATATCTTTATTTGCTCCTTAAAGGGTTGCGGTCTATTGCTGCCTCATTTTCCGAAACCAAAGGCTTTCAAATACTGCAGGTGTTGCTGTCAGTTGTTAGATACTCGAAATTTCGTGTCTGAACCAATTACTGTGGACACGTATATGCCGTTGTAGCTAGCAATCTATATTGTTAATCAACCGTACAGTTGCTTTCAATCAATTCAAGTATCTGCACTTGTCGTATAAAGAAGTGTTCTTTATTGATAGAGTGACTGATAACTGCAACTGGGCATTAGAAGAGCTTTAACGCCATGACATGACAAATGGAAAGACATTTCTTTCAGAATTTACGAAGAATATAAAAGATATCCGAGTAGCTTTGTAGGTGTAGTTTACTTGCTAAATGCCGAAAATAGTTTATACACTGAATAAAGATAGAAATCACTTTATTATTGCCCTATCACAGACTCGTACTCCACGTCTTAAACGTTAAGACTCAAAGAAGGCTAACACAAGGATATATATCTAATACATGCTCTTGTAAGGTCACTAAAATGCAATGAAACAGCAGACCTGGTTACAAGTGTTTTAACAACGCCTACACAAAACAGCTTATTATGTGTATCGTCCATTGTTTAACAAAAGCATCAAAGCAAATGACTGGGACAGAGAGAGAGCCTAGTGTAGACACATATCGTCGCGTCAGATCCGAACCCTTGTGTGTCCATTTGTGATTTTTATCTTATGATATTATGACACGGGCTAATATGCTAGTATAGAAGAAACCGTAATCTATGTAGAACGCTTTTTCCAAAAGGCTCTACATCCTTTACGTTTACTTTTTCAAAGTCTTCACTATCTTACGTATACCTTGGTCTGCAGTGGTGGACATAGGTTTTATGATGTGAAAACGTCCCGTAATTGGTTAGACATAAGGCCTCTTTCTCGGACATACGGGATTTTAAGTGTAAGTAGCCTCTGTGATTTACTGAATACGAGGTTGGAATAAGCCAGAACATGCTTTTCGAACATTATCCTTATTGTTTTTCTGCTAGGGAACTATTATATTACAAACCATATCGCCAAAAAATTTTTATCGCTACACCAAGAGTCCTTTCCTCTCGCGTAAGAACCATGCAATAACAGAAAATTACCTACTTCTTCCATGCTTCTTAATTATAAGCATCTCCTAACTAATGGTTACGTTCAAGACAGGACTCAAGGAAAGCACCCTGTTCTATTTTTGAGTGAAGTCAAAAGCTGCAGAGAACTAGATGCATGTATATGAAATACTGTGTGTCAGTATATGCCTTTAAAGGAGCTGTCAATTTAAACGAAATCAATTTTTATATGTTTCAATGCATGTCTATAAAAAGCTGTTTATTTTCAATACATCAATTTTTATGTTTGTGCAAACATTGGACTAATGAAAAGATACTTTAGGTAGTCAGAAATTGTATGTTTTTTTAAGTAAGGTCCATAAACATCCTAAATTTCTTTACCTACCCTTGCCAGCTCTAGCAATAGCTTCTCAGCAATTCTGTTCAAAAGTTTGGAAGGATATTAATCATTTCCGTATCAGACCAGAATTGATGAAGCAAAACATATTTTGTCATTTTGTCGCAATTGTCCTGTTGTATGATTTTGCATCTGTAGTGATAAAACCTTTGTAGGTAGGCCTAACATGCATGTTTTATTTATGACACACTATTTAACAGACATCTCTATACCATGCAAAGACCGTTTTCTATGTTCAATGGGCAAAGTTCAAATTACGTTGTAATAGGTGTCAACATCTGTTCCAAGAAGATTAAACTTGCATAACCCTAATTGTAATGTCATTAGTTAGATTGACTGGCGTTGGAAAATTACTGGACTGAGATTTCGTTTCCTGTGTGATCAGCACATTAGTCCATAGATGTATCTAGATTATGTAATGCGGAATCATTTGTCTAAACACAGTCATATTCCTAAACGTCTGTTATCATGTAAATATCATACAAGTTAACATAACAAGTTAAAGGGAGAAAGCAGTCCCCCCAAGTTTATTTTAAAAAAGTGCTAAATCTAACAAATCTCCTCTTATTTAGCTTAGAAGTATCTTTCCTATGTTTTTGTATAAAACATTTTATGTTAAAGGTAAGTAAACCAAGAAATTATTCTGCATGAATTCAACAAATAGGTACCAAAAATATTGTCACGTGATTGATAGGAACCATTCCTGAAAGTGGTACACTAATTTAAATCGAGGAAACTGCATTTTCCCATTAAAGGGCAAAGGAGGCCCCATAAGATGCCCTGCGAAGTTGAAAGGACCACACACGTTAAAAATAGTCGCAAATTCTAGTTCAAGTTCAAGTTCATAAAATTTATATGGCGCACTATTCAAAATAATTATTCTAAGGCGCCTTACAAAAGAAAGTAGAAAAACAAAGATTAAGTTGATCTATCAGATACCATCAAAGGCACAGCTAAATAGGTAGGTTTTTAATAAGGACTGAAAATGTTCCAGAGAGTGTGCTGACTTAACTGAAGGGGGCAGATCATTCCATAACTTAGGGCCTTGGACAGCTAGCGCGCGCTCACCAAACGAGGATCTATATCTAGGAACAACCAGGTTGAGAGTGGTCTCGGATCTGAGTACATATTTTGTTTTCCTAAGGAGAACATATTAGAAAGGTAGAGTGGTGCCATATTATGTAGGGCTTTATATACAAGAAGCAAAATCTTGAATCGATTCCTATAGAGCACTGGGAGCCAGTGCAACTCCTTTAGCAAGCCTAAGGATGGGAATAATCTATTCTTGTTAGCAACTAGTTTGGCAGCGTACTTTTACACACACTGTATCTTGTACAACATACATTTCGAAATACCAGTTAGCAAAATATTACAATACTCGATACAGCTATGAACCAGCGCATTCACAAGAGCAGTGATAGCGGGCTTGTTTAGGAATTGAGCACACTGTCTAATGTTAAAGAGATGGTAAAAAGCAGTTTTACACTTACTATTGACATGATCAGACATAGAAAGACCTTGATCTAACCAAGCTCCTAAGTACTTTACAGACGATGAGACTTTAACAGGGGTGTTGCCAACAATAATATTTTCAATGTTAAGTTTGAACAATTGTTGGTTTGATCAAAAAATATAATATAGTTCATTGAATGTCATCCAGTTCTTGACATCTTTCAGACACATTTCAAGCTTTGCGATCGAATCACTTACGTCAGTGGGGTCACCCGCATTCAAACTAAGGTATAGGCTATGATCATCTGCATATCCGTGTATACTTGGTGAGTGAGCAGCAACAACGTCAAACAGAGAACTGGGGTACCATGTGAACAATTGAGGTCCACAGCAAAACTCACTGGGAATGGTTTTAAATTCTTATCCCAATTCATCAATATTGGCTATTTTGCAAGACAATTATTGTTTTTACTACACTTACATCATGAATATAATGAGCTCTATATAAAAATCTGTGAGGTATGGTTTTATGTTATCTATTGGTTGTTTTAAACATCTTTTAAGGGACCGTTATAATGTTGGCATGCCCTGAGGGGTCTATTATGGAAGCAGCGATTGACTACTTTGAAATGTTAACACCAACTTGGAAACTAGCTGGCAAGTAATTAACAGATAAGTTCTAAAGAATGAACAAAGGAAATGCAAAGACTTTGCAGCATTCCACATAACAATTTGAACATAAAAATGAGAATTTTCAAAATGGTCAACTTTGTAGAGGTATATCTTGAGAACGGTAAAAAACATTCAAATACTTTAAAGATTTGTCATCACGAGATCTTATATCTGTAAACATCAACTAAAAGAGTTGTTTTGGTTACATGATCTAGCAACTTTTAGAGTAAATAAAATTTGGCAATTTATTTCGTTGTGATCACTACATGAAAGAGGAGAATAAATCCATTTAAAAGAATAACTTCCAGAGTCATTGTTTTGTACTTCAGATTCAAAGTGTAAGAATGCCATGCATATATATATATATATATATATATATATATATATACATACATACATACATATATATTGGTCGAAGGTGTAAATAGTATTAATTTCGATCTAATTTATACCAATCCTAAGATAGAGCATAGACCTTATCAAAGAAGGAAAGGTTGAAAGAAATTCAACATACCACACTCGACCTATATATATATATATATATATATATATATATATATATATATATAAAATAATAAGAGAAAATCCACGAATGCTCCATGAAACATAAAAATAATAATAATAAGTAGAACACACCACAAAGATGACAATACGAGAGCACAGATACCGTAACAGAATAGCGTATATTTCGGACACTCCTGTGTCCTTCTTCTTCTTCTTCTTCCTTCTTCTTAAACTTCACTTCACATTTTGCGCTGAAGAAGGACACAGGAGTGTCCGAAATATACGCTATTCTGTTACCGTATCTGTGCTCTCGTATTGTCATCTTTGTGGTGTGTTCTACTTATTATTATTATTTATATATATATATATATATATACATATATCTATATAATATCTATTATATGTATATATATATATATATCTATATATAATATTGCAGAAGGGGTGTTACTCCGTTACAAAAAAGTGTTCAATACTTTGACGGTAGAGCAAATAATGGTGATGATGATGATGATGATGATGATGATGATGATGATGATGATGATGATGATGATGATGATGATGATGATGATGATGATGATGATGATGATGATGATGATGATGATGATGACGATGATGATGACAATGACGATGACGATGACGATGACGATGACGATGACGATGACGATGACGATGACGATGACGATGACGATGACGATGACGATGACGATGATGATGATGATGATGATGATGATGACGATGATGATGACAATGACGATGACGATGACGATGACGATGACAATAATGATAATATTGGATGACAAGCCACTACCAGTGGTTTCGTGCTAACGCTCTCATCAGATGATGGCTGTACATGAATGAACCTTTGTACAGAGTCAACGTTGTTGTAGGTTTGATCTTATTGTGCCTGCAAGCAGAGATCAGACATCCCATAAACCCATGACCAGATTTGTAACTGTAAAAGCAAAGCCAGCTGTCAGTCAATGGGGATTGCATGAAAAAATTCGTTATTTATCAGGCTGACGGCACGTCTAAGGTAACACCATGACATACATAGGCATGACTGAGAGTGTGTTCAAATTACCATCTTAAATCATTCCGACACGACAAGTATAAAAAAGAAGGCGAGCTGACAAGGCATATTTGGAACTTAAAGGCAGTAGGCAGTCACCCCAAACAGATTGAGTGTATCCTGTCACTCTAGCTCATGAATGGCCTATTTTGATTATGTGACAATATTTTTGTTAGTAAATTGTGGAATTCGAGGAGAATTTTGCCTTGCTTTACCTATTGTTTGTAATAGCTATGTTCAAAACGTCTCTAGAGGTGCCTGAAATGCAATAAGAGGAGATTTGCAAGAGTTTGCTGATTTTTCAAAGAAAATTTGGGGCGACTGCCTTTAAAACGGTCAAAACCAAACTATGACATTAAGTGGTCTATTTTATCTGTATGCCCCACCTACCAGACTTCCTGCAATCTATGCCCATTGTGCATATATATATATATATATATATATATATATATATATATATATATATATATATATATATATATATATATATATATATATATATATATATATATATATATATATAGTAGGTCGAGGTTGGTAGATCGAAGTTAGAATGTGTAGGTCGAAAGGTAAATAGTAGTACATTCGATCTTGAATTTTTATACCAATCCTAGATAGAGCTAGCCCTTATCAAAGCAGGAAAGGTTCAGAGAAAATACCAAAGAGAAAAATTGAGCCGTACCGAGGGTTTGAACCCGCCATCCTCCGCTTTCCGGGCAGAGTCTGTGACCACTACACCTGTTCGGCTTGTGATTCACGGAAGTGACAAACAAGCTACAAATACCTCGTGTTATTCAATCTATGTAAAGACAAGCTCTACGTGGGTGAAACTGGGACCTCCTTCCGTCTAAGATTCAATAACCACAAGCAGTCAATCCGTGACAATACTCTTGGATTTCCAGTAGCAGAGCACTTTAACCTTCCCCACCATTCCATCGAAAATCTCAAAGTAATCCTCATTGCAAATAACTTTATTTGCGCAGAACAACGAAAGCGTACCGAACTTGTTTGGATAATGAAGCTTAAATCACACATCACCGGACTTAACAAAGACCTTGGTCTTCTAAATCAGTACACGTTCCAGCAAACAATTTAATCCCTTCTTTTGTTTGTTATTACATGCAGCTTCTTGTTCAACTATTGTACTCATTTTGCCTTAAAATCTCGCTGACGAAGGTTCCAGGGGGACCGAAAATTTCGAAATACATTTTGTATCTTTTATACTCCTAAAATCAACCAGTTATGCTCATTATTGCATTCCTTTCTTTATTATATATATATATATATATATATATATATATATATATATATATATATATATATATATATAAACGTGTTAATCAATATGCCATAAAAAGCGCTTATTGGCAGATTATCCTTTTTTGCATAATATTGACAATTTCAGCTGTCTCTGATAAAACCAGAAGAGTATAACCACATGTGTGGATGTGTGGACGCATGCAGAATTAACTTTTACAGTGCAGTCACAGTAAGACTTCTCAATGTTTCAGCTAATCTGTTTTGTTTGCACTGGGTTTTTGACAGTATAAATGTAAAATTTTATCAGCAGGTTTACTTTGTGTCTTATTTTAAAAAGTAACAGACAAATTTTTCAGCATATAGAAAGAGGTCATCCATTACAAGAAATATCGTTTTGATGTTTCATTGTAATTACATCTATTTTTGGTATTACTTTTGGTCTTTAACTTCATTAATCAAAGCATTCCTAATACAGAGCTATTCGTCTTCACTCTCTCTTAAATACCTTAAGTAATAAACTTTCTTGACCTGCTTTAAAAATTGATTCTAGGTAAAAGCAAACGACAAAAGTATGTCTCCCCTTCCCCTGGGATCCTATGTAGTGAAAAGTCTTCTGCACAGAGTAGTTGTGTACCTGATTGACTTCCTCCTAAATGACACATTTAATTACAACAACTTCTTTCAAATTCTGGGTCATCAATTTCGCCAAAAATTATCTTTTCACCAAAAGCGGGAACCATTTTCAAAAGGATTGTGAATGTAGGATCTGCAAAACATTTCTGATTGGAAAGCAAGAGGAACTTAGCAAACTTATAACTGTACTTAGAAAACTTTTTCAGAGGAAATTTATTAACAGTATAAAGCCAACAGAGGAGAATTATGTGTGGAGAGTTCAGAGGTCAACCGGAGCAACATTGAAGTGATACGACACTGTTCTATGCTATTTATAAAATGGAAGGCATGGCATTGGATGGGCATGCCCCTACAATCTTACGTAGGTTCCATTTGAAATTTCAAGAAAATTGTAACAGAACGGGTCAGAAGGAAGGAAGGAAGGAAAGAAAGAAGGAAGGAGGAAAAGAAGGAAGGAAGGAAGTTACATAACTTATTGTTAGGATTTGCGATGGACGGTCCTTAATCGAGTTTTACATTTCCAAATTTAGTTACAATGAAATGGTAAGTTAATATAACAAGCAGAACAAAATGACAATCAACTCACCCTCGTATGTTCTGGTGTAACTATTTAACTAAACTGCCACCGCCAAACACTTTAAAGCTATTAGCTAGGTTTGTTTTCAGAGAGCGATAGCCAAGTAGTGTGCATCGTTATTGGATGCTAAATTTCATGACATTTTCAAGAAGAATAAATTTTTCCATAAGGAAAAGAATTCATGGCTTTTCCATGAATTTCAACTTACAGTTTTAAATTCCAGTATTTTCCAAGATTATAGAAACCCTAACTTATCGCCCTTAGTTAAAGTCTTAAACAAATAAAAAAGTTGCTCTTTTTACCACATGTATTCAATTTCAAATCAGATCTTGCCATTATGTGACAAGAGTCCGGTTTGTGAACCTATTGGGTAGATTATTTTAAGGTGTGCCAATTACTGCCATGTTAAGTGCTTTATCGCTGCTGATCTGGTTGAAACATATTTCTTCTTCGGTTTTTGTTTTGGTTATCTCATTATGAGGTGAATGTATACGTCATATCCGACCATACTTCAACCAGGGAGTTGTTATTTGGAAGGGGGTTTAACGGAAACTTTAATTTGCTAATACGCTGCGATCCACTAAATCCCGGAGGAGATTATTCTTAATTATATTTAATTATTAATAATAAGCTACTTATTCCGTGGATGGGGAATTCTCTCTTTTATTCGTTCTCTTCAATGTGCCATCGATATGTTAGTAACATCATTCAGGTCTAATAATCCTATCACAATTGACTTACTCTGGACAATGCTTTGATGAGTAGGTTTACGCCGCCACCAATTTAGGGGCAGGTGCTACAAAATTCGAAACGATTTTTTCATCGAAATAAACAAATAAGGTCTGCCCATTCCTAAAGAAAGAACGTCATGCAAATGAGCTACAGAGGCAGAAGTCTAAATTTTGTCACAACAATTTGGAAAGTTTCCGGAAGTTTCCTGAAATAACCGGGTATACAATCAGATTCAGATTTTTACTTAAACCCTTACTGGTATACTCTGATCAGAGTCACCGAGCGTCCAAAGATGCAATATTTTTTAATTTTCCAGCGACTGGCAATGCTATGGCAGTAGCGACAAACCCCCAGTCTTACTTGTTGATGTAGCAGACGACGAATCCCTTCTGCATGAATTACCTGATCCAGTGTAAAGTTTTATTGAAATGCCAAAAAGGATACAAGAGACAGATTACTTTGTGACCTTGGCGGTGTAAACTTAACTTCAAAGCGATGTATCTATTTCTAAATAACAACTCCCTGCTTCAACATTGGATTAGACCATCAGTTTGTCGGAAATTGTGTTTGGCGTTTTAGTATCATGTTCAGCATATCCGGTTTATACAAAAGGCATAATCCGATGTAATGAATGAACATCGCGTGACTTCGGCGATTGACATTTTCGGCTTAGTATAACAGATGGTAAGATTATAGCAAACTGCTTTCTGACCCAGTTTATCATTTCTCTTTATCATTTCTCCAGGTTAATCACTGACTAAAGCAGTATTTGTTATTTTCAGTCTCATTACACACGAAAATCACGTTGATGCTTATATGACTTGCTTAAAAACAGGAGCAATGGCCCTAAACATAACATATTGACAATCTAGCGGCCTTCTAGTCTAGGAAATTGGGAAAGGTTGCCATGTTTGCCGCATTTTATGAATATGTCAAATGATGCAGCAAAGACACTAGAGAATGAAAACTTATATACCACATTTTGCATTCATGTGCAAGGGAGGTTCCAAGCAATTTCAAATTGATCGCCAATTTTATAATTTTTTTTTAGCTTCCAGGTTTTTCTCCAGACATGAGGATTTATTTTCCTTCTTAGATACTCATCTCATAAAATCAGGGTCCAGTGCTGCTATCAGTCACTTTTAAATGTGACGTCAAGAATGTAACTGACTAAGATCATCAAACAAAACAAATTGAAACATTGCGTTTTCTTTATTGTTCATTCAAAACTACATGTAAGATAGAGCCATTTTTAGCACGAATTCCTCAAGAACTTCATGAGATTGTATAACTTTCTTGGAACTCGAACTCAAGTGCCTTTCTTGTACACAGAAAACTTTTAAGCATATGTAAACGTAAATTAAATTAGTGGAAATGAAATATTGGAATTTTATTGAATAGTATAAATGAAAAAATTGCAGTGTTTGACTACCTACTATTTAACGGCCGTTCATGTCTGTAAGTCAAACATTTTTTTTTCTGTATGTGCTTATCTTCTGCCCTCTAAGCTACCTGTCTGGTTTATATAAGAGAGGTGCTGGAGATCTATCGAAAACTCTGTCTTTGAACCCTACTAGTTGCCGACAATCTATTTTGTGTGTTGTTCTTGATGATTCACTAGGCTTAAGAGGTGGTAGAAACTAAGTACAAGTAGGACACGTCGTCTTTTACGTCTCGATGAGCAGATCGGGACATATGCCCCTTGCCTTAATAGATTGCCAGTCGCTTAAGATGTAAATTAATTTGAGGATTCCGAAGCGTTTGGACACTATTTACAACATACTTGTCTAGTTTCCTATAACTTGTTCAATATGGGTGTGCCTTTTAAGTCATGAGAGGGAATGCGGAAATTAGACAAAATCCGACAGCAGAATTTAGTCTTATACTTCTTTTGCTCATTTGCATAAATCATGAGCATTGGTTTATTGTTAGCATCATTAGGTTCCTTAGCAATAAACAGTCGTTTTAAATGTCGGAACAGTGCCTCGTACTTGACTAGTTAGACATTAAAGCATTGTTTTAAATAATCCTTTCTGTTGGGGTCGCTGTAGGTATGAATGAGGTTGCCTAGATATTAGACAAAAGGATGGATTCTATGCTGTTAGGTTCAATCATCCCTAATTAAAGAATCTATTCTCCACTCTGAGGGCAATCTAATTGGATTAGCATAAATGAAAATTTTCGATGGATCTCCAGCTAATAACACATCCCTGTTTATACTGGGTTAATTACGAACATGTTAAAATGACGAAAATCTTGAAAAATTAGACACCCTTTGGTATTAGAAAGGGCTATTGTTTCACATCCCAGCATTAAAGCATTGCATGTTGGTTATATTACTAACAACAAAATGTTCAGTGAACAAGGAAATGTAGCTGGTTCAGTATACATGCAAACGAGAATGATCAATTACCAACTAGGCCAAGTATCAGTTTAGATGAAAGTACTTCTAACCAATGTGCCAACTTCATAACAATATTTAAAAGGACAGGGGATGTAGGTAATAGCCTTCTTTATCACCAGTCTACTTTGCCATCAATCTAATGTGGTTATGATTACGACGAGGACACTCTACTTAGGACCCTGGGGAACCTTTTGAGGACTATGTTTCTTGAGATTCCCTTCCCCTTTGAAATATCCCCTTAAAAAGTTACCCATGTCCGATTCGAAGATACGAATGAAAACCGAGGTAAAAGAATCTTTGAAAGTCTTAAATTTTCAAGGAGATGTAACCGGGTACCACCATGCTGATGTAATATTCATTCCATTTTCGGTATACTCCTATCAACAGGTGCCAGTGCTGTTTTGGCTTCTTTTGATGCATTAGAGCTTTGCTAAAATTAGCAACATTAATATATCACTAGGAATATAATAACATCGAACAATTTTGAAGGTTGTATAAATAAACTCATATGGCAGAAATTAAAAGTCTGTTATTACTTAATTTTATCAATCTAAAAATGAAACATCTGTTAAATTAGGTCACTAAATGGGCCAGGAGCAAGTATTTAGTCAACCTGGTGGCTTCGTCTTATAGTTTGTATTCGGTGGTTAAAATTTCAGATCTTTCAAAGAATTTCCTTTATGTTTCCTCTGTTTGTCTATTAATTTATTATCCTTGCAGTGTGCAAACCATGCTGTTGTTTATATTGAAGGAGGTAAGCGTTTTAGAGGGCCTTGTTTGTGGTGGCGCTCTTCCCCATCTATTTCAGACATATTGGTAGAGCGGGTGTGGTGGCTTTTAACGTGGAAGTCATCTACATATGTATAATAATAGCAACCAGGTGTACTTGAAGTTAACATGAATGGTCATTTGTATAAAAGATGAAGCTAGGCAGGGTTTGGAATCTTCTCCAGTAAGAAAACTGTGAGACAGGGATTCATCAAACCCTAGATCCATTGAGCCGGGCAATGGGGTGGTAGTGGTGGGGGAAGTCAATAAGTAGTGCAGGCTGATAACATTTTTAAGCAGAATTATGTACATTTATATATATGAAACAGGGGATTTTAGTTCTTGCACGGATTTCTTGTGACATACCCAGTCGGACGAATCAAGAAAATGATCAGACGGTTACACAATGATCAGACGGTTCTTTCATTCTTGTAACGTTACTTTTGCATATACAGTAGTGCATCCAGTGTCTGGAAAATATTTACTAATTCCGTTCAATAAAGCCCCCTTTTTTCCCTTAAACACTTCTTAGAGTACCTGGCGTTACTATCGCCTTAAGCAGTGATAGAAATTCTTGCCTTTATGATGATATCCCTGTACACACTCCCGAAAGGAAAGATGTTTTCAACAGCAACTTGCGTTGTTTTCTCGTCGCAATAGCATGCTTAGCTACAAAAGGTAGGACGTCATAGAGGGTCTGGAGTAGAGTCACCCCACACATCCCTCTAGAAAGCATATTGGAATGCATATTGTTACGTTTTGGTCAACTATTTAGGTTGAATTAAGGTTACAAAAAGCGGATGAGTAAAGAAAACTTTTATTAGAAGATTCTACATATTTCGTTTACAGTAGTAAATAATAACATTCCCAGCTCTCCTCGAACCCTTTAGACTTTAATTGGCTTTCAGCCATAATTTGGTTCACAAAGGTAAACAATGAATGGCATCCTTACTACGCTTTAAAGACGTATGTAGTCTAAATATTTTCCATACAAATTTCTGAACATTTTCCCATAACAGTCCGGGAGATTCCCCCGTTGAGGGGAAAACCAAAATTCTCCCAAATGGGGGAAACTTTATGGAACACATTGTAAAGACTTGCTAGCCTAATTAACACAAGGCTTAGCAAGAACGTAAACCACTCAAGAACTTCAATTTTTCTCAAAACGGTATGGTGAACCACCGACTACGATGTGTGTCTTTCCTGTAGCTATGACAATACACCTACCGAATATGCACTTAATTCTATTACATTAGACCGTAAAATTTTGCAAGGGGGTTCCAAACACCTTTCGCCACTGACAAAGTACACAAAAAGAGGGGAATTGTTGGTAGCGCCTGTGACCAATCTTTCTCCTGATCGGGGAAAAAGTAGATTCTCCCAAAATGGGGCATCTCCCGAACTGCTTAATGGCAAGGTTGTTCTCTAGTGTTGGTCCCACGGTACGATAAACTATAAGGGAGATTTGATTTTCGTCGGGCAGATGGACGGATATGATACAATGCACATTATTACTTCCCATACGGTGTTCCATGACCCCACTTCAGCCAGCCTAGAAAACTGTGTCACGTTTGCGAAAGTTTCGTGGATCGTGCATGTGCCGTGCTGAAAATATCCTGTCTATGCCAATATTCATAGGTCACATCAACATTTTTCGACCGCGTTACGTCATGTCGTGCGGAGTCATTTGGGTAGAATGAGGTATTTATAGCCTATGCAAAGTTTGCACACGGCAACCAAACATTTTTACGCTCTTCACGAGCAGAATTGTCACATTTCTATTTATTGAAAAGCCGAAACATAGAGAGAAGACTAGGTGTTGGATGCAACTTAGGAAAGTACGCTGCCAATAACAAACAGTACCTATGAAACCACAAATTTAGATTTCACTCACATAAAGAAGATCATTTACTTAAGAAAGCTTATCATCATGGGATAGTAACACACTTTACTGGCTATTGGTCTCACCATGCAGGAACTCATTTGTAAGGTATTAAATATGCGCTTTCCTTACGTAAGGGAGTTCTCGATCTACCAACCTTTCGCGTTTTCTTTCCCCTGATTTGAACGGATTAGTCGAGTTCAAATGAGCTCATAGGCGTAGGAAGCGGTGGGTGGAGCTAAATCCCCCTGTCAAAAATGTGGTGGGCGAAAGTATTTTTCTGATCCACCCCTCTATTGAAAGACGAAAACCCCTTATTTGTTCCTTCGGTAAAAAATGTCAACATTTTGCAGTAATCTTCCCTCATTGTTAGCCCAATATGTTGCACCAAATTACAAATATTCAAACATTTTCCAATTTTCCTTAGACCTCCCTCCCATTAGGGCAGTCCGAAACAACGTTCAGCCCCCTCCTCCAGTCGAAAACAATTTCCTACACCTATGAAAGCTATCAGCTTTTCCTCCTTGGAAAACACTTAAGAAACCGTTATAGATACATTACCGACTGACTTTTCAATCAAATTTTTATGATGCAGTAAAACAAAGAATACACAAATGACAAGTCATCCAAAATGAAATCGTTGTACACAGTCTTTAAATATGTTTAAAAATCTCTGGGTAAATGAGTAAGAATACTGTAATTGCGTAACGTCTGCTAACAAGTGAGCCGCTGGTTATCACTTCTTTGGGTAACTTAATTCCTCGGTAAACCTATTAAGCAACTGTACCCAATTTAAATATTTTAACATACATGCCTCTAGACACATATGTGAAATTTTGTTAAAGTGAAAAAGTATTGTACTTATAGCTTTGCTGGACCACCACTGCAACTGAGGTCTAATATTAAAAATACATAAAGCTAAAGTGGGGTTCATCCAAATATGGGGGAGTGCAGAAAAAATGCCTGCGAACCTTGTCCGAATTTCTCTCCCACTTTGAGAGGTGCTAGTATATGTCTTATGCGTAAGACGGGAGGAATGTCATATTTTTTATTCGGGAGAACAAATTCAGTTGAAAATAATGCCATTAGGTTTAGCGGTTCTCCAATCGAATTCCAATTCTGCTAGCTTTCTGCTCCAATTATGGTCGAGACTAGTCCAAAAAGGGATCGAGGGGAATTGCCTTCTACCCCTTGCTAGTATGCCAAAGCGCTCAGCCAGTTCAGGATTCCAGCTGAGAGGGCAAAGTAGTCTCATGTCAGTTTTTTTTTGAGTACCTTCAGGGGAAGTTGATATGCACACAACGTTTTTATGGAGAACTGTCTAACTGTAGAAATTAGAAAAAAAAAAGTTGTTATACAAATTTGACGTTTCCAGATAATAAGCAAACAGCGACAGACAGTAGCGTAGAGACCTTCCTTTAGATATGGCACAGTCACTTGATATTTTAGAGATACCGTCCATCTTTACGGCATCTAGTCGGCTTTACATGCAGAGCAGATTTCATTTGCTTTACGGTTTGGTTTACTTTGGCGTTTGTTTTGCAAATCAGTGTAGCTTTGAACCTGCTGTATTATTGTCTATTTTTCCTCTATGAACAATAGAGTTATGAAACTCATCCATGAGAACACTTACTGTTTGGAACATTATTTGGGTTACAGTTTGAAAAACTACATTGATGTAGCAAAAATTTCCTTGAACCATAAAGGTACACCGTCGCTGATACTTTCATGCTTCAGCCTTCATCCGACATACAAGAGTGAAGCTCCAGCAGTTCGGTATTTTGTTTCTTCTTTGTTGAGATTAACGGGTGCAATGGTCCTGTGATCAACAGAACTCCTCGACATGTTAAAAGTTGTTGAGAAAATGTCCCATCTCTCAGCCATCTTTAATAAATATCTGGTAAGTCTGGAATACTTGTAGACAGTCTCTCATAGCGCGTTTTAATCGTTTTGCAATTAATCAAAAAATGTTCATAATTTTTTACACACAGATGTTCTTCTAAATAAGGATTTATTTGATACCTTTGTTTAAAGTGATTCAATTTATGCCTTTCTTTCTTACATCTGGTCTGTAGTTCTTGTGGTTCCATTACTTCAAGTCCTCCAACAGTTCTAAAGACTGGAGTGAAGGAATGTGACGACAGCTTTGTTTTGAGATCTACAGTCAGTAATTCAGATACAGCAGGTACATCTGTTTCCAAAGTAATGAAGGCATCAGTTTCCAATTGTATCGATTTTCCCTCTTGACTACTCATAGTCGTCTCATGATGCAGGAGCCCTGTCGACAGGGTAGTCCCGATGACGTCCGTTTTCCCTGTAAAAAATATGGGAGTGAGTGTTGTTGTTTGATCTTCAGTTGGTACTTCAGACAAAGCCGGTACTTCTGATTGCGATGTTATCATGCCATCAGTTTTCAAATCCCTAGTTTTTCCCTCTTCGATATCAATAGTCGTTTCATGTGGTTGGAACGAACTTTCTATCCCTGTAGTCTTGATGTCTGTAGTGAGCGTGGATGAGGGGGTTGACAAAGACGTATTAGTAACACTTAAAGAGGTTGAAGGAACCACATATGGTGAAGTGAATTGTGTGGAGGACGTTATACTAAATGATTCCAAGGTCGTATACTCTTCGGTAGACAAATATGGTGAGTCTGATGTTGTCGCTGACGTAAATGGTGATGTAAATGGTTGAGTTGTAGAAACTTTAACGGTGGAACCGTGTACAACAATAGTGAAAGATGAATCTCCAACATCTTCCAAGATGGAGGTGGTACCAAAATATGTACTTTCTTTCAAAGACGTTGTATGATGAGTACTGGATTGTGAGGTTGAAGGCTTTGTGAATGGGCCTTTTGGAGCGGAAGTAACCTTTATGGATGTTTCCAGTGTAGAACTGGCGTCAGTTGTAGCAATGCCTGGATCTGTCAATGAAAAAATCGACATGCGGTCTTTCACTTAAATGGCAGTTATCAGTTGTTGGCGTTATTTTAGGGAAAGGATCCCTTTCAAAATACAAGTTTCTCATGCATAGACATAGCTCAGAAAGGAGTTTAATGACTTCCGAAATTACAACAAAACACACATCTTTTCATCATCTTGACAGTAATATCACCACACCAATTTAAAAAATAAAAGTCATCGAAATTTTTTCAGAGGACAATCCATCAAGTCATGAGTATTAACTTATATGTTATCATGAAGCTATTACGAACAGCTTCATGCTCAGGGCCGTAGCTAGGGGGAGGGGAGGTCCCAATTTCCGACTGGATGGATATCTTTTCCAACTGAATGATGGCACGTAAATTGCACAATATTTTATGCGCCCTGCTTTTATATACAGCGTGGGGATCCTTCCTTTGTCAATTCATAAAGGTACCGTCATGAGGGAGGGGTGTAAGGGGAGGGGGCGTCCCCTTTGAGAAATTTTGTTAATTTAAGGTTGCTTAGATACAAAATGGTGTTATCTTTGGGGTATTTTGGAGCTGATCATATATGGCTAGAAAAATTTCCCTAATTAAGTGAATTCTAATTTTCCAACTGACTAAAATTTTTTCCAAATGAGTGGCGGCGGGTAAATAGTGAACTCTAAGTTTTGGTTAGGTGAAAGGAGAAAGTATGTTTTCTAAGAGAAAAATACATAGTCAACAAACCTCTTGAAGGCACCCCTTTAGTTTTGGCTACTTTTACTGCCTTCTATTCGGGCAAAGCTTTTACGCAAAAAATACGTGCATGCAGTCAACAGAAACTTTTTTGGACTTTTACAAAAAAATTTCCTTTCCTTCATTGCGCATTAAAAAGGGCATTTCAGGCTGGCACATACCTGTATAGGGCCTCCTGGTAGCTCTGGATCAATTATATGAAATGGGGGCAATGGCATAATGCTTATTACCTGACATCCAACTGATAATATAGAGTATGACGCCAAGCACTTTACATCTATCGTACTTTTACTAATTTTGAACTAAAGTCCAGACGAACAGCTTCCAACAATGAGGAACAGCAAAAGGTACAGCAAATTGGTACAGCAAAAGAGGTCAAGGACTAACAAGCGCATTTCAGAATGCACACCTAGTTTATAGTAGAAACGTTCACTGGTACGTTTGTGTTTATAATGTTCATAAGTGATACAACGTGGATTGTGAGGATTGCGCCTAAAGCGCGCCGAAATTTAGGGGTATGTTTCAATGCCAAAATAAAAAACCTGCATGCAGGCTCAGCCAGGGGTGGTTCTTTGATATGCCCACATGACAAACGCCCTGACTAGTGGCCAGCTACTCCAAGCCCCGACAGGGTCGGTGACCAAACTCAAAATATAAGGCGCGCGAAGCGCGTCGAAATATTTGGGGTTATAATTAGAAAAAGGTTTCACATTTTTGTTTTCATTGAGTAAAGTTGAAAAAGTTCGGGCTTTTATTGAAGACATTGAACCTGCCCTACTTAAGGGTAAAACCATGATATCTGTTGGGGCGACTGCATGGTCGTCGTTGGGGATTACATTCTTTACTCATGAAGGCTCTCAGGCGAAACTGAAAAATGTTTTTTCTTACAAAATATGTTTGCCACGATGGCGAGCTTAGAAGAGTTTTTCTAGAATCGCGCCTACACGAAAGAACAATATTCGTGGAATTGTTAAATAAATCCAGTATGTTTGAAACTGCGGGCGTTACCACTAGATAGAATTATACATGAAAGCGCCCGTACAGCGCGAAATATTTTGGAAGTTATAGGAAGATTCGCTACAGATCTTACTGGTTATGGGCCTGATAAATAGCCATTTGGAATATTTTCTGAGTATATCTATGTCTTCACCAATACAAATTTAAATAAAATTTTGCGCAGTTTTGGGGGGCTAGGAAAATTTTGAGAGACTGAAGCCCCGAAGTCTCCCCCGGAGAAGCGCGCCTGGTATAATTACCTTAATAATTTTCATGAGATGGAGTGCAAATCATGACGCATGCATGCGCCCAATTTTTTCATTAAATAAGATTTCCATGACTAAACCTGTGTTCAGAAAATGCATCGAGACACTTTCAATTGCTCAACAAACCGACATGCCACTCAAGTCATATTTTCACCTGGCAATTCGTAAACAGCTTTCAGCTTCTGTTGCTGTTCTTCTCCGAAAGTTGCTATCGGAAGACATTGATAACAGGAACAACACTGAGGTAAGCTTTGAAGCGCACGGAACGAAAATTTTGATAGTTGGAGAAGAATTTGCGAAAATTTTGATAGTTTGAGAAACATTTGTGATAGAAAATAATTACAATAGATCCATCACATACACATACATACACAAATATTCCGTGACAAAGGACAGTTTTGATTTGACTTTACGTGAGGTATTATTCTCATTTGATCTAGTTGGAAAATAAACACAAAGTTGACATAGGCTCAGTCGGGAAAAGGTGCTGGACTGAGATTTCAGAAATTCCAACTGGTATTTCAGATTTACCGACTATCGTAGCTCTGAAGAACTTGAGGGGGGGGGGGAAGACACCCCCTAAACACCCTCGGTCGCGACGGCTGTCCATGCTGATGTAAAGTAACGAGAGTTTTAACTTATCATTACCATATTTATTACGTCTTTGCATTGTAACAAAATAACAGTAAGAATGTTTGTATTAGATCATTCATGGTTACGTCACTGGCGCTGGTTGGCATAGGAGCATGCGAAGAGCATAAGCGTGCATGTAAGGTTTTGCGGGCGTTTTTTATTTTGAAGACGGCGTAGGTAGCAATAGACGAGTTGAGAAAATGCTTTCACGCCATGCATCATGGGATGGGTTGGAAGTCAAGTAAACTACTTTCCTTGTAGAAAAGGTAATTACGGTACAGCTGACCTTGTGACTCCGCCGGAAGTATACCGAATTAATCAACTGGTTATTGTTTGGCCAACCAACCGTGATGTCATTTGTTTGTAGATATAAATGAGTCTATTAGAAGTACAAATGAAATGATGCAGACATAAATTGTAATAGCATTATTTTCTTAGAATTGGTTCATTACAGAAGTACACTAAACACGTCGTAAACAATTTCAATATACGTAACTAGAATTAATTGCATAGAATGAAATGAAACTTTAATGTAAATAAGACCACCTTAGGCACTTCACATGAAGTAAAATTCAAAAGGACGTTTCTAACATCTTCATTAACCATGATGACAAGTTTTCGAATTTCGACACAAAAGTAGAAAAGCTAAAAACTACTTGAGTGCTCCTTAAAACTCTAGAATGCTCTCATCAATCCATTTCTCAGAGACAATGATTTAAAAGTATGGGGTAAACACCGATGTTTGACACTGTTGCCAGTCCATGAAAGAGGTAGGGTTTTAAGAGCGGATCCAGGATATTACAAACAAAAGGTGGGATTAACATTAGCGTAACTGAAGGGGGGGGGGCAGGGAGCGGTCGCCCCCACTTGGCTTCCTGAGATGGTCTATCGGTACATTTGCTGATCTTGTCGGTACATCCCGCCGGTGTGAACGACTAGTCACCCCGACGGTTTACTTTGCTCTCAAGAAGACAATTTCTCTAATAAGAACCCAAAATTTTCGGCGCGCTACGCGCGCTGTAGGGTCACTCTAGTTTCTTCAATAGTTGCTTTCCACATAGCTAGATAGCATAAGTCCTGTCACCCTTACCCAGTAACATGTAGGCAGAACACACAGGTTATGTAGAGGTCGTAAATTTCATTCCATATCGCAAAGCTATTTGCTGTTCTCTCGTGAGTGTCATGCGGTAGGGTTAGTTTGTGAGCGACTAACAGAGCAAAGTTTGGCTATTCCTTCGGGCAGTCCAGGTGCTTTCGACACAGTGTATGTTATCCTCGATATGGTCTACAACCCCTACAGCAGGGGTGTGCAACCTTTTCGAACACCGGGCCAAATCATGTTGCTGTGACCATCTGGGGGCCGCAGTGGAACAGAGATGTGTATAGAGGGTTCGCCCTGACCCCTTCCCCACCCCTTCCCCACCCTCCCCCACCCCTTACCTCACCTCTCCTCCGTTAGTGACCAATGTGCTCATCTAGGCAGACCCACATGCACTCGAATAATATTGTAGTATGGGCCTACTAATTGTTGGCGAAACTTGTCCTGTGTATTGCATCTCTATTTTGTCGACAAATATGTTAATTCAGATTTAGAATGCGTTTTCCAAGTGAATTCTTTAATTTATCAAATAATGAAATGGTCGAGAATATCCACCTTACATCAAAGGAAGTGATCGTTTCTTTGTTTTCATAATATTCTGTACTTACGTCAAATTGTGGTCAAATAACAAGACGTACAAGGGTCAAAAATTAGGCAAATCAAAATTGGTTCGCGGGCAGCACAGGAGGAAGTCCCGGGTCGCATTTGGCCCGCGGGCCGCAGGTTGCACACCCCTGCCCTACAGTTTTTAGTTTTTTTCTTTTTTCTGCTTAATAATTACATATGGTTTTAGTGAATGCCTACTAAAAAAATTTTCACACGCTTCGCGTGCTTTTCAATTTCACGATTTAGACAAAAGAACACAGTCTACCAGTATCAGTGCGCAAGTCGGCTCTTGAAGTAACAAGTGATATTGTGCAAAATATGCCCTGCAATGGCATGGGATAATCAGGCACCTTCATAGGAGGTGACAGAACTTGGGGTCGCTGGCATGGCCCGGCTCTTGTCCGGAAAATTCTGTCGCCACATATGGTCAATTTATTTTAGCTTTCCAAAATGGGTCATTTCTGAGATAAAACCCAAAATTTTCGGGGGGACCACTGGTCCTCAGTTTCGTTACTTATATCTAAATATAGTAGGCTACAAACCCTTCCCATCTTGTTAAGTAACTTCATAAGTAGAATACATGGAATTATGTAAATGTCGGGAATTTCAGCTCATTTCGCTAGACTTGGTTAATGTTCTCTTGTCTTTTTGTATCTGTCTTGCGGTAGGGCTAGTGACTCGAGGAGGGAAGTAAAATATAAGGACAATTGACCTGTGTAAGCTTTAAATAAGCACAGATTCTTTTTAGTGCATAGGCTCACCCAAAATAATTTTGCGAAGGAGCCTCGATGGAGTTGGATGAGAGTAGGAGGTTCGGGGGAAATTTTACATTAGGCAATGTTCAATGGTGTTTCCTGGCATCTAGCAATCAACGTTGGTATACATAAACTGTATAGTGAAGCATTGGAGTTAGAGTTAGATGAGGTTTTACGGCTCAGTTTCTAACCAAGTGGTTTAAATCGGGCCGGCCACGGCCTTTTTTGCAGTTGTGGCTCACTGGCTTTTGAAGCATTTGAACCGTCTCGAAAATGAATGTGATGCCGAAGGGGGGGGGGGGGTTGGGGACTGAAGATGGAAAATCCCTTAGTCTGGATAGGCGCCTGGGTTTAAACCTTTAAAGTGTGAATCCTATTTGAAGATGAAAATTGTTGTGAGACAACCTATTTATAATGTTCTTTGTACACAGGAAATTCTTCATACATCTACGTCATTGTAACTAAATAATGGTAGGCGATTGCAATCAAGAAGTTGTAAATATGAGTGACAGCTAACAAACCTCTTTCTCTGCATTCCCCGGTGTACTCAGATCTATACATTCGTCTTCCCCTATTAAGTTCCTCACAACCTTTGGCACACAGGAGGCATCGGTTACGAAAGGTTTTACTGAATTTTCCGTTTGTGGCACAATATTTTTCTGTCCCTTCGTAGTACCTGCAAAGACCCCTCTGACAGTAAACATGAGCTCCGTTGTACCCACCTAAAATAAAAAAGGACAAAGGCCATTACTTGAAAACAGTAAATCTTCACGAAAGAAACTTGAAAGATACACATTCTATTGATAAAAGGTATATTTGAATTGACAATCTGAAACCCATTGACCCACCCCTTTCCGAACGCATTTTATCCACCATTCTAAACGGTTTAGTGACGAATAATCTGTGATACTTGTTGTAGTTAGGCTGTTGCGGCCTCTTAGATGTATGACCAGTGTCAAATTGTGAAGCGTCGTTTATCATTGTTTTTTTAGACTACTTTATCGGAAATGGACAACATTCCAACATCACCATATGGTATCAGCTCTGAAGGCTAGAAGAGGGAGATAATTTTGGTAGCCCATATGTAAAAATGCTTTACCGATCACGCTGTCAGACTTTTCAAATAAACGCAAAGATTAAACCTTTTTTTATTCCTGACTAAGGCGAAAAGAACTTATGCAATTATGAAATCACGCTGGCGAGTGTTTGTACGTATGTGTTATTTATATATATATATATATATATATATATATATATATAATATATATATAAATATATATATATATATATATATATATATATATATATATATATATATATATATATATATATATATATATATATATAGTCTATCACAAACACTCATTTGAGGTAAACATCTCCATAGTAAAAGTAAAGCACCCAAAAATGAAAATAAACACACATTGGTTATTCCCATAACTAATGTGTGCTTATCTTCATTTTTGGTGCTTTATACACACACACACATATATATATATATATATATATATATATATATATATATATATATATATATATATATATATATATATCTATATATATATAAATTAGCCTATAGCGTAAAAGCAAAAACCTCTCATCAGGAGGTCCAGATGAATAATGATTTACGAGTTTCGCCGAGTCCGTTAAAGACCTTTATCGCTGTTTCCGTTTTAAACTGTTGCCCGTTTGAGTGACTTTCTTGCAAGGGGTGTGATGTCGGCATTGTGAGAGGAGTTTTGATCTCTTGTTGAGGAGGTTGGGAGACCGATGGTCGACTATTGCAAGCTTTTCGCGTTGACAAATACATCTCTTGTAGCTGGCATAAATAACGAGCAGACTGACATTGCCTCTAAGCTAGACATTCAAGACCATATCAGTTATATGGAGGAGGGAGAAGCCTTTATCACTATCAAAGACCATAAGGATAACTTTCCCAACAAAGTGTCATGCTGACTTATCAACCCTGCCAGGAGTAAATTATATAGATTCATCATATTAAAAGAAAGAACTTTATTGTTTTGTGGAGGTCAGAGGTCATTTGAGGTCACCAAAAATCAAAAACCGAAAACTTTGTAAACCAATAACTCAAGGTTTCATACTTAGAAAGTAGATACGTTATGGTCAGTACGTGAACCCTGTTGTTTTTGGAGGAAGGCAGGCAGGCAAAGGTTATCTTAGGTCATCAAAGGTGAAACTAAGAAAACTTTGTAACTTCCTTTTATACACGTTATCTCAAGTTAGGAATGATGGTTACTTTCCACACTTGAAATAAAGCTTTTTGACATTGAGAGAAAGGAGCTTATTGTTTTTGGTGGAGGTCAGAGGTCATATTAGGTTAGTAGTGGTTAAAAACCGAAAACCTTGTAAACACGGTTATTCAAGACAGGAATGATGGATACTTTTAATACTTGGTATATAGATTTGTCAGATGAGAAAGAGCCCCTATGAGTTTCTACGGCGGTTTAAGGTCATGATCTGAGGTCACTAGACATAAAACTACAAAAATGTTGTAAACTGGTTGAGAACACGTAATCTCAAGAATACCCAGTGGCTCCTACCTCCAAAATGTGTCGTTTCGTGACCAACGAAGAAGAGGACTAAATGTTTGGAAAGCACTATTCCAAGGATTAAATTGTAGATCTTTTCACAAGCAAAACGTTGGTACATTAATTAGTTCTTCGAATTTTAATTCCTTAAAGCTGGACTTGTGTGAAGGATACTGTGACTATCACTAAATTAAAAATACTCTACATTCAAGGCCCTACACAGGATTTTTGGCTGAGGGGAAAATTGTGACATTACTGATCTGTAGCTTGGGGAGGGGTCTAAAGGGAGGGATATCTCCTACGCCTTTGGCGAAAATTGTAATTTCAGAAGGGCGTAGATCGCAAATGGTGCAATATTTGAGTGAATTTCAGCTTGAAAATAAAAACAAAAAGTAGTGGTGACGAATGCTTTCCTCCGCAAAAATAATTTTGAGAAAAATCCTTGCCATCTTTTCATTTTATAATTGCTATCGTCCCACTTAATAACTTTGCCTCAAACAGTATATGTAGGCTGCATTTACCATGTATGGTGTAGTGGAAAGTGTTCGGTTTACCATTTTGACGGCCTTGGCGGTTCGAATCGCATTCAAACACATATTTTTCCAGTTTTTGTTATTCAATGCTTTGTCTTCTGCTACTCTTAAATATAGATTTGTCATATTGAGAAGAAAAACCCTGTTTGCTTTTGGTAGAGGTCAGAGGTCACCAGGGGTCAACGAAGAGATTAAAACCAAAAATCTCTGGAGAGTGTATGTAACTGTGAGGGATCTAATACATAGCATTTGGACGACTGCATGCTGTTTACAAGAACCCCAATGTTTTGATAGAGGCCAACCCAGGAGAAAATTCCGTTGACACCTGTTGAAATTTCAACAGGTTTGATCTGACACCAGAAATATCCTTAGCACACAAATTTTGGTCAATTTAACGTTCGAAAAAGTGGTAGTAATTTATGGAAGTTTCTTCCTTGAATTTTCAACGGTTGCAGTCTGCCTTTTCAATGAGGAAGAAACCATCTAAACAGTGCACATTGCAACTTCAATTCGGCCTACGGATGCCTTTATCTCTCATTATGATAAATATTACTTTTTGGGAACTTTTGCGTACAATGATACTTCTACATTCCTTCTCTTTTGAACTAAATATTTATCCATGGAGTGCTTCACTTTGTTAAGATTCACGTCTTTTTAGATCACTCTTTCTCGCAGTGTATATGTTGAACTTATTACATTTTTTATTGCTGAATCTTTGTATTTCCGATGTTGTGGAGAAGCAAAGAAATAAAACGAATGATATTTTATTGCAACACGACCCTAACATGGGACGATCGATGCCCTTTTTCGATTTCCTCTCCTTAGGCTACTAAGGATTTCGTAAAACAGGTTGCGCACATTTCGGTATATTTAATTCCACACACATTTATACATGAAACTGCATACAAATACAGGCTACATGTACTTACATAGGCTTAGATGTGGACTCATACATATTCATTCACTTGTATGTACGTATATACATATGTATGTACATACGTTTACGAGTATGGGTAAGTCTACCTACCTTACCTGATAACATATGAGTCCCCACCCCCCCCCCCCTCGAAAACCTAATCCTCCTTTTCTGAGAATCCACCATAAGTTATAAATACTTGTTCATCGATAGCTCAACGTCGCTGAGTATCATACACCAATACTAATACAACGTGAAAGGCCTTCTTTTGAGCTTCATATGAGAGTACCTTCATCTGAGGGTAGATTCCACAAGGTTCCAACATATGAGCTACAACGTTGTAGCTCAACGGTTTCAGAGGCCTTGAAATGGATCGTAATTAGAGGGTAAATCAATGCAGGATTACTTTGGTGGTGCACTATCACAATGTCTTACACTGAAATTCTTTCACATACGTCATCGTGTGTCTCGCTGTGGAGTCACGGTAAGGACGTCATTTGAGTAGTGCCTGTATGATAATAATGAACAATTATCTTTGTTTTCAAAAATGTAAGGAAGAATGCAATGGATAAAAGTATGAACAGAATAAATGCTATTCATTGTAATGTGAGACGTATTTTGATGAAACACTTTGGTCCCAAAGAGCACTCGGTATCCTAATCTATGAGATTTGCGAATGACCTTTAGAAACAGGACAGGTGTAATTTTTAACTTGAAGCTGCTCATAACACTTTTTGTTTGCATTAAGGCAAGGTTGTCTAAGGGTTTTTTGTCCCTTCTGGGTGATAACTTCCTTATGTAAGAAGTTTTAGGTTGGCGCCTATAAGTATAGTGCATTGGAGCTAAGCCTACTAGACTTTTCCTAAAGACCACGCCGAAACTCATGATCGTTTAGTTACGAGAAGGCGACATACCATCTTTAAACGCGAAAATTATTCGTCATAAAAATTCCAAAATAGAATTAACTAAAGTAATTATTCACAACATGGTTAGTCTTCAAGGTGAAGTTCCCTACCGTGATGCCTATAACTCATGGTATAGGCTAAGGACAATTGGCAATAAACCTCCTACGTACAAATATGACGTCTTATCTGCTCCACATTTGAGGTTAATTGTCAAAAAGGATGCGGTCATAGGAAGTGTGTATGTTTTGAAGACCTAACCTAAAATCCTTATGGTGATACGGTACTGTATATGGTTTCCCAACCTTGAGGTTACGAACATCTTTTGCAAAGTGGCAACATATATACGTAGTTAACAAATGTCGAGTTTCCAAATAAATTATGATATGTCGTCTGTCTTGATAGCTAATACGACAATATCAGACTGTAAAGGGACGCCTGTATTCAATACAATAGAATGGTAAATAGACGTTCAATATCTTCGAATCTTGTCCATGTCCGATTCAGTCATTGAGGCCGGTTTACACTTCCAATTTTTCACGTTCTATTAAACTATAAGTGACCATTCATGGTCATCTATTGCTCTTCCTCACCAATTATGGACATAGCTTAGATGTGAAGTGTCCAACTTTCATAGATTTATAGCGCTGTACTGAAATACCAGCTGACCTTTACATCGCTGATCAGACTTGAATCCAGCAGTCCAAGAAAATGAATTCTCGACCCCATCGTCATTTTTTGCAACTACTCTCTTTTTTGAGACGTCCCCTCACTTCAAAGGTTGTTCATTTATCTTGATAACGAGATACCAGAAAATCGCATCTAACAGTTTATTAATTTAAGGATTTTCCAGGGAAGGGTCTCACTGACCGTCTTAGACAGGTGCAAAAGGGCACCTAAAATGGTAAGGAAGAATTCCTCGTTTTAACAGTGCACTGCCAATGTGATCCGAGTAACCAAACGAAGAAGGGGGCCGCGTGTGCCGCATAATTCGCCTTGCGGATCCATGTGACTCAGTGACGTCGGTAAAAGTCTCTTTTGATACCACCTCTTTTGCCTCTTGATACCCCAAATATTGTGGAGTCGTTAGGGTCATAGGTGCGTTTAATGGAGAGTTAAAGAACAATTTCAAGTCTCTCAGAAATTTGCCGTACGAAAATTTTTTACAACAAAGCTCAATCGGTCATCACAATAACAAGACACGCATTGTTGGCTACGTAGCAACGCTTCCATTGTTGTTCTCGTTCATTTTTACGATAGAGAGGAAGATGCTCTAAAATTAACAATTCTAAGGTTATTAAAAGTACAGACGTGTTTTGATAAAAGGACTTATGAGAGTTGAACAAGTCTAATGATGATAGCATGTGATTAATACACCAAAATTCACACAGGCATGACGAGCGAGAATTGATCATGCAAACCAATTTAAATTATACTCAATTTCTTTAAGGTTCAATTGTTTGAAACGGTCAATAGACGTGGATTGTAAGATTTTTAATAAACTCCATATGAAACTAATCTATGAAGGCCGAAGCCGCAAGATACTTTGCTTATCCGAGCGAAACCCTGCGATAGAGAATGCGGATCAATCACTTTCTTGCCACATGTTACTTGATCTTATAACTTTTTGGTTATGTCTATTCTTGTGATGTAAAATATTTTCTACGATTAAAACATTCATCATGTAGCAATTTCAAAGTGAATCTTAGGAAGTGGCCTTACTATAATTCCCAATTTAAAAATTATACAAAGGTCTTAAAAAGAGGAAGTTAAGAAATCTAGGAACGATATTTTTGGTGGCGTCACGGTGGTGGGCTGAGGGCACGTGCCATTTCACAAAAGTTTTAGTATTCACTAATTAATGATAAAAAACGTATAGAGTTGGAGACGAGGACCCACTGTTACTTTATCAGTCAATTAGTGTGTGTGTGTGTGCGGGGGAGGGGGGGGGGCTTGTATTCAGTCCAGAAGTACTAACCCAGCTGGGACTATCGGAAATCTCTTCTGTATTGCGGCATCCTGAAAATAGCTATCTCCTAATTCTGACTTAAAAATAATAATTAACTACAACCCCACTTAATAATGAGAATTCCGGGATTCTCTTTTCCGGATTTTCCCAGGAACGTTGCATTTCCTCACCGAAGTCATAGTTACGAAGTTCTTATGAGAGTATTTTGCCTTCTCAGTGGCGTACCTCATAAGTAGTTTTCTCATAATTAATTCTTATTGAAGAACTTGAGAGAAATCATTACTACAACGCTCAGTGCACTTTTCAACATAACCCGTCTTTCGTACCCAACATACCAACCACCCCACACGTCCTTAAACCATTACTCAGTCCGATGTAGGCTTTTATGAAAAAGAGGTCGTTATTTTTTTGTCTATTTGGAACGCTGTACAGTTAAATTCACATTAAGTTCAAGCGCGGATCCAGAAGGGCTTTTTCCGGTTCCAGCGCTCCCTTTAAATCGGCACCACAATCTTTTTCGGGGGGGGGGGGGACGATCCCAAAGCTGTACTGTAATGTTTATGTACTTGCTTTGATCGTTAGATTCCAGGAAATAGCATCGTATAGTGTTTAATTTCAAATATTTTCTGTCAGAAGCCCAGACTCCTTGTGTTGCCTATTTTAACTTGAAGGATACATGCAGGGCTGCGACGCCCGAGTCCGTACTCGGACTCAGTTTCGAGTGCGATTTTGACTGGACTCAGAATTGGACCAGAATGGGATGTAGATGGACTCGGGACCGATTCCAGCCCACTCCACCAGATGGAAGTTACATAAATGTTTGTAAAGGCTAAATTGTTATTTGTACACAGTTAAATACATGAATAGACACACACACATACACACACACAGTGAACTAAATTACAGAGTGGGCCAGACTATGAAACTCACTAGTCTCCTATTATGACCGTTTTGATTCCTTGCCAAAGGCGAAGGAATTTATGCAATTACACTGGCGAGTGTAAGTATGATGTATATGTGTGTTTGTGACGTTTAGCTTGCAATGATGGATACTTTTCATACGTGGTGTATATATATATATATATATATATATATATGTGTATATATATATATATATATATATATATATATATATGTGTATATATATATATATATATATATATATATACACCAAGTATGAAAATGTGTAGATGACTGTGTAGTTGTTCCTTCTGTTGATAACACAACGAAAAAACCCAGAAACCGCCGGTTTGATCGATCTCTAAGAAAGAGAAACAGACGGCTAAAGAAATGTTTTTCCCTCTCGGTACCAATGGGCCCAAGTGACGAGCAGGGACCCATCAACATCAGTAATCGAATCTGCAGTACAGATGAGCTTCGCCTACTTTCCAAAGGACCCTCGTTTTGCCCAGTGCCAACTGATATTAACTGGCTCAAGGTGAGAGATGATCTAAACCAATTTTCACGGAGGATTAGACTAGCTGTGCATTTTAACAATAAACGTTCCCACACTCCAGATGACACCTTCAACCGAATCCACAGACAACTCAATATTAAAAGTAGTTGGCAGCCCCCTGTAGCTAAAGACCCTGCTGTGGAGTCGTTTTTGAACGCCGTTAAACAGGATATTTTAAACCCCCAAAATACCCGAAAAGTTAAGGACAACCTAACCAAAGAAGAACGTGTGGCCCTAGCAGACCTGAAGGAGACATCCACTGAGTGTATATCTACCCAGGATAAAGGCGGAAATTTTGTCATTTTGAACGCCGAAGATTATGTTACAAAGATGTCTTCAGAATTAGGTAATCAGTTACACTATGTTAAGCTTGATCACGACCCTAGTCTTGAGCATGTCAAGATCGTATGTGAATGGGCAGCCAAATGGCTCAAAGAAGGAGAAGTTGACGATAAAATTGCCAATTGGGTCATTAATCAGGGCGCTAGAGCAGGCAAGGCATTTGCTACGGTGAAGACCCATAAGCAAGGTAACCCCCTAAGATTAATTACTTCAGGGTGTGGCACGGCCATTGAAAACCTCTCAGCTTTTACAGAAATATTTCTACAGCCTTTGGCACGTGATTCAAAACACTTTGTTCGTGATACCACTGATTTTATTAACAAGCTAGAATCCTTTTCCAGCCTTGGCAGAATTCCAGAGGGGAGTCTTCTGGCTTCCTGGGACATTAAGGCCATGTTCCCCAATATTGATAATACCCTAGGTCTTAGAGCGGTTAAAGAAGCCCTTGATAGTAGGAGGGAAGGTAAACCTAGTACTCAATGTATCCTAGAAGCTGTAGAAATCTGCCTTACCCACAATAATTCCACTTTCAATGGGGAGCATTATCTTCAAATACATGGTACTGCCATGGGTCCCAAAAATGCTTGCAGCTACGCTGATTTGGCTATTACCTATATCGATAAGATTGCCACTACCAAGAGGTCCTTTCTCTCCTAACAACTGGTGGAGGTACAAGGATGATATTTTTGAAGTATGGACCCATGGCTCTCATGCTTTGGAAAGATTTACGAATTTTATTAATTCTATTTATCCTTCAATCGAGTTTGTCGTCAGATCTTCCCATAGTAATTGAGAATTTCTTGATGTGCATGTTTACCTTAATGATGGGTCAATTTATACTGATGTTTTTTTTCAAAGCCCACCGACGGGTACCTCTTTCTTCGTACCGACAGTGCCCATCCTAAGAGTTGTAAATTTAGTATTCCATACAATGTTGCTTTACGTTTGAAACGTATTTGCTCTAGGCCTGAACTTTTAAGTAAACGTCTTTTAGAGTTTAAAGAGTATTTAGTGAAAAGGGGCTATAATGCAGATTTTGTTCAAGCTCAATTTGAAAAGGTTGGAAAAATTGACCGCGCCCAGCTCTTAAGAGAACCTACTAGGAATAAACATTCCTCTCGTAAATATCCCCTTATTCTTGATTTCAGTCCTTCCATGGCCAATGTAGGCTCTATCCTACGTAAAAATCTTCACTTGCTTTACAATTCTCCTACTATGAAAGAATTATTTTCAGAAGGTTCCATTTTTCCTGCCTTTCGCAAATGTAAGTCTTTAAAAGAACATCTTAAGTTTCCTAAGCGTTTGAATAAGGACGAGGTTGTTAGTGTAAGCATGGGTTGCCACAAATGTAGAAGGACTCGATGTGACCTTTGTTTAAACTTTTTAGATGACAGTAAACATTTCACTAGCATGAGTACAGGTAGAAGTTACCAAATCGTTGATGATCTTTCTTGTACTACTCACAATGTCATTTATCTAGCAACTTGTTTAAAATGTAAAGTACAGTACGTGGGCTCTACTGCTACTCCCTTATAAAAAAGTCCCACATATTTCCTATATGAAATCAGCATGTGGGATTTATGTGGGTTTTTGGGCATGTGGGAAAAAATTCCCACATAAATGTGGGGAAAATTCCCACATAAATCCCACATGCTGGTTATCCCTTCCCATATCGGGTTCTTCCATTATAGAATGGGGGATATGGCCTTTGCTCTAGCCTTCATCATCACTTTTCATTCATCATCCTCGGAGGCTCTCTAATGTATAAAACTGCATTGTACAGTCAGAGTAAATGTTCCCGTGACTTTACAGTGATTCGAAAAGAAGTTATGGCCTAAAATGTAATTTCACCTTAAGTCCTTGCTGAACTGTGACACTTGTGTTGTTTTTAAGTAAAAAATTTTACCGGACGGACAGTCTATAGGGGGCATGCAAATCTGTGCGAAAGCCCGATGCAAAAGACAAAAATCCCAGCAACTTGTGGCAGCCTTAAAGCTAAATGATTATCCAAATTAGGCCACTTAATTCATATGATCCTTCTCAGATTGGTTACAGTAAGTGTTGTTGTCTTCGCTAAAATTAACTAACTGAGCCACACAGTTTAGAAGTACTTCCTTTTATACTGTAGGCTCCATCCTTAGTCCAGTATAAGACAGCAAGATATAAGGTTATCCAAATTAGGCCACTGCATGGGCATATGTCCTTCTCACATTGGTTACAGTACCTGTATGTCTTCGTTAAAATTACCTATCTGAGCCACACATGCAGTTTCAGTTAGAAGTGGTTCTTTTTATAGGCTCCATCCTTAGTCCAGTATAGTCTGAATAAGACAGCCAAGATGCTATAAGAATACTCCATACCATTGAGCTCAAAAGAAATAGCACTGCATACAGCATAGTCCCTTACAAAACAACATACATGTAGTCCACTGACTAACTCCACTACAACGGTGAGCAACCACTCTCACTGCTTGCTGTACACCAAATGCTGACCACTGTATTACACAACACAGTGTTCAAGTACACACTGTACTTGCTTTACTATACAGCTCTACACTGTGCATGTACCAACACAGAGAAGCCAAATTTGAAAAGGCCTTTGTTGTCCAAAGGGCTTTGAATAACCAATCACAATAGACTTCCTTCAAAGCTGTTCACTGCACAACTTACATAGCCATTTTGTGTCTTCCCATATGAGGAATTGGACTTCCTATATGGGGAATTTGACTTCCCACATCGAAAGTTGTCTTCCCATATGGGGAGCTGAAATCCACATATGGGAATTTAACTTCCTATATGGGAATTCAGTTTCACCATGTGGGAAGTTGACTTCTTATGTGGGAATTCAACTATTCCATGTGGGAAAACTCACGTTTGTGAATATTATCCCACATTATTCCTGTAGGAAGTTGCAACTTCCTACAGGAAATTGCAAATTCCCACATACTTCCTACAGGAAGTATGTGGGAATTATGTGGGTTTTTTTTATAAGGGCTCAATTCAAGGTTAGATTTCGTAACCATAAGTCTGATCTTATCCACAACAAAGGAAGATGTGAATTAGCTGTGCATTTTAATTCTAATCCACATATGCTCAACAATATTCGTTTCATTATTATCGAAAAAATTCATAGCACCAACAATGTGGACATAAGTTTAACTAAAAGAGAAGCTTATTGGATGGCTCAGCTGTGTACTGTCCATCCCTTCGGTCTTAATAAAAGAAAGGAATTCAATTCACACAAGAGGGTCAGTTACTTAAACTAATCCCTTGCCCGCCCTCTCCTTTCAGCCCAACTTGTAATCCTTTTTAAACCCTTTTAGGATTGTCTTGCCTCCTTTATTTCTGCCAGTCGGCTTTTATTACTTTTGTATTATTTAGTGTTCTACCTTTTTATTTTTTTTAAGCTCTTTGGAAAGTTATCAGCCTTTATTCGCTTTCAGATTCTTACCTTTTATCACTGTAACGCTCAGGCATTTTTTAAGCTTTTACTTGCTAAAGTCGTACGTTTGCCTCTTTTAACAGTTTGTATGCTTGCTTTTTATCAGTTTGGCTGAAGAAGGTTGATTAAAAACCGAAAGCTTCCAAGCCCGGTGCTTTTTGTCCATCTTTTTAGCATGTAGTTGACGACTTTCACCGTTTACTTTACTCTTATTATATATATATATATATATATATATATATATATATATATATATATATATATATATATATATATATATATATATCACACTAAGAGAAAGAATCCTGTTGTTTTGGGTGAAAGTCTAAGGTCATTTCAGGTCACCAGAAATAAAACCTAAAACATTGTTAATATGATATCTCAAGGTAGAAAGCACGGATACTCTTCATACTTAGGAGTGTGGAAACGTTTTGGTAAACAAGAGCCCTGTAGATTTTTGGTGGGAGACAAAGGTTACCTGAGGTCACAGGGGGTAAAATTTCGAAAATCTTGCAAATTGCTTGTAAACACGTTATCTCAAGATAGGAATAATCGATACTTTTCACATTTGGTTACCCGATGTGAAACTACGAAAATACTGTAGCTTGCTCACAAACAAATTATCTCAAGAATAAGCATGGACTGGCCCTTCAAAGTGTGTTGTTTCGTGATCATGCAACAAAGGGAAGGGCTGAATGTTTCTGCCAATTCGAAGATAAAAAATAGAGCATAACATAGGCCTGTATCTTTGCACAAGCATTCACGCGCTATAAAGCGGTAAAAAGCATACATGGTCATCCCATGCTCTTCCGGACTAATCACGGACATAGCTCGGAGTTGAACAGTGTTCAACTTTTATAGCTTTATAGCGCAATACTGGAGTATTTCTCTGGTAAATTTGTTATTCCAATTTTAATTACCTAATGATAGACTTGGGTGAAGGATGTTGTGACCATATTATGATTGAAAACCGTAAACTATACTGTATACGTCTACGTTGATGGTGTAGCTGAAAGTGTTCGGATTTTCATTCTCACCGCCCGGGTTCGAAACCCATGTAAGTTCTTCTTTTTTCAGTTTTTGTCATCTTTTACTAATCGCACTTCGGATATAGATTTGTGAAATTTTTTAAAGAAAAACTTTGTTTTCATCATACAACATGTGCACACTTTTTACAATTTCATGTACAGTGCTTCCTTGTTCCTTTCTTCCTCCTTCAAACATAATTTAGCGCTTGAAAGGTAACGGTTATTTACAATGCTGAAATAATAATTAGGTACAAAAAGAAATGAAACAGAAATAAATTTTACATGCTTTTCAGATTTTTGGTATTGAAAAGAAGAGCCATTTTGTTTTGGTGGGAGTCAAATGTTATTTAAGTTCACCAGAGGTGAAAAACTAAATCCTTTAAGCACAAAATATCAAGTTGAGAGTCATGAAAGCGTTTCATTCTTGAACTTGGATGTGTTATACTTAGAAAACCACACACAAGAAGCCCTTTGCTTTTGGTGAAGATGAAAGTTCATTTGGGGTCACTAGTTGTCGTATGGTGAAAACTTCGTAACACGGCGGATTGTAAAAATGTAATCTTGATGGATTTCGTGGTTGGCTTGAGGATGCCCCTACATTGCGTTCAATACTTCAATTGTTTTCATGGAGGTCAAAGGTCATTTGAGGTCAAAAGAGGTCAAACTGTGGAAGGCTAATGTGCAACTGAGTGGGATCTAATACACAGCAGGTGGACGACTCCAGGGATTGCTGAGACGGGGGATAGGGGGTTTAGCCCCCGTACTTTCTGCCAAGGGACTGCTGAGACGGGGGATAGGGGGGTTTAGCCCCCGTACTTTCTGCCAAGGGTATTTTGGGATTTTCGCCTTAAACTAGAAAGTTGGGCTTTTTTTCTGGAACATATATTAAGCAGCTTCGATGATTAGCCCCCACTTCAAAATTGGCTCCCGGCCTCTGGATCCATGTTGAGTCACCAGAGGTCAAACCGTCAACTGTGAAAACATCGTAAAGCATCACATCTCAAGGAAGATAACTTTGAGGGATCGATAAACCTACTAAGTGCGATAAAGCATTTCCTTCGGCAAGGAATCACTAAAACTTTGGAATTCCTTGTTAATTAAATGCACCTGAAAAATAGTCATTATCATCATTTGTACGATATGCTACACTGTCAAAGGCCGGACTTCAGACTGGCCCTGAATGGGGGCTGCTGGTCTCGCAATTGGCTCGGAATCGGGTTGAATGGACTCGAATACAGCCCTGGGTACATGATTTTTGATAACTAACTTATTTCGATATTGTTGGGTGGTCACTTTGTATTTAATGCACAATTTCGTACAAAATGTTTCACTAAAGGAGACTGGAGCATGTTGACATACTTTTTAAGATTTGTTTGTGGATACTCCGCACGAGATCCACACTTAAATATATATAGACGTGTCCTTTGGTAAGAATGGTTTACATCATCATTGTATTTCAAAAGATCGCAGCAAAACAGATTGTAACAGGGCAGTACGTTGTAAACTTTTTAATTTCTCAAAGAAGAAAGACGAAGATGGCTAAAGTAGTGGAATATTTCAGTTTGAAGTCCCGACACATGTAAAACATTTCGTCAGTATTCTCCTTTCAAAATCAGACTTTCATAAGGGAAATGTACTTGAAATTTATTTCTTTCAAATTGAAGGCTTTGCTAGGGTTAAACGTGTATGCTCCAGAAATTGGCAAAACGTTTGCTAGGGTTAGACGTATATGCTCTAGACACTGGAAAAACGCTTGGTGACTTGGTCAATGCCCTTTGACCAAAGGGCAGAAAAGAAAAGATTTATACAAATTACACCAGAGTGACAACCTGCCCCTGCTACTTCCCACCCGTGTTCCCCACTATAACGTAACAGGGGATACCTGATGCTAGATAATCAAATGTAACTTAAGTTTAATGTCAACATTTCTGTGGGGAAGAACTCCCAAAAACCCTTTCTCGGTGATTTGTTTGCGGGATACGCTTATTAAACAGCCCAAATTGCAGCACTGGTCACACAGTTTTATAATGGTACTAATATAAAATGATTCTTTGTATACTCATACTTACTAATTACATTGATTCTCAGTAGTAAGGAAATCGCAGCTAATAGTGCTCTATTTCCCAACATTTTCCTCAAACCCCCAGTATCATTTACCATATCTTAACTGTGTACAATTGTTAGCAGTGATATGAATATTCCGGTCACTTTTCATAACACCGATGATGCAGGAAAAAGATGTTTTCTTGTGGAATTATCTTGCTTGCCAAATGCCATCTAACAGTGTTTAACCTAAAAATATCCCAGACCCGAGCTCGGGTCTTGGCCATGTAGAGATTATTTGATCAAAAACCCACTGAATGGTAAGCCTGTTCCAAAAGTTTAGTGCATTTCCTAACACCACTGATGCAAAAAAAAATTGTTTGCTTAGACTTTTATCTTTAATTGCCAGTTGCCAGGAAATGCCATTGTGCAGTGTCTAAGTTCAACGTTTTCCCTGAACCCCACCTAGGCTTCGTGCATTTGACGCTCTTAGGCCTTTGCCCTCTTTTGTAAAATCCTGAAAACGGCACTGTAGTTTAACGGTTCATTTTAGTGGTTATTATTTTGTGAATATCCCAGGGCTTCGGGGGCTTACCTCGTAGTCCTCCACGTTGACGTTATCCCTGTACGTCACTAGTGACCCTTCGACTGGCCCCTGTGCCCCACGACTTCAGGGAAGCGCTTTGCACTTCACGCTATAAAGGAGCCTTCAGCCTTGCTCAGCCCAACAGGTAGTTGCGCCCTTTAGTGGAGCGTTAAGCCTCCGGTGCCCCCACATCAAGATCTGGCGAAGCTACTGTATATGTTAAAACAGAAACTCTGTTTACGCTTGGGAATCTTCACTATCGACTATTTGTTAGCAAACTCAGGATGGCTCACAACTTTAAGTGCAGGCGCGGATCCAGACATTTCGAAGGGGGGGGGGGCTGAAAGCCCCTTGAATATTCACCTAGATTATCATTATGCTAATTTTCGCGTACTTGTTATTGTTGATGTGGCGAAAAAGGGGGCTGAGGCCGGGAAAGCCCCTCTCCCCTTGGATCCGCACCTAGTAAATCTGGATTTGTTATTTGAAACCCCAAGACAGCAAACATGCAGTAAAAGTTGGATATAAATCGCAGCTGACTGCTGAGAACATGTTGTAGCAGAAGTTTTTTGCAATTTGACAAACAATTATAAATAACAGTATAACATAAGAAATGTAAAATGAACTAAACTTTATAATGCCACTTCAGAGGCCTCTCAACTTGTTTGTTATGAAGTTAAAGATTTTCGAAAAGTTGTGCAATGAAATCTTTGCACAAACTTAATAGTGAAAGCAATATTGTGTTATCAGTCATCACCATTTTGTCATCGTAACTGTAGAAATGTAAATACATCCACGTTAGTCTCCGTGTAAGGTCTTGTTTTGCTTAGGCATTCCGCTGATTTTAAGCAACCCGCCGGCAGGCATTGTGAGACCTTACAAAGTTGCCCGTATAACATATACGTTATTTCCATCAATTGGTGAGGTGAACAGAAGATTAACACCTAATTGCAATAATTACAGGTCTACGAATACAATCGAAAACTTGTAGCCTATGAGCTAAGACTTTTCTTTGAAAAGGCACTAAACTATAACTTACCTATATAAAATATTCTCATCACTACGACACAGAATTTCAAAGATGTAATAAATAATACTTGCCAATTTGGGATACATTACCAGAAGTTTGTTTAATTTTTGTAATCAACATGCCTTTAATTCTTTGGGGTCTCCCCTTGTAGGCTGCGATAACACAAAAACTCAACTTCACTTATACTGGGAATCCCATGAAACTCGTTAGCTGGGTAGCAATAAACAATAAAGCAAAACTAATGAGCATTCTCGCCAATCTGTGTATAGATGAAGATATGTACCCACAGGAAATTCCGCTATAATCTTCGTGGTTACAATATGTACAGTTGTCACAACACTTTGATGGGGTACATTCCCGTCAGAAACCAAGATGTCAGATATCATCTACAGCTGGAAGTGATCCAGCCACTGTTTGAACTGTTAGCTATCTCAGAGAAAGGAAACAGGAACATAAAAACTATTGCTGTGGAACATTGGCATAGTTTTACGCACTGACATTTAATTCCCATGAAAGAAAGACTTCATGCAAGTAACATCTGTCCGAGAGGAAGTTTGCAGTCGTACGATAGTGCAGCTATTCCGTTTCAAAGAGCTTCAAGTATACAAGACCATTGGCATCAGTCGTAGAGTAATAGTTTTAGCACCACTACTCACGTCATCACATAACTATGTAATTGTTACCTGCAGGTATACCGCTACTTGCAACAATAATTGTAGTAATAATACAGTGGTATTGTTTCAGTAAACTCAGTCAATCTGCAAAGTGAACACATTTTTACTTCAGATATGCTATATATCATTTCTTTATAGGTTTTACAATATGTTTTTGTAGCCTGAACCTAAATTTTTGAGGAATGTTCCGACAGTGTTTACTGAACCAGGTTTGTCTGAACAGGATTCTTCAGCTCCTGAATGTGGGCCTGTGCTGTAATTTACTACGGATGCCACCATGTCAACCTACTTGTCATAAATAAAAGGGCAAAAAGTATCACTAATGAAGCGCGTTTAGACTAAAACAGTCATGCATCATCGAAATAAAGACACATGTAGGTCACCAATAAATATCCCTACAGCAATTTGATCTCGGATTGTATGCCGCCTCGCTGTAAGTTTGACCAGGGGATTCAATTGGAGCAGTTCCTTTCGTATGCATTTAAGTAAAATTGAGTTTTTCTTTTCATACTGCTAGCCATAGGCGTACGGGGTCGATTTTTCTGGGGGGTCGGGGATAATTTTTGCCCGAAAATTAGAATTTTGGACCAAGTTGCCCGAATTTTGATACCGCTGTGTTGGTTACAAAAGGGCATAATTTATATTCTGGGCTGCCTCATTTTCCCGAATGGATCCACTATTTTTGCCCGAATGGGGGGGGGGGGACATAATGCCTTCCTGTCCCCCTTTATGTTGCCAGATGTTAAACCTTTAGCAGACACAAAGTTGTAGATCTCAAATTTCATTAAATATTCTTTTTATTTTAAAAGCCTTTCACGACAAACCTAAATGATAGGCACGACCAAAGGGAATGAAGGAGACAACTTTAAGTATATCCTGATCAAAAATTCCAGTCTCTGTATTGTACAAGCATACGGCTCACTCGCTCTGTCTGTAGGCCCTGTAAGTCAAATGCTTTGTTTCCCGTGACCGACTAACCAATTGAGTGCTTTTATCCATGTAAATAACCGACTTCCACTTCACCAATTGTCCGAAACGTATCTTTCCGTTCCGAATTAGCTTCTATTTCCTCTTGTCATTTTAAGTGGCTTTTGTGTTTTTAAAAGGGGTATCGCTCTGTCAATCTGTGGTTTGTCATCCGAGTCAGTTAGTGTCTTTACTTGTTACGTGTTGACTTCTTCTAAAAGTGTGGACAAATACGCCTGAAACCCATTTTCTAGATTAATGTACCGTACTACTCGTGTGTAAGCAGCAAGCACTACGATCTGATCAACATACATAAGAACTATATATATATATATATATATATATATATATATATATATATATATATATATATATATATATATATATATATATATATATACTAAACCATTTTCCTATAACTAACATTCTCAATACTTTATGGGATTTGCGGTGACTAAACATTAATTTTAGGGAAACTGTTAAAGTAATAAAAATCGAAATTTTCAAAGTTGTTCCTTTGTTTCACTGGTAATTTTTATTTTATATTGTCTTTGTGATAACATTTTAATCGCCTTCATGTAAGCTTATTCATTATTCATTTCCGCATATGATGCATTTTGTGTACACCATGGGCCTATATACACCAAATGAAGAACCCTCTAGATTTACTGTTCTTCAAAGACTAATGCATAAGTCACAGGATTGCCGTCTTTGACAGCAGTGTGATATAGTATAAACATTCAATTCTTTGATATTATCATTTGTAAAGCTGAAACCAAATCGAATATACAGGCCTATACGGTATATTGTGCAGTTGTAATTTTGCATAAAACGGTACCGTTGGGTAAATGATCTGCTGATATCCTTTATCGAGGTGTCTGTAATATACTGAAGTCAGTAAAAACACGAATGTACTTAGCTTTAAGTGATTTTAGGTTCTTAACAGAATAAAAGGTAAAAATGAAGCGAGATAATATTCATTTTTAAATATTTTTAGCTGTTATTTTAAATCCGTGCATACTATAATAAATGAAAACCTTACCTGTGTCCTCTATAACTTTCAAAAGGTTTAAGCAGTAGCTTTGACGAGGAAAAAACCGTATCTCGTAGTTAGTCATAGTCATTACTGGAGGAGGCCTGTACCTTGGGTAAGATCTGTACCTTGCATCGATCTTGCAAATAATCGCCAACAATATGACAGCCTGAAATGTTTGAATGAACTTTGCAAACATGATTACTTTGACCTCCAGCTCATAACATGGATAATATCACTCCATATAACTATGCCGGGCAAGCAGCCTTTCGGACCATTTTCAAAACACAGTCTTCACAGAGATTTAGATGACAACAACCAGATCTCGTAAAACTTGAATACAGTCCCACAGAGTTGTTCGATTCCTTAGAATTATCGGATGTCGAAGCTTCAGCGTCTTTATGAAAATGTCTTTATACTTTAATGTATAGCTGCTCTTATCATGTTCTCAACAACAAAAAACGAATATCCCCCGTTATATCATTACGCCCTGATTTCGCTTGAGGAAGTGGCTGTCTCATACTAAAGGGCTCTCGTAGAGCATTGGATGCTTGACCCTCGAGTCAATGGACTACTTCCGAGTACGGCTTCCGGGCCTTTGTTACTGTCAGATAATGACTTCCACCACATTACTGTATTGAAGAGAGATTGTGACGCAAGTTTGATGAACCTAGTTGTTTTGTTGCAATGGCCTCATCAACCAGATTTTGATTGCTATTAATGATGAAATCACGGTCAACTTGATTCCATCTTAACTTTCCACCACGTTCAAACGTCAGCCATGACATAATTCACTGTTCAGAGCATGCACTTGAAATATATTTTCTCTCTTAGCTTAAATGAACTACGCATCTGATTTGGCGTTTTAATCCTTACGGTAATATGAACATTTTCAACTATTCGAATTTTATAATCAACTATGTTTCAATTGGTGATATGAACTGGGCATGTTGTCTTTTACTTTCCGTACAGGGTTGAAATATTGGGAACCTCTCGTCGACACTACTAGACGCAATATGAAGTGTAGATTAAAGGAATATTCCAGTGACAAAATAAGTTTCAAAAAATCAGGGAACTTTTCCTCTTTATTGGTGCAAATCGCAGCGCAATAGCATGTTGTGTTTAGAAGTTATGAATTTTCAAGGGATATTTTCACTTCAAACCAGTGTATTGAATTATGGGAAATATGTGATGTTATACAGGCATACTAACTGCAATTCTTTTATATTTCTTTGTTTAAGAGATTTAAGAGAAATATGCAGATTCTTTCAGGTTTTTAACATTTATTGTCCAAAATTTTAAGCCCAGCCTACGATGAATGTCATTCAATAATTCGTTGGTGTCAAGTTTCAAGTCAAAACTAAACACTGCAATTTTAAAGAACACCGAAAGATTTAAAAGACCATGCACTGGTATAACGTAACATTTTGTAACCTTGAGGCAACTGGCAGACTGGAATCCTGGGCCCTAATCACAAAGAATACCGTACTTGCATGCTCAAGTCTGACCTACGAAACGTGTCTTTCTTATTCCGTCGGTATTTAATAAGAAGGGAAAAGTCTGGAAAACTTTTGAGTAACTTTAGGCAAGCTTCAGAGTTGTTGAAAGTTCAAATAGCGGTGGCAACACACACAGAAAAGCGATGTACCCGTAGTTGTGCATTACGTAGGACAGGCGTGTAACCGCAGAAAGCAGTACGCGTCGTTTTAACAATAAACGACAATGTGATTGCTTAGTGCGACAAAACACGATTGGTACATGTGCATTTATAGCAGTAACGCTACGGAACTTTTCGAATAGTGGTTTTTTTTTTGTGAGGGGGTGTGGGAGTGTGACACCCTATTTCAAGGATCCAGTAGGTAAAATTCTGCAACAGTTGACAAAATGACGGGAAGGGGGAAAAGAAAACATGATTGTAGGTGAGAGAGATTAAAGGAGGAAAGAGAAAGAAGGGAAAGGAAGGAGGGAAGAAGAATGAAAGAAGAGGAGAGAGGAACAGACAAAAAAGAAGGAAAGACGAAAGAATAATACACGCTTGTGTGTGCATGGAGGCAGGGAGAAGAAACTGGAATGTGCCCATGCATCTCATGTCATAGTTTTGAGACAACCCGTTAACAACGCATGAACGTAAACATAATCTTTCGGCGGAACTGTACTACCAAGAGGCTTCTCAAATATGCCAAAAGTTGTTCAGTCAGATCTCTTATGACGCATTGTGACGTAATTATCATCATTTTATTACTCATGACATTATGCTGACTGTATTGATTTTAGTGCGCGCGGCATCTCTACAGGTTCAAAGCATTCACGACTCTTTGCTTCTACGTCATTTACGTTTGATATAATAATTGAATATCTCATCTCCTATGATGCTTTGTGACGTAATTATCATCTTTCAGTTACTCATGACATTATGCGCAATGTATTGATTTTGCGTGTTCGCGGCATTTCTGTGTGCTGGTAGCATTATGGCGAGTTTTTGCGGATTCATCTGCGTCTCTTTATGAAATCCACTTTGTGTGAACTTGTTTTTATTCTAACTGGTATCGTTGTAGTTTCATATTAGTCGCCTTTGTAAAAGGGTTCAATACCCGAAACGTTGGCAAATCACAATTTTAAAACATAGCATGAGTATTATTTGTGTACTTTTTCTTTTATATATATATACATATATATATATATATATATATAATATAATGATTACACGAACGTTAGATAGATTATGTTTTCGCCATTTTAATTCCGACAAACTTGTTTCGAAAAGGTGTTTTCACGGCCTCCTCTCATCAGGGCATTATGCTACTCTGTAACGGTTTGCAAACATCTCATGTGCGTAATTGTTTGCGCGCATTTTATGACTGCTCGCGGTTGTCTAGGTTATGCCGGTAAAGTTTGTGAGTTTGAATTTGGACGCATGTTGGCACGTGCTGACAAGCTCAGATCTTTGATTCAGAGACGCCATCTCCGGATAGCAAATAATATAAAATTTCTCCATCATACACAGATTGCACCGTTCGCTAACATTAGAGTATGATGGGGCATGGGCCAAGATTTTCCAATGAACTTTGAAATCCGTGTTACTGTTCTTCAGAGTCCAAACATATTTTGACAGCTCTGGTTGGTTCCTGTACTTTTCCTTAGTGAATGATTGCTGGTGGTTCGCGAGTCTCAGTTTGAAGGTGTTTTCATAAGCCCTACATATGTCTCCTCTCTGTCATTGCTTTTCACAGTGGCTTGATACACAACGTTTGCTGTTCTGCACTTTCCGTCCAACGGGCAATCGTTTTCATTCCTGCAGTTGCACGGGTTGGTTTCACGTGCGGGCATTTGGGCCTTCATGATTTTCTTATTGTGGGCATCCACGATAGATTTCATATTTGGCATGCAGCTGTAGGACAGTTTAAGTGTATTCTTATTGAAAATCTTCTGTAGTGTGTGTCCTTTAGGGAAACTTTCGGTTACTCACAAACTTTACCGGCATAACCTAGACAACCGCGCGCAGTCATAAAATGCGCGCAAACAATTACGCACTGAGATGTTTTCAAACCGTTACAGAGAAGCATAATTCCCTGATGAGAGGAGGCCGTGAAAACACCTTTTCGAAACAAGTTTGTCGGAATTAAAATGGCGAAAACATAATCTATCTAATGTTCATGTAATCATTGTTTATCGCTCCTTTACATAAGTAGAGCACTCTTTGAAGATAATCTGGCCTAAAAGCTGTATATATATAAATATAAATATATATATATATATATATATATATATATATATATATATATATATATATATACATATATAGAATACATAGTTGTGAAACAACACTGGAAATAGTGCTCAACCGATGGGAGCGAGTATAAATCCAAATAATAAGGAAACTCTATGACATTTTCAAGATACAAATTCGTTTCGTATATATATATATATATATATATATATATCAGTGCTGTAGTACTCGAACCGGTCTCGAATCACGATTTTAAGTACTCGGATTCGGAAGGCAAGGACTCGAACTCGGTCTCGTACAGTCCGGACTCGTGACTCGGCTCTTAATTTCACGAGACCGGCAGAATTTGGCATTCACTTTTATGACATAAGGCCATCATCACAGAGCATTTGCATTGTCCTCTGCAGTTCTGTACAACTCAACAAGGCATCTACGTGTTTGCAATATATGTTGTATTGTACAGACGATATTCATAAAAATTCTACTGTAAAATCGTATATGGGGGTCCTTAATTATTTTCGCTGGTATTCCACATTAATAATCAGGAAGACCTCACGGGTCACAGCCAGACGCATACCCATGATTTTGCCTTTGGGCTTCATTCTGAAATCGTTAGCTTTCCACCTGAATGTGTGCCCCCTGTGGGCTGGGGGTTGTAGAATATGCCCACGGTATTCATCGCCTGTCGTAAGAGGCGACTGAAGGGGAAGACTTGCATCGTATTTGAACTGAATTTGAAACAGAACTTGAATTTGAACTGTATTTGAAACCGTATGTAAACTTTACGTTTTACCTGTTTGACACTTTATAACACATTCGTGTTGGTGTGTCGTTAACTTTTATCTAACTAACTAACTCTACCTTAATGTGTGAAGTCCAGTGGCCCCGGGCTCAGAGTAGAGCAGAGCAGAGCAGAATTTAATAAAAAGGGCGTAGCCCTGGAAGCTCTAGGGGTATTTACAAAATAGTAGACATAAACCTGGACACTTATCTATCTGTTAATGACACTGAATGCGCACTCAATAGATGATTACACCAGAGAGTTCAACTCCCTGATTACACGTATCGCAATTTGACCATTATTTTGTAATTTCCTCAATCCAGACTGACAGAGCGGGTAACAAATAAGATCATGTCATATTTATTGGCGCAATTCTATGTTGAAAAGTGTATGGCTGGGGAGAAGGTGGTTTTTCGTGACTTTATCTGAGCGGAGGGTTACTATCCGTGGGCTTATATAGCGTAACAAGAATATTGTTGTGTTCAAACTTGCCTCCTGTATTGTCTTGAGTGACAGGTTACCACGGGCTGTGTAAGTTGTAGCTTAATACGTACTATATTCTTTACACTGAAATATCATCATTAGCACTCGTACAGTTCAAATTAATAATAAAAGGCAAATAAGAGAACAATTTTCGGCCTACAAAAGTTTCTATCAAAGGGCATATCATCTCTTTTAATTTCATAAGTTCATTTCAACTGGCCTGCCTAACTACCCCCTCACCACCACTGGATTACCTGTGTCAGAATAATGGTCCGTCGATTTGAATACAAAGTGAGCATGTGAGCGGGTGGGTGGGGGATTATTGATGATGGTATGGTTTGCACGGAGGGTGTAGCAGAGGGCTTGGTGAATGTAGGAGCTAGATGGGTGAGAATCCAGAGAATTCCAACTGTCAAAGCCTATAACCGTCAATCAGGCCCGTAGCCAGACAAGGAACTGAAAGGGGCGAAATATTTTTTCAGAGGGGAAGCGAGACGTATAAAAATGAATTAAGGCTATGATAATATTTAATCTTCTTGGGGCAAAAATATTTCCAGGGTGGGGTTTGTCCCCCCCCCCGTAGCCCCTTCTACGGGTTTGTCGTCAATCTTAGCTGTAACCAAGATGTAGCCAGTCTCTACTCTATAAGCGCACCCACATGGTTCCAAAACTGATGTAATGTCATGTTGTCAGCACAATTGTTTTGTTTAGTCGGCAAATGTGCATCCTCGATGCGCCTTCTTCATAAGCGTTTGGTACTAGTCACCCTCAGGAGCGGAAAAGGACTGCATCATTGGGGCTCATTCGTAAAGAAAAGTGACGCTCTCATCAGGGGGCTGTGAGAGCTCCCTACTCTCATAGACATATTTCCACATAGCAATTTCAGAGGATTGCAGAGTAGAGTTTTGTTACGCATCTTTGTTGTCAATGGCATTTTACTGTGGCAAAAGACGACCAACACCAAAACTTCCGGGCTATCCCACAATGCTTTGTAATTTCTATTTAGATAAAGGTCTGTGTGAAGAGTACCAAAGGTATGTCTTCGCGTGCAGGGTCCGGTGGGCTCCGGGAACATTTACAAGAAAGACCGATGCGATTTTCCTTTCTGATGCGACACTTAAACAGCAGACCAATAAACGCGAAAAACTTTGACAGCTTTCAGCAAGTCTTGATAGAAATACTAAATGATCGACCATTGAAAAAAACCACCCTACCTCGATTAGATTAGATTAGATTAGATTAGATGAGGTTTAACGTCCCAGTTTCCAACCAATTGGTTCAAGTCGAGACGACCACGGCCTTTTTTCCAGTTGTGGCTCACTGGCTTGTTTTCTCTACTCCATTGTTAATGCTGAGCACCAAGCACAAAGGCAGTAGGTTCCATTTTTAAAGTCTTTGGTATGACCCGGCCAGAATTTGAACCCTAGACCTTCCGGCTGCAGGAGAAGCTTTTACGCCTACACCGACTTTCAAACGTATACGTCAATTCCTCCCCATCCGCTGATACGAAACAAAAGCAGTAGGCCTACCATGTTTGGCATAAATGCAGTAATAACACATTTACCAATAAACAGATTAAAAGAGAACCATCTCCAGCAGAGGGTGCGATATTTTATGGTTTTGGCAGACAGAATGTTCATTTCCCTGCTAAAGAACCGAATTTTTTTCTGTCACAGGCTTCAAGTTGGAAATTGGGAGTTCGGCTGTCAAAAATCAGTCTTTACACTTCCATTCAGTAACAAGGCCTACTGGAAAATTTACCAAGATGGGAGTAGTGTGGAACCCCTCTGGCGACATTCTTGGCCGCATGAGGAGTTGGAATATTAACTGAATAGCTGTCTTAAATGATACAATAGAATGATAACTAGTTACAATAGATTTAAGAAAGTTTTTCATCCCTTTTCATTCCAAAAATTTCCCCTTTCTAAAAGGACTTCAATACTGATAATCATGGGCGTGGATCATGGAGGGACGGGGGACGAGTTTCCCTACTTTTTCAAAATGATGAAAACTAAAACTGTGATGAATTGTATTATAACATAGATTACGAATTGACACTACATTTTAAAAGCTATATTGTGCCCAAATATGGCACCATTTGGCATAAAGACACCTCTATTTTCTTTTCAAAGGGGAGGGTAACGCCCCTCCCCTTAGACCCCTCGCCAGGACAGCGATTTGCGAATGGTGAAAAGTCCACCCACCTTTGGAGATGGATCCACGCCACTGCTGATAATTCTCGATTGTTGGTGCATATTTTTAACCCTCTCTTTAAGTCTTAGTTTGCTTGACGGGCTGGACTGGAACAACTTTGGGGCCGAATGTGGCCCACGTGTTGCCATTCAGACACCAGGGCCTATATCATAACACACAATAACATTGCATAAAAGACTGTAAAATTTGATCATTTGTGAATTCCTATTCTTAGTGTACACTTTTCCATACCGGGGACTCGGACTCGGAGCTTGTGACTCGGTCTCGGACTCGAATGCCAGTGACTCGGTCTCGGACTCGGCAGGTGGGAATTCGAACTCGGAATCGGACTTGAAAGGTGGGGACTCGACTACAACACTGATATATGTATATATATATATATATATATATATATATATATATATATATATATATATATATATATATATATATATATACATAGACCTGCCTACCTGTCTACCTGCCTACCTACCTTGGTAGAAGTATGTAGGTTATGTACCTCCCTCTCCCTCTCTGTCTATATTCTATATTGTAACCCTGTTTTGCTCTGTTTATAGCAGTGAAGCAAAGTAAGGGTAGGTTATTACAGGGAGGTGTTATTAGCTAATAACATCTCCCTGATTTAATAACGACTTAGAATATAGAATACCACAGAAAAGGTCCCCTTTATTGATTTCAAGATCTAAAACTGTTGACTTAGAAATAAGCAACGAAAGATATGTGGTTTGCCAGCAAGTTAAAAATCCTGCATGATTGCCTGTACGCCATCTGAAGTGACTGAGTCAAGTCTAGGGGAACCATTTAAAAAAAACCTTTGCTTTATATTTTAGCATGAGGATACGTATTTTCAAATTTTTATTTGTTCTCTTAGGAACATAAGAATACTGAGTCTGGGAGGCTTCTCCTCTAAAAAAAAAAAAAAACATAGACCATACCTCAACGCAATTTACTCTCTCCTTGACATTTATTTGCCTGAGAGGTTGTAGATATACTTGAGGGAATCTTTCGTCTTTAAGTTTCTGGGCATGGGCATGTAGACGAATTTAAACAAGTCTTAAATTTCCTTTGGCCAGTGGCTGTACCAAGATTTTAAAAGTGGGGGCGGGAATGGAGGGCAAAAGAAAATGTTGGGGGAGGGGCAAAAAAATTTCGCTCAAAGTGGGAGCTTTAGCGGTTGGCTCCAAGGGCTCGCCTTAGGTCCCCTGATAGGGTCCAGGGGGCAAAGCCCCGGTGGGGGTCCAAGCTCCCGGAAGCTTTGAGGTTTTAGTATATCTGTGGGTGAAAAATTAAGTCTCGGGATGGGTGTATTTTGGTTCATAATGCATCAGCCAATGCAAAGATTCCAAATAATTTTCATATTGTAGGCTATCCTCCCGTCTGGCCGCTATACTTAGTTAGGTAAGATTTAACGACACACTAACACGAATGTGTTATATAGTGTCAACTAGATAACAAGGTTAAGTTTAAATAGGTTTCATATACGGTTCAAGATCAAGTTTGGTTTCAAATACACCTCAAGTACGGTGCAAGTCCCCCCCCCCCTCTCTTTAGTCGCCTCTTACGACAGGCGGGAAATACCCTGGGCATGATATTCTACAACCCCCAATCCACAGGGGGCCGCTATACTTTTAAGCGGGTGGGGTCCAGTGGGTGACACCCCAGGAAGCTCTGAGGTTTTAGCATATCTGTGGGTGAAACATTAAGTCTCAGGATAGGTGTATTTTGGTTCATAATGCATCATCCAATACAAAGAATCCAAATAATTTTAATGTATTAGGCTATCCTCCCACCAGGCCAGTATACTTCAGGACCTGAGTGGGAGGCATCTGGGGGCAGAGGATCTGAATGGGGGAAATGCCCTACACCCCTCCTCCCTGGTGCCGCCACTGCCTTTGGTGGGTATGAGATCTTTAATACTCTCTGTAATCGCAGGGTTACCATAACGTTAGTACGTGAGCTTCTTTGACAAAACAGCCTTTTGTTGACCGGGTGAAAGACAAAGTGTCCAGTGTAGGACGTGAGATGTAAGCTACGAGGCTCAGAGGTTGTAGTGTCTATGAGAAGATGGTAAGTCATTTGCGTTTGGACTCTGGAGCTACCAATACGTTTTTATACGCGGGGTTGTTCATCAAACGACAGTCTTTTGAGACCGGGGTACTAGAAGGAATCTCTTTGATGGGATTGTAAGTTCTGAGACAAAGAGTGAAGACAAATTACACTTCATGCTCAAAAGCCCTTTTCTGGGCATGAAAGAGAATGCCCGACGCTGATTAGTCGGTTTGATTGCATTTGGATCTTTGCGACTCTGATTGGTCCGCTGGATTGCAATGGAAGGAGATCTCACACCAAGTTTGCTCGTTTTTATAGTTCTTTTTTTATAGTTCTTTTCGAAAGGTGATATAATGTCTACCAAAATGGTAAGAAGGAGTTAAATGTTTTCTCCTTATGTTAGCGTCAGAGATTTAGCGAGAAAATTCTCGGTGTATCCGGTCCCATTTTCCGAAGAAAAGGGAAACATAAATCAAGTAAAGTAAGGGTAGGTTGTGCCGATATCTGGCGTCACGTGACAGCCGTCGAATCGCACATTTTTTTAGGAAAAGCCCGAGTCTATCATGTGACTCATGCGAAAGAAACATGGGATTTTTAAATTTTGCCGGGGGTTGTAAGACTAATGAACTTCTCTATGACTGGTGGAGTTTCAAGCGCTTCATTCCCCTGTAGGGGTAGCGGGGTTAAGAAAATTAGTTTGATTCTTATGATCAAAGTTAGACCGGTTTCTGCTCTCATGCGTTATTATAGCGGAGCTTCATCAGTAGCAACCTTTCAAATTTCAAGGGTTAGGGATATTCATATCTTTTAATATCATTGTCTTGCTCGGTCACCTTCAAAAGGACGTCGAGAAAAGTATAACCAGAAACTATGTTACAAAACTTTGAGTTATTCTCAAAAGTGCTCTAATTTGAAGATCCTTAAGATTTTTTGCCATTTTACAGGCTTTTCTCGAAATTATATAGATGATCTACATCATGAGAGGTAGTTTTGACCACTCGGAAAGTTTGTCAATCAGTCACAATGTGTGCTACAAGTAAGTTGATATGATTGCACCCCTTTAAGCAGTTACACGTCATGCCAAGGGGAAATTGGGTTACGTGGATTTTTTTCGTTACAACCGATGGTTATATTATAACCAATAGTTTTGTGTCCGGCAATTTGATGTGTTTATCTAGCTTCCCTTATTTTGTCTGCTTAACTCGAATTGAACTGGACTTCTAAGAATAAGTAATTAAAATTATATTAACTGATGAAAGTCTGTATACCTCGGTTCCAACTAAAGCCACACTGGTATTTCGGCACTTGGCAACAATTTTATGTTTAACCATTATACAGAAAGTGAGGAAATCAACCAACTGATACACCGTTGATTTGGTCTAATGGATATAAGCGATGGCATTTAAAGTGATGAAGCTTAGTGGCCCGGCGGTTCAGAGTTAGATCCCCTGCCTGGTCAAAATATGGTTTTCCATCTAAGAGCAATCTGCGGTTTTTCCCGATCTGAACTAGCCTTTCAAAAGAAATCAAACTTGATCTGAATTTTGGAGTTTACTTTATATGAAACTATAAAAAGTGTTTCCATGTTTCCGGATGGAAAAAGTTTTTCTATAATGTTAAAAAATGTTGAGTTGGTCAGCCAACCGACGTGAAGTTGTTACTCATAAAGCCCTAGGCTTCTCCAACACTCGTCGTAAAACAACTGTCCTTGAAGGCCTGAATTAGCTTCATTGTCAAAGTTCAGTGTTTCTTTTCCTTTTGGGCAAAAACACCGTGACAGTACAAAACTCAACACAAGTGACAGCCAGCATTTATGAACAAATTTATGGTATTTCCATTATCCACATTAGGGCAATTTATTCCAGGAAGTCACGACGTCTTTATCAGACGTGGATAAGACAATGATGTTTAATAGGCCTTTAACGGAAATTAATTTTGTGATAACATCAACTAATAAGTTTATAAAATCCCCTTGGCTTCGCACATTAAGCTTAAGTAGCATAGTCTTACAATTTATTTTTAAGATGGAATATATATGACCAAAATAATTTTTCTCGTGAGGGGAAAATTATTTAAAGAAATCTTAAGAGGTCAAGTTGATTCATAGGTTGTTAGATGAGCACCAATCTAAACAAGCTGTAGTGTTTGTCTGCGAAGGAAAAGGATATGGTAGATTTCGTTGTAAGTACGTAAAAATAGAAAGCGATTTAGTGGTTCAGGTATTTAACTAACGGATACATTTATTCTATAAGTACGTACAACATGACACCTCACTTAAATTCGTGTTGTGAACACGTGTTACTTTTATCTCCGTCTAATCGCTCATATTAGTCCGGTTTTAACACATCATGCCACAGCTTCATTGACCAACGTCATTTTCACTTCCCACCTAAATTACGTCCACAACATTTTTGTCGGTCTACCAAATGTTCAACTCGCAAAGTGGAACCTGTTCAGAGCAATGCTGCTCGCATAGTGTGCTTAAAAGAATGATCATGTCACACCATTTTTTAAATAACTCCACTGGCTTTCTGATAGTATCATATCAAGTTTAAGGTTAATCCACTTACCTTCAAAGCCCTGCATGTATTTGCTCAAAACAATTTTCTCAACTTCCTACACCATAAAAAACCAGTCTATCCTTACGCTCATCATCACAAGGAGTACTCAATAAAACTAGACTAAAATGCAATACTGATGACAGAGCGTTTTCAGTATGTGCTCCGAAATTGGAACTCTTAACTAATCTCTGGGCATTCCTCCAACTCAATCTTTACTCTTAAAAATTTATATACCCCCATCTATCTTTTTAGTATTAGCACTTTCCCATGACAAATGTTATTTTAATATACAATTTTATTAATACTTTAATTGCATTCCTTCTTTGTTTTTGTATTTTATAATCTTATTAGTCGCCTAGAGTAAAAGTTTATTGTGTTAACCGGACGTTTCTAATCTTTTAACTGTATTTATTGAAAATCGACCTTAGGAGATATGCTGATTTTGCACTTTTCATCATCATCATCATCATCATCATCATCATCATCATCATCATCGTCATCGTCATCGTCATCGTCATCGTCATCGTCATCGTCATCGTCATCGTCATCATCATCATTGGTGTTGTTATTGATATCGTTACACCCCCTCCCCTTAAGCCAATCCTCCAGGACGGATTGCCAAAAAGTTGTTGGACGCAAAAGTTTTGGTGCTCAAAGCACAAGGAAAATTTTAGAGTTTTCATTAAAAAATATTTAAAATTTGCCATAAACATTAAGACCAGTTATCAAAATTTGGGTTTGTATCGAAAAATCTACACTTCTGTTAAGCAAAATCAAGAAATTCTTCCCCGATTTGGCAATGGTCCCTCTTACCCAACCTGACGCCACTACTGCTTCGTTTCCCACCTCTAGCAAAACTTCAATGCCACCAAATGGCATAAAGTTAAGTTGCATTGGTGCAGTATTTCAATGAGTTACGTATATTTTACTGCATCGGCGCATGTAGGGCAAGGAGAATGGTAAAATACACTGGTGGAAGCGTGATTCTGTGAACTGGAGGCCAAAGAAGCAGAGGGATGCACAACTAGAAGCTATGAAAGGAACACGTGTATGAGACTAAGAAGAATATCACAGCACTTTGAAAGGTGCGTGTAGGGTTGAACTTCTTAGAGGATTGCAAACCTCTAAAACAGTGGTTCTCAAACTTTTTGAGGGTTAGGGTCAAATGGAGAGGCTGGGATGAGGTCGAGGACCGCAGAGGAGGAGCTCAGGCTGAGAGGGGACAATAATTGGAAAGAACGAAATCCATACTTAAGGGGTCTTAAAGCAGCCCCAACATGGTTGGGACTGAGGCCAGAAAATTTTGCTTTCCCAAGCGCTCCAGTTTGCAGGAAATAGCACTCTTAACCACAAATTTGCCTCTACAGTTGGGTTGGCGCCAGGATTTGCTTGACAGGGCGGCCAAGCTCCCCGACGAAACGGTTGATAACCAAAAGCCCTGGCAAAGTCGAAGGGTTGCGAAAAGGATGACAGATGCGAAATTTTGGGGCGTAAAGCACGCCGAAAAGTTTTTGGTTACTATTAAAGAAACTGGAAATTTGCGGTTTTTATTGAGCGATCGGCCCTCCTCCGGGCAAAATTAAGAAATTCGTCGCATCGGTTGGTCGTCGTCGGGGGATTACATACTTTATTGTACCCATCAAGACTCCTCAACGAAAATTGAGTTTCCCAGAGCAGGCGCGGATCCAAGGGGGGGGGGGGGCTTTCCCGGGCTCAGCCCCTCTTTTTCGCCACATCAGCAATAACTAATAAGCAAAAATTAGCATAATGTTAATCCAGGATAATATTAAAAGGGGGCTGTCAGCCCCCGTTTTCGAAATGTCTGGATCCGAGCCTGCAGATGACAGTGGTCGTGGCCCCTTGCTCCCACCTGGCACCACCCCGACTACAATTCTGCATCTATACTATGCTTGTCATCAGTATTACCACATTGGTGTTTATCATGCGTTTTTTCCACACTAAATATGTTGTGGACGAAAACTGCACTCTGAAACTGATGATGTCACAACAGTTCTGCACTTATCCTGCGTTAGTGGCCAGCATGTAAAGAATGTCTCGATCAATTATTCTCAAACGCGGTAAACACCTCGTCAGATAATGAAATGGGTCTGCCGAGATCAAGGGCCCCATTCCCAAAAGTCGAAAAACTTTGAAGTTGGTTACATTTCATTTAACAGAGCTGTGGAAAGAGCGTGCCCATTTAAAATGTCGCAAACACATTTTAGGGAATGCCACTCTGATTACATTTAATTTAGTTTCTACGAGTACCGAAAGATAACTTACAGAAGTTGTAATTTCAGTTACCAATCAACACACGTTTAACACGATTTTCAATTGTAGTCTCCTCCCTTTGCAATTAAATTTCCGGGATGTAACTTTGCTACAAGCTTTGTCACTACAAGCACAACCACTCCGCTATGGCCAACTACATAACTATATGCCACCGTGTACATAACACGATTGTCAACAACACGGCACACGAAGTAAATCTTGGCTAGATATGACTAAATAAGAAAAATGCCGTAGAGCCTGCTACGTAAATATCCTTGCACCACTTCAGGAGAGCTAACTTGGAAGGAGTTAAGTAAATTACATAATTGAAACAACATATCAGCATGGCATATTCGCTTCTTTTCCTACTTTGCTACTTTGTTTCTTGTCGACTATGATTTGAAATCAATTGACAGGGCAAGGGGGCCGCATGCGGCTCTAAGGGGCGCTTTTGAGAATCACTGCTTTAAAAGGTTTAGGTAAGGCGTTAGCAGTACCCACCAGTTCACAGATGGAAGCAAAATAAATGTTCTTTAATACCTTAGCAGCAATTAATGTTGCAAGTAAAAGCCCACAAGAACACGTGCTAGCTAATGGGAAACTTGGCCAGCGTTGTAACTTTGTCATAGGACAAAGCATTAAGACAGAACGGAGTCTCCGAAGACCACAGTGGGGCTCACTGTTTAAAGCAGAAAGTGACACGATTAGGGTAATAGAGTTTAGCACAAGCCCTTGGTAGGGCAGCAAAAGGCAAGCTCATTAGGGTTTATGTAGGTTTTCCCCTAACTTGTCTACTGTGCGCAGGGGATTCAAAACCCTTTTGAGACACTGCCAATGTCCAGGGTTGGGAAGAAACGAGTTACAAGTAACGCCGTTACTGTAATGGGATACTTTTGTGTAACGAAGTCACGTAGCGAGTTACATTTGAAATTATGTAACGGAGCAAGTAACTAGTTACAATTCAGTGCAAAAGTAACTGTAACGGCGTTACATTTTGGTCCTGTTACTTCCTCGTTACACATAACCACAGAGGACACCAAGTACATTTATTTCAACGATCGCTCAGTGGACTTTTGAGGCGAGGGAAGAGGCTGAACATTTGAGTTTCAGTCACTTGGGAAAACAGTTAAATGATGTTATTAGATACTAGTTTAGTATGTGTATACAGTTTCCAAATTCGGCACTTGCAGGTTTGTAATTTAGGTTCTCACGACTTAGACCCATTTCTCTGCGAAGGAAATCTGTATTTCCTGTGCAGTGTGGTAAAGTAAGTTACGAAATATCACTTCAGTTTGTCACTGCAGTCACACCCATCCTCTTCCTCATTATCTACCAAGATCTGTCCTGAGATAAGATTGTAACAACATCCATATCCTGAAAGTGTATCGACTCCTGCAGTTTTCAATACAACCAAAGCTCGATGCCAGAAAATTGCATTTAACAATTTTTTATTTAAAAATTTTCCATGGAGGAGGACCTGTAGGCTCCGTCCGTTATGCTTCGCGGCCATGAGTGTTTTTGTAACTTTCTGAAGGCCAATGCAAAAATAAAATCGTCTGCTTCGAAGCACTCCCCTCCCCCGTAGTGTCGTTAGTAGTGGGGGAGGCGGCCGACCCCTCAACTCCCTTCTCAGACCAAGACCCTCAAGCTTTCTCAAATGATGCTGAGGTTGTACATCACCCGATCCGGGGCATCAAGGGTCCACTCTTATTCAACTCAATAGAAAAGGGGCCCCACCTTTCTTAAATCTTCATTAAGAAATTGTTCAGTTCCACTACTGAATTCTGAAATGTCGCAAAAATTCCTTCTTCCTGGGCGTTCTGCGCGCACTCACCACCTGTATATAAGAACTCCATACACATCACATGAAAAGGACTATAGAAAACCGGTGTAAGCTTGAGCACTTGTACTAATGTCTCTGTAGGGCCCATCATCATTCAACTAAAGTGAAACGGGCCTAACTCCAGGCGCACACATCGCAGATACATGGTCTCTAATTGGCCTTCTACCAATACGACAGCTTACGGAAATTCTTGTTCCAAAGCCCAATGCAACCCCAATTTTTTAACAATTTTTTATTTAAAAATTTTCCATGGAGAAGGACCTTCAGGCTCCGTCCGTTATGCTTCGCCGCCATGAGTGTTTTGAAACTTTCAGTACAGAACTGAAGACCAATGCAAAAATAAAATTGTCTGCTACGAAGCACTCCCCTCCCCCACAGTGTCGTAAGTAGTGGGGGAGGCGGTACCCTCCCACAACCCCATCCCTGCGAGTATTATATCACAAAATACTCAACCTGTGACTTTTATGGTCGTATTGGGCACATTAAATGTGATTTGAAAGTAGCCAAATGCTTCATTCTAATATTTACCCTTATGAAATTATTCCAGGACGTCCTGGGGTTTCGCTCTCTAGGCCCCACCAGGCAATGCGCCTGGACCCCACTTGCACTGTCCAACGGCGGTCCTCTGAATCCCACTCCTTAGAAGAGCGGTGAATTCTGAGCCGTTGTTCTGTCATTTCACTTTTTCCATTACTTTATCTTAGAAGAGGGTGGGCCCCCTTGGGGTCGTTTCTCCCCCTCTCACCCACAAAGCTAGTTTCGCCACTGTCCCCGATTGATACGTACATGCATTCAAGTTGAGGTAACTAGGTGCTTTTGAGTTGTAATTAGTTACTTGTCAATCAAAAGTAACTGGTTACATTTTCTACACTGTAACTAGTAACTGTAACGAGTTACAATTTCAGAGAAATAACTATAACTATAATGAGTTACTTTCAAAGCGTAACGGGAACAACCTTGCCAATGTTTCAGAAGCCAATGTCTCTTAAAGTGTGAATAACCAGAATCCTTCTATTAGAGAACGTGAATGGGTCGAAAAAACCTTAAACACACATTCTTGTGCAGTTGTTATGTATTGGTTTCAAAATTAAAGTGCTAGGAGTGAAATATTGGAACCACGTTTAAATTGATCACTGCGTTTTGGGTAGAAGAAAATTTTCAAGTGACATGCATTCACTTGCAGTTTTATCGAGAAATGCATAGCATAGTGATTAATCTGTGATACCTTTCGGCAAAAGTGGCATACACAAATTTTTCCCGACTTTTGTAATAGGCCTACACTTTGTATTTTCTTGTTTGTTTCTGGGTCTACCAGAAACTTCTTAATTATTAATTACAATGATGTTGTATTTAAAAACGAAACAATTTTTTTTTACCCTCGAATGTTAACAGGATAAAGATTTCCAAAAGATATTGTCATTTTGATGTTAACAAAGATTCCGCACATCCATTCCCATGGCATTTGGAGAACCTAGTACCTGCAAGGAGGCGAGTTTCTGCAGAAAATAGAAAGTTTACAATTTACATCCAGGTCTTCATTTTCCCATGGATGCCTTTGAATATAAACTGAATGCAAATCTGGACCCCGAAATTAACATAGTACAACAGGTTTAGTCGTTTGATGAAGAAAAACGTGAACTTGAATATCACATTGCATTTTCCAGTAAGTATAGGGTGCACGACTACCTGACATCAAAACATTTTCGGTCGATTAGAGATGAAATGTTTGACGTGGGACGGTGGTATTAGTGTCGTGTTTGTACGGGGTTGGGGGTGTTCTTTTCTGATGAAATAAACGTTTAGCCAGCAATGATGAAAAAAGAAATATCTTGATTCTTGATTCGACTTTTATTTTACGGTACTTCTCAAACTAAGTACATAGTTATACGTTCAATTCTGCAACTCTCCTCGTGTCGTGTGTCTACATAAACTTTTATACTTGTCCCTTTGCTTTACTTCGGGAAACCCGTCACATAAATCATACATCATAACATTAAAACTTTCCATTGTGACCTTGGGTCAAAACCTGATTCGTTGATCATAAACATGTGACTCTGGGGAATTCCCTTTACGTAATGGAAATTGCTATCGCTATACGACATTAGGAACCTTTACTCTAACAGACGAATACAAAGTAATGTAACAATAGTACCTATAACGTACAGATCGTAACTGTTGCCGTGCACAGCAGTTGTGGGAGTGGAGGGGACAGTGGCAGTTTCCCCCACCAAATTTTCTTGGAACAGGCGTTGCGAGAGGTGGGCTTCCCCTTCTTCAGGATTTTCCTATTTTTCTGTTAGTCACATCGCTATAAATGTGATTTTTTTCTGGTGTACCTTGCAGGCACCCATTCCGACTAATGGTTCTCCAGTTCTTACTTCCAGGCCTTAGGGTCATTTGGGTAAAATTATATTTTTCCAATGCACCTGAAAACCGTCGAAATGATCTATTCTCCTCTCCTTCGGGGGGGGGGGAGGGGGTACTGAACATTTTAGATCACCATACTAGGAGAGGAGAGGAGAGGAGAAGTGTCTAAGGGAGTGAGAAATGATTTGCGGACCATTTTGATACACAGCGTGGGCCACAAATGGCCTATGGGTCACCACTTAAAGTGCTAGAACTGATGATTTGCATAGTTTAACCTAAAATGTCTCACCTTAGCACCATGCCTGTCTATTGAAGAGCTCAAACCTCCTTGGCCTGGCTGTTTAAACTAGACGCAATGGTTATGTTTATTATATTATGCAAGTATATCTTAGCTTAATGGACAATATACCTGGGGCCTTGTACCTGCAGCTACTACAGTACAGTACAGTACAGTACATTTAAGCACTGTACCTGTATGTTGTAAGCCCCAGTTTACAACCCACAGAACTACTAGCTTTAGTGCCCACCACCATGGAGAGGTGTGTTTTCATGTGTGTACGATGCAGTTTATACTGTGCAAATGAATAGCATAGTCAGTGAAGTCTTTCCCCAGGTAAGATAGCAACCAGCTACTGTGTTACTTAATCACGCGAAGAGCTAGCAGAAGACATTTCTAGCAGAAGTGTTAGGCTACCATGTGTACAAAACTTAGGTAAACATAAGTACTGGAACCATAGAGCAGGATCTATGACTGGAACATAGAGCAGGATCATCACAATACTAATAGGTATGTAACTTTACCTCGAGGGCCCATTATCACCCCCTCTCACACGCTTTTTCACGCAAAACTCTCCGCTAATGCTTTATTTGTTGGGATAACTAAAATATGGTTCATGCTGCGTCCCTTTTAAAATGGTGGCGGTATACATGTTTTCGATTAAAGTGAGTGGGAATCTTGTGAACTTTACAGCACTTAAGAACAAGACACATGTCTAGACTAGTTGCGGTGCTGTGTCGTTAACTGGGGTGGGGTATAGCTTGAGTTTTGAATATGACCATCTTCCAACTGTTCTTGTCAATTTTGGTTTTTAGTCAATAAAGGGGGCGTTCTACTGTTAGCATATTTTCAAAGTTGTTCATAAACTATCAGGAAGAGCTGGACAGGGGGTGCTCACGAACCCCCCAGACCAAACTTTTTGTATTTTTTTTTAGGCCTAAATGGAGTTTTTGGCGTTTTTCAGGCAAAATGTCAATTCCGCTGGTTATCCAGTGTAAGCCGTAGGCCTATGAGTTAGGGTTGCCACGTCCGGGCGGTTTTGTAAAATTGAAAGCTTAATTGGTCGTATTATTGGTCTGACCAAGTAATAGGCCTATACCGATGCCGTGAACAGTGAATAAAACTAACGGTATCCTATACCTCGTATTCAAAAACACAACGACAATAGATTCCCCGTACCCACGTCCCACATATGTAAGTTGAAGTAATTCACTTGTAGCGACAGCAAAATGCATCGCGCTAACCTGTCAAATACCGATGTACTGTACAATGAGTACTGCGTTACCGGACAGCATGGTCTGACAGCCACATTCCGAGACAGGGGAGACAAACACCACACGAGGTATGGCAACAATGTGCATAATTTAAGTCAACGGTAGCATAGACCCGCCCCAAGTGACCCTAGTATGAAAAGTTCTTTTGTTTCAGTGCAACACAATTCCCTAGGGCCGGCCCCGGCCCCATTGACTCGTACAGTAACTCTCATACAGCCACACTCTAACTCTCAAGGGAATAAAGAAAACATTGGTACAAGGTGATAAACCTTCCATTCAGCCCCCCAATATTTGTCAAGTGCTCCAAGAAGCGGGAAGAATTTCAAATTGGGGGTTGAACATATTCTTGCTTAGAACACTCGGGAAGTGCCGTTTCCGGCCATCTGGGGGTTTGTAAAGCCGAAGATTTTGTGGTACGCTCCGCGCCAACTAATGGTGGCGCTCCGCTTAGAAATGTACATTAACTTTTTTTCATAGATTGACTTTTTTTGCATTAATTGAGAAATTGCAGACATGAGATCCATATTTCAGGGCTGGGTACATGCAGCTTAAAATACTCGGGAAGTGCCGTTTCCGGCCATCTGAGGGGTTTTTAAAGCCAAAAATTTTCTTGTACGCTCCACGCCAACAACTGGTGGCGCTCTGCTTAGATAGTCCTACCGCGCATACACATAACGAACCCCCCCCTCCCCCCCCCCGATAAAAGCTGGCTACGGGCCTGGGAAGAGTCACATCCAGTTTTCGAATATTTTCGTCACTTTTCCGTGGCAATGGAAGTGAAACTAGATTGAAACTAGAGATATATACAACAGGTGTAGCTCAACGCGTTTCAGATCAAAGATCAAGTCAATAATGCATCAATGACCCTATGTGGTATTTTGTTTTATCATACTTCTAGGGTTGACCTTAAGGTTGACTGTTGGCAATTAACAAAATAACCAAGGGATTTCGATCAAAATTTTTGGAGAGGAATTTTGTACAGATAAGGTGATTCTAAGTTATTTGAACGAGGGTATAACGCGAAAGCAAAATGACTGAAGATAACATAACTGAATTTAGTTAAGTCATACAAGAAGAAGAAAGTAATGCGAAATGAACGTATCGAAGAGTAATGGTAACATGCATATATCTATATATATATAAGTGAAAGAAATGTACAATTTTGTACATTTACTTTACCTCGAGGGCCCATTATCTCCCCCTCTCACACCCTTTTTCACGCAAAACTCTCCGCTAATACTTTATTGCTTCTATGCTTCTTGTACATTTCTTACACTTATATCATGAAGGAGAACCGAATACGTTTTGGACAAGTGGGAACACTTCTTTCATTTATATATATATATATATATATATATATATATATATATATATATATATATATATATATAAATATATATATAAGTGAAAGAAATGTACAATTTTGTACATTTACTTTACCTCGAGGGCCCATTATCTCCCCCTCTCACACCCTTTTTCACGCAAAACTCTCCGCTAATGCATTATTGCTTCTATGCTTCTTGTACATTTCTTACACTTATATCATGAAGGAGAACCGAATACGTTTTGGACAAGTGGGAACACTTCTTTCATTTATATATATATATATATATATATATATATATATATATATATATATATATATATATATATATATATATATATATTTATATATATATAAGTGAAAGAAATGTACAATTTTGTACATTTACTTTACCTCGAGGGCCCATTATCTCCCCCTCTCTCACCCTTTTTCACGCAAAACTCTCCGCTAATGCCTTATTGCTTCTATGCTTCTTGTACATTTCTTACACTTATATCATGAAGGAGAACCGAATACGTTTTGGACAAGTGGGAACACTTCTTTCATTTATATATATATATATATATATATATATATATATATATATATATATATATATATATATATATATATATATATATATATATATATATATATATATATATATATATATATATATATATATATATATATATATATATATATATATATATATAGTGGGTGATGATATTGTAAGAGTTCGAGTTATGAAGATTGTAATACTGTGGAAGTCTTCTGTTTAGTCTCGGATATACTCGACTTGCGGATAAGGTGTCTGTGTTTGTAGGTCCGGTGGGACTTGATCGGTGACGTACTGGCGGTTGTTGTGAGTCGGGAGTCGTAGGGAAATCGTCATCGTCGTCAATTGGGGCGTCTGTACCAATATTTACTGGTTTGAAAAATGACAAGTTTCTTCTCACAATCTGTTCCCCTCTTTAGCAGAGGTCATAGACCCTTTTACTTCAAATACAGTGTAAGGGTTGCAATTGAAGGGGGAGAAAAACTTGTTGCGTTTCTTTTTACGAAGAAATACCCTGTCACCAACTTTTATTTGAGCTGGTTTTGCGTGCATCTTACTGTCAGAATTTGACTTCCATTGTTTGTTTTTCATTATAGCATCAGTCGCTTGCAGGGACTGGTCATGCAGTTGGAGACTGTCGATCAAACTGTACTTTGGTCCCAATGGCACGGCCAAACAGAAGCTCTGCGGCCAAACAGAAGCTCGTCCTCACGAGCAAAATGAAAGTTATACACTAATCTCTATAGCTTAGGTTATATTAACGCAATCATACGTTCGATGGAGCTGTTTAAAATTAGTAATCGACTCTTCACCATACTAAATATAGCGAGTGTAGTATATACCCAAGATTATTGCTCACAATAGATACCGCACTCGCATTTATATGAAGAAAAATCCCGATTATACCCCCTCACAAAAGTCATATGGTCACCAACATAACCACACTGCTACGGAACAACCATCCCTACAACTTGGACTATTCCGTATTTCGATACCACCATCCGTCTAGGAGGAAATCGTGTGACCAGCCAAAATTGGTATTTCCCTGTTGACTGCATTAGTTGCGGCTGCCACGCAACTAAAAAAAAAAAAAAAAAAATCGACCTCAACAGGCCTTACCGCCCACTCTCTCTCTCCACCGAATATAGGTGCACGTGAATTATGCAAAGATTGAACGTTGTTCAAAGTAAGTTTCCAGGATATAAAAATCCCCATTTTTTTGGATCAGTCAATTTTGGGGGCAATCCTTGATGCAAGAAAGTTTACTTACCAAAGAAAACAGACATGAAGTGGTATTAACAACAACACTGGAAACTCATTTGAATTGTAGTGTATAGTTTAGATAAATGCTTTTAACGTTATTCATCAGGGTACCCCTGGAGTATACATGACCCTTGATGTGTACCCGCGGGCGACGGATGAGAAATGTGCTTTTGACAAATTTAACACAACCAGGGGAGAGATTTGGTGTCTGAAAGTAGGACGGGGGTAATGACTCAAAGATGCCGAGGGTTCCCCTTTAGGGCAAAGCGAGAGAAGTCAGAGATTAGTACCGGGACGGAGAACAGAGCGAAACCCCAGGCCTATTAAAACCACCGGAATTCGCAAAGAAGTCGGTACCAGAATGAGGCATTCATCAACTATCAAAGTGATAAAAGCTAATAAAGCAAATTCCACATTTCAATTTTTATTCACAGCTTTACTAAGGGCCATTGAAGTCGATGGTGCAGCAGGCTTGTAGGCTCAGAAGAATTACTTTGCGATGGATGCGTACAAAGCCGCCAGAAAATGATATTTTTAAATGTTTCACCTCTTGCTAAAATATCAATCATATTAAAATGACTTCCTAACTTTAAGGTATCATTTCCTTTTGTTTTGTTATTTCCTTATTTAAGCGAAGAGTTGAGAAATGTAGGGGTGATAAAGTGCTCAGCCCCCTCACCATCCCTCGTTTGGTCACCGGCTTTTACACAGCATTGCTACGATCTCATGGTTACTGTGAATGCAACTTCGTCGGGCCATAACCATGTTGGTCTGTCCAGGGAATTCTTCTTAGAAGTACCACCTCCTTGATCTGCCTGTCTGTAATCTCATCACATGAGAGATGAAGAAACATCTTAACAGAAGTTGATAGTATTATCCTTTAATTTATATTAAAAAGTAAGTAACATAACACTCATGGGATCCGAGGCTTAAATTACAAATAAACCATGATAAGTCACTTTTTATGAACCTGCAGATTTTGACGATATAACTTTGCTAACTTGTGTTTGGCTTTTAAAGGAATTCTGAGATGACATAGTTTCAACCAAACCATCGCGTCTTGAGAGAAAATGACAAGGCTGCACTCTACCCATACCTCTTCTTATAAAATGATGCATATTCGACAAGAATGCTGGCGTTCCTTCTGTAAAACTCTTGCGTGTGCTCAGGGGTAGGCGGACAGCACGTGGCATTAAAAACCCGGTACCTATAAAGCCATTAATGGTTCACATTTGCAGTTTCAACTACTTCCCTTCTTGCGCAATCTTGCGTTATATATTACCTGCCACAGAAGTTTCATCTCTACGGTGAATACAGTACTCTTGAATACAATATTTTTTGACATTTTTGAGCACTAGTCTTGAGTTTAGCCATTACATTCTCTTCATAGAGTTAGGAAGCTATTCTTACCTGGGGGGCTGCAGTTTCAGATTTGCCGTCTTAAGGGAGGGTGTCCACCTATCCTTTGGAAAACAACATGAATATTATGAGGGTCCTTAAATGCAATTTGATACTAATTTCTGTATTTTTTGAAGTACATTCATTAAAAGAAAGTTTGATATTTTATGGAATAAGTTTGATAATTTCACAGGGTGCACAAATTTGGAAATTCTTTCTTGACAAGAGGGGCAAAGCATACTTCAGTCACGGGTCCTCCCCACACTCTTTTTATGCGTATGACCTTGCAATTTAAAAATGTAAATGTGTGTCCTCTCTGTTCAGCCACTCTTCTGTCCAGTCTAAATCTTATTGATCTGTAGAATGTAATTTTTGGTCAGCCTGAGAATGACTTATGTACATTTGGGCGGTCAGTTTGAGTTTCCCATCTTCTATATAAAACAGCTGTTGGGAAAAATATGGATAAACAAGATCTGCTTTAGGACAATAGTATAAGGAATGGTCACTTTTCATTCTTTTACTTCCTAAGACTGAGGTTACCTACACAACTCTCCAATCGTTTGCCTTTTTCAGCCCTAAGACAGTTGATTAGGGAGTTGCCACTAGAGTGGCACTGCCTAGTGTGTTATACTTCTATTCAAGGAACTAACTTTGATGAAACATCGAGTGAATTCAAAGATATTAGTACTTGATTTTGCTAGCCAAGCCTCTTGAGGAGGGGTGTGGGTGGGTGGGGGTAGTGGAGGATACCTGTCTTGTTGCGTGTTATATTTTCAAATCAAAATGTGCACTGAATGCATATAAGTTTTCTCAATCAAGAATCCAACCTTTTAAATTTTATTCATAATTAACTGTAAATTCAACAAAATAAGCACATCAAGGTGGCAAGCTAGTAATTTGCATATTTTACTCTATATCTTCTGCAAGTGACGGTAATCGTAAACATTGCAATCGGTGTCTGTGTGTTGTCTAACATTCGTACTATTTTTTTCTTACCGAGTAATCTACCCACAAGTCGACCGAATCGATGGAAAACATCTTTTGCCATGCTTGTTTGTGTTCAGTCTCCAATGAGTCTTCCTGATACAAAGACATCCAAAACCAGCTTGAACGATGTACAAGTTGCTTGATAATTGAAATGGTGCAAATCTTCCTGTTGAAGAAAACTTGTCGAAGAGAGATAATGTTGCTAAATGTACAGCTATTTAGGCATTGGGCAGCCTTCATTACTCGTGGTCCTCAGTACTGAACTAGGTACAACCTCATCAGGCTTCACAATAACCCAGTCAAAGTAATGAAGCTTCTTTCTGTTTGGCACCATAAAACGAAGTTGTGCTTCACTTCACAACCCGACATTAGAAATGAGTGTGAAAGTCTGAATATCTGTGTGTGAGTGAGTGTGCGTTGACTTTATTATACTTCCGAGGACCACAACTTGATAACACACCTGCATCACGAGGACTTTTTGTCGTCCGAGGACCTCAAATGAGGTCCTCGGAAGAAACTGCATTAAAATGATACTACATACCCCCTACTATGCCTAGGAGGACGTCACAAGCATGTCCTCTTTAATACTGTGAAGTTTGTTTTTCTGGAAGAAAGGGGATGTCAAGTGTTACCATTTTTCCGAGGACATGCTACCATACTTGCGAGGACTTACAACCACCTTCCGAGGACGTGTGTAACACACATTTCGGACTTAGTTTTTTTCACAAAATGGAGGTCCTCGAAGAGACTTGCAGGGACTGTATGGGTGTGTGAACAAAAAAGTGTGTCGCAAACTCCTCCTTAACCGTAAGTCCGATCTAGTTAAAACTTGGTGGGCAGGTACCTGACCATGAAAAATCGTGCATGCGTAACTGATGACGTCATAGTGTACGTTATCCTGCATAGACCCCTGGGATGTTACAGGGTAAGATAAAAATGTTAGGATCAGTGGGTTCTTGTAAGTTTGCTGAATGACAATAGTTTTGGTGGGCACCCATGATGGTCAGTGAGTATGAGGGGACCCAAGACTATGCTAGAACAATGTAAAATTTAACGCCTGACTCCCTAAACATGATAAAGCTGTCAACTAGAGTATACAGGAAAATAAATTTACAGGAAGTTTAATCTAGTCATCAGCAACAGCACATGGTGACATAAGCATAATGTAATATACAAGCACAGTAGTGGTAATCTCAGTACAAGGTACAGTATCGTATCTCTCTTAAAGCTAGAGAGGGTGTCAAAAGGCCAAATGACTTCTTAAGTTTAGATTAAAACTAGCATAGGCCTAGTGTGCGGACAATAAAAATGAATGGTCTTTTCTGTACGGATGGACGTCTTGTAGTCCCTCAGGTTTCAGGCCCTAGCTGGCATCGGTCTCCAACCAAGTTTCCAACCAAGTAACACCACTCAAACTGATAAAAGTTAGTAAAGTTTTATAGCAAAATATGAATGTTCGTAAATCGTTCAGACACACTTACAGGTAAAAAGTAGTAACTTAATTAGGTTCAAGCCAGTTACAGGATAGAGTTCTCTCGAACAATTTATGGAATTAAATAAATTTCACTGAGAAAATCAGCGGTGTGCAAGACTTACATTAAAAAAACACCTTTGGATCACAGGGTACCATAAACACAGCTTTCACGCAGGAAAAGTAAATATTTGGGAAAAGAGACGATGGCAGCAATTAGTCCAAGTCCAATGTAAAACAACCTATTTCACTTCTCACATAGTATTAGGTGTACAAAACAATGTCCATGCTGGTAGTCACTGTAATGCTTTAACTGTAAAGGATTTTCAACTTTCTGACAGCCTTAAATGATGCCTGTCTGGGGCACCAAGTAACTGTAGAAACTTCCAAGGAGCAAAATACAGTTCCAGGTGAGAACATAGGTTCCTAGCATATAACTTGGAGTGTCATTTGACAAATTTTCTCCAAAGCACTGAACAGTTCAAAAACAATAAAAATGTCTCCCATGCTTCGATGTTAAAGGTAAATTTAATACAACGATGAGAGTTTCTCATGCAGGGACAAAAGTTTACAATGTCCCAATAATGAATTGTAATAAAGTTTCGTTCCTTGAACCATATAGAGTAGCTGGCTGATTCTGCACACTGGTACACCAATATACAATTTTCAGATTATTTACAAGAGCTCCTTTTAATCAACTTCTCAGCTCAAAACCGAAAGTAACTCTCCACTCCTTCTAAACCATGAGAAACTAGTCAATTCTAGGGTGAGTTATGTGACTATAACTTTCACCATTAACTTTCACCATTGGCTATTCCTAGCCCTAGCTACCAAGGACAAAACCCAGAACCAATCAAAAAAGTAAACTAGCCCTCCCTACTGGTTCTCATTGGTATTTCATAAATGCTGCCCCCCACACCCATGGAGCCCATGGGAAGAACATGAGGTACACCACCATAGAGAAAGGACATGAATCGTAAAAACAAGGTTACACAAAATAAAAAGAATGCTAGGAAGAGTTACTGCATGTTGACACATATGAGAAAGAGATACAGTGACCACAAGGATAATACTCTTAATAGTAGCCACCATACTTCTCCCTGACAAAAGAGGTAATAAAGCTGAAGCTGACCAGGCTGTGCTCCTTACATTCGGTCAAAGGTCAAGTTTGCCAAAACTTTTTTGCCAATATTTGCTTATTTGTGTGTATGTTAGAAAAGTAATAAAAACCACAGGATGACTAGGACTGTTGAGATTATTTTTAAACTGGAGCTTTTTGCATGGTTGCTAAAAGTGGGGTGAAAGGTCAAATTAGAGTTCAAAGGTCAAATTTGCCTAAATTTTTCGAAAAAGTGAGTCGCGAACTACCTAAACCGTAAGTCTGACCAAGTTCAAACTTGGTAGTAAGTACCTTAAAATGTAAATTTTTGCATGCGTTATTGATGACTTCGTAAGTCAAAGGTCAAATTTGATAAAATTGGTTTTTTGCAATGATTTCCCCATCAGTATTTGAGAAAAAGTAATAAAACCACATAATATATAGTATTATAAGATAATATTTGAAATAGTGCTTTTTGATGTTTAGGGTGGATTCAAAGGTCAAAATGTAGTTTAAAGGACACATTTGCTGAAATCTTGCGAAAAGGGGTATTGTGAAAGTTTTTGAAGAGGGTGGGGTTGGAGGTCAAAATGTAGGACAAAGGTCAAATTTGCGAAAAGGTGTTGCCAACTCATCCTAAACAGTGCGCCCCATAAACTTCAAACTGGAGGAGATGAGATTTGCAGCTCCATGGATTGCCCTCTTGGTTTTTTATTTTTACTTTAACTAAATCTTATTCTCTACAGAATTTCAACTGCTCTGGAGACTCGTTGGCATTATTTTTACATTACAAAGAAGAAGAACATGTGAGCAGAGAAGAGAACTGACATTTGAACAAGGTTGTCTAATAGTTCTTGTTTAAATGGATTTCCTTAATAACTATGAACAACTGCAGTGCATACTGTGGACTTTATGTTAAAACAGTACGTAACAAACCAGCGGCGTAGCAAGACCATGGACCCATGGACAAGAGAAAGCGACGGGTCGCCGCAAACCAATGGTATAATAAACGCATAAATGTATTTTCCTCACATAAAGGCATTTTCCTCCAATCTCCACGGGGAGGTAAGGGGTAAGAGAGAGAGAGACCTTGCACGCACCAGATCCGGGTTCAATCATGTATCCCATTCTTGCCTCGTTCTTCAAAAGCAGTTCTGCTGTTGTTGATAGCTTTGTGGCTTCTTTCGGGTCTGTACTGGGTGGTCAGACGGTAGGCAGAGTTACGATTTTTGAGATTTTTTTGCGCATCTGGGTGGGGGCCCCTGGACATTGTCCACCCAGTCCACCCGATTGCTACACGAATGTAACAAACACATGTAAAATCTCTGACAAAAGTCACTCATGATTTAGAAAGAGACACGAACATGTACTGCGGAAATTCCATTGGGTTGCGCATATGGAGCTAACCGTAGTTGTTACGCCAGACTCTGAAAGTTGTAAAAATCAAGATATTCTATCTACTCAGCTAAGCCAGGATCAAGGTCACGTTGACATTGCTAACCTAACAGGTGCTCAACCCACGGGGTTCCAGTGGCAAATCCAAGTTCAAATTCCCTGCATATTAGGTCGCACTTTGCATTGGCATCCAAAGGACCTGGGAAGAGAAAAAAGACTGGATGAGAGCAAAGTCGACTTTATATTGCTGTCATTAAGTTCGTTTACTTTTGTGTAATACATCGACTCGAGGTCGAATAATTCTTTTGCTGGTACAGTGATAGTGGGTCATAAGGTATATAAAAATACAAGACAAGGCTGTGTTAAGGCTTTCGTGTTGCGCTACGTACTTTGTGTTCCATGATCATTTCCGAGAGTGCGTCATCTGATTTCAACAAAATGGCAGGTAACGTAATGTAACATTTACTTGAGAAGTAATTTTTGAAATGGTTACATGACTTCCCAAAGCGTAGGCCTACTATCATTTTTGCAGGCACCACGATTTGTCCTTGGTGTTTGCACTGTCACTCATGTTACCAGGTGTTTCATCGCTTTTACTTAGTTAAATTAGTTACTCAGTTATCGTTCCAAAATAATATTTTCTACAAATTGCAGAAGCCTCTATGTCACATGTCTTGTAAACAGATGAATCGTGGCTGTTTGAGAACATATTGTAACCTTTGGGAAGGAGTTTGCAACTTAGAAATTCGTAGCTAGGTGCCTCCAACCTCATGAGGTTGGAGGCAGCTAGGGGCGAAGCCAACCCTGGAAAAAATTTCGCCCCTTGGAAAATTTCAAGTTGCCTTTTTACACATCTCTCCCGCTGAATTTTTTATTCCCTCCCAAGCCATCTCGCTCCCTTTAATACCTTATTCGTCTGACTACGGACCAGGTTATGCTTTAAGATACATTTTTTTAAGGAAGTAAGTCGGACAAATAGATAAAAATACATTCTATAGCTCTTTACAGTCTAAAAAAGGCAGGAAAAGGGCAATTTCTCTGACACTGAAGGTAGATAATTTTGGTAATATATTTCTTACACTTACATGATATTTGTCTTGGCTCGGGCCTTCTACTTCGGATCCGACGTTAAGCTGATACTACTCATTTAACAACTTGCAGAATTTAGGATTTAGACACTTTTGACTCAAGTTGTTAATAAGAATAATACTATGTTAGAAATTTCAGACTAACAGGAACGCTAGTTACGCGTAAATAACGTAGATCACGTACATGATCAAACATCAACTCTGTACTGTATAGAATCTTTGTTACCCCAACTTTTACTTTAAAATACTCCGAGGAAGTTTTATGTTTTAGTTTGTTAATTCGTACACAAAAAGTTCAGAAAAATACAAGAAAAGTAAAAGAAAACAGATTGAACAGAACAATTGAGTACAGGAGCTAAACCCAGTAAAGCTGACAATATGTCTTTCCATTTCCAGTGGAGCCAAAGAAACATAAAAATTGCACTTACATTCAAAGTTAAGTTTGAAGGCACAACGTAACATCACTACAAAACAATAAAATTCACAGAGAAGAATAAAACATGATAGGGAAAGATGAATAAGTGGGAAAAAATATAAAAATGCAATAGCAATAAAGGATAGAAAAAGTAGTCAAAGAAAACAAATCAAGGCTGAGAGGGGAAATAAAGAAGATGCCTCTTCAACGCAGCTTTAAAAGTATTTACACGTCTACAGGGCCCGTCATTGGACTCAAAATCCTCAAGGAAAAGAGGTTTAAAGGAAATTTGTGGGTGCACATCTCAAAAAGTTACTATAGCAAATTCAAACCTGTTTACGAAGTGTTAAACGTAAGGATTGGCTATATAATACTTTAATTATATTATTCAATCTCATTTACGTTAAAACCTAAACTAAATGTTACACATCGTTTAAAATGTGTGGTTATTCTTAAAGGCAGATTTTCATCACCCCAAGTATGACTTTTAGTTGGGGATAAGCAAAAGTCTCAGTTGGTAAATACTCTTTGATTGACATCAGAGTTACAAAATTCAAAAGATGCAGAGCAGCTCATATTACACAGCATGCACAGAGAATGTTTTGATTACCCATGTTGTCTTTTATGCTCACCAGAATGTTGCCTTGAGCAGTGAACTATGTTTGTGTCTGCACAAGGAGAAGCAGTAAAGACATTTATGGGCGGGGCTTAACACCAAGTAAAAGTCATACTTGGGATGATGCAAATCTCTCTCTAAAAACAACTGGAAGCTATTTCCCTCTATCCATCCCCCTCTATCTTCATTAGGGTAGTGAATTCATCTCTCTGTTTGAAAATTTCATATTAGATGTATTAGCATGTCTCATATCGACTCAAGTAATGATACTTGGAATGTCTGGTTTTTTTCACTCTCCGAAGGCAAAGCGAAGGGCAAAATTAATGAATCGTCAAAAATCGAAATGGAGGAAGTTGGAAGTTTCTTAGATGTTAATCTAGACGTTGACGTTTCTGAACCAGGATCATTACTTTATGGAGTCAATGAAGTACCACCTTGGCCAGCTCTCACCTTATTGGTGGCACAGGTAAGGCAAAAGGTTTACTCCTGGATAAATGTCCATATTTTTAACGATATACAAATACCTATCCAGTCAGCTGAAGTTTGTTACTGAGATGTACAAGTAAAGTATAATTCAACACCACAAATTCCAAAGTTTCAGCAGGACGATCAGCAGACATTTTGACTTAGGGGAGGTAGCGTACAGTGCCATATTCAAAGAGCATTTCAGTATCAACATGCTATCGTCTGAGAGGCGTTCTAGGGGAGTTGTCGGCATCTTTTGTAGAGACATTTTATTTTTGAGCTAACAATGGAGCAAAACTAAAAAGTTTGTTGAAATGTTTAAACGCACAAGGTACCTTACAATTTAACAAGTTTTGGTACAACCGTCTCTGGCCCACATTTACTCAATCGCAGCTATGTGGCTATTGTGTACAAACACTGTCTGACTTTCCATATATACAATACAGAAGATTCAGGTACCCTCCAACATCAATCGGGAACTCACACTGTTGGAGGGAACACTTCACACTCCCATTGGCGTCTTTGGACCTTTTCGGTATCTCAACCTGAATTAGCCTGATTTCAAGCCCTGTCATGATTGATTACTTTTATGTCTTGCCAAAATGTTGTGATCATTTAATTATTTAGCCTCTTGATTTAGCCCTGACATTATTGTTGTGCTCAGGTCATGCTCTGGTGATGTGCTATAGTCAGGCCCAAAATGTCGTGTCCCAATTTCGTGCCCCGATGTTAGACTTCAGTGTCAGGCCCTGTCATGGCTGAATGTCTCGCCAAAATGTTGTGCCAGTTTAAATATACATCCTATGTATTAAGCCCCGACATTGAGCATTTAGGCATTAGGCAAAATAAAAGCCTGAATAAGGCCATGGACGTCGGGGCCGAATTGGGCCAGTACAATTTCGTGAGGACAAATTGCGGTTCAAGTTTACCCAATGCAATTTTTTGGAGGCGATAAATGACACAAAATGTTGATGAGTTTGTTCTTGCCAACCACTCAAACCACACATAGAATCCTCTATGAACAGTGTCTTAGTTGTAGGTGGACGGCTTAATTCTATTTTTAACCCTCGCTCTACATTGACCAGCTTCTCCACTTGCTATTCGACCCTCCCTTTCAGCGTACGTGTGCATTGTTCTACGATTGCAGTTGCATAAGTTTTGTTGATCAGCGTCTATTATCCATTTTATTGGGCACATATATTTAACTGATAAAGGGAGTCCCACGTAGCGTCTGCTTCGTTTGATATTTACAATTGACGTTTCTAGTACGTTTGTGTAATCAATGAAACCACTAAATTGATGTTGGAATTTTTATGTTTACTTCCAGTCATAATTATAGCATTTTAATAGTGTTCACTCACTGTTGATTTAGCCTACATCTAGTAGTATTTACTCTTGATAATAGTGAATAATTGTCGTAACTGTAAACAGATTGAAGACATCGTACTGTTGCCGTGAAACTTCAACGACTTCCATAAAAGTCAAATCAGAGTTTTCGAATGTCTTACTTCTAGTGACCAAGAAAGGTGACACCTTTACTTACCTTCCTAACGGAGTACGAACAAAAGGTGTGATAACAGTAGGCGCACCCACAGCAATACCCTAGAAACAATTTCATTTCAAGGAACGCCTGGTTGTTAAATTTCCAATAAACAAAAAGAAGTGCAACACAGTGACGTCGGTGGAAACCTCCGTAAAACTCACTTTAGTCTTTTTATACCAGACACTATTGGCTTAAAAAGTTGTTACGTCATAATCATCGTTACCACGACAACATTCACTGTACAACAACAAATACTCGAGGTAAAGTGCTTTTTGCATTCTCATTTTTCGTTTATTAGCATATTTGCATAGCGTATAAGATATTTGCATAACGTGTGCATTCCCTTACCACAATGCAGCAATAGTGCACTCCCTTTTCTAATAGAAAATGCCGTAGTTAGTTAGGTCGAGTAAGCGGAAATTCCGAGCTGTACAAGGGAAGTGACAGTTGCTCACAACTCAGAGAAGCCATGTTTAATGATCCGAGCAATACTTATTTTTAGAAAAATCAAAGTCTGCCATTCACACAGAACATCTAACACTTTTCATTTCCATTACATATACATGATCAATATGTTTTCGGTGATAAGTAGGCTATATGATCTTTGAATAACTAGGAGTAGGATATTATTTACTCTCGGCAGCTCATGGGTTAAATTGGTGGGTTGAATGTTAAAGAGCTCAAGGAAGTCCTAACCCGCCTTCCCCAACAAATATCTAGTCTGCCCCATGCTGTAATATGATAAGGACAAGATATGCATCGTGGGAACTGGGGGTATTACGCTCATTACAGAAATGGGATGGGCTGCTTTATCTCAGGTTATTTCTGTTCGTGTTTCTATAGCCAAACAAGTCAAGTCTGACAAGCATGCACCACAAAGCTCTGACTGACGTTTCGCAATTGTAATTGCTGTGTTCTTTGGCCGTACATTTTCCTCGTTGAAACATTCGTGGAAACCTTCGTGTATATTTCAGAACAAAGCGTCAAAGTAGGACTTTGTGTGTGAAGTTAGTGTTAAAACGCCGTGAAGTTAATTCTATATAGCCTATGTGTATGTCATGTATAACGTAAGGACTGTCCGTGGGTATGAAATTCTCAGTATTTACCAACGGCTTAGGATACTGTGGTCTGAAGGACTGAAGCTCCTCCCCGTCTCGAAAGCTTATTTCTCGGGCAGAGTTCAGAAAGAAATCTGCATTGTTTTTGGCCTCATTGATTATGTCTACCGAAAAAGGCTTAGGCCCAAGAAATTCCACGTTGTTAATATTAAGTTGGTTGGATCCAAAATGACGGTACTTTAAGCAAAGCTTTCTGCTGTCAATATTTAGTGAATGTTTTATTTTTATATTTATTTATATTTTGGACTATGGAACGGCACCACTCCTTAGCTGGTACCAATGACTGCCTTTTATCCTGCTGCGGTAGGCCTATCCTCAAAGGCGAATGATAAAATTTACATACATACCGGAATAAAACTTTTCTCTGTCTCATTCAGCAGATACCTTAGCTGTTGCAAGTTAGTGGTTGTTTGTCTGAAATATCAAGTTTCCTTCGTTAAAATTAGACGAGGTATCCAATTGGAATAAAATAACATTTATTCTCTTTCCAGATATAAGAGTTTCAGCAAATTTTCAAACTTTCTACAGGAGGTGCTTTTTATTGATTCGTTGCCGAAGGCAGGCAAGGAATCTATGCGATGGTGATGCCGTGTGGGTGAGGGCGTATGTGTGTGAAGCCTTGTGTGTGTATGTGGGTGACGCCTTGCTTGTAAACACAATATCGCCAGTTAGCAATGACCGACACTTTTCATATTTGATATATAGATTTGACATGTTAAGAAGAAGAACCCTATTGTTTTGATAGAGGTCAAAGGTCATCTGAGGTCACCAAAGGTCAAAAAAGGAAAACCTTGTAAACACAAAATCTCAAGGTAGCAGTGACCGACACTTTTCATATTTATTTTACAGGTTTGTCATGTCAAGAGAAAGAAGCCCATTGTTTTGGTAGAGGTAAAAGGTCATCTGGGGTCACCGGAGGTTAACTGCGAAAAACTCGTAAACGGCTTGTAAACACGATATCTCAAGTTAGCAATGACCGATACTTTTCATATTTGGTACATAGATTTGTCATTTTAAGTGAAAGAACCGTATTGTTTTTGGTAAAGGTCAAAGGTCATTTTGAGGTGTCTGGAGATCAAAGACTGAAAACCTTGTAATCACGATATCTCAAGGTAGGAATGAATGACACTTTTCAAATATGATATATTGATTTGTCATGTTGAGAGAAAGAACCCCATTGTTTTTGGTAGAGGTCAAAAGTCATCTAAGGTCACCAGAGGTCAAAAATCAAAATTTCCCAAGAATTGCCAAGATTGTCATATGGGGTCACAGAGGTCAAAAGCAAAATTTCCCAAGAATTTCCAAGATTGTTATCAGGGTCACCAGAGGTCAAAAAGCAGAATTTCCCAAAAATTCCCAGGATCGTTATCTGGGGTCACCACCGGTCAAAAAGGAAAATTTCTCAACAATTCCCAAGATTGTCATGGGGTCACTAGATGAAAAAAGCAAGAATTCCCAAGAGTGTCATCTGGGGTCACGAAAGGTCAGAAAGCAAAATTTCTCGAGAATTCCCAAGATCGTCATTTGGGGTCACTAAAGGTTAAAAAGCAAGAACTCCCAAGATGGTCATCTGGGGTCACCAGAGGTCAAAAAGCAAAATTTCCTAAAAATTTCCAAGATCCAAGATCCATTGGAGGTCAGAGGTTATTAGAGGTCATCAGAGGTCAAAGACCAAATGCATTTAAAAATACGATATTTCAAGACTAGGGTGTTGAATACTTTTAATACTTGTAACTTTGAGGGATAAACCTCAGTGCGACAAAGCAACCCCATTCGGCAAGGAATCACTAAGCCTTTGGGCTTTCTGGTTTGGAATGAAACAAATCTGAGTAAAAGTCACTAGAGGTTTGGGCAGAAGACGCAAATTGAACGTTCTGGGGTGCACTAAAGCTCTGGAAACTTTGGTTACCTTGGTGAGATGTTTTGGGGTAAATTGATCAGATAAATTTGTGTCATTTTGCATGATGATAAACGTTACGCTGTGATTGATTAGGTGGAACAGTAAGTAATTTTTCGATAAAGAAAAACCTCGATCTTCTACTCTTTTATTTTCATTGTTTTATATGACGGCACTCAGCTGGACTTCATGCCTTCCTTCTGTCAGCCTGTGGAAAACGGTGCACGTGGCTGCACGGAAATTTGCGATCGGAATTTCATGAGGAACGGTCGATGCTTAATGTTAAAGTCAGTCAGTAAGAGGGAGTTAGTGAACAAAATACTGAAAGTTAAAGAAATTTGGTTTAATATAAGTTTTGAGAACGCAATTTAGAAGCAACATATCTAGCTAGTTTACGTTAGTTGTTGGGAGAAATTAGCATTCTGCAATCTAAGTCGTTTATGTTTTAGTTGTTAGTGTGTAAATTTTGAATAAAACCTACAGTGCATATTGCATTGTGGGCCTATTAGGACGTTTTTATTTATTGAAAATAAGCGTCAGTGCAAATTACGTAAGTAGGTACGTGGAGAAGTGTGCAAAGTCCACAATGGAACCCACCACTTGAGTCGCAATTTTCAAATTTCTAACAGAGGTCACCTTTAGTGGCCATGAGTCATTAGTAAGGGCGGTTTCTACCTCACAAAGGTTTTTTCGGTGACAGCTGATGAGCGGAGCGCTGTGCCAATATATGTAGCTCTACATGATATGGTTTGGGGAACAATTACCCCTAGCACTGTAAGTTTCCTCTTTGGGAGCACCGCTGAAGGTATAGGAACGTTAACGTTCAGCCTGGAGAGGGTTTTTAAACTGTAATTCTCAGCAAGCTAACCTTACGTTTACATTTGGGACTGCGCTTTAGGCCTACTTATCCCCAACTTTTATTTGTTACCCTGAGGGGAACGTGTGATAAAAGATATCATTGTCATCAGGTGATGCACAAAGGCCAGTGAAGGGGTGAAAGGCCAGTATAATATTTGCCTTTGTTTCCTTCGTTATGAGCAGAGAGGCGGTTGTTCAAGCTCAGGCAGCCCGGGCTTTACTGCCTTTGACCAGGGAGCTGTGAGACAGCTCCCTGCTTTGACAGCTGAAATACTGTGGGCTACCTGTATATACTGTAAGCTAACAGTGCTGTATTTATAGCAGTGAAGCTGAAATATGAAGGAGGTACTATATTAACCAATTTTGGAGCTCTTTACAGTTCTACAGATCAGTGACTTTCCTTGACTTTGAGGGTGATATTTTTAACTTAAGTGAAAAGGTTTGGAGATGAGACGTTTTAGGAATTTAGTGATGAGGTGAGCCCAGTAACTTAGTAGGAAATGTGGGGGAGGGAAACAGCAGATGTGGAATTGGGTTGGGTTGGCTAATCATGAAAGTAGAGGAATAGTTTCTTAAATTTGCATATCACATTGATCACAAATGACTGTACAAAATTGTTCCAAAAGTTCAAGTCTCATATCATGCATATGATTTGAATAATTGAGTTTGTCTGCAAACTTCATACTCCATTCTGTCAATTGTATAGCGCTGTAGCTTTAAAAACTTGTCTCACTGAAAAAGAACAAGAAATCTAAATCCATTCTAGCTACCACTTGTAAGTTAAAGTCACAATTTAAAATGATCTAAGTCACACATGATAGACTTGGTGTGGAAAATACAGTATCCATACCTGGACCAGGAAGAGATTTTATAGGTAATAAGCAGTTGTCCCAAACTAATACTTTGACAGATGAACTAAATATTATAGTCATCTTAGTCTTATCTCTATTTAAATATCATCAATAATGTTTCAAAACATAAAAGTGGCTTTTTTACAGTAAAAAGGTGAGTTGCTTTGCAAAAACTAACTTCGGTTACAAACTTCTTGTTACATGATTTAAATGACCCATTTATGAATTAGGATACTGGGGTATAGTGTAACTCAGGTGAGGGTGACTGCATTTTCCCTTTAAAATTGTGTGTCAATGTCAGCATATGAAAGGGTTTGTTTAGGTATTGTACCCATGTTAGGACATAAAAACATTAAAGTTGAAATGTCGTGCACATGTAAGAGCATGAAAAAGTTTCAGTCTGAATATTGTTCCCAAGTCAGGGTTTGAAAATGTTTAAGTTGAGATGTTGTGCACGTGTTAGGGTATGAAAATAGGCCGATTTAAGTCTGAATGTTGTACCCATGTCAGGGTATGAAAAAAAAGTCTAAATCTTGTGGCCAATTCATGGTGTGAAAAAGTTCAAGTTGAAATGTTGTGCCTAGCGTTAAGGGAATATTGAAGTTGCAAAGTTATGACATGTAAGGCCTGACATTGTTGTCATGTCCAGTGCCGTCCTCAGTATTGTGCCTACAAAACAGTTGTAAGCCCAATTTGTTTTCTGTCTATACACTGGAAAAAGTATAGCCCCACGTTTTCAAGTGGCAGGGCCGGAAATCATTGTCGGTCTGATCAATGTCGGGCCTGGATCACCTCAATGTCAGCATTACATTTTCGAACGGTCCGTTAGTCTACATTATATGCCGAAACATAAATCAATAATGTACATACAAGCACAGACGTGGGTTTATAGAAACTAAAGCTTTATTAACGGGACGGCTAATTAAATTTTGCAAAGGAAATGCCTTGGTGCTCAATGCTCTTAAGGCAAGTTTTCTATGAAGTAAGTCTTTTCCACTGCGTGCTAACTTTGAAATGCAGTCCAATGGTCTTCGAGTGATATATTCGGTAATCAGCACCCTTTAAAGAGCATATGACATCCCCCAAACCAGGGAGTTGCTAGCAACTCTCCGCCCAAACATATTTAGGAACAGCCCTAGAGTCCTAATATAGTTGATGATTGTACTGTGACATTCATTCAAACAATAGTTTAACTCTTGTTGGTCAAGAATGACTTGTACAGTCAGTTGTGTTCCCAGTTAAGCTCACACATATTTTGGATTTCTCTTAGAGGTGCACTTGAAGTAGGTTTGATTTAAATTAGAGGAGGGACTATAGAAGGTAACTTAGTAGGAAGAACTGTTGCTGTCTGGAGTGAGATTAGAGAGCCTTCAAAGGCAGTCACTCGTCACCCCAAACTACAATTTCACCCTACGTATATCAAAAGTCTCAATAGGTACAGCTCTTTGATTGACATCAAATTCAAAAAATGCAGAGTACCTCATATTACACAACATGCACTGAGAGTGTTCTGATTACACATTAAAGATTTGTATCCTCACTAGTGTATGCCCTGAAGCAATAAACTAGGGTTGTGTCTGGATAAAGATGAGTTTTAGTTAAATGTGGGAGGGGGTAGAAATAAGTAGGTTGGGAGAATTGGAACTTTCTGGGGTGATGAAAACCTGCCTTTAAAGAAATCACACTCTCAAAATTACCCACAGAGTATATCAGAGGGTACATAGTCAATGATACAGTAACTGTTGCTTATCTTTTGACAGAACTTCTTCATCATGCTGTCTGGCCTTGTAGGTATGCCATTGCTCATAGCTGGAATAGTATGCATGGACAAAGACCTCACATCCTACGCTCGGCTCATCAGTTCCACGTTCTTCATTCAAGGTTTAGTGACATTCTTTCAAGCAACCTTTGGAATTCGGTAATACATCAATCGCCCTATACACTTTTCATTCGTTTTTATCAGAAAGGCTTGCGCAAGGCTTGGTATTTTTTATGAGATTTCCAGAGTTACGGGTGACACTATAAATCTGTCTTACGACTACGTATACGGGGGCACCCACGACAGACCTATTTTGTAGAGTGCGAAGGTCAATAGGTTGTTCATGTTGAGTTTTAGTGTCCATTGGGGACATAGCTTCTTTGGGGAGCAGAACTCCTTCGGGAGTAACATTTGGTTCTCGTCATTTTGGCTCTTCGGCAGAGTTGAGGGGACTTTGAAAAAGTGTAAATATATAGAATAGAGGATATACATTTGCAATTGTGGGTCTGCCGAAATTCTGTCACATTCACCACGGTGTTTGACGTACTGCCATTTCGTTATTTCTCTGTTGGTTTGGTTGAATATTTCTCAGAGGTTTGCATCGGATAAGGTCTCACACCTGGGTGTAAACAAAACGAAGCCCGAAAACCGAAGACTTGAAAACGAAGACCGAATACTTGAAACGAAAACTACAAACTGAAGACTTAAAATGCTAGCGCTACACTCATTAAATACACTTATATACACATAATGCACACACATTTAGTACACCTTAGAAACAATTGGTGCCAGGACGAGAGAAGAGGGCGCTTCCACTGCGTCGGGAGCAGAGCCGTAGCTTTAGAAACATACGGCTCTAGTCGGGAGGGCGTTTTATGGATATTCGACCAAAACATTAAAATAATACAAAGGTGGTTAAAAATAAAGAAAAATAGGATAGGGCGTCTTTTCGGATGAGTAGCTAGTCTATTTCAAACGTTTTGCATTGTAATTCTCCAAAACTTATCTTGACAATAGGTATTTTGCACTGTTCGGACAAGGGAACCATTAGGCACAGGCCTAAGAGTTAATACAAAGAATGACAGATTTGCACGACGATTTCTAAGCAAAATATTGAATCTGACTGACTGCTCTTTATGTTTGGCCTAAAAGTTATGAAGGTACAATGATATATTTGACATGAATGTTCAATATGCCAGGGAGTTTTTACGGGCAACTCCCTGGATAGCCTAAGAGTGTTCCTGTGTAGTCTAAAGAAGTGAGAAATATCGCGAGGGGAAGGAGTAAGTTTACAATCAAATGGGGTTTTTGTGTTGAGCATTTGAACGGTGTCGTGGGTCAATACGGGCTCACGGATCTTTAAGTTACTTAAAGCCTACGATTATAAATAGTGCCGGGGTGGAGTCCGGGAGATCACTCAGTTTGTGGACCATACACCACCACCAATTGTAAGTTTGATCAGAAAATGTTTTTAAATTTTCGTTATCGATGCTTTCGATTGTACCACTTGACTTCTCATGTAGCAAAAATTCCCTCGATGTTTTATTTGATAATATGTGTAATATATAATAGCGTACGTAGTACCTGCAAGCAAATATCCCCAGCGATGGCATTATTCCTTGCACATACATGTGGTTTTCAAGTCTTCGTTTTCCAGTCTTCGTATTCAAGTCTTCATTCTTAGTTTTCAAGTCAAGGCTTCAGGAACCTGCCTTCGTTTTGTTTTCCTACTATGAACATCAGCTCAGCTAAGTTTCTGAAGCGTTTCTTTTCTACTTTTTATGACTTTAATGACATTGCTAATAGTTACTTTAGTTTCAGCCATCTTGACTCTAGCAATGACAAACAAGGAACACAACAAGAGTTGTAGTTTCATCTTGTATTCAAAAATTTTCGATCCACCTCTAGATCATCTTCAGTTAGAATGGCAGTCAGAAGTACATACATAGACATATAAAGCTTTTACAACACTACTTGAACTTATTTACAGTATCTACAGGTTTAACCAACCAAATCTAATCCTTAGATTAGATTACCAAATCTAATCTAATTCTGTGGAATTCTCAGATACTAGACATTGTTAATGTTGGAATACAAAGTTTTTAAGAGATATGCAAAACTAAGGAAATAAAAATAAGGAAACAGGTACCGTAATTAGGTAAATAAGTGGGCTATATCGTTATAGAAAATAATATAATTCTAATCGTGGGTGCATGTTATAACAAGGGGTTCTCCTTTAAAAAGTTGAGGACCAAATTTGCATAACCTCTCACAGTTTTATTCATGATGCGTCGTCCCCCCTCCCTCCACCCCAGTTAATCTACTTGAACTTCAATAACTGCAGGGCTACATAAAGCCAAAATACCCCCAAATTTGATTTAGGCCATGTAGATCCAGGATATTGAAAATAAGAAGGAACAGAAATATTGTAAGAGATATCGAACCCAGTGTACCGTATTTTACATAAAAAGAAACTGGGCAACCTTACTCAATCCTCGACACTCTTAAAACATCACGCGTAAAAGTTTCTTTACGTGCAGAGAACAAAACATTATTAAACATACCTGGACAAGTGGAAGGAAGAGTTTATAGGTAGTATTATAAGGTCCTTTTAACCCGTGCTTCATTTTCCTTGTTTCCAGCTTGCCAGTGGTCCAGGGAGCTTCGTTTGTTTTTATACCTGTTGCATTCGGTATGGCCAGTTCACACGAACCGTGTCCTACAAGTAAGTCATCAAAAGGTTTAACGACGCTAGAAACTTTGTTTTAAAATGCCGAATTGTAATCATCTAACTAACAACGTAACAGGTGAAAAATTGACTGAAAAGCATCTTCTGAGTATCACGTGCTTTAATTGTAGTATTAAATAACTTTTTGTCACTACGGTGTTAGGGACCTTTCAACTTGTCATTTAAGCTGGCTTGACACGATCTAGTGACCAACTACGTCTATACAAAGAGAATGTTTCAAAATGATCTCTTGAGTTAACTGCTATCAATGATTTCTATTTAGTACCAGCGTTGTCATGACGATATTCCCTCAGTATTTTCGATCTATATCCTAGATTAGCTGTAAGTCTTAGCACCACCTCATAAAACGTTTCCCTCGATGCTTTAATGGTTGGCGGACGGGAAAGTGAACGTAAAGATGTGGGAATGGATGATTAGTATACTCGGAGATTCAGTTACTATTTTCTTTTTAGTAATTAGGCTAAACTGTTAAATTTTCATTACTGTTTTGTTTAGAAAGGAGGTGGTTTCTTTTCCCTTTTATTCTAGATAATGCCACAATTGGAGATTATTCTGACGTATGGCGACCACGTTTGGATGAGGTACAGACTATCTACATTATTTATTTGTCCTTCAATTATTCATAAAGATTTTAATGTTTTTGGGATACTCCCATTCTAGTACGGGGTTGCCATTTTGGCGCTTTTTCCGCCCAATTCCTAAAATTTGGCGCTTTTTCGGATTGGTCGGCTGCAGAAAAATCTATTTGGTGCTTTGGCGCTTTTTGAGTGTAAATTTAGCGCTTTTCTGCAGTCTGAAATACGTTCATTCAAACACTGTGTTGACATTTAATTTCACATCCTTCTTTGCCTACCGTTCCCTTTTTATGTTTGAAGTCTACGTTGCCATGTAAAAGAATGGTACATTCTTATAATGTAGTACGTAGGCAATAATATCATGAACAACTTCACCCCGTAGAATGTGTTACAGGACTCGGAAGACGCTCTGTGAGTGTGCACATGCTTCTGAAGGCAGACGTACAGCGCAAAGAATGTAATGCTGATATGATGTAGTGTAGCATATACACGCTATGTACACAAATTTCCTTTAAAAGACTTGTTTTTGTCAAAAGTGAGCCAAAAATGCGTAATCATGTCCTAAACTTGAACTTTTTTGGTAATGAGAGCATTAAGATTTTGACAATTTTGTTTGGCGCTTTTCTTGGCGGCTAAAAATTGTTTGGCTCTTTTTGGTTCTGTTTGGCGCTTTTTGAAACGATGTTTGGCGCCATAGTTTTCTTTTTATCTGGCAACCCTGCAGTAACAATGAAACAATATTTAACAGGCTAGGAGGTCGTCATTGCTGCATGCTACTAGCTGAGTTCCAGCTTACGACGTTTCATATACTTTTAATTAAGCCTACATGGTTCTTTATTAGAAACTCGAACAAGTTTTCAAAATTACCATCACTATAATTCTCTTACAAGAAGGCTAAAGATAGCTTCAGTCACGACCTATAATTATGACCAGGGTCTCCAATGCATGTTTGTTAACTTACTGACAAAATGTTGAGGATAGATGAATGCTTCCCATCATCACACAGAGTATGATGACCATACAAGGAATATAACCTGCCTTGAGTTAAGGCCCATCTACACAATCATACATTTGTCCATGAACATCGTTATACAAATATTTGAGCATTGGTTGGGAAGATGAAACATGCAGGTAAAACTTTGAACACCAAGCCCATACATGTTGGGCCTTGTTCGAATTAGTGAGGAAAAGCAGTCCATACTATCATGCGTTTGTCTATTAGCATCGGCGTACAAATGTATGATGTTGTTTTTGACCAAATGTATGATCGTGCAGACGGGGGTTAAAGCTGTAACCAACTGCTAGCTAGGAGCTAGTTTTCTTGACTTTACTGCTCAGCCTCATCTCTAAAACGGACGCAAATTATTGTAATCAGTCTTCTTTCAGCATCATTTACCTGTGTGATACCGTTCTCAAAAATTTAAAAAAATCTGGCTAGAAAATCCCCGCCTGCATGAATATCGGTCGCGACCTGGCGTGGTTTAAAATGTTTGTCTGTCGTTGATAGTTAGTTCATGCTAGCCGTAACGTCCGTATAGGGACGAATATTTTAGGGATCATAGAAGCGTGATCATTAAATTAAATTGTTGAAAAGATGACTTCTAGGTATCCTGTTAATACATTTCTGGAAGTGTCTATGAATAGAGTATCGCCTCGGTCCGCTCAGCCTCTCTGATGACGTTAATGGCGGTCTCAAATTATATTTGAAACCCTCGTTTCCTATATTCCTCAATTTTATTGATTAAATGTGCATAACGTCTCATATCAAAGTAGGGCTTTAATGCGAAAGTAAAAAGAGTTATTGGGCTTCTTTGTAAGGGTCCACTTTCTGTGCCCCTCGTCCATTCCAGCCACAAAAGGGATGCGGAATGTATACGGCGACCTATAAAATGTACGCCTGTGAATGTGGGAGAAGTCCTAGTGTGTGAATTTGAACCCTGGCTAGTCATTATTAATGTCCAATGGTTAGTTTCAAATATCTACCCAGCTAATTATTTCACCCTACATGACTTAGTCATGGAAAAGTATAAATAAATTTGTTTAATCTAAAATACCTGTAATGCAGAATAACATTGCGCACAAATCATCGGCCACCGGGAGTGAATTAAGTGAAACATGTTGACATCTATCTATAGCCAAGGAAGCGGTAAAAGTGACATTGAGACTTCCCATCGAGACATCGAGACAATTGTACTTAGTTATAAAAAAAGAGTTAAAACAAAATGAAAATGATATAAGCATACATCCCGATCATATTTTGAGTCACAAAACATATAGCTTATGAATGAGACCGTGTTATCATTTGTACATGACTATAATGATCGGCCTTAATTTCACTCACAGTGGGGTAAATATTGGATGCCTATAAAAAAAAGATGATTAGTTATACTTGTTTGTTGTACACCTCTAGAATACTAGGAAAAGTCAGCTTTACCTTTTCAAAGACAATAAATCTTTACAAAGAGAGCTTTGGCCTGAGTTAAATTCACAGGCGTTAAAATTAACTAAAAACTGAAGCCTTTTTGTCCTTTAGATTGTCAAACAAAATTTACCAGGATCTTCACCATGTATGTGATAACATTGTATATATTCTGAATGGCGTCACTTACCTTTCTCATTTAACCACCTCAAAAGTTGTTATACATACTAAAAAGGTAACCAATACTGTTAAAACCTTATATTTCTACTCACTTAAAACTTTAGAATGAACAAGCAATCCCAACGATAGGAATCATGGTCCAGTCTAGATTTTGACTGAAATATTGGAATCGACTGAAATTTACTATCAGTCTATCTGAGTGAGAATTCCAGGCTCAATCTAGACTGATCCCTGGTTACAATCTTTGAAATTGAAAGGGGGTACTTTATTCATTTGCCACCACATATGATATTTATGCTGACTCCTTTCTACATGATTTTTTTCAATCGAATTTTCCATGCTTGTTTGTAAAACGACTGTTCCCCCTTCCCCCTTTTTTTGCCATTTAGGTAAACGGTGGGCTTTTCATGGCTTCACTATTCCAAGTTATTCTTGGAGCAACCGGTCTCGCTGGCGTAATCCTTTGTTTTCTTGGACCCCTAACAATTGGATCGTGCATTGGTCTTCTGGGTATCGGACTAATCGACGTTACATGGACCCAATGCAGTGTTCATTGGGGCGTATCCTCCGCGTAAGTTACTGTGAATTACGTCATTCAAGATAAGTGCCTACATTTTTTTGTGTGGCTGACTAGTTAAGCAATTTAGTGGAAATATCAGAGTTGTAAGCAAGTCACCCTTCCTCGGCAAGTCAAGTCAGCAACAGCTATTTTAGTGCCTCGAGTCAAGTCATCGACCCAAGTCTCTCTGCCTTTATGGAATAGGGAAAAATTCCCCAGAATTCTTCAACTCAGGTAGTGGTGAAAGGTTCTGACTCAAGTCGAAACATGCTTACAAGTCTGCAAAATATGGTTAAAATTGTAAGTGTAGAAAAGCTAACGAACGAGGGAAAAGAAAGACTGAAGGACACATATTCTGGATCACACGTTGATCTATTCGATTGATAATATCAGCAAAACACACTGATCATCAAAACGAAAGTCTCTGATAATTAAAAAGGTTGGCAATCAATCCTGTGCACGTATCAAGACAGTGGCGACAGTGTTGGGGGCATGGGGTACGTGCCTGCCCTCATCGATTTCCGAAAAGTTTCCGGAAAAACTTTAAAATGAACCCAAGAGGCCTTTAAGCTATAAATATTTGTAGGGGTTAGGGTGGGATGTTTTTTGACTGAGTGATGAATCTATTAAAATCATCTTATATCACAAGTCGTTCTAAAACTATCTAAGTTCCTGCAAAATTCTTGGCTAACTACCAAAATGTTCGCCTGCTTCTCTCGCTTCGGGCCCTACCGAAACGTTATGTTTGTTATGAATACCGTCTATGAGGGTTTCACAATTACGCCATTGTTCGTGTGCATAGGAGTCATTACGGAGGAGCAGAGTATTGCAAGAATGCACAACAGGGTAATTCAGGGATTGACATATCTAATGACAGTTGAAAGCTTATACAAAATAACAAGCAGAAGACTCGCCCTCTTTTTGGCTGATACATCTTGTTAGGGAATTAAAGGTATCTCGGTGCAGAGTCTGCAGACAATTTTTGTTATGGAAATGATTTTCGATACAAAATTTCGGTGCGCTTTGCGGGCATTCGTAATACCTCATGATCATTATTTGGGCATAATTTCAAATTTATTTTTTATTTTTCATATGCTTTGTTCCAATTAATTCCACGATATGATTAAAATTATGATACAGTTTTACGGACAGCATATGATGGGCACTAGAAAGCAGAGAAACTGTTATCTAAGCTAGTGACCATGTAAGACAAAAATAAAACAAAGAAAACAAGAAATCAAAAAGAGAAACAAAGAAAAAGGAAAAGGAAAACAAAGGGAAAGGGAAGGAGAAGAAGAAAAGAGAGACAACCGAAAAGAATATAGTGGAGTGTACAGACACTTAACAAGAGTATAAGTCAATTAGGTTACAGGTAATTGTTAAGAAGTTCATCCTTGAACTTACTTTGGAAAGATTTAAGAGTTGTGGCCGATTTAATGGACTGAGAAAGATATTGTCATAAAGCATAGCAATAATTGTTTAGTAGTAATTTCCCATACTGGCTGTTGTGATGTGTTACAGTAAATAAATTCCTATAACGAGTGGAGATGGAGTAATCAGAAGCATTAGAATTGGTCACAACATTCAAAGAGATAGATTTTGGTAACTTATTTTTACAATGTTTATAAACAAAACTATACATACAGTAGGAATGGATTTCGCTTATCTTAAGCAGATTTCTTTCTCTGTATAGAAGGTCAGTTGGATAGCACCTAGGTTTGTAGGTAAGTACCTTGAGTAACCTGTTTTGTAGGATCTAAAGTGGTCTTAAACGTGACATCTTAGCTGTACCATAAATTTCAATTGCGTAGCTTAGCTTTAAGTAGATGAAAGAGTAATAAATTTGAGTGGCGATGGCATCAGAAAGAATTCCCCTAGGGTTGTAAAAAATACCAATATATTTAACTAAAGATTTACGTAGATCGTTGATGTGGTTCGCCCAAGATAACTTATCATCAATTATTAAACCTAGATACTTATCACTGGGCGATTTGCAAACTGTGACACCATTAAAATCATTAAAATTAAAATCATCAAAACAGATATGGCTTGTATCTTTAGCATAAAAAATAGTGTAATTTGTTTTTTCCAAGGTGGAGGGTAAGCTTATTACAATCAAACCAATCCTTAAGTTGTAATAGAGCCTGTGTACCTTTATCAATTAATTGCCGGCAATCATTATCAAATAGAAAAACATTGGTATCATCAGCAAAAAGACGAGTAGAAATATTGGGCACCGCTTTATGAATATCATTAAAATAGACGAAAAAAGCAAGGGTCCCAGTACGGATCCTTGATAAACACCAGTAGTAACATTCAGACAATCGGAGTAGGTACTATTAACATAGGTACATTGTTTTCGGTTATCTATATAGCTAGCCAAGACATCGTATGCAGGCCCACGTACACCATACGGACATAACTTCTTTAAGAGAATAAAGTGATCGACCGTATCAATTGCTTTCTTAAGATCAAGATATAAACCTAATACATTGTCACCAACAACAAGTTGAGAACGGATAGTGTTGACAGTCTCCAAAAGAGCGTAGGTTGTTGAATGACCCTCCCTAAAACCAAACTGAAAATCATAAAAAATATCATTACGGGTAAAACATTGTCGAAGACTCTTTTCAACAACACTCTCACTACAGTATTCTGACCAAAGTGTACATCCACAACCTCTGTAGAGACCTCCTATCAAAAGAGCATCTTAGAGCAATCTAGTATCATGAGCAAAATCTACGGTATTATTAGTAGCCCGTATTTGTCGTAAGTTATACATTTTTGTGTAACGGGTTTAATGCCACAACCAAAATATCAGTAAATAGTTAATAATTCTAAACATGTAATTAATTGAAAGATTGTCCAAAGATACCACCATTTCTGCATCTAAGCCACCTTACATAAAGAAAAAAATATCAAGCAGAGAAGTTTTCACCCTCCTCTTAAACAACACACCCTTCCATTTCACTCAACCAAAGGTAAGATTTAACTAAATTTAAGATATTTTCACTCTATAATCAGTTCAAAAATTTGCCAAAGATGGCACACTTTTACATTTAAACCATGTTAAATTAACAAAGCAAAATTGTAGAAGAGAGGACACTTCATTCCGTTAGGCCGTCCCACTTCGGACGTAACCTCTGGGTGCGCTACTGTATCCAGGAGTAAAGTCTTGGTTGTTGGGAGACTTTGCAATCGACCTCTAAAATGTCATAGGATAAATTCTTCGGAGAAATTACTTAGTGCCATGTGGCATAGCAGTGATCATCCAGTTCATGCTTCTTTTAATTTACCAGAGAAGAACCGAAAAAATTATTTTGTCTGTCTTAAACTTTGCTTTTAGACACCTTCCTGACTATGCTTAAGACATGGGTTTTGTGGTGGAAATCATCCATGGTTCAGACGAGTAACATAACTTTAGAATAACATGTCCAAAAGTCTAGCCAACTTGACCTGTCCGATTGAGGCTGTGGACATTAAGAGGGTGCATCGTCAAAATCTATGTGAGCATTTGGAAGGAGTTCCATTAGTCGATGTTGCTTAATGTTGCTAATGAAATCCGAAATGTGTGACTAACTAGAGTGAGGAATTTTAACGGTCTGAGCAAATGACATCTTTAAATCAGTACCAATAAGTTCTAAATTTAATGCTGGCTGCAAAAAGTTTCCTAAAGCTTTACTACCATAGAAACCACTTTGTATTAAATGAGAAGTTCAGTCCAAATGATAAGAAAATGTTGATGTTGCCTAAATCTCCAGTGCTAAAATCATGAGTAGACCTCAAATTTTACTTGTGGTAAACGATTTCTGTTGTTAAACTAGCAGGTTCGTGCCATTATGTCAGTGTTATCATTGCGGCTTTTTTTCTTTTTCCCATGTTCCCTCTTAATTAGTTTCTGTGCATCTTTATAAATTTTTGAATTTATGTAATGATATCTTTGTGTAATTTCATATGTATCCTTGTCTCCCAAGATACACAGAGAATGATAATAAAACATATCAAATCAGCTTTATTCACTTATCCCTTCATACAGATTATTTGCAAGCATTATAATGAAATATTCAAACATGTTCAAATGAAATGGATGAGCACTGAACAGGCCACAAAAGTCATATTGTAAAACAGTCCATAATTTGATATGATAAAATTCTATTTAACTCGGTAGGAAACACATTAGATATTCAAAACACTCTCGTTTTGAAAGTTTTTAAGCCCACTTAAAAATTAAGCAACGTCGCTGCTCGTAATGTGTTGGTAACCTAGGTTCTTGGTAAAAACAGCCGTGAATGCCTATGCAAATATAATGTAGTGATACATAGTATAGAGTGATAACTCCTGAGATGAATCCAAAGATCATGGCGTTTCCTCCTTATAACTCATGACGCTTGCCCTCTGGAGGAAAATTCTGCAACACAGAGTACTGCACCTTGGTTGTGAACAAATGCCAACACCGTGACGAAATTCCATGCATTCAGCATATTCGACAGAAGGTGCAGTTCATCATGAGTCATAATTTGCATTATTTCTTTACAATAACTTGAAGGCTGTCCATAATATAAATAAAAAAGTCATAGAACTAAGGGCTAGTACGCCATACAGCGGTCAATTCCACGAAATGTTCAACATATGCCGTAAAAGGCTATTCCCAATGTGTTGAGACCCATCCAGTCTAGATTCTTTGATTTTGAAGAAAGACCAAAACGATGAAAGAGTTGGTATTTGTGACCAACACGGTCTGAATGTTGACTAAGTCAAACTTTACAGATTGCCTTTAGACCTGCCCAAATGTAAGCTTGAAGCTTAGTTTACTACGTGTTATATAAGGACAAACGACTCTGCAATTTTGTAAAAAGTAGAAAACAAATTGAGGGAAAGCATATCTTTAGGGGATTGACCCTGCACTATGCAGTCCGGGAGATAACCGTGTTCGGGTGAAATCAGTTTTCACCCTACTTCGGGTACGATTTTGCACTAGGCGGCGCCATTTTGATCTCCCATGATGCAGGGAGCCTATCGTGTACGTTTAACAGAAAGAAACGTTCAGAACAGTTTGAAAATTTTCGTTTCCGTGAAAATGAAAAACTGGCGTATACGTAGAAACGTTGTTGCTAAGGAAACAAAAAACCTCGTCATGTTTGGTAGCTCACACCTCAGTGTTTGAGAAAATGAACTACTTTGGGGAGGCCTATGTCCTACGCTTAATTTGTAGACTCCACACGTAAGTTGTGCACACCGTTTTTCACACATAAGCGTGCCAGCGGATCATGCTAGCATTGTTGTTCATTAACACGTGATGGAAGATGCACGGTTTTCTCTGTATGGTCGTGAACTGTTTCCCATGCATGTTAACACACGCATGTATTGAACAGGTCAACAATTGTGAAGAGGCAGACACTCAGTGCCATAAATATTCATGTTCTGAGATTGTTTTCCCCTATTCGGGTGACTTCTCATTGTAACCGAAATCGGCTATCTCCAGGACTGCTTTGTAAGTGCAATGCTGGCAGTTTAAAAAAATATTTTTTTTAATGTCATGTGTAATTGCCAATTGTAGTATGTAGAGATAATAATAAATGTTTTAACATAGATCATACTCGATTTTCTCCTTAGAACCTGTTTGTTCGTGATAATATTTTCTCAATATTTAGGTGGACTGAATGTTCCCTGCTGCAGCTACACAAGGAAGGAGAGGTGCCGTATTAGCAGAAATAAAATATTTCAACTGTTTTCGGTAACGCATGATCTTTTGGAAATGAAATTGCTAAGTTACTAAATATTATCTATCAGAGCAGTTTTTTCTGTAAAAGTACTTTACATATATCAGACCCAAACTCTACCAAACATTTTGAATTATCTGATTTATATTACACATCACTTTCTCATATTTAAAATCCACCGTGTAAGGTTCAAGTGACAGAGTTATGCCAACCATTGTTTGTAAAATAGGTTCACGTTTGAACCTAATTTTCATGGTCAGCATTCGTTAACATATGTTATAAACATAACACACATTTAAGGGTACGAAATATACATTTTAACCAATAAACAAGGATGAAGGAAGTAATTTGGTGAACGGTCATTTCAAAGGATCAAATCATTATCAGGAAACTGACCTCAATGTTTGCGAAAACCATGGAGATTATAAATTCCCCGTCTCATTTTACTCTTTTAAACAGGTTCTTTTTAGCGCCATTTTGGGTTGTTTCTTATCGTTTATACTCACTATCAGCGGCGCTCTCCCTAGTGATCCGAGTGACAAAGCATACTCTGCCCGTATAGATATTGGAAGAGACACTGTTTCCAACATGCCATGGTTTCAGTTTCCATCCCCAGGTAATAAACAAAGGAAATGAGATTAAATGTGAAATTTTATTCAAAGAGATATACATCCATCAAAGATGATTAGACTTTCTTTTGTTATTTACAAAAATATAAGGATTCAATGGCGAAGAAACGAAAGCATCTGGTAGAAGTCTTGGCCAGTATCCAGTATCACAGTGATACTTTATTCGACAAAATCCTTAGTTTCCACCTCGACCACTTGATCTCCCACAATTGGCCAGCTCAACTGCCGGTCTCCATTACAAAACTCCCTATAGAGCAGGCAATGACATATGATAGAGTTTTTAAAAACAATTGATTTGACATAAGCTACTCCCAGATAAGAATGCATTTAGTTCTTTGCAAATTGCAATTGCACAATGATATACCACAGGGAGTTTACATTTTTCTGCAAACTGCAGTTTAATGTAACCGTTAACTAGGACGCACGTATTAAGCACGAGGAGTAGGCACTGCGGTGTTATAGACTTAAGCGATGGGATTTGTAAATGATAATACCCTAAAAGCACAAACTTAAGATGAGGTTGCACAAAAACTAGCGTTTTTAGAGGAGTGGTGCAACATGCCTGAAATGGTTATTTTTCACAAAGTAGAATTTAGTATTAATTAAGTTAAACTTGAATCCAATGCCAAAAAGGGGAAAATCAATTTAAACCTACAATTTTCCCAGTGAATGTACTAAAAGCGCTGGCAAGCCTGATTAGCAGGATACTAAAAATGCTGAATAAGTGCAGCTTTTGCCCTAACAATCTTACAGAGATAAGACACACAAACATGCAAATACACGTATACATTGTATATGTTTCGACCAAGTGTTAGACCCAAATACTGAACTTTATTCATGGTTTATATTGTTGGCATATGGAAATAATAGATAATGTAGTGTATAGTGTAATGTAGTGACCGGTAATGAATCCATAATGTTGCTTGCATATGGGAATGTCTAAATGCGTGTTGTTTGAAAGAAAACGCCATTTTTCTGTATGGTTCCTGAGCAGAGACTGAGCCTATGGTATGGGTGTCCTCATTGGCATAGTAATACTAAAGAGAAAGGATCCGAACGAGATCTTTGCACCATGGAGTTACAACGAATGAAGTAAAAGCAACCGTATATCCCCTTTGGAGTCAGGTCCTGTTTCGGCATTCTAGACAGGGGCGTATATACATGAATTCGCAGGGGGTGTGAACTATTTAGGGGTGGTATTACGTAATAGGTCAACACCAGTGACTGCAATGTCCTGCTCATGTACACGGCAAATTGCTATACTCAATATTCACAGAGAACACTCAGCGTCACTGAGCGAGAAACAGTTATATCATGGAGCTACCGTTGAACCCGTACAGTGAGTCCCTATTGTTGCAAACTAGCCTACACCAGTGCAATGCGAACATTTTGCCTAGAGTAAGAGAACTACTGAAGTGCAACGGCTTGAGCAAAATGAAAGTACGACTTCTCCATAGGCACAAGTCCCACATAAATATGATGGATATTAAAGATAATATTTACTCAAAATAAAATGCAATTACTATTCAAGGAAAACTGGGAGCCCCGGGCAAATGAATCGAAGTTTTCCAAAACATCGGGAAGATTTTCCTGTTGAATCAAAAGGCACTTAATTATAGATCTGGTTATTAACCTTATAAAAGCTGAATTTCGAACCGATCGCAAGCCCTTGAAAAGTTATTAGGGTTGTAAACATTAGAACTAATGAAAAGATTTAATATCACTTGTAAATTATACCTAAATAAACTAAATACATACGTCAACATATGCCTAAAGAAGATTACAAAAGCCTAGCTAAGCATTGCTAAAAATGTATTGCAATTTTTTGGGCAATTTTATAGCAAAAGGATGCAAGTTTACTTGTCAAAAGTATTAGTACCTGTTAAAAGACATTTTCTTCCAAAGCTTTAGAAGGAGACTCGTACCTCTGACCTACCAGGTAGTATACGATAATGCAACTACTTATCCTATTTCACCGACTAAAAGTACTCAAAATGAATTCAAGTCGTCATTTACTCGTAAGCATATTACGATTTACAGTATTTACACAGCAAAGACCCCGAAAGAAGTGAAAAGTATCGCAAACTTTAAGGCTAAAACAGAAAGGTGCAAACCTAGGCACACTAACAACCAAAACAGCCAGCCTGTTAGAACCCTCTCGACAGAGTACACCAAATATTTTCGCCAGGAGTCGTCAGGAAGAGGATTAAACATTTTCAAAAAGATGATCAGATTTTCGAGAAGGGTGTTCATATTCCATTTAGCGTCTTTTCTACACAACGTTAAATCGAGAAGTCCAGTTTCAATGAGGCTTTTTGGAACAAGTAGATATTTTCTTCTGCAAAAACTGCACATGTACTCTGATCAGAGTAAATATACATAAAACGACTGGACGAGCAAATTTTGCCCAGGTTACATACATATTCATTAGGCTAATCTTTGAAAGACAGCCGTTTGTGTTTTGAACGTACACATGCAAATACAAGATTAATTGACAGAGCAGATCATCGTAGTTCAAAGGAAGTGCCTAAGGTCATAAGAACAATAAAACCGAGAAATTCAAACAGAAAAGTGAGATGGTTCATTGGAACAATGGGGATGTGATTGGTGCTCAACGAAGGTTCGTCCCTGGTTTTACTCCATTTGTTGTAGCTCCATGTGTCACATGGTTCAAATGAAAGGAAGGAAATTCAGCGTTAATTGGAGACGAAAATACTGCAGGACTGAACAGTAGATATATAGAACTCAACACGAGCGATCTTTCTTAGAAAGAAAAGTATTATTTACATTAAATCAATTGCGAGAACCTCAGACTTTCCTTCTGGTAGTATGATTATAGACAATTCTTAATTTTTACTAGATTATATCTTATAGTAACTTAGTTTACAATCACTTACTGGTATTACACACTTGGTTGGTGGGACTTTGGGGTGCGGGTCCAGCGAGGTCTTTCTGTCGCGGGTAGCACTTGTCACGACTCGCTAATAATCGAATAAAGAATTCCTTCTGTTGGTGATTTCCAAGCCGTTCGCGAGATTCGGTGGTCCTTCGTGGTTAAAACTGCGAAGAGTTACTCGATAAAGTCAGCGGTTTGTCTCGAACTTATCGATAACCGCGATACGGACTTACGGGTACCGTCCTTAGGGACGCGGCAACTGCTCGGCCCAGTCAGGAGGACGCACAGGCAATGAGATATGGAGAATCGGCATACTTCATCTTGTACTGGGCTAAACCAGGAGAGTTTTCAGTGAATGTTTCTCATTTCTGGCGGAGGCATGTGAAAATGGCACGTCTCTCTAAGTCCCAGTATTTAGGAAAATGTGAAAGACGGCACATTCCCTGAACGTTCCATTAGTTAGGAGAATGTGAAAACGGCACACTCCTTCAAGGTTCCATTAATTAGGAGAATGTGAAAAACGGCACACTCCTTGGTTCCATTAAATAGGAGAATGTGGAAAACGGCACATTTTCTTAAAGTTCCCTGTAAGCACTACGGCATGTGAAAACTGCACAGCCCCTCACTTCAAGAATCGAACCCAGCGGTAGCTGGCATACTGCTTACAGTTACAAGGCGTACTGCCAAGCATAAATACCTCTGAAAACCTCAGTATTTTAAGGCAAGACCATACCTGTAAAACATTACTGACGAGGCCCTGTTGCTCCCGTGGTTTAGTTTTAAGGCAGGCCAGCTCGCCATTAGACTTCAATATTCACATCGTTAAGTCCTCACTGTAAAACTTGCCCTTTTTCAAAGAAAGCCTTTCCCACCACTTAGCAAGTCGCCCTTCGTACCTCAAAACTCCGTGTAGAATGTTAGTTTTCTCCCTACCAGCTCTTGGTATTTTTGTTGCTCCCAGAGTATGACGCTTACCCCTTTGTTGTCCTTTACATAAGCAAATACATTCAAATTAAACTAATCATAGGCAAATTTTAAATTTCCTGCCATAATACTCGATCACACGAAGCCACAGTCATCGTGCACAAAACAATACATTCATTCCTTGCACAGGTCAGTCATGCGTTCACTACTCTCAGCAGGCGCGGATCCAAGGGGGGGTGGGCTTTCCCGGCCTCAGCCCCCCGTTTTTCACCACATCAACAATAACAAATACGCAAAAATTAGCATAATGTTAATCTAGGAGACTACTAAAGGGGGCTTTCAGCCCCCCCCCCCTTTTCGAAATTTCTTGATCAGCGCCTGGCCTAGGTCTATATAGAAAAGACGGTAATCCTTGAACCGTGACTGTCATGAAAATAATAACGCAGAGTAGCCGGAAACCTGTACCAAACCCTCAACTTATGAATAATTATAAGCTAAACGTGTGGCCTGTGACACCATGTTTGTGCTACACAATCCGTGGGCACACACCTCATAGTCAAGTAGTTATTTTCTTCTTATTACTTTCTTGATTTCTTTTACTTCATTTTCAGTTTCTAATTCTTTGCCTAAAATCTCGATTGCTGCTTCCTTGGGTATGCTGGCTGCCATATTAGCTTCCATTGTGGAATCAATTGGTGACTACAACGCATGTGCTAAACTGTCGAATGTATGCCATCCACCTGACCACGCGGTTAATCGTGGAATCTTTATTGAAGGAGTAGGCTGTTTGATATCTGGTTTATGGGGAACTGGCACTGGAACAGGTACCTACAGTGGAAACATAGTGGCTATAGGCATAACTCGGGTAAGTCATCTTTTTGAAAGTAAAAGAGGAAGAATGTATCCATGCAACTTTACAAGTATACATCTTAGAGAAAAAAGTCTTTAAACCGGGTAAATAATAATTATTACATCCAATTCAAACTAAGTTTAAAATGCATTTTTCCACCATATTTATCAATTATGGATGCGAGCACAAATTCAAAATTGTTTTCAACTTACAACCATTGAAAAATACTAATGAAAATTATGGGGCTGATTATTAAGTCAGGTCCGATTCGAGAACATGGGAATTCGCATATTCGATTAAAGCACTTTCCAAATTTTCAACTGAGTAACAAGCTGTTTAGACTTTTCTTTAATGTCTCCATTGGCTGCAATTTCAAAGGTTATTTGGGTTGAACATTTTGCACTAGAGAGACAAAGTTGATACAAGGAAGATAAGAAAGCACTTATTGTGAAAAAGCCTCAGTTTTGCTCTCCGGATCAAGAAATGATACCGAAGGGAACAATAGCTTTACAAATAAGAGTATAATGTTGTTTTTACTTCTTGCCGAAATCCCTAAAGCGAATGGAATCTATGCAATTACGGAAGTTGATATATATATATATATATACATATATATATATATATATATGTACTCCTTGCCGAAAGTGATCATATATATATATATATATATATATAGGTGTGTGTGTGTGTGTGTGTGTGTGTGTGTGTACCGGTGTATAATATAAAAACATATCAAACATAAATCATTCTTGACAGCACAGTGAAGGAATACTGACAAAACAAAATTTATTGTAGAAATTTTCGGTCCCCCTGTGCCCTTCCTCAGCGACAACTCTAGACTGAGAAACAGGTTTAGATATTTAGTGACTGTCAAAATGTATAGAAACAGCAATTATATATGTCTGCCTCACCTTGGGACATTTTGAGGAGCAGCTGCTATCAAGCTTTAGTGGCAATACATCCATATTTTACAAAAGATACATCGATGACATTGTGGGAGTAACAACAGGATCTCGTCATGAATTAGGGACGTTTTGTATACTTTGTTTGAACATTTTGCCCTTATTTGAAATTCACCCACTGGCTGCATTTCCGATACCTCGGTAGTTTTCTTATATGGAAATATCCCTATGTGACAGAAAGCTCAAATTTTATTTTCACTTTTGGCGTACTGACTCCCTCAGTTACCTGCTTTATCCATTCAGTCACCCTAGGTCATGTACTACCTCTATCCCTTGTTCCCAACTTTTAAGAGCAAGACGGATTTGCTCCGATGATACAGATTTCACAAACTTAAAGGCTTCTCAGGAGGTAATGTCCTTCTTTGAAAAACGTCAGTAGCCACGTAAGGTACTCTTGAAGGCCCTAGGTCGTGTTCAAGCAATGAGTAAAGCTAATACTATGTCCCCTGAAACGGCGAACGTAAACTCTACTACAAGAATACCTTTGGTTGTATCCTATCATTCTTCCGTACGTCCCATTGTTCAGTCCATTCATCGGAACGTAGCAATCCTCCGACAGGATCACTCTACCCGTGAGTATTTCTCTGAACCACCTATCACGGCATTCAGAAATGAAAAAAAAATATTTCTAGGTACTTGGTTTGGGCCTCTGATCCCCAATCATTAAAACCCTTTTCAGTGCACCTGGGTAGACCCTATACCCAGAAAAAGCTGCCTTTTTAAAAAAAATATAACTTTGCCCGACCTTCCAGGGGTTTCCTTGAAATTGCGTGAGATGTAATACTTGCCCAGTGGTTTGCAATGGTAAGCTTCTCTTTGTTGTAGGTCCCAACAACTACATCAACATTAACCGGCATTTTAAGAGTACATCCATTAATGTAGTATACATTTTAAATTGTAAGCGTTGTGCCATTTTGTATGTGGGTGAAATCGAGTTACTGAACACTTAGTTCTATCACCCAAAACCTTTCTGGCTATCCGTTAGCTAATCATTTCAAAACCCCGTAAGTTTGCTCGATACGAGCCTTGATGGTTACGGCAGCCATATCATGCAGAGGTTCAGACCGCCTTCGTTTAATTGCAGAAAACGGACCATTACACTACTAAACCTCAATGGAAGGATCCTCTAAATGTCCATTACACTTCGTTCTATAGCAGAGGTGAACTTATACTTCTTATTGATGTTGTGTGTTGCATGGTGGCAATCGCATATTTGTATTTCTGTTTAAATATATATATGTATATATACATGTAATATGTATATGTACATGTATATGTGTATATATTTATGTATATATATATATATATATATATATATACATATATATATATATAGGTGTGTGTGTATAGGTATAAGGAAACGACTTAATGCTTTCGATCTTTGGACTTGTCATCATCTTTCAGGTTGCTAGTCTAAGGGTCACACAAGGCACAGCTTTGACTCTTATTTTCATGAGTTTCTTTTCCAAATTCACGGCTGTTCTTGCTTCTATTCCTGGACCTGTTGTTGGAGGGATACTTGCGTCACTTGTAGGTAAGAAGGATTTCCTCACATCTTAATTTAGGGATCAAACATTGGAATAGATTGTAGGTATTTAGTTCCTGTCTAAAATTGTTATTAAAGTTATATATAACTTGGCCAACAGCTTTCATTCAACTCTCGCCATGTAACCCTCTGCAAACTCCTCAAAAATTCAATATTTTATAAGTTTGCCCCTCAGATATATGCAATTTCCTTTGATAACAGTATACTTCCTAGAATATCCCGGAACGGACAATATCAAAGGTTGAATGCTCAACATACTTTAGGTTGAAATGTAAAAATTTCAAAGACAGTATTTGCATTTGTATGAAATTAGTACCTAGGGGCGGGATTTGATGTCTGAAAGTGGGGGGCAAAGCTGAGTGGACTGTCGAAACGGGGCCGAAGGCGCCGAGGGAGCGCGAAGCGCTCCCCCTCACGGCGTGGGGTCCAGGGGCAGAGCCCCGGTGGGGGTTCAGGGGGCGAAGCTCACGGAAGATCTTGGGTATCTACAAACTGTAGGCATTAAAATGACGCATTAAACTTCAACTTCAAATGACATAAGGTGGGCACTTAACAGACCACAAAAATCACAATTTGACTTTTTTTCAATTATATTCTTACTCCGTATTACTAACAGTCAAACAGGATCTATAATGCAGAGAACTTGAGGAAGGAGGGGAGAATAGATTAATTTTAGGGTTTCCCGGGGCTTTGGAACAATAATTTTATGAATGGGAGATCTAGTTTTTAGAGGGTGAATTTGAAGCTCGCTGAAAAAATTGCATTTTCAGACTTTTTAGCGATATGAGTAAGAGAAAAAACTAAGAATAGTGTCCTCAAGGAGCTAAAGGGCTCTTGCCCCCCCCCTTCCTGCGATTAGCGCCTGTCCCTTATTATGTAACCGGCAATGGCACTTTCCGTGCCTTACAACTTGCATCTAAACAATCTATAGATAGTCGGTCAATTCACACAGATAGATGGTGATAAAAATTTTGCTTTGTAAATTTCTCGGGGAGGGGAAACATTTGACTGTATAGCCTCGGCTGAGTATGGTCATGGGGCTATTGGTGGTTTCAATGATAATAAAAGAATTTGTGCGAAGCTATGACAAGCAATATGTTCTACGGGAAGGAACCCCGAATCCGGAAAAAATATTAAAACGGGTGCGCGCGAAGCGTGTCGAAAAAAAGCAGTGTTGAGACAGCGTTTGAGACAATTAACTGTATAGCCTATTGTTTTTCTTTAGTTTTAAATGCAGTATTTTCATTACATAAAAATTTTTACTAGGCTTAGGACTGAGGGTTCTCCCCGAGAAATTTTTCTTACATTGGCGGCTTTTGCTGCCATTCTGGACCATTTTCTGAGAAACTCCTATTACCGGCAGGTGTAATTTGAAATGCTGATGAAATAGTTTTCTTATGATGATCGCAAATTTAAGATAGTAACCGTCAGTCATTTCCTGAGGATGGTGGTAGTTGGTGAGGAAAGTGAACAGCGAGAGGTGTAGGGAGGATTTTCGAAATAGAAATTTACTCAAGCTGTCCTACAAGAAGTAATAACGAGGCAATTCCACCAAAGTTTTCCTACACACAGCAGCACAGCAGTGCTAATGACACATGGAAATATATAACGCGTATGCGAAGCACTCCGAAACTTTTTACGAGAATTGCGACTCCCTATACATAGGTAGGGTTTGGGACTTTGTTTGGAAGGACCATGGTGCATTTGTGACCTACATAAGTACTTTCAGTGACCCTTATTTCAGAGCTTCAAGTCAAAATAGTGTGGCGCGTAAGAGAAAAGAAATTTTACGGTGCTAGACAAACTTTTCAATTGTATTAGTTATTTTTCTCGGGAGGTGCGCGCGAAGCGCGCCGAGATAATCTTTCTAGCATTTTAATGGTTTTTAATATTAATGTTTTTCTTCACTTAACATTGAAAAATTTTAATCATGATTGGCTATTAAAAATTTTCTCATAATCTCTCTGGTCTCTTTTCCTTTCGCTCATTTTTTTACTATTTTATTTTTTACGCTCTGGAAAAAGTGGGGGGAAGTGCCCCCCGTTATCCCGCCTATGTTAATACTTCAGACATTTTACTAGAATCCTCCATTTTAACAATGTTTGACATTACTTATATAAAAAAATGCACACAAGTAGAACGCTTCATCAAAAGGGTGCAGTAGGTGTTACCAAAATTATTCATTTATAAATTTTCTTGCTCAGTATCAACAAGGATGTGTAGGCAAGTAATGATTCAGTGCTAGCTTAAAATTTGTCAACACTTACTTGATAAGATTTAACAGACACATTGGCACTTCCCAACGTACCTGTATCTTCATATCTACAGAGACAAAAATGCAGGTACTTTCGCCCAACCAGTAGAATTTTTTTCCGACCTTGTGTATTACAAGGATGATTGAATTGCAGGGTATTTTAATCTGTCTGTAAAGTCTTATGGTTATTAATTGTAGAAAATATGGTAGAAGAATCATCAAGCTTTAAATACAATCTCCCATGTAAATAGAATTGGCTTGGGTAACATGTTATAAACCTTATGCATATGAAGTCACAGAACTGAAAGCCCGCCCTTTGTATAGGCAGGCATCTCATTGCAACTTGCACCAATAAAGGCAGACATGATTTGAGGACCGGTGGGGATTAGGCGCGTTAATCTACGACGAGTGCGTGCGATGTCCACGTGGTGCGTGCAGTGTGTTTGACTGTTTTGCGGCCAAAATGACTTCGTGCGACGTCAATGCGTAAGATATATTGAAAGTGTTTTGCAAAGGAAATGAATAGCTTAAAATCACTGAACTTTTGTGGAAACAGTTGAATTTCTTTTTTAAATAATTGTGCCATACTATTAAAAGTATTTCTCCAATGTTTTGGTATCCTGTGGGGTTCAATATTTACATAACAATGCAATATCGTAAAATTTTATTTTTGTTCTTCGTCAGGAATGCTCGTCTCTGTTTGCCTCTCGATTCTTCAGAAAGCCGATACTAAATCTCCAAGAAACGTGTTCATTGTTGGGTTTAGCTTCTTCATTGGGATTGCTTGTCCTTCTGTTTTAGCTAAAAATCCAGGATTAATCATTACAGGTAACACTTCAAAAATTATTACATTTTTCCACCATGTGTGTAAAGGATTATATAAGACACATTCACGGCGATTTATTTATTGCACTGCATATGAAAAGGGAATAAACTTACAGCTATTGAAATCCGATTTTTTTTCTACCAGATGACTCTGCAAAATATTTAACGTTTATCGTTGTAAAACCAGAAAAGTTTCTGTTTTTGGTAATAAATAAAGAATCACACTCGGTCAACTTTATGATTTAATTAAAGAAGTAGGTCTTCATCCAATGAATGTTAAATATTTTCAGCTGAAATGTCATTTTGAATTATTCGTGGAATCTAACACTAAAATGAAGTAAATTTTAGTTTTCTTATAAAGACTGAAACTGACCCATGACTTACTGAAAATTGTTTTGCAACACGAATTTTCTACCAGATGACTCTGTACAATATTCAGCGTTTATCGTTGTAAAACCAGAAAAGGTTTTGGTAATAAATAAAGAACACACTCAGCCAACGTTTATGATTTAATTAAAAAAGTAGGTCTTCATCTTTTCATCAATTTTACCTGTCCTTAACCCAACGACAATGTGGATATGAGTGTGAACGTGAATTTAAAGTTATGTTAAACAGGGAATAGGAAAAGCGATTTAAGAAAGTTTTATACAGCCCCAAATGAAAGGATTGGTACTGATCGACAAGGAGGATAAAATTTCTGGTTTACTGCAGCAAATAAGAAGAAATGGAGAATTTATGATTTTTTATTTCATGTAGGATGAGGGGAATTAAATGCCGTAATTTTGCATGCCACCAGGAGCATTTGTACAAATGTTGCAATCAGGATTAAGAAGTTCGTACCCAAATGAGGCACAATATTTATATGAATGACCCATTGATGCAGTTTGTTTAAATACGCGCTGCCCTTTGCTAGGTGTATGCTACTTCGTAAGCTGGTAACTATTTTCAGAGTTGTGCGATTAACGATACCTGTTCAATATTGTCTGTCGCACACTTGGTGTCAACTAGGTTGCATATTCTTCAATACACACATTTATTGTCAAACCTTTGCCTTCATAGGATTCTAAAAATTCTTGTTTCTTTATGTCAGGGATACCCCGACTGGACCAAATTCTAACAATATTGATGAGTACCGGTATGTTCATGGGAGGACTGACCGCGTTTTTCCTTGATAACACGGTACCAGGTATGTAAGCATGTCATGAGTGCTTTATTTTACACAGGATACATATATTCGATTAAAGGTATGCTCGACCGAGACGTGTAGTGGTAAAATGTACATGACAAGTGCATGTATGTAGTAAAAATTAGATAACTGACATAACAGAGTTGAGAAGTTTTCTTGGCGATACTTTTCCTCGAATAATCAGCTCTCATTGCCGACACGCTTGTAGTGTTTCAGGAAGCTTTATACTCGACAAAAGCTTTGATAAACTCGGCACCGAACCAGAATCTAGTAAAGGATTTGACTAGATTAGGTTAAAGATTTATCAGTTTGGGCCACTTAGTAACAAAATCTAGTTCAACAATCAAACTCTGGTTCTGCCCCTGAGTGATCATAGTTGCTTCAACTTTGAACAAGGCTTTCTGAGAGCAGGTTTACTTCACAATTCTTTTCCCATACAGGAACGCTCAAAGAAAGAGGGATTGAGAAACGAACCAGTTATACACATCTTGAAGATTTTAAAAACAACGATGTTTACGATTTACCTTTCTTCATGAACTATATAAGAGGCTGGCACTGGACGCAATTCATACCACTCTGCCCTACATCACGCGGTATTTGTAGTGGAAGTGTCTGTTCAAGAAGGGATGGACGTCAACCGGCATGAAACGGCTTGAAACGAATTGTTTACGCAGGTCCAGGAGTTCACGCCATAAAGAGTACCTGCGTACTTCATAAAGCAATCACAAATTTGAATATGCAATAGGAACACATCTCTTTTTGCTTTTCATACTGGAAAAGTTTGGACATTTTTTAAACAGTGTAGTAATCCAAATATTACAGTGGTATGAAGCTATTAGTTCCATAAAGTGTACCCGCATACCTTACTTAGTAATTACAAAGTTGACATGCAATATCCAAGAGAAACCCATCTGTTTTTCTCTTTGTACTGAAAACGTCTGGACATTTTTTAGTAGTGTGCTTTTCCAGACATAAAAGACCTTCTTCACTTTGCACATACGACCAATAATTTTCTCCACTTTTTAAACTTGAAGAATAAAAGTTAGGAATGAAAGTTAAGAGGGACATGCCAGGCTGCCAGCAAATAACACGGCTTGTAATACAATTAACATTCTTATGTTGATGTTTTTTTTTCTTTACGACATAACATCCCGAAGGAGCTGAAACATGTGCTTATGCTTTACACTGTTTTGTAGAAACAGAAACAGTGGTAGACTGCATACTTGGTAATAACATTTGTGTTTAGTGCTGACGACCTATGACATCTAAACATACCGTGTATATTACGCTTAAAATAGAGTATTAATCAAGGGAGGGATTTCTGAAAGTGGAGGCAAAGCCGAGTGAACTGTGAAACGGCGCCAAAGGCGCCAGAGGAGCGCAAGGCGCTTCCCCTAATCACGCGGGGTCAAGAGGCCCACCTCAGGGCCCCTGGTCTGATCCAGCGGAGAAGCCCCCGAAGCGCTGGAGTATTTCCGAAATTGTAGCCATCAAAAATGATGCATTTTAGCTTCAACTTCAACAAGATAGGCAATTAACATACCAAAAAAATAACAATTTGACCTTTTTCAATTATATTCTTACTCCACATGACTAATAGTCAGCTAGGATCGAAAATGCTGAGGGCTGGATTAACTAGGGGAGAATGGATTATTTTGGGGGGCTTCCTTTGCGCTTTGGAAAAATAAATTTAAAAATGGAAGAATAAGCTGATTTAGCATTGAGAATGGGTGGGCGAAGCGAGCTATATAATCGCATTTTGCATACTTTTTAAGAAATGACTAATACAAACGCTTAGAAAGAAAAGTACCCTCAAGGAGAGGGATCTTGCTCCGCCCTTTTACTAAGCGCCTGTCCCTTATTAGGTACCGAAATGACACTTCCCGTCCCTTACAACTTGCATCTTAGCAATCTTTAAAGAGTCGGTAACTTTACACAGATCGATAATAATAAAATTTTGCTTTGAAAATTTCTGGGGGAGGGGGATATTTCACTACGCTGCGTACAGCCATGGGGGCATCGGTGGTTTCGATGATAATAGAAGAGTTTGTATAAAGCTATGGCAGGCGGGATGTTCTACAGGAAGTAACCCCGGAACTCCGAAGCAATATTTAAAACGGGTGCGCGCCGGTGCGAGAGACATTTACTTGTAGCCTATTGTTTTTCTTTAGTTTGAAATGCAGTATTTTTATTACATGAAAAAGTTTCCTACTTTCCCCAGGTGCCTGTTCTTTCTATAGAGCAGGATTATGGGAACCTATATCCTTCTCTATGGACGCTCTCTTTCATGTTTCATTTTGTCGATGGTCTGGGACAAGTGTCCGTCAACATTTTTATTAGTGCAAAATAAGGTTAGTGTCGATTTTGAAGGTTAAAGACTATGTGATATGAAGGAAGTCAATGAAATCTTTTGTGGGTAGTTTTTACATGGACATTGTCAAGAGCATCGGCAGTTAAAGTGCCGCCAGGGAAGTAATTTTTATTGGCGGCTGAATCTTGGAAAGTTGTGGCCGGCGAAGTCTTTAGCCGCGATCTCCGATGGCGCGGAGCCGAAGGCTGGGGACTGAGGGTCCTCTCAGAGAAATCTTTCTTATATTTGACAGCTTTTGCGGCCATTCTGGATCATTTTTTGAGAAAATCCTGCTTCCCTCAGGTGTAATGTGAAATGATAATGAAATGTTTTTCATATGATGATGGCAAATTTAAGATAGTAAACGTCAGTCAATTTGCTGAGGATGGTGGTAGTTGGTGAGGAAAGTGAACAGCGAACGGGGTAGCAAGGGTTTTGGAAATTGTTATTTAGTCAAGATGTCCTACAGGAAATATTAACGAGACAATTCCACCAAAGTTTTCCTACGCGAAGCAGTACAGCAGCACTAATGAGACATCGATATATATATATATATATATATATATTTCTATTAATAACCTATTGGGGAGACAAAATGCAGTTATAATTGGTATATTAAGGAGACATTTTCACTATGGAGACAAATTCATGTCTCCCTAATTCTTTGCACCATTATTTAACCCCTTCTCTACATTCTTTCTAAAAGATTTTTATTTCTATGGTAGCGTATTAGCGCCCTCTTTATTATGCTACTGTGTAAGCTGCATAAATACATCATAGGTGCTATTATTTTCCATAGAAATACAGGTGTGTCATGTGTTGCAGGTAATTTATATGTATTATAGGGAGACAAATAAGTATTGCGAAATACTTTATAATATATTGTTTATTTAATTAAACCTTGTGTGTAAAAGATACAGTTAAAACAAACGTACCATAAGTTAAAGGCATTCATTAAGAATTATTGTTATTTTAGTATGAATATTTGTATGCTTAGATATGGAAATATATTAAATTTTATGAATATAACCGATTGTCTCACTAAGGAAGGATGTTATCCCAATGTCTCCCAAATGGTTAATTTAGTGTTATATATATATATATATATATATATATATATATATATATATATATATATATATATATATATATATATATATATAGGGTGCGTCAGGCAACAGGTTTGCTAAAGTCTTGGTTTTTGAATCAAGCAACGCTGCCGAAGGCAAGCAAGGAATCAATGCATTCATGATGGCGTGTGTGTATACATGTGTGTATGGGTGGGGGTGTGCACTCAGCAACATGTCCTAAACAAGACACGGTACAGCCGGCGAGAGCTCCCGCTCTCGCACGTCTTTCCTAGCTCACGCGGAGCTCGAAACTGGCGTAGCTGCCCGAAAGTTCCGTCGCTGCAATGAGAAGTCTCGCGCGGCTGCACGTGCCTGCCTTGGCAAGCAGCCCGCCCTCCAAACACACGCACGTCTGCTGGGTTAGTTGGAGGTCAGCCAGGCTAATGGGGAAATCCCGCGAATTCCTTACCGGTACATTTCCCGCGTACCGCTAAGGAAGCGAGGGTGAGTATGTGTGGGTGTGTGTGTGTATGTGTGTATGTGACACTGCTCATTAACTGCTCATGTAAATACCTTATGGTGAGAGGAAGAACCTCATTGTTTTTGGTGGAGGTGAAAGGTCATTTGGGGTCACCGGGGGTCAAACCCTGAAACCATTGTAAACATGATATCTCGATGTATGAAGCTTGGATGGTAGTATGTAGATGCGTTACATCATTTTTGGTGGAGGTCAAAGGTCATCTGGGGTCAGCGGGGGTCAAACCCTGGAAAACTTGTTCACACAATATCTCAAGGTAGGAAGCTTGGATATATTTCATTCTTAATATGTAGATGCGTTATGGTAAAACAAAGAATCCTATTGTTTTTGGTGGAGGACAAAGGTCATCTGTGTGACCTGGGCTCAAACCCTGAAAACCATGTTTACACTATAACTTGATGTAGGAAGCTTGGATATATTTCACACTTAGGATGTAGATGTGTTATGGAAAGAGGAAGATTGCTATTGATTTTAGTGGAGGCCAAAGGTCATCTGGGGTCTCCGGGGGTCAAACCCTGAAAATCTTGTTAAGCACAATATCTCGAGGTAGGAAGCTTGGATGAATGACGCTTTTTATACTTTGTATATTAATTTGTCATGTTGAGAGGAGAAACCCTATTGTTTTTGTGGAGGTCACAAGTCATGTGAGGTCACCAGAGGTCAAAAAATGAAACTTTGTTAACATGACATTACAAGGGAGAAAGTTTAGACAGATGTCTCATAAGACATGTGTTTTTGTTTCATTTTTTAATTCAAATTTTGATGTGGTTCAAAGGTCATGTCAGGTCAGCAAGGGTCCAATTGTGAACACATCATAAAAATGATGTAGTACAGAAGTATAAATTTGAGGGATGAACCTCGGCCTAACAGAGCACCCTCTTTCGGCAAGGAATCACTAAGCCTTTGTGCTTTCTGGTTTCTGTAATGCACTTACGTCCCATTCTGTCTAAAGGTATGTCAGTTTTATGTCTTACACCCCATATACCCATTACCACATTGCACTACAATGCAAGGATCAAAGATGTTTATGTTGTGTTATCTTTGGGGACCATCCAAGCACAACAATGTCAAAGTTAAATGTCGACTCATTTTGCTCATGAAATCACTAACGGCTGATTTCATGCATTTTAAAGAAACTTGTACAAGAGGAAACTTACTATATCTTGTTTTAGTCATACGTACACCAGGTAGTCTACGTTTATATTTAAAACTAGCCCATATTAAAATGAATAGTTCACTTTCGTCCAAACTACACAAAGTAATGTTGTAAATGTTACATTTTCACCATATTTGAGAGATTCTCATATAATTGAATATCCAAATTAGGAAGCAACTTGTATAAGCAAATAAAGGTGACTGGTGCTTTCGTTACTGTTTTCTGAGCTAAAATTTTGTTGCAGTAGCCATGAGAAATCTGAATTTGTAAGACGGTACTGTTCAGGATTGCATCTACAACCGTATTTCATATAGCATATAGCTCAGAAGGTTCTGAACGGATCCTGATAGGTAGTAGTTATAGTGCAAACATAATGAACAAATGTCAATGGTTGTCATTGTCAATGAAGAAAATGTCAGGAAAAGGATCTTTCTCTAACTCCTGAAATGTCTTTCCGTACACTACTAACTTCAAGTCTTTATCAAACTGTGAACGAAAAGGGAAGTGACATCAGTGTGGTCAAATTCATCTAGGCCTGATTAACAGTCAAGATTTTAATATGCGAACTTCTGGTCACCAAACCTCTGTTAATAAGGCTATTTGAAAGGCCCGGCCTAACACGTTACTTTTACTCACAGACGCCAGTTGACCTTTCTACGACCACTTTCCCGGTTTAGAATAGCTCAATATGACATTGAATACCCTTCGAAATTTCCCTCGCTTTCACTTCGTGGGTGGTTCCTGAAGAATTATCTTTACTTTCCCTTCCCTGCACTTCAAATGATTACTTCAGCACAATACTTCGACTATAATCCTCTGTTTCAAGCAAGACAAATTCACTCCGTGAGTTCTAACACAAGCTGTAAAGGGAGTAAAGTAGTATTAACAGAAAATCCGTGAACTTGAACATGATTTCAAGGGTATTGAGGGCCCTTCAAAAGTCTATACTGAATAAAATATTGTACCATAGATCCTACACTTCCCTATACGATATTTCATTCTTGACTTGTGTTCACTCTGTAAAGGATTCCAGTGAAAAGATTCAATATTCTTAGCAACTTTTTTATTCATAGAGATATCAAATTTACAAGTTGTTGTGCACTGCAATGGAAATGCAGTGCTACACGCACGCTAATCCTGTCACTGAACCAGCCTTTTCAAAAGTATTTTTATAATTTAATACTGCAAATGTCTTGCTTTGTTCATGCGACTGTAAACTCAGTAATAGCATAAAATTGCAAAAGCTTTGATTCAGAAAAATACATATCTAAAGAAAACAACAGTATGTGTCCACAAAGTCCATTGCAGAGGTGTAAAATTGTTTCATTTGTATATGCCAATGAATACTTACTCAAACCAGATGCTGGATGACTTATAGGTACAGCTTTAGTTGGTCAAAGATTGAAAACATGCATATGTGAAAAAGGTTTGTAGAAGTGCTCTACGTCTTCCGTCTCGGAGACGATTTCCTCTCTCAAAACAAGGCTTACCTCACTAGCATACAGTAAATCTTTATCTTAAACTATTGGATCGAAAAATCTCCCACCCACTGATATTACCTGCAACTTCTGACCAGTAGTATACTTTCCAACAGTTACTCTAAACGAAACAGGTCTGTGTCTGGACCTCCCACAGTAACTGAACCCTAAGGCCCTATTCTAGACTGACTGAAAAAAACATACTACACATGATCTTATCTAAAGTCCGAGAAGTGATGACAGATCCATCATGAAGAGGTATGAAGGTCTAGAGGTTGGTCATGCTCAGTCTAAATGTCCCTTGGGAACATCCCTCCTCTTACATATTAAAAAAAAGTATTTGATGTACCATAATTTCCTAGAAAGCCCCTGCTCATTAGTTATTTTTGCTTTCTTCGACTTATACAGTGAGCAAGTAGGTATACACAGCTGTGTGTTTGTCTTTGTGGAAGGGATGCGATTTATTTCGACCTGAATGCTTCACGCTTCCGTGGTGCTAATAAATCGATTTGATCTGGATTTCCTCACTTTTCGGACTCTTAAACTATGAAGATTACAAGTCTGCACTGGCAGTGATAGGTATCAAAATGTGCAATTCCCCGGCCACATCGCCATAGACTGATCGCCAGGTCGCCCCACAATCCTAAAAAGGACCTAACTGTCGTAAAAAGTCATGAATAAGTCGTAGATATTCTGGGATCAGCCCAAACTACGAAGACACCATATTACACGACTCCGACCCTGCTGCACGTAGTGCGCAACCAACTATTACGTAGCCTCGCAGGCTACGTCTCTGAAATCGCCTTGCTGACGTCCGTGATTTGTCAGGCACGAAAACACAGATGCATAAGCTCGTGGGGAAAATGAATACATTTAGCACACAATCTGCCTACAATGGACTAATAAGTATATCATCTTTAATTCAGCCAAAGTGCCTTTCCGTAACTTTTGTAAGATGAGAGGTCACAATTGCCATATTAGCGTTTTAGATGCCAAAAACACAAAATTTGGCATATTTGAGACGGTGTAGACGTGCAAAATGTTTAAACTAACGACAAACAGAATTTTGGCGTATTTTCAATTTTCCCAAGAAAGTGTGGTAGTGCTAATAATTATTGCAGCCTCAAAATTTTCAATTGCAGTAAAAAAAGGAATATATAAACTCTGTGGGTGACCAACCATTAAAAGCACCCTCACTTCAAATCATATTCATTAGTTTGAGCAATTGGACTTGTAATACTAATGGCTTTATATTTGGCGCTTTTCAGCCATGTTGAACGCAGAAATTTCGCCGATTGGCTCTCAGAAATTCTGGCAACTGTGCAGTGAGAGACGACGACTGATTGAGGTGACAACAATGGAAGACGGTAGCATTTGGGTCTGAGCTTTACGTCTGGCCATCAAAGTACGTGGCAGAAGTTTGTCTGGATGAAGCGGAATAGTTGATAATTAAAACAAATGATAGCATGAATGCTACGTACCTCATATTTCAATATTTCCCCTAAGTTCATCACAGTTAGCTCAGGGCCGTCGTGACCGGGGTGCGTGGGGGTGTCTCCCCCCCCCTAAATTTCGTCAGAGCGAAGATAGTCGGAAAATCTAAAACACCAGTTGGAATTTCTGATATATCAGTCTAACACATTTTTCCGACCGAGCCTATGGCAACTTTGTATATATTTTCCATCTAGATCAAGTGAAAATTATACCAAACGTTATTTTCCTCACGTCCTTTGTCACGAAATATTTGTGTACGTTTGTATGTGATGGATCTATTGTAATCATTTTCTATGACAAATGTTTCTCAAAATATCGGAATTTCGCGTGCTCCGCGCGTTTCTAATCTAACCTCAGTGTTGTTCTTATCTTCCGATAGCAACTTTCTGAGAAACACAGCAGCAGAAGTTGAAAAGCTGTTTACGAATTACCAGGTAAAAGACTGGCTTTTGAGTGGCATGTTGGTTTGTTGGGCAATCGAAAGTGTCTCTTTTAAAGACTCTGAATGCAGGTTGCAGCCGGTTTTGTCTTATTTAATGGGAAACATCGGCGCGCTTCGCGAGCATGCGTCAGGATTTGCACTCCATCTCATGACAATTATAAAGATATATTATACCAGTCACAGTTCTACGGGGGTAGGGGACTTTAGCCAAACACAGTTTGTTCAAGCCCCACAAAATTGCGTAGAATTTCATATAGACTAATACTGGTGAAGTCATAGATATGCTAAGAAAATATTCAAAATGGCTACTTATCAGGCCCGTAGCCACTAAGTTCTGTAATGTTTCTTTCTATAACTTCAAAAAATTTCCTCGCGCTACTCGCGCTTTCATCTATAATTCCATCTAGTAGTAGCACCGGCCGTTTCAAACATACTGGATTAAGTCAACGTTTCCACAAATATTGTTCTTCCGTGTAGGCCTTGTTCTAGAGAAAATACATCGTTACGAAGTTCTATCCTATTTTTCCTAACTTTTGGAAGGTTCTTTCTTCAGCCTCGACATCGTGGCAAACATATTTTGTAAGAAAAAAATGTGAAATCTTTTTCAATATAAACCCAAAGTTTCAGGACCACTTCGCGCGTCTTATATTTTTAGTTCGGCAACCCATTGCATCTGTCGGGCTTAAAGTAGCTGGCCCCTAGTCAGGGCGCTTGCCCTCCATGTCGGCAAATCAAAGCACCACCCTGGCTCGGCCTGCATGCAGGTTTTTCATTTTGACATGGAAGTATACCCCCAAATATCGGCGCGCTTTTGGCGCAATCCTTACCATCCAGTGTATCACTTATCAATAATTATAAGCACAAACGTAACAGTAAACTTTTCTAGTATAAACTAGGTGTTCATTCTTAAACGCGCTTGTTAGTCCTTAACCCCTATTGATATACCTATCAGGGAGGTCTAATATCACCTTCTAGCACCTAAACTCTTCGAGTCCCGTCCATTCTCTATTCGGGTGGAAGCTGTTTGTCTGGATTTTTGTCCAAAATTAGTAAAAATACGATAGATGTAAAGTGCTTGGCGTCATATTCTAAATTATCATTTGGATGTAAGGTAATAAGCATTATGTCATTGCCCCCATTGTATATAATTAATCCGGAACTTCCAGGAGGCCCTATGCCGGTATCTGCCAGCCTTTGATGCTCTTTTATTATGCACAATGACGGAAAGGAAAATTTTCGTAATAGTCCAAGAAAGATTCTGTTGACTGCATGCACGTATTTTTGCGTAAAAGCTCTGCCCGAATAGAAGGCAGTAAAGTAGCCAAAAAGGGGAGGGGGGGGGGGCTTCAGGAGGTTTGCTGACAACGTATTCTTCTCTCAATCAATATTCTCTCTGCTTTCACCTAACCAAAAAATTAGAATTCACTAAATTATTGACATTTTCCAGCCATGTATGATCAGTTCCAAAAATATCCCAAAGATAGCACCAGTTTGCATCTAAGCAACCTTAACAAAGAGTACTCGCCTTAGGTCACACGAAGGTGATTTCGGACAGTGGCGTCACCAGACTTTTCATTCGTGGGGGGGCACAAGGGGGGCACAACAGTTCGATGAGGGGGCACAAATAGATAGTGGCGTATGCAGTATGTTGTGTGAACGCCGGCCAGGGGGAGGGGGTGTGAGAAATTAGGTGTCCTTAGATGCAATCTGGTGCCACATACGCTACCTTTTTGAAGTAAAATTTGTGTCAAAAAATAACGAATTTTTAGGAACTAAAAAAAAAATTATGCATGGATTGAGAAATTCTCATGAAAGTGAAAAAACGTGCATGTGTAATTGCCGAATCAACGATCAAATATTCGTTCGATTGTGGACTTTTCAATTAACGTGAAATTTTCATGATCCACAAACTGAGTGATTGGAGTCTTAACGGGATTAAAGGGATCATAGAATTTTGTATCATATATTTCCCTTTTAAAATTTATTGGAATTATTTTTTCGAAGAAGAAAATGCAGAAAAGTCTCATTGCTGGCACTGAGCTTGCATTACAATGGCAAGCTCCATGACACGTACGAAACAACACCATTCACTGTTTTGGTCAATGAATTCGCGAGGCAGACATTTCCGCTACACTTTATCAAGACGTATATTCACACCTGTTGAGGCGGCAAGGATTATGGATAGATTACCAAGACCGATGCTCAGCCTCCGACACAGAGAACACCATGTGTTTTATGAGATGGGCGATTTTTTTATTCGAAAAAATACAAATTGCTGCCTTTTCTTGTCCTAAGAAGAATCAAATCATGTGAAACATGGTAGTCAAATATTCTGACTACAGAACTTACAGGAGATCTATATTTTTTCAAAATCTCAAATCTCAGTTGGGGGCACAGGGGGGCAAAAGGTTTCCCAGGGGGGCACGTGCACCCCTGCCCCCCCCCTTGGCGACGCCACTGATTTCGGATAGGATTACGGTCCGACTTTTGTGAGTTCTAGTTAAAACCAGGGCGCATAAAAATGGTACAATTTACGCGCCACCATTCAGTTGGAAAAAAACAGCCATCCAGTCGGAATTTGGGACCTTCACACACTCCAAAACATATGGTCCTAGCTACGGCCCTGAGTAAGCTGTATACTTTCTCGTTCAGAGAGCCATTCAGCCTGTGTACAAAATACGGCATAGGCTTCACGTTACACGTAGTTGATCGCCACATGTACTATGTAATAGTTGAGTCTTTGTTTAGTGTGCACTACACTGTGGGTAGTACGGGCAAAAAGTCTGTGTATTACCAAAAATATCAGAGCTGATCTGGCAATACCTAATTAAGCTTACATAGTTCATGTGCTGTGATGCATTTTTTATAAAATGGTTTTGGAAGAGTGCACAATCCTAGTTGATCAATAGTTGTCACCTGGTTCTTTCTTCGTGTAATCTTTTGATAATCTTTTCTTTCTTTTATTTCCTTTTCTAAGTCCTTACTTAAAACGTATTTCATACCATGAAAAAATTATCGACTTGATATTCAAATGGCCTTATCAGTATGCGAACTTATAGTCACGATGATCACAATTTAACTATTTACCATAACTCGATTTGATGAAGCCGGGGTGAACTGTCAGTGGTAAACTCGGTGTAAGATCGAGGAGGAATCATTCTTGAGGGATCAATGCCTTTCTTCAGAGAGACCCTTTGAGACTTTGTCATCGCGGAGCGCCACCACCAGTTGGCGCGAAGCGTACAGGGAATATTTTGGCCAAAATGCCTTCCCAAACTACACTGAGGAAATGTTCCTTCCCGGGGTGTTGTACGTTACACCAGTGGCGTGCGCAGGATTTGTGAGGTGGAGGTAGACTGTGAATTCCACCGACTGGCACAGAGAAAAGTCCAACTGGCTAGACGCAAACTATTAACAGGGGCGTAGCAAAAAAATGTCAAGGAAGTGGGAGGGACGCAGCTCATAGAAAGTCTCTCAGCGCTCCGCGCAAGGAAATTTTGGTCCAAAATGCCTCCAAGATGGCTGGAAATGGCACTTCCCGGGCCTATTTATCGCATATAAAAATGGGAAACACTAGCACTATTGTAAAAAGTAAACATAATAAAATACTAAAAATAAGGTGGGCGGCTGCCGTCTTCCTCCAACCCCTGGCTTTACGCTTACCTAATGACCAGTATAAAGGTAGTCATCTTTATAACTAGATGATTGACCGTTCTTCAGACTGCTATTTGTTTAGTGATTATTGTTATAATAGAGAGACAAAAAATTGATTGTTCGCCGTCCCGGGGGAGGGACATTTTTGCTTTGAGAAGCTCGCTGAGATGAAAAATGGTGCTATATTTGACACATTCTGAAGCATGTTAAAACACCCATAACGGCCAACTGGGGGAGGGAGAGTGCGCCTGATGCTCGGCCAGTCTCGGTCAGACTGCTTCCGATTTCCCCCGACTACCTGATTTCCCCCTGACTACTTACAACGGTGGGGGCCATGGCCCCGGCCCCCATTGCGCACGCTACTACGTTACATCCAAAATTACTACATATTTTGGGTTTTAAGATGTTAGGGGGATTGCTGCCAAAGTCAGCCACACCAGGAGGTCCCCTGAGAACAAAATAAAATGCAAGTGCATAGAGCTAAGATTTATCACTTTATATCTAGTCAGCTGGGAAAGCAAAATATGGGTGGAGCTTGCCCATGTTATATTCAAATTCATGCTTATAGTTTCTCTTGGCAATTTTTCTTGACCACTCATTAGGGTTCTGACACCAAACCCCAATAAGTGGCAACGCAACTGGATACTTTCCACTAATTGTGTGACTTTGAAAGAAAATCTGCACCGGGACGTTTATTTTAAGTATCCCTTTTTGATCGTGATTAAAAATAAAAATCGGGACGGTAGCTACTATCCCTATAGCTCCCACACTGGCAACCTTGCTTTACGTCCATTTTTCTATCCCCTTACTCTGACTGCTCTGCTTCATAGTCTGTCCTTCCGGACTCCCTAGTCGTCTAACGCTCTCTATTCCATTTCCTAGTTCATCTTTTCCTTTTTCTCATGCACAATCTGCCTCGCTTCATCCCTTGTCCCGTTTCTGCCATCTTAGCCCTTCTCTTTCTCATTCCCTTTGGTCTTTTTCACGGTCCCTATCCCTACCTGTAACAGAATACTCGTCCCGTCGATATTTGAACCAGTGCTCTACCTTATCAATCATGTTTCCTTCTCTCCATCCTTTCCTTCCATCGATAATGATTCCTATTGTTATTTTATTTCCCTTTTCTCCTGTTATTTTCCCTTTTTTTCTCTTTTTCTCCCTTCTTCCCCTTTCCTCTTCCCCTTCCCTTTTCCTTCTCCCTCTTTTTCCCTTCGTTTATTTTTTTTTTCATTTTTCCGTCGTCCCGATTTTACTTCGATTTTTCGCCCGGGGGGCAGTCTGCCCCCTGCCCCCCCTCTGGCTACGCTACTGACTGTATATAAGAAGTTGATCTCACAGAAGACACAGTCGTACAAACCAATAAAATACCCGTCAGCCTAAAATTTAACTAGTCACATAAAGCAGAGCTCATAAACAAGGTGTTCTCTAGCTGCACCTACTCCTTCACTTGAGTTTCATTGACCTAGCAGATCGTTTTTCAATATTTTATTTTATTTACCAAGTCGTTCGCAACCACAGAATTCTGTGGTACCAACTCTCTTGAAGGCAGGGAGTAAGTTTAATAGCTGTTGAACAGGTGTTACGTTATTGTGATGTATTGCTTTCTCTTTTTATCATTTATAACGTTATGGGGGCTTAAATTTGACCAAATTTAGATCGAGGAAGGTGTAAAAATTCCATAGAATCTGATTTTTTTCAATAATATTATTTGCAAAAGTGTTCTTTGAAGAAACCCCTGTGTCATAATTTATTCAGTACCAGTCAACCTTGAGAAGTCCATAAAACAAAGTGGCAGTGATGGACTACCGTCAATTCTGTGGGATCATCTTGGTATGATTCAGTTTCTAGTGGGTGGCAAAATGTCAAAGATCGATATGCTTATTGGTCTGGACCACATGATCTTCATTATTTGTTCGTCCAGCAACAGAGGGTCAGGCATCGAGTAACATGAGTAATGGCTAGACGTACTTTTTTACAAAATTGCCAGATAACTGGGGAGTTAAACTCGTCTATTCGTCAATTCTGGAAGGCTGCGAAATCCGGCCTAGGTTTTCTGTAATGCGTGCCTATTATACGCACATCACTGCATAGAAAGGCGCGTATGCCATCCGCACTTCCGCCCTGATGTTTGCGTCTCCATGCGCCCTTTTGTTGTGCAAAAAAGACGAATTCAGTGGGCTTTACGGAAAATCTGTGCATATAATATGATATGCATACTCGCGCGCGTTAGCATACCCATTATTGGAAGGGAGAGCCAGTAACAAACGCACAGACAATGTGTGCTGATCACTTACGTTGCTATCGTCAGTGTTAAGCAGTCATCGCGTACCGTTGAGGCTCTATAGACCTTATGCATATGATGTCACAAAGGAGAAAAATGGAGGAAAAGCGAGTATCATTGCAAGTTACACCAATAAATGCAGACAGCTGATTTGTCAACTAATCGTATACGCGCGTAAGTTAACTACACGTACGGCGAAATCCACGCCGTTCGTGCACGTGTGCCTCATTGTTTTCACCCAAAATGGCGTCAGTGTGATGTCTATGCATGAGGTCTTTTCACAGAGACCAGGGTCATAAAGGTCGCGTTGGTGTCTTACTACGCCCTTTCTACGGCGAAGCAATTTTAGCATTCGTTTTTTAACGCGAAGTATAGTTCGCGTCAAGTGTATTAAAGATTCATACACAGAAAATGTATTCTGTGTGTTAACTACGCGCAAGTACACCAGCTATTTTTTTCCTCTGACCTTTCACCTTTACTTCCCGACTGAGTGAGAAGTATTTTCTTACCCTTGGGTACCTTCCCACCCAGTTGAAGAGAATTGGCTCAGCCGTTTCGCAGTAATTTTCAGAATAAGAAATTGTACATTTGACCTTCTGTCACATGACCTTTGGTTGCCATGGTAACCTTGTATTTTGTTCGTACTTAATAAGTTTATCAGGTGTGCAGTTTCATATGAGTGCAATATTGGCTCTTGGAATTATAATAAAAATCTGATTTTTTTTCACAAAATTTGACCTTTGACCTTCATTTCCGAGGGTCTGGGAGACAAAAGTTGACACACCAGTATCGAAGGGAACCTGTGCGGCTGTTTAGTAGCGGTTCTCAAAATAGGAAAAATGCACTTTTGACTTTTTTCGCGTGACCATTGACATGAGTTGCATGGCAACCATATATTTTGGAGTACTAGAGGACGTTTACTAAATGTGTGAAGTTTCATGTTAGTGGGGTGTTTTCTTCTGAAATTATACTAAAAGTACTAAAAATTGTGTTTTTTTTCACAAATTTGACCTTTGACTTTTGCCTTTTTACCTCTTCTGCCGAGAGTCTACGAGACACAAGTTCATACACTGCGATACCTACCCACCAACTTTCAAAAGAGTCTGTCGCCCTCACAAGGATGAGTTCGTGGCATAGATTTTTCGCTTGAAACATGTAATAATATGTATTTTCCCTTCCGTCACGTGACCTTTGACCTTGGTTGCAATGGTGACCACATATGTTTGTAGCACTAGCTACTTTTATTATGTATGTGAAGTTTCATGTCAATGGGATGTTTCCTCTAGGAGTTAGTGAAAGTTAGTGTAAACATAGTCATTCTCACATAATTTGACCTTTGACCTCTGACCTTTGGCCTTTACTTCCGGAAGTCATTGCAGCAACGGGGTTCTACTTAGGGCATCTTTCTATCTAGTTTGAAGAAAATCGGGTATTCCATCTAGGAGATATTAACAAAAGAAAATTGGATACACACACACTTAAAGTGACAAAAATCACAATACAAGAGGGCAATCCACGCAGTTGCTTATCTCATCGCTAGCACACGCATTGTACTGAGCCGTATAACTGGAGGCCGCACATCAATGTAGAATCACAGAGCAATATATATCCTGCTCTAATTGTGGAATATACTACGAAATTAAAGCCGACTTGGAGGTCACGTAATGTAGCAATGTGGGCATGGTAACGCGCCTGTAGCGTGCCTTTAACGCATCTTCGGCCTCTAAAGCTCCGGTCCCATATACGCGATTCAACTTACTATTCAACTTTCACGTGATTTTTGACCTCGGTTGCCATGGCAACCATATATTTGTATGGTACTATACACATTTATTATATGTGTGTAGTTTCAATTGAGTGGGATGTTTCTTTTTGAAATAATACTAAAAAAGTGATTTTTGAATTTTTAACCAAATTTGACCTTTGACCTTTACTTCCGAGGGTCTACGAGACACAAGTTTTCACCCTGGGGTACCTTCCCACCAAGTTTAAAAAGAGTCAGTCTGGCCCACATGGAGGAGTTTATGGCACACTTTTTTACTTAAAATATTAAAATAGGTATTTTCTCTTCCATCACCTAACCTTTGACCTTGGAGGCCATGACAACCACATATTTTAAAAGTAGTAGATATGTTTATTGCGTATATGAAATTTCATGTCAATAAGATGTTTCCTCTTAAATTTAATGTAAAAATGTAATTTTCACATAATTTGACCTTTGAACGCTGACCATTGACCTTTACTTCCGGAAGTGATTGTAAGACTGGGGTTTGACCTAAGGCACCTTCCCACTAAGTTTAAACAGAATCGATCTCACCGTTTAGGAGATATCAGCAAAATAAAATTGGACACACACACACACTTACCCGCACACCCACACTCACACACATAAACACACACGGACACGTGTTGGCCCCTCCTTCAGTTATGGACATTTGGTCACCCTGGAGTACCCCACCATGGGATAGCCCCTTAGACTAGTAACTTGGGAAAATTAACTGTTACCATGGCAACGGTTGCTATTTCAGCTCATATTGCCGTATATAGCCCAACAGACAAAGTAACTACAATATCTCATTCTCCTGACGGAGCGATGAGATAATAATGTTAACCGAGGCTAAGGAAAGTACGGTTCGCTGACGGTCGATATGAAATGGGGATACCGTGTCAGTATACACATAACGTCAAGTTGCCAAATAATTTACCAATGGCCATCAGTTGTCTCGAAAACACAGAGAGACATGTGTTGTCCAACCCCGAGCTGAGAAAGTCTTATTTTAAAACAACCCACATCAACATAAAAAAGGATGTATTCGAGAGGTGTCAACCTCTAAAAATTCAGAATAGGGGAAAAAGTGGTACCTACCTTACGTTCCTGTGGTAAACCCAGGTAAAGTAACAACAAAAACACGTGTGGTCTTTGATGTTTCAGCCAAATTCAAAGGGGTCCTCTCAGCGACAATATCAATCAAGGACCAAAAATGCAAAAACATCTATTAGATGTTCTGTTACGATTTCGAAAGGAGTTAGTGGCGATTATTTGAAAATGAATGATTTTAATTATTTGAAAATTTGAAAGAATGTATCTTCAAGTACAGCTGGCCCCTAAGCACAGGCCTTACCATAGATATCTTTGGCGGGATGTTGATTTGACTAGACCCTCAGAGAAGTACGATGTAAATGCGTCGCCCTTTGTGGCACAGTTTGCACTCCAGGAGCATGCAAAGGTTTCTCAGATAATCTTTTGATAATGTTCTGTTTCATTTTTATATCCTCTTCTAAATCCGTACTTTAAACGTATTTCCTACCATGAGATAAAAAGGTATGATTTTCTTACATGCGCCCTCATATTGGTCTGTGCTGCTTGATCAGTCGCCATCCTAAAATTGTTGGAGTTACAATAATGCTGTTCTAGGGTAAAATGATAGCAACTATTCTGGTGGTATTGCGATAACAGTTATCTGTATACAGTGCATGTTGATTTGCAACACCGATTTCGCATACGTCCTTTGGTCGATGCGCTGAGTAGCATGGGCCAGGTGTTCTATAGTGTCAGTTTTAGGGCGCCTGAGGGCCACTTTTAATTGTGTTTTCACTATGCTTATAACAATCGGATAGCAAGGCTCAATTGTATCATTTGTATATCATATGAAAACAGTTCTGGCAATCACAACTTTAAATGTGATTTGCAGCTCCACCAGGCGGGTGGCCAAGTAGAGTAAGTTCATTCGTGAGCCTACTTCCTGTGTTAAACGTAACACAAGTTGGTGGAAATTGCTGTTTGCTTGACGGGAAGAACGCAAAGCCCGGATCATACCGCCACGACTACCTGCGAATTTCCGTCGTAGACAATTTGCATAAATCGTAGACATTCTGATGCACCGACTGCATCCAACAACGATTGAACATGTTCAATCAGGCCAATGGATTACGACACGACGGAACTCTTGTCTTGGAACCGGCCACACCGCCACGACCAGAGCCCACGCGGTGGATGGTCAGCGTTGTGTCATGGGTTGTCGTGGCAGTGTGACCCGGGCTTCAGTGTAAACACTTCTCAATGATTGACCAAACCACAACGGGTCACTGGTTATCTCGTCCCAGAAGAGTCCACACCATCACGACTGCATCTGACTACGACTGAACAATTTCAATTGGGGCAATGGCTCTCGGCCCGATGGAAGTCGAGGAAACCATGGAAGGACAGTCCACATCGCCAAGACTACAGCCAGCCACACAAAGTATCGCGTCGCTTCGTGGGTGGTCGTGGCAGTGTGTCCTTAGCTGTTTTTTCAACAAAACAAATAACCATGTGTCCCGCCTTGAACAACCTCTGCAAATGTCACCAACTCTACTATCCTCCAAGATGAATGGAATTCATATTTTTGTGATCTTCTACGTCAGTGTCAAACGGATGTAATACATGACAAGAGCATAATGTTCCCACTAATATCAACTGATTTGTTTAGTGATGGATGCGTATTACTGCCCCTCGTAGGTAACATATCTCCCGAAAAGGTCGTTCGTACAATCGTCTGAGACGTAAAGTCTGTTAAACGTGAATAAAGCCGCTATAGCAAAGCTTCAGTAAGATGACGATATGCCCAATCCCTATCATTACATCACGCTGCTCAAATGATCAAATATTTGAATTTGTCCAGACCTTTCGAATGCTTGTTGATTAGTAATGTAACAGGTTTTTGGTTTTCCTCTGCCGTTTCCAAGCTGAACTGCTACAGAAAAAATTATTGACCCCAGAGAATGCAAGAACTTAGGGAGCGTTTTGTGAAAAATTTATCTGGCGAATAGTTTTATCGTTCCAGGCCCGTATACAGGATTTTCCAAGAGAGATTCTAACACTGCTATAACACGTGACATCATGTTTTGTCTACTCGGCCATGTTGGAGGCAATCGTAGAAACCTACAGGATTGACGATTAGAGGCATCGCAGAGAATTATGTCGTAAGCCCAAGTGGCTCCATTTGACAAAAACGAAGCACGCGCAATTGGGTGAAAGATTTTACTCTAACTAAACAAAGATCCTATGGGCCTTTCCTTAGTGTACAGAGGCGTAGGAAGCAGGGCCTATACAAGTGTGACGAGGAACTTCCAAAAAACTAAGTATGGCGTAACCATCAGTTGATGCAAAATGTAACGAGGAATTCTCGCCAAAATTCCTCCAAGACTGCTGTCAATGACATTCCACAAGTTGTAATTTGGTTCTGAACATTCATTCTTATGAGGTGTCATGTTTCAGCAGGGAAGTGCAAAGATTTGCCAGACAGGGAACCAAACTCCCAGGGCAAGCCAGTAGCAATGGGCATACAGAGTCCAAGAAGAACCAACTCATTTACGGGGTTGACGAAACTCCTCACTGGGTGACTTTGATTGTTTTAGTAATGCAGGTATAATGAATATTATGACTTTTACTAGCTACCTAGCTACCTTAATCTCCAGATAAAACCTATAGGAAAATACCATTTATGAACAAACTCAACTACAAATACTGCACAGTTGTTCTCAGTTCTCCAATATACTTAAATCTTGTAGCGAGATGGAATTCTCACATTTGGATATCCTGTAGGAAAACGAAAGATTGCTATACCTAAGCATTTCTGGCTTATAAATGTACACCTATTGAAGGTGATGAGACCATGACGTTCTTTCCTCTCTAAGACCAGCACATAGTACTAGGCAGTCCATAGTATCATGACATCTTTACCTTCACGAAATCACAGAAATCTGATAAAGTTCACGTTTTTGAAGCTACCAATTGATATAAATGGCGGTTTTACTGTGTTATTGATGTATTCACCAAATCTGGACGAATTTCATAGTGTCAAAGTTCATGTTAATGCTAATTTATCCACAAAGTTGAATTTTAGAAATATAATCATATGACTATAGGATTTTGTCAACATTATGGGGGGGGGGGGAGGTAAATGTCTACTTTATAATGATTAAAGGTCGTGTGACATGAAAATAACATAGTTGGATATTTGATGTAAAAAGCATTAAAAATCCAGAAAATAGCCACAATTCGCATTAAAATCCATCAAATATTGACCATTTTATAGGTAAATGTCTATTTCACACTTGTATCATGAATAAACATGAGCTAAATATGCAAATATGTGACATCCAAAGAGGGACATACCATATATGGCACATGTTAGCCTTTGTTTTTTCAACCTTAATTTTAAGGACACTGGTAGCATTGTTATTCCCCGAGGGGTTTATTATAAAACTTAAATTTTTTTCCTTAAAAATGTTGATATCACTCACCAAACTGTAATCTGTGTGATTAGTAATTAAGAGAGAATTTATATAGGGTTAACAAAAGAAATCTTCACATTGTGCAACACTCTACACCATTATTTTTGCATAGCTAATTAGTTTCTTCAGAAACCATCAAACTTTGAAGACGTATATTTTGAGAACGGTAAAAGATATTGAAATAATTCCAACGGATCTTTGATTGGAGGACTTAATTCTTTAACTGACAAGTGAAACAGCTCATTTTGGTGGCATGTCACACAACCTTTAAACCGCAACCATATAGCAATTACTTATCAAATCTTTACACCATGAACATGCAGACTTGTCCTTTACTCAAGGGAGCAAATTTTCTCGTGTCGTGTTTTCTGTCAAAGTTCAGTTTTTTTTTTTTTTGTAGAATTTTCTCATGATGATATCGGGCATCGTTGGCACTCCGCTGTTGCTTTCAACACTCGTATGCTTGCGTACTGACATTGCATCGTAAGCACATCTCATCAGCTCAACGTTCCTTATTCAAGGATTGGTTACTTTTACTCAAGCAACTCTCGGTGTAAGGTAAGTACACAAGCTTAGAGCTTGACTTATAGTGCAGTTAACACAGTTGCTTCGAAAACTTTCCCAAAACTTGCATCACAATCCAAAATAGCCTCCTGTATAAAGAATATTTCATTTACGCGTTTCTTGGTGCATGTGAAAGGCTACAATCAACCACGAACACTCAGAAAAGTAACCAGCCTACACAGGCTGACAGGAATTGCATAATAGGCGTCACGTATAAGTTAAAAGTAACGACAATAGCAAAGCATAATGTAATTCGAAATACAGTCCACTACAGAAGATTGATATTTGTGAAAATATGTTTCTTTTGTAATCCCTACCGGTATATTCATCATTTAGGAGTTAACGAATTGTTGTTCCGGAAATTTGCATTCTTTGAATATATGATCCAGCTGTCATATCCCCTGGAAAGTACAACCCCGCATCTGCATTTCACATGTTATTATAAATTGAAAAGTATATCTGAATTCTCTTCGACTGAAATGATTGGTTAAAAAATTGTGGGACTATGAGTCTCTATCTGTCAACTTCCTCCCCTCTCTCTTTTATTTGATAGACCATAAGCGTTGACATCATCACCGATATAGTCGATAACCGCCATCTTAGATCACATTTACACGGGGTGTACAAAAGTGTGTACATGGGTCAGACCCATGACCAAGGTGGGAGGAAACAAGGGGCAGCCCCGGAAAATTGTCGCCCCTCTAGAAACTTAAAACTTACTATTGACTTAAATGCATTTTAGCTTCTGCGTTTTCAATAAACTTTTGTCCTCTTGTGCACAAGGTCTATACGCTTCAAAGGGCTACGTGTCAAATACTCCAATTTGGAGGGGTAAAGTTAGAGTAAAATAATAGAACTTGGTTGGGATCGATCATTGAAATCTGTAAATTAAACCTTAGACATGAGGAAAGTAAGTTTCACGACCCAAGCCCGTAGCCAAGGGGGAGGGGCCAGGTTGCAAAGCTCGATAACCGCCATCTTAGATCACATCTACAAAAGTGTGTACAAAAGTGTGTACATGGGTCAGACCCGTGACCAAGGTGGGAGGAAACAAGGGGCAGCCCCGAAAAATTTTTCCTCCTGGAAAAATTTCCCCCGCCTAGATAATTTCAAGTTGCCTTTGGCTTTAGACTCTTATATAGGCATTTTCACCACCCCCCTTTAGTACCTTGCCTGGCTACGGGTCTTTCATGATCCCATAAAGTCCTCCTAGGCTGTGGACCACCAAGTAAAGACACATATGCTATCATCACCGATTTTCGAACTTTTTAGTAATGTATAACCTTTGCATCTCACCTGTCTGTGCCGTTAAGTTTTGATCACTTGGACACCTAGGAAACACAGTTTAGATGAATTTCCGTATAAACTTTATGAGTAAGAATTTAAGAGGACCCTAGATGACAAGGTAATGCTTTTATCACATGACCTTAATATCTTCTTCATATCTACAGATATTCCTGTCTAAAGACTTCTAGTTCCTTCAAGCATGCTAGGTATTATGCGACAGCTACATTTTTAAGTGAATATGCCTTGACCAATCTTCCCCTTACTACTAGGAAGAATAATGAGTGTGTGAGAGTATTATGTGTGTGGGGGGGGGGGGGATGAGATGACTGAAATCTGAAAGAAATAGTCACAAAATTCTTTTCCTGTGATTGATAACGGTGCTAAAAATCATGCTCAATACTGATAAATACTGATAAAAAATGTTAACATGTTTGGCTTACCATGTACATCATAATTGAAAAACGGTTGTCATATATCACTGACCATATCACCAGGAAAGTAAATTCAGTCAATTGGCTTATTTCAAGGACGTTGAATTTTACCAAATAAGCGAAAATAATGTAAAATTGCCAATAACTGTTAAATCAACCAATAAACGTTTTATTAAGTTTCATCAAAGTGTGTGTGAGAGGGTGTTGAAGTCCTACTGTACACGGTAAACTTGTGATCAATGTGTACGTAATGTACTGATATCATACAACTCGTCGACTTTATCCATGGAAATCCTATCTACCCATGGTTATCTACTCTAAAATAAACCACCAACGTTCTACTTTACTTTGGTGATAATTGCAACTTCTTTTCATTACATTACCATAACAAGGAAACACTGATCGTGGTACGAACATGTCCACCACTAGGTTTTAATGGATTTTCCTGTGACAAAATATGAAAAAATGCCCCAAATCGGTGATTTTCCTCTCTTTATTTGTGTACTTACCATCTTAATAGCACATTGCTTTTGGATGGTTTCCAATCAAACAATCATTTGAAATCGGTGCATTGCATTAGGGAAAATTTGTGATGCCAACAGGCAGAATGATTGATCTTCGTCTGTGTCCTTGTAACCTTGCAAAAAAATAAATAATATCTATAAACAGGCTTAAAGTTGTAACCTTTAGCCTCATATAATGTTAAGCTCATTCTGCGATAAGTGCTTTTTAATATTTAACTAGTTTCAAGTTCATGGCCGAAGAAACACTCACGTTTGTTTGAACAAATACGTTGGCTTCGATGAGACGTTTGCCTTTTCATGCGCTCACGAACACCCTTACCCGAATAACTGACTATAAGGCGATTAAATGCCAATTTCAATCCTGCATAATCCGTCCGAATGTCGCACTTTCACAACTACACTGATTATACGAGCATAGTCACTTCGGATGATTCTGTCTTTAAGGGGGATCAGTTTTTCCACCGATCCAGGCCGAGAGAGTTGGTTATGTGCGCTGCCATTGTGCCTGTTTTACCAACAATGTCGTGTGTTCTCTGTGCACATTTCCAGTGGCGATTGATTTCGGAACCCTTTGCACAGTTTATCAACCTAATGTAATGTAATTAAATGGACATACGGTAAGAGCATTGATAAAGCTACCGAAAGCTACCTTCTAATTTGCTGTTCACCAAGCCGTTTTCAGTTTGGAAAAGTCCAAGTTGTGAGTGAACTTTGCTCTTACTATACTTTGTTTGTGTAATGCTAAGAAACCTTTATACTGTGCTGCAAAATGGTGTTCCCCAAATTTCGGGAGAACTTTGATTTCCTCCCAAACGGGAGAACCTTCTGGACTGGAAGTCAGTGTCGTACCACTCTAGGGGCAGTGACACCCCACTTCCTCACTCCCTTGGCAATGATACCATTGGCCTTGGATAGGCAAATATTGGTCAAATATAAATACACACTCGGACATCGTGATGGTAGTTGTAGCTTAAGCATACTGCGGATGTAAAATGGGAAATTAAGTTGAAAAGATATTACTCCAGATTAATTGTAATGTTGCTAACGAAATTGAGCTGAGAACAGAAGCATTTATATATTTCACCCTATCCTCCCCTCCTCTTCCCTTCTGTTCTTTTCCTCCTCTCCCGTCCCTTTTGAATTTTCTCTTTTTATCCGTAGAGGTTAGCCATGGACCGCTAATCCCCGGATACGACTCTATGTAAGTCTAGAGGATTTCTTAACGGAGCCAACTTTAATCCACAGAGGCAGTCTATCTTAAACATTTCAAATTCTTGAAAGTTGAATATTACAGTCCGATTTTGCTTCACGGGTCTCTACAATAAAAATACAATAAAACGCTGAAATACCTGTAAGTGGTAAAATACAGTCACACAGCTTACTGAGTAGTGTAGAGATGGCACGGGCGTACCCCCCCCCAGGGGCGGCCCCCGCCCCGTTTTTCAGGGCGGCCTAAGGGCGGCCCCGTTTGTCGAGACGTCCCAAAGTGAGGGCGCTATGTGTGTAGTGAGCCATAGGTTTTTTTAATTGTGTCAGGATGTATTTTTAGATATGACCAAACATGTCTTAACATGTTAAAGTGGCGTATTATTTTTCTTTCTATTTATTTGCTGTATGCCATGATTTTTGTGTATTATCATTGGCGTTTCACGATGGGTGAAGTAGGGAAAATTGCACGGGAACTTGGAAGGGATTTTATAAATGGTAAATTAAACCCCCAGCCATCACCTTACACCAAAACCCTTTACCGTGTGGGGAAAGAAATTGACGAGAAGTTCGAAACGACACTAAATGAAATGATAAAGCATTTTGAGCAATGTGACAAAGAAACCATCAAAGCTACATTGGACGCAATATGATGTTTGAAGACGGATTATTCAGTTGGGGTAGAATCACAATGGCCTACATATTTGTCAGAAAATGCGCCCAACAATGTCTCGAACAAGGAAAGGATAAAGATACAATTGAACAACTCGCACAGTTTGTTGGAGAATTCGTTGAAGACCGTTCTACACAGTGGATCAAACAACAAGGAGGTTGGGTAAGCGTATTACCATAATAACATAGGCTAAGTCTGCATTTAGGAAAACGCGCTTAACTTGTTTCTTTTGTTGTCGCGTTTAACAGGATGACTTTTGTCAAACATTTACGAAGAACACACACAATAGCAGAGCAACTCCGTTCAAGTTGATAATGTTAGCCGTCGTGACCATGACTCTTGCTTACAAATGGATGCATTTGCCGTAACACGAAAAACATAGGTGAGTGTGTATGTGTGGTGAAGGCCTCCGAGATCAGTCAAAGTGGTGCAATGCGGGTAGGTTTTTTTTTTTTTTTTTTTTGTTTGTTTGTTTGTTTGTTTTTTGTTTTTTTGTTTTTTTTTTTTTTTGGCTTTTTTTTTTTTTGGTTTTTTGTTTTTGTTTTTTGTTTTTTGTTGTTTTTTTTTGCAATCTAAGCGATATTCCAAGAGAGTAAATGCTACACAAATACAGCCTAAACAATTTACTTCATACGTACGTTAGTTCCACACAAAACAACACCGAAGGAATATGCACTCACTGAAGCCACAGTATAATCTTTTACCTGGCATACGAGCATCTTCATTACGTAACCGATCTAGGTTTTATGACAAGCAATAACCAGCAAAAGTTCAATTATTAGGAGACGGATTAAATCGAACCAGAGAAACAGCAAGTAAGTGTGTACAGACATAACATACCAGGAACAAAACAACACGTTTTGTATTAAGTTTTACCTTTGCCGTTGTGGGCTTAGACATCTTTTACTGTGTAGTACACTGGTGAGGTGTTTGAAAGCTATCTTACTCTCATAAGCTCGTTGGTCATTCCCTCTGCGTCATGTATGTGTGTCGAGAAGAGCTCACCCGTAGGTCTGGGTTGGAAAAACTATTGGCAAAGCCTAAGCGAAAGATTTGACTGAGACAACGCATAAAGCTAAATATCATCAGAACATAGAAAGAAAGAGCGGGCTCTTGCTGATTAAATACTACCATGCAGGGTCAAATGTGTTCTGCCTCTAACGTGAAGAGTCTAAACTGCCAAGCTTATGGGTCGCACAAACGATACACCGACGTAAGCTCCTCTGCTCCGTGCGTTGCTCCTCTACTCCGAGCATACCACTAGGTATGCTCCTCTGCTCCCATTGCCCCATGTGTGCATGCTTATCGGCCCTACGTGCCTCACAGCATCTGTCCCCTTCCCCCAGTGTTATCACACGTACTCCCCGTGCTTCATCTGCTTCACATACATATGCTCTTCTGGTCCGTAGGCTGCACTTCGTATGCTCCTCTGCTCCGGAGCACACCACTAGGTATGCTCCTCTGCTCCCATTGCCCCATATGTGCACGCTTATCGACCCTATATTCCTCAACTGCATCTGCCCTCTTCCCCCAGTGTTATCACGCGTGCTCCCCGTGCTCCATGTGCTCCACTGCGCATGCTCTTCTGCTCCGTGTGCTCCATTGTCCATGCTCATGTGCTCCGAGCGAGTGGGGGTACATTTAAGTCGATGGATACTCGTGTTTCTCACATTTTATAGCAGACCTTCGTGATTGCAGCACTTTCAGCATGTCTCATCTTTGTCATATCTGTCAGTTGCCTTTTACGCGAGGCTACAATCTCCGTCGGCATATAGAGCGGGTCCACAAACACCGTCATGGAGACCTCGAGATGTACGGTGGGGGCTCTAAGAAGGGCGAAGGGAAGCGACAGCACGACTCTTCAGACGAGGGTTCATACGATGATATCTCACAGAGCGACACTAACGATAGTGCATCAGAGCCTCTGGAGGAAGACGACATGACTGATAGCAGTAAAACTGACGACAGCAGCGAAGGGGAGTCCTCAGAAGACGACACTGTGACCGATAATGATGGCGAGGAGGACGATGGTAGTGAAAATTTGTGTTGCCCGATTGACACTTGGGAAGCCCTAGCTCATATGAATAAAGCCATGGCAATCATTTTAAAACGGGAATTTAAGAAAGCAACAGACTCTGCATCGTAAAACTAGGGATGGAGTGTACTTGTTCCAAATCCCGGAGTCGAAGATCTTTTACCGGAAACAGTCGTTCGTGTTCAATCGATGAGAGGTGTCCTTCAGTGCTGAGACTCGACAGTCGTGACAGCAAAATACTGACAGGGGTGCATGGCTACGAATTGGGGATTTGGGATGGTGAAGGTATTGGTTCATGAATCCATAAAACAGTGGAAATAAAAACATAAACAAAGATAATTATCGTTTCTCTTTTCATTTGCTTTATTCAATCGACATTTCTATATACTGAAGTGACCATGTTATTCACCATAATGCTACTCGATAGCGTGATAATTGACTTTTCCCATCCACCGCGGTATACATGTCTCTTCTAGACGAGTGCAAATAGTCTCTTCAATATTGTTTTCCTTTAGTGCATCCCATACCCGTTTGGGTGAATGTCACAGCAGTTTTCTTTTGTAAATTCCGAGACATCACCAGTACGAATTGCGTGAGAGATGGATGAGTAATCGTTCTTGTCTATCCACCGCGGTATGATATCCTCTTTGAGTTCCTTGCGATCAACTCTACTCAACGTTGTCTTCTCTAAGGTAATTCGCGCCAAATGTGGTTACTGGAACCAAGTCCTTTTCAATTTTTTCACCAAACTTTCTAACGTAGGAATGCCGATCATGTAATGGAAGTACTCACCAGCGGCATCGATAACCCACTTGTCGTCTACAGCTGGAAGCATATGGTCAAAGAACAAGTTGCTTACCTCTTTCACCATAGCGAGATCAAAACAGCAGTTTTCTCCATAGCAGTTTAAACCATAGTGGTAGTCATCACAGAGTTGCGTCAGGCTTTCGTATGCAACCCACTCTACCATCGTCGCTAATACATAGGCCACGACTTCCTTCACTTTCTCCGGCACCACTTGTAGTGGTTTGTCATTATCATGGGAAAAAGCGTGTTGAATGAGCCCATCTTTGTATAGAAACACCTTATCACACAAAACGCAACCGTAAACCCGTTCACCCTCTTTGTGTGTCTGCTGATGTCGCATGAGGTTAGTTCGGCTAGCAAACATCTTCAAACACGTCTCACAGACATGTTCTCGCTTCTTACAGTGTACATTATTCAGATGCCTTTGCAGTTGATAATTCGATTTGAATTCTGTGGGGCACAACCGACACATGAAAGCCATCTGTAAAATAGGAAAGAAGAGAAGAAAATTTAACTCGTGGTTGTTACACTTTAGCGCTGACATTGTTCACATTGAATAAGTCTACATTTACAATAGTGACACGACTAAAGAAATTAAACTCACCTCTACAATGTCGTTCAATAATTCGTATCTGTGTGGCAGTTCCGATATTCTATCATTTGACGGAATGAGGAGCATTTCCAATAAACTGGAGGCTTTATACTACTCTCTGAGCAGAGCAAAAACATATCTGGACATGATTCCAAATGATGTCACAATCACAATGTTAGTCGATAACTCTTCACGTAGCATGACGTCATCGTTATAGCGCCAATCCTTTACAACCTCCAATGATAGGCACTCTTATCATATTTCATGAATGACTTTTGCCATTGTGAGATGACTCACTTTTTAACAAGGGTAAGCTAATGTTGGCTAATGTTACGGACGGATGACACGATCCCAATATCTAATACCGACTACTGCTAGGGTCAGAACCACGGTCACCGCGGAAGGCAGTTCTTCGTCTTGAAAACGTTCAAGCCAGGGCTGCCATACAACATAATGTTGCCACATGATAGCTGTATAATAAAATCCGCGAAATTCATATCTCTCATTAGGTGCCGCCGTCCATAAAGGTCGAGCGTAAGTACTACCAACTTCAGAATGCGGTAGAGATACATTGGTCAGCCCTGTATCAGATCAAAAGTCTTGAGAAACGGAGCAATTGCTTCTAGTGTCTCGATGTATAACCATACATTTATTGGCTCGCACACCATTGTCACGATATCACTTATACCCCCCCCCCCTGTTTTGCCCTGACTACTTTGAAACTGTTTAGCATGCGCAGTCGAGCATATGAAGCAGGGGAACAGCAGGGGAACAGCAGGGGAACAGCAGGGGAGCAGCAGGGGAGCAGCAGGGGAGCAGCAGGGGAGCAGCCGCGAACAGAAGAGTATGCGCAGTGGAGCACATGAAGCACGGGGAGCACGCGTGATAACACTGGGGGAAGAGGGCAGATGCAGTTGAGGAATATAGGGTCGATAAGCATGCACATATGGGGCAATGGGAGCAGAGGAGCATACCTAGTGGTGTGCTCCGGAGCAGAGGAGCATACGCAGTGCAGCCTACGGACCAGAAGAGCATATGTATGTGAAGCAGATGAAGCACGGGGAGTACGTGTGATAACACTGGGGGAAGGGGACAGATGCTGTGAGGCACGTAGGGCCGATAAGCATGCACACATGGGGCAATGGGAGCAGAGGAGCATACCTAGTGGTATGCTCGGAGTAGAGGAGCAACGCACGGAGCAGAGGAGCTTACGTCGGTGTATCGTTTGTGCGACCCATAAGCTTGGCAGTTTAGACTCTTCACGTTAGAGGCAGAACACATTTGACCCTGCATGGTAGTATTTAATCAGCAAGAGCCCGCTCTTTCTTTCTATGTTCTGATGATATTTAGCTTTATGCGTTGTCTCAGTCAAATCTTTCGCTTAGGCTTTGCCAATAGTTTTTCCAACCCAGACCTACGGGTGAGCTCTTCTCGACACACATACATGACGCAGAGGGAATGACCAACGAGCTTATGAGAGTAAGATAGCTTTCAAACACCTCACCAGTGTACTACACAGTAAAAGATGTCTAAGCCCACAACGGCAAAGGTAAAACTTAATACAAAACGTGTTGTTTTGTTCCTGGTATGTTATGTCTGTACACACTTACTTGCTGTTTCTCTGGTTCGATTTAATCCGTCTCCTAATAATTGAACTTTTGCTGGTTATTGCTTGTCATAAAACCTAGATCGGTTACGTAATGAAGATGCTCGTATGCCAGGTAAAAGATTATACTGTGGCTTCAGTGAGTGCATATTCCTTCAGTGTTGTTTTGTGTGGAACTAACGTACGTATGAAGTAAATTGTTTAGGCTGTATTTGTGTAGCATTTACTCTCTTGGAATATCGCTTAGATTGCAAAAAAAAAAAACAAAAACAAAAACAAAAACAAAAAACCAAAAAAAAAAAAAGCAAAAAAAAAAAACAAAACAAAACAAAAAAACAAAAAACAAACAAACAAAAAAAAAACCTACCCGCATTGCACCACTTTGACTGATCTCGGAGGCCTTCACCACACATACACACTCACCTATGTTTTTCGTGTTACGGCAAATGCATCCATTTGTAAGCAAGAGTCATGGTCACGATGGCTAACATTATCAACTTGAACGGAGTTGCTCTGCTATTGTGTGTGTTCTTCGTAAATGTTTGATAAAAGTCATCCTGTTAAACGCGACAACAAAAGAAACAAGTTAAGCGCGTTTTCCTAAATGCAGACTTAGCCTATGTTATTATGGTAATACGCTTAACCAACCTCCTTGTTGTTTGATCCACTGTGTAGAACGGTCTTCAACGAATTCTCCAACAAACTGTGCGAGTTGTTCAATTGTATCTTTATCCTTTCCTTGTTCGAGACATTGTTGGGCGCATTTTCTGACAAATATGTAGGCCATTGTGATTCTACCCCAACTGAATAATCCGTCTTCAAACATCATATTGCGTCCAATGTAGCTTTGATGGTTTCTTTGTCACATTGCTCAAAATGCTTTATCATTTCATTTAGTGTCGTTTCGAACTTCTCGTCAATTTCTTTCCCCACACGGTAAAGGGTTTTGGTGTAAGGTGATGGCTGGGGGTTTAATTTACCATTTATAAAATCCCTTCCAAGTTCCCGTGCAATTTTCCCTACTTCACCCATCGTGAAACGCCAATGATAATACACAAAAATCATGGCATACAGCAAATAAATAGAAAGAAAAATAATACGCCACTTTAACATGTTAAGACATGTTTGGTCATATCTAAAAATACATCCTGACACAATTAAAAAACCTATGGCTCACTACACACATAGCGCCCTCACTTTGGGACGTCTCGACAAACGGGGCCGCCCTTAGGCCGCCCTGAAAAACGGGGCGGGGGCCGCCCCTGGGGGGGTACGCCCGTGCCATCTCTACACTACTTTACTGTTATTTCTAATGCCCGTACTTTACAGCTCAACTACACTGTTAAAAATATCAGTTCATTTACAGACTTTTTTAACTTTAATTTTCTGTATTTTCCTTTTAGCAGAAATTCTCTGTACCTTTACAGACAATTTGCAATGCGACAAAAAAAATGTTGTTTAATATGTATTTTCGGTTTATTCGAGAAACCATTTTTTCTGTTTTTTCTTAACCCTAATTTTACTGCACTATTAAAAATATTTGTAAATTTACAGACATTCTAACAGTATTTTTGTATTTTTCTGATTACACATAAATATATTGTCATTTAACAAACATTCATTTGTTTTTCAACTAACTAAAGCTAAAGGTTCGGTTTTGTAAAAAAAAAATAAAGGTTTAGAATAGATCTTTCTGCAAAGTTCCAGTTTTTAACAGAATTTTCGGCAAGTTTATGTCCCTACTTGAGAGTTATGTAAACTTACACTTATTACGAGAACATCTGTTCTTTATTATATACAGGGCCGTAGCTAGGGTCATACGTCTCCACTACCAGCTATAGGTACAAAAATATTTATAACTAGACCTCTTCGCGTAGATTTCTGGCCAGATCGCCTCGGACTGCCCAGGATCCTAAAAAGGACCTAACTGTCGCAAAAAGTCGTGAATAAGTCGTAGACACTTTGGAGTCAGCCCAAACTACGACAACACCACACCACTTCGACTCTAACCGACGGAGCGTCGTCATAACCCTGCTGCACGTAGCGCGCAACCAAATATAACGTAGCCTTGCAGGCTACGTCGCTGTAATCGTCTTGCGGATGTCCGTGACTTTGTCACGCACGAAAACAAAGATGCATAAGCTCGCGGGGAAAATGAATCCATTTAGCACACAATCTGCCTACAATGGACTAATAAACATATAATCATCCGTAATTCGACCAAAGTGCCTTTCGGTAATTTTTGTAACATGAGAGATTGCCATATTAGCGTTTTAAATGCCAAAAACACTAAATTTGGCGTATTTCAGAAAGTGGTTACGTGCCAAATTTTAAAACTAAGGACAAACGGAATTTTTGCGTGTTTTCAATTTTCCCAAGAAATTGTGGTAGTACAAATCATTAATGCCCCAAAATTTTCAATCGCAACAAAAACGAATATATAAACTCAGTGGGTGACCAACCATAAGTACACCCTCATTTCAAATAAGGTTCATGAGTTTGAGCAATTGGACTTCTAATACTAATGGACTAACATTTGGCGCTTTTTGGCCATGCTGAAGCCAAATTTCGCCGATTGGCTCTCAGAAAATCTGGCAAGTGTGCAGCGAGAGACTACGATCGATTGAGGTGACAACCATGGAAGACGGTGGTATCTGGGTCTGAGCTTTATATCTGGTCATCAAAGTACGTGGCAGAACTTTGTCTGGATGGAGGGGAATAGTTAATAATTAAAATAAATCAGAACATGAATGTTACGTACTTTATATTTCCATACTTCCCCTACACTCTAAAAAAACATGGGTAAATTGGTTGGGTAAAATTCAAAGTGCCCAACCTGGCCAGTTGGTAACCAACACAGTGGCAAAACAGATTAACCAATTGGATGGGCAATATATTTGCTCAATTAGTTGGGTAAAATGATTGGGCAAATTTTTCGCCCAACTATTGAGTAAAACCCTTAACCAACTAAGGTGGGCAATATTTTACCCAATTCCGGTTAGGAGGCATACGGAATCAAAGGCTGGGTAAATTTTTGCCCAGGTTGGGCAATCATGGGCAATCATTTTTTAGAGTGTACGTTCATCACAGTTATAGCTGTATACTTTCTCGTTCGTAGATACCATCAACCTGTGTACACAATACAGCAAAGGCTTCACGTTACACGTAGTTGATCGCCGCATGTACTATGTAGTAGGTGGGTCATTGTTCACTGTACACTGCACTGCTGAGTAGTAAGGGCAACAAGTGGTGTATTACCAAAATATTAGAGAGCTGATCATGTAATACCTAATTAAGCTTACAAAGTACATGTGCTGTGATGTATTTGTGTTATAAAGATGGTTTTGGAAGAGAGCAGAATCCTAATTGATTGATAGTTGTCACCTGGTTACGAGACATTAGAATAATCTCCATTTCTTTATGTAATTTTTTGATAATCTTTTCTTTACTTTATATCCTTTTCTAAATCTGTACTGAAACGTATTTCGTACCATGAGACAAAGGTGTTTTGCTTTTTTTAAATGCACCCTCATATTGGTTTGGGTTTCTTGACGAGTCGTTACTTTAAAATCGTTGGAGTTACAATAATAGTGTTCCAGGATAAACTAATCTCAGATATTTTCGTATCATTTCTGGTATTATCATCGTTACAGAAAATTGTACAATTGTATAGCCTATGTCAAGAAATACCCGTAAGCATAGACCTACGCGTTCAATTGTCGACGGTAGTGGCCTAAAAACTAATGAAAGAAGTCACGAAAACGTATAGAGTGAAAGAGCTAGGGAAGAAGGAGGACATAAACAAGCAGATACGCAATATGGTGACCTCAACAATGAAAGGAGCCATAAAATGAGTCAAGAACATGAGGCTTTTTATAGTGGGGCTAGTATCAGGCGTGCTGTACTTCGTCCTGGCTCAGTTTAAGGCGGTCACGCTATCCATTTAGGATAGAGGGCGCTAGACCACAAAGGAACGAACAGGGTCAAGATGTGGAAACATTTAAAGAGTGTGTCTAAACCAATATCTGATGGGGATAAGTTAGTTACATGAGGTTTAACCGCCCAGTTTGCAACCAATTGGTTCAAGTCGAGCCGGCCACGACCTCTTCCAGTTGTGGCTCACTGGCTTGTTTTCCCTTACGCCATTGCTTATGCGAAGCATCACGCACAACGGCAGTAGGTTCCATTTTTAAAGTCTTTGGTATGACTCAACCTGGGAATCGAATCCGGGCCTCCCGAGTGAGAGACGGATGCTCTACCGCTAGACCGATGGGGATAAGAAAAATTACAAGAATTCGAAGGCACACATCATGTCATTTATTGAAAGTGCCCCAGCAACATCAGAATGCACACTCCTGTAATTGAGACAATATCTCTCCGGGAGGCCCTAGAAGTCTTAGAAAATTTGGGACATTCAGTAACTGCCTATGATGGGACAAAAAATTGGATTGGGAAGTGTGGGGGAAGGTGGAGGCAAGTAACTGTTCAGTTCGAGGAGTTACATAAATTCAAACCGATAACACCAGGAACTTTCAAAGATGCTGAAAAATGTGCTTTTTTGGACATTACGATTATTAATTTGAAAGACACAGGCCTGTACCTTCAATAAGAAGGCAGATTACTGTATATGGTATTGGTAAATAGTAATTAGAAATTATTAGTAATTACCAGTGCTAAAGGTGGTTAAGAGAAAATCGGAAGTAGGAGACTATAGAGGTAATCAGATTGGGAATAATGGTCAGAAAACAGGCCGGCGTCCACGGACATAAATGAGAACAGCGTCTGGCCGAAGTTTAAAATATTGTGGGGAACAGCATGGAGCTTGGGCGTGTGCTGATTATAAATCCTAGATCTTGATTTAACCTTGGCAGCTGGCCAAAAAGTTTGGGTTAAGCTACAGTTGCCTCGTCGATAACAAAAGAGGGCGTCACTACCAGCGAGGTGGAGTATGCGTCACAGAAGGGCTGTGTGGGTACCATAGACTTTTACATGATGTACAAAGGTCAAAAGGTAATTCTACACCTGGTGACGACAAAGATGGAAATCCGGCCTCCTCCATTGAGGGGGGGGGACGATCAAATCCTGAGAGCTGAGAGTCACACTCAACCACAAGCCGTCATGACAGGAAAAGAAAACAAAGAAAAATATGTGGTCACGAGGACAGTCACTGTTGTCGTAAAGAATGAGAAACGGAATTTGAAGGTTGAAATAAATGTTCTACTTGATGATGCAAGTACTTCTACCTTCATCAGTTCAGATGTAGCATGGGAACTGGGACTGAAAGGCAGATTTTTAAAACGGAAGCCTCATTTCTAAATGGGCAGATAAATTATGTCAGAAGTGTTTGGTCTCGAGAGTCTTGATCGAAGCGTTGACATGGCCATCTTCGGCAAGAGGACAGAGAATGTGACTGGCGATACAAAGGTAACCGATTGGAATGAGATGGTAAAACAACGGAATCACCTTAAAGATATTCAGTTCCTAACTGTTGGCAAAAGGTCGAGGATGGATATACTTATTGGTCTGGACCACATTGACCTTCATTATTCATTGTCCAGCAACAGAGGGCCAGACATCGAATTGCATGAGTATTGGCAAGACGTACTTTTTTCTTTTTTTTTTTCACAAAAGCCAGATAGCTGGGGAGTTAAACTCATCAGTCAATTCTGCCAGAGTTTGCAAAATCCGGCCTAGGTACTACCTGCCAGTTGGTAAATGCAAAATATCAAATAATGTTGACCGAGGCTAAGGAAACACTACCGTTCGCTGACTGTCGATATGAAATGTGGTTACCGTGGAAGTATATACATAGCGTAAAGTTGCCAAATAATTTACCAATGGCCATCAGTCGTCTTGAAAACACAAAAAGACGTGTGTTGTCCAACGCCGAACTGAGAGTCTTATTCTAAAGTAATCCATATCAACATAAAAAACGATATATTCGAGAGTTGCCAACCTCTGAAAAGTCACAAAAGGGAAAAAGGTGGTACCTACCTCACTTTTCTGTGGTAAACCCAGATAAAGCAACAACAAAAACACGTGTATATTTTTTGATGTTTCAGCCAAATTTAAAGGGGTCTGTATCAGCGACAATATCAATCAAGGACCAAAAATGGAAAAATATCTATTAGATGTTCCTTTACGATTTCGAAAGGAGTCAGTGGCGATTATTTCTGACGTGACAGAAATGTATCTTCAAATGTACAGACGGCTCCTGAGAACAGGACTTGCCATAGATATCTTTGTCGGGATGTTGATTTGACTAGACCCTCAGATAAGTTCGTTGTAAAATGTGTCGCCTTTCGTGGCACAAATTGAACTCCAGGAGCATGCAAAGGTTTGTCAGATAATGCTTTGATAATCTCCTGTTTCCTTCATATCCTTTTCTAAATCCGTACTTAAAACGTAGTTTATACCATGAGTATCAGTATCAGTTTTAGGGCGACTGAGGGCCACTTTTAATTGCGTTTTCACTTAGCCTATAACAATCGGATTGCAGGACTAAATCGTTTTTCATATGCTACTAGGTTTTATGTATATCATATGAAAACAGTTCTGGCAATCGCAACTTTAAATGTACCTGATGTGCAGCTCTACCAGGCGGATGACCAGGTAGGGTAAGTTCCTTCCTGAGCCTAACTCCTGTGTTAAAAGTAAAACAAGTTGGTGGAAATTGCTGGTTGCTTGACGGGAAGAACATAAAACTCGGATCACACCACCACGACTACCTGCGGCTCTCCTTCGTAGACATTCTGATGCACCGGAACTACGAATGAACATGCTCAGTCGGGCCGACGGCTTACAACGCGACGGAACTCTAGTCGTGGAACCGGCCACACCGCCACGACCACAGCCGACGCGGTGGGTGGTCGGCGTCGTGTCCTGCGTTGTGTGGCAGTGTGACCCGGGCTTGAGAGTTCACAATTCTCAATGATTGACCAAACCACAATGGGATTGTTTGTCCCTTCGCAGGAGAGTGCGATTCAACACCATCACGACTGCATTCGACTACGAATGAACAATTTCAATCGGGGCCATGGCTCTCGGCCCGATGGAAGTCGAGGAAATCATGGAAGCAGGACACTTTACATCGCCAAAACTACAGCCCACCACATGAATTATCGTATCACTTCGTGGGTGGTCGTCGCGGTATGGCCTCAGCTTTTTCCAATAAAACAAATAAAAAAGTGTTGAACAACCTCTGGAAATGTCAAACGGGACGAATGGAATTCATCTGGTTGTGATCTTCTAAGTCAGTGTCAAACGGATGTAATACAAGACGAGAGCATAATGTTCGCACTAATATCAACTGATTTGTCTAGTGATGGATGTCGTATAACTGCCCCTTGTAGGTAACATATCTCCCGAAAAGGTCACTCGTTCAACTCGTCTGAGACATTAAGTCTGTTAAACGAGAATAAAGCCTCTTTAGCAAAGCTTCAGTAAGATAACGATATGCCCAATCCCCATCATCACATCACATTGCTCAAATGATAAAATATTCGGATTTGTCACGTTTACTCAGACATTTTGATTACTCTATAATTAGTAATGTAACAGTTATTTGGTTTTTCTCCTCCTTTTCCAAACTAAACTGCTACAGAAAAAGATTTGTTGACCCCAGAGAATGCAAGAAATTAGAAACCGTTTTGTGGAAAATTTATCCAGGCCCGTATACAAGATTTTCCAAGAGAGGGTTCAAACACAACTATATCACGTGACTTCGTGTTTTGTCTACTCGGCCATGTTGGAGGCAATCGTGGAACCTACATGTTTTGTACACTAATGCCATAGGCAAAATAGGTGAAAGGATCGGGAGAGATATACTTTTCCCTCCTCTCCCCCACCCCCAAGAAAAATAATTGTCCATTCAAGGTAAAAATCATATCACAATTGATTGTCATTTTAGAAAAATTGAAAACATACACCTTCTAGCTTTCGTAGAATGTCTTCCCTTGCCCATTAAACGTGTAGTAATGCAAATGTACGGTATTCTGTAAGGGCATCCGCTTCACCACTGCCTGACTTCGACTGATTAGTTCTTTTGAGTAATTAAGTATATCAACGTCTCACACATTCCCCTAACAATCCCTTTTTTAGCGCTATCATGGGTACACGGTCGTCACTGAGAGGGGCACCGTCAGGATTGACGATTAGACGCACCGCAGAGAAGTATGTCGTAAGCCCAAGTGGCCCTATTTGACAAAAACGGAGCACGCGCAATTGAGTGAAAGATCTTAATCTAACTAAACAAAGATCCTATGGGCCTTTCCTTAGTGTACAAAGGCGTAGGAGGCAGGGCCTATACAATTTGGCCGGCAAGTGTGCAGAGGAATTTGCGAAAATGGACCAGCATGACAATACCTAAGTATGGCGCAACCATCAGTTGATGCGAAATGTAACTAGGAATTCTCACCAAAGTGCCTCCAATAATGCTGTCAATGACATTCCACCAGTTGTAATTTGATTCTGGACATTCATTCTAATGAGGTGTCATGTTTCAGCAGGGAAGTGCAAAGATTTGCCCGACAGGGAACCAAACTCCCAGGGCAACCAGTAGCAAACGGGGGTGCAGGGCCCAAGTTTCTCCCCCTAAGTTGCCTCAACCCTTTAGTGCATCTCTACCACTTCAAACAAATTTCGCCCATTAGCTTGTTGAATAATTATTCTTAAAGCCAACTTATTTACTACTTTCCTTGTCTACCTTGCATGTCTCCTTTTAAGAGAAAATTTGACATCCCCAAATGCCCTAAATTGCAAGAAAAGGTACAACTTAAATGCAAGTGTGTCATTCAACTTTGCGTCCATCATTTACGTTGTCAAAGTCAAAATGTACAAGTTGTACCAAACATTCTAAAACACAAATTTTGTCACTAGAATTCCTCGGCTTCCATACACGCATCAGTGTGTTAGAAAGTTTGGGTTTGGGGTGGGGTACTTAGCATTCCAAAACGTCCTAAAAATTGTCAGAAACGGCACTTTAATATGCAAACTAATGAGATGTCCATCCAAGGTCAGAGTTTTAGGAAGACCGCTTTCGTACACTTTATCGGCCTCAGGTATGAGTAATATTACGAAAATGGCGTTCGTATTTCGGAACTTTGAATCAGACAGAACCAGATCATATTACAATAAAGTGAAATGTTATGATCGTTGTCTCGAAAAAAAATCTTTTAACGACTCTCCAGGGGAGAGCGCCATTATACAATTCAAGCAGAAGGCTTCCATACTTTGCTGTGTATCGAACCGGGCAAAAATTGCCAACCACGCCTCCAAGTTTGCCGGAAAATGCACTTTGTAGACTTTACACAATTGCAAGGTGCATCTCAACCTTCGTTGTTTCAGTATTTTGTGATTTCATGCTGAAATTTAGATTTCAAGATGAAAAGGCGAACGACAATTTTATTCAGTAAAATCTTCTTGAGGAAGCGGGAGGCCTTCTTTATAAACTAATTGATTTCAGCATACAATTAAAAGAAACATACGCAGGCTAAAACACACTGTGGCGTATGCCGTCTATAAGCAATGTTCCTCTATCTTTTTCGAACCAGAACGAACATGCCTCTAGCTCTTGGCTAATTATCTCACATAGGACACTGTACCATAAATTGTATATTGCCGTCCTGGTCTAAGAAGAGGCCATTGCCCTCCCCTGAGTCCCTTTGAAACCGTTTCCGGTATTATAGGTCAGAGGTGCTTAAGCCAAAATTACATAAAATAATTCCTATGTGTAAACTAACTTTAATTCCTTCAACTACAAAAAAGCTGACATTTTTGTGTCAGCACTAGAAGTGCCATCCCTGATACGTTCATTAGCTCTGGTTGTAAACTTCTACAGGTTTCTAGCCTAAATACAGATATGTCCGCTATCTACAGTGCATCATGTATTTGGGGGCAACAACATCGTAAAACATTCAACCAAACCATGGCACACAGCCACTTATGCTTCAGCACCTAGCTTAGTCAGGGATATTTACAGCTCCTTGGGTTTATCCTGTATAAGCATTATGTCATCTTCCATCCCGAAATCTTTCATACATGCACCACGATGTTTGCTGGTGTGTATGAGACAGAGATTTTAGCACGATAACATAAACAGTCACAAATAATAAGTACTAAAACTTGTTGATCTGTGGTCAAAGTCGAATGTGAAGTTTGTTTAAAGAAGGACGTCGTAAATTTTATTTCTACAGAGAGGTAAAAACAAACTCGCACATCTTGTCTGCGGTCCATAATAAGATTGTAAGAAGTGATAAGAGTAGGCAACGGAGGATTATGAGAACCTTAAATGAAACTGTTACTGTAGTGAGCAGTGATGACTCTGAGCTGTTCAAAGACATGTAATAAATTGTAGAGCTGTCATGGTTAGCATGTTTACACAAACACAAATTTTTAAACACGTGGCAGCCAATCACAAGGGGAGACTGTTCAAAGGTGTGCTCATAGCTAAGTTGAATAACACCTACTGCCACCATGAAATGAAATTGGAAAAATGTAATGATGTACCCAACAAGAAGAACACAGACAGTGCAACCTGAAGACATGACGTGTAAGCCTAACACACGGAAGCATCAGCTTGAAAAGCGAATTTACGACCAAATTGTCCTTCCAGTTTAATAAGGCTATATATTACACATCGACAAAAACCTTGCCCTGTTCATATTATATATTAAGTCTTCAATGGGTCATATTATACTGAAATCCCATTATTGTTCAAGATCACATCCTTGACCTTGGTTTCTAGTTTTGTATTTAACAGGTTTTTTTTTTTTTTTTTTTTGAGTAAGCTGATTAGCAAATTCAGTGATGTAAGTTGAGCATCGGTGATCTATACACGATATTGACAAACCTAAGCTGTAATTAAAACATACTGTTTTGTATTAAATGTAAAAAGTGATTATTATATTGTAAATCACCTTATTACGACTTACAAGTATCAGAATACAGTATCTGTCTTTTTTTCTCCAATAAGACTCACAAAAGAGGTTCTTTCAGCCATCTTTTCTTAATATGACACTGTATCTAATTTTTTTGTTCAGTTTATTTTAATGCGTCATTACTTGGACAGGTTTTAATTTCTGATATTGCATTGCTTAGCAACGGTATCGAAGGTTACTTTACTAGTTTTTTTTTAAATAACTCATATGGGAAAATTGGCTCTCACTAATAACAACTTTAGTCACTTTAGACAGAAGAAAAATATGAAGCTATTTCAAAGATGTTCGAACACTTTGCTAATTTCTTACATTTTGCATTTGCAGAATTGCAAAGCAAATCCTGCACGGCATATTTACAACCCCTTGTAAAGTTTATAAGGAATGAAACCCTGTCATAACTCCAGTGCTGTTTTGGTGATCAATTTTTAACCTCGTACCTCTCATGAGTACATGAATATTATTTGGAAAACAAACAAGATTAACAGCAGATGATAAGGTGTACTCAGCGCTGTCCAGTCAGTATAAGTGCATTCAAAATGTAAGAAGTACATTGTCACATTCATGAAAGCAACGGATGGGTGGTTCAGTTTTGCACCAGCATTTCCATGAAGTGTAAGATATAAAGAATAGACCATCCTTTTAAGTAACGGTAGTTCATGTTGAAAATACCGCTGAGTAGGTGTACTGTCCATTTTCCTAGTTTAGTGTAGGAAATTGCTGATGTGACCTTTTCGTGCCACTTTCGTTAACTTATCTAGTTCATTTTATATTCCAGAACCAACAACTTAACAGTTTACTGCCTATTGTTACGCATGCAAGGATATGGTATGGGTTCTTATTTGGCTCTCCCCGCTAAGTGAAAATGAGTGAGTCGCGCTCAGCGTACAAAACGTAAATTCGGAGTCGCGGCTAGCAAGAAAGTCTAGAGAACCAGGCAACAGAAAACAAGCTTCATCAACTTGAGATTTTCATAGTTCCAGACTATTTACATTGTGGTTAGATATTTGGGCTGCACATGGCCGCAAGCGTACTTGGAAGTTTTCCTCTGTTACGTATCCTGTTCCTGCAGCCTTACATTCTAATCTAACGTCATACTTAATAATCGGAGATGCTCATGAAACAACCATTATGGCTTTTAAAAAGTCCTGCGTATGTTGTGCTAGTTCAAAGAGTGACCTAAGAGTTTCTGCTTTGCTCTCTTAAGTGCTTATTGTTTCATTGTTTAAGGTGAGCCTTATTTGATACAATTTTGAACAATACAAATGCCTTAACATTGATTTTATTGTATTAAAATATTATGTAGTCTACGCGCCAATGAAATGATATGTCTCGCTAGTAGAGCGTTGACGTCATCCATCTGGGCATCCCTGAAATATCACCGATGGAACTTCAGGGAAAAAATCCGTCGACACAGATTTAAGGATGTCGCAGGGCCAATCTGGCAAATTGACAGGATGATAGCGTATTATTTTTTTTTTATCTCGAGTAGCCTTTATGTTTTTCAGCATTGTTTACCCACAGGATGTCACCGTTGGAGACTTACAGCGGCTTCACTTTATCATTTTAGCACCTACACACAAAATGCAAATTTACAGAATTTCCATTTTAGAAACAATTTTAAACGTAACTTCTTAGTAAACTGAATTGTCCCTTGTACCTCCTAGGATTCTGCGTATTCAAGGTTCTTTCAATTACATAGTTTGCTTTCGGTTATGGTATAAAACAAGACCCTCTGTTTCAAATTGTTTAGTTGAAAATAGGTTTATTAACGTGTTATTCTAAACCGGTCCTTTTGCTTTTTCCCATGCTTATAGTAACTATGCGCGTAGCCAGAAAAAGCCAAGGAGAGGGCGGAGCCTGTAGGCAAACTATCTAAGAGTAGCGCCACCATTTTGGTGCGAAGCGTATACGAAAATAATGGCGGAAAATACGTCCCAGATTGCTGAAAATGACACTTCCCAGGCCTTATAAGTTACATCTAAACATTTATTTTTTATTTTGAGTTACCAGCAATATCATAAAAAAATCATTAAAGAAATACAAAAAATATGCTCGCCCCCTCAGTGGCGTAGCTAGAAGTGGTAAGGGGGAAAGGGGGCAAGGGGGCGCCCACAAAGCCTCCGAAGGCCTCTGTCGAAAATTTCTAGTCTCTGTCGGAAATTTTTACCACCTTAATTCAAAAATCTTACAGCGGAAATTAGTAACTAAAACTATATTCTTAGGGGTTTACTTACAACATTTCTTATGTTTTCGAGCAGAATTACACAATGAAATGGTTACTGACAAGGCCTGGAAGTGTCATTTAAGGCAATCTCGGAGATATTTTAATCTAATTTTTTCCGCGCGCTACACGCCAGATGATGGTGGCGCCACGCTTAGATAGTACATCATTACTTCAATATAATAATTTGTCGGAAATTTTTTGCTTTTGCCCCTCCCCCCCCCCCCCTACAAAAAAATATCTGGCTACGCCACTGCGCCCTCTCTTTGGCTACGCGCCTGATAGCAATTTGTACAGGGAATTGATATATAACCTGATTTTGATAGCCATTTACAGAACAGTACTGGTCCAAGCCTCTCAAATATCAGTTCAATTATTAATATGGAAAGTGAACCAATATGTAAAGGAGTCTAAGTAAATAAAGTAAAGCAGCAAATAAAATTATCCAAAGGAAGTTAAAATAAGTTTCACGGTTTATAGAGACGTCATTCCTCTTTATAAAAAATTTTCAAGCACTGAACACATGCCGGATTTAGGTATAAGCTAAACAAGCTACGACGTAATGCCTCAGGGTACAAAGTGATCACATTAGCTTTTTGTTTCAAAAGAAGTCACTTATTATATCTCTTGACCTTGCATTTTTTCCAAGATGAGCCTTATGCATACTGTATTCTTTTTCCTACAAGCCGGCTCTTTTAGGATAGATGAGGATCTCACCTCTCTAAGTCTGAACTAACAGAACTTGCTCCTACTCCATCCAAAATTTTCAATCGTAAAACTAATTCATAAAATGGTCCCTGTGTAGACAGTGTCATTCCATATACATATCAACGTAACCATAGTAAATCATAACCACTATAAAACTCTTACGTTACTGACCTGTGACTGCTATAAGCAGAAGTCCACCTCTGCCCGAAGTTAAGGCCGGTGTAGGCTACCGTATATTTCCAAATTTTTCATGCGCTATAAAGCTATAGAACCATACACGGTCATTTCTTGCCTTTCCAGGCCATACCTCAAACGTAGCTTAGAGTTGTACAGTGTACAACTTTCATAGTTATATAGCACTAGATACTGAAGGATGGACCAGCTTCTACTCCTTGTTTTCCAGTAATGCACATACCCCGCTAACACAAAACGTTTTTAAAACTTGTAAAGTGGTGTTATAAAACACCACTTTACACGTTTTAAAAACGTTTTGTGTTAGCGGGGTATACAGGTGTGTGTTTGTACATTCACCCCACAGAGCTATATATCACAGGACAAGATACATAGTTTTGTGATTCAACCAAGCATTTCTTTCTCGACTTACACCGCTGCGGTACGCAAACAAGCGAACAGAGTATGGGATATGTTTACTACACGTATTCGCTGCATAAACCTTTCCATTCTCTTGTACTGTTAAAGAGTTGATTCTTTTACCTGGAAGCATGAGTGCCGAAAACGAAATCAGTATATCCGACGATAGAGAGACACATGAGACGAATGATGGGCATACAGAGTCCAAGAAGAACCAACTCATTTACGGGGTAGAAGAAACTCCTCACTGGGTGACTTTAATTGTTTTGGCATTGCAGGTAAAATGGTTATTACGATCTTTATAGCTACCTTCACCCCCAGATACAACCTAAGGGAAGTACCATTTATTAACAAACTCATCTACAAATACTGCATAGGTGTTCTCAGTTCTCCAGTCTACTTTAATTTTGTAGATGAGATTCTCATATCTGGATATCCTGAAATCAGTTAAATTTGATATCCTCAAAACTGTGATATCCCCACATTTGTATGTATTTAAATGTGATATCCTCACACTTAAATTTTGTGTGATGGAATTCTCACATTTGGATATCCTGTGGGAAAACGATAGACTGTTATACCTAGACATTCCTAATGTATAAATTTTAACCTGTTGAAGGTGATGAGACTATGACAGAATTTATCCTCGGACGAAAAGACGAAACTCCTCACTGGGTGACTTTAATTGTTTTAGCAATGCAGGTAAAATGGTTATTTTGACATTTTACCTTAATCCCCATATACCTAGACATTCCTAATGTATAAATTTTAACCTGTTGAAGGTGATGAGACTATGACAGAATTTATCCTCGGACGAAAAGACGAAACTCCTCACTGGGTGACTTTAATTGTTTTAGCAATGCAGGTAAAATGGTTATTTTGACATTTCTATCTACCTTAATCCCCAGATACAACCTAAGGGAAGTACCATTTATTAACAAACTCATCTGCATATACTGAACAGTTGTTCCCAGTTCACCAGTCTACTTAAATTTTGTATTGAGGTGGAATTCTCACCTTTGGATATCCTGTAGGAAAACGATAGATTGTTGTACCTAGGTATCCTAGTTTATAAATTGTAACCTGTTGAAGGTGATGAGACCATGACAGAATCTCTCCTCTCTAAGACCAGCACAAGGAACTAGGCAACTATATTATGAAACCATTGCCGTCACGAAATTACAGAAATTTGATAAACCGCACATCTTTTTGATTCCTTGCCGAAGGCAGGCAAGGAATCTATGCGATGGTGATGGCGTGTGTGTGTGTGGGCGTATGTATGTGTGTGTATGTGACGCATTGCTTGTAAACACGATATCTCCAGTTAGCAATGACCGACACTTTTCATATTTGGTATATACATTAGTCATGTTAAGAGGAAGAATCCTATTGTTTTTGGTAGAGGTCAAAGGTCATCTGAGGTCACCAGAGGTCAAAAAGCGAAAACCTTGTAAACACGGTATCTCAAGATGGCAGTGATCGACACTTTTCATATTTGGTATATAGATTTATCATGTTGAGAGAAAGGACCCTATTGTTTGTGGTAGAGATCAAAGGTCATTTGAGGTCACGGAAGTAAAAGACTGAAAACCTTGTAATCACAATTTCTCAAGATAGGATTGAAGGACACTTTTCATATTTGGTATACAGATTTGTCATGTCAAGAGGAAGAAGCCTATTGTTTTGGTAGAGGTCAAAGGTCATCTGAGGTCACTGGAGATTAAACTGCGAAAACCTCATAAACGGCTTGTAAACACGGTATCTCAAGATGGCAGTGACAGACACTTTTCATATTTGGTATATAGATTTATCATGTTGAGAGGAAGGACCCTATTGTTTGTGGTAGAGGTCAAAGGTCATCTGAGGTCACCAGAGGTCAAAAAACAAAATTTCCCAAGAATTCCCAATATCGTCATATGAGGTCACCAGAGGTCAAAAAGCAAAATTTCCCAAGAATTGCCAAGATTATCATATGGGGTCACAGAGGTCAAAAAGCCAAATTTCCTAAGAATTCCAAAGATTGTTACTGCAGTCACCAGAGGTCAAAAAGCAAAATTTCCCAAGCATTCCCAAGATCGTCATCTGGGGTCACCAGCGGTCAAAAAGCAAAATTTCTCAAAAATTCCCAAGATTGTCATGGGGTCAACAGACGTAAAAAAGCAATAATTCCCAAGAGTGTCATCTGGGGTCACAAAAGGTCAGAAAGCAAAATTTCTCAAGAATTCCCAAGATCATCATCTGGGGTCACCAGAGGTCAAAAAGCAAAATTTCCCAAGAATTTTCAAGATCCAAGATATATTGGAGGTCAGAGGTCATGAGAGGTCATCAGAGGTCAAAGACCAAATGCATTTAAAAACATGATATTTCAAGACAGGGATGTTGAATACTTGTGATACTTGTAAATTTGAGGGATAAACCTCAGTGCAACAAAGCATCCCCATTCGGCAAGGAATCACTAAGCCTTTGGGCTTTCTGGTTAAACTACCCATTGATGTGCGTGGCATTTTGATTGTTATCGATGTATTCACCAACCGTGGTTCGATTTCATAGTGTTAAAGTTCATGTTAAGGCTAATTTATCTGCAGAGTTTGAGAAATACAGTCTTATGACTTTAAGTTTTTGTCAACATTATGGGGGTCGATGCCCACTGTAAAATGAGTTAACCGCAACCATGTAGCATTTACTTATCAAACCTTTACACCAAGAACATGTCCTGTATTCAGGGAAGCACATCCTCTCGTGGTGTGTATTCTGTCAATAAGTGCAGTTTGTTTCCTTTTGTAGAATTTTCTCATAATGATATCGGGCGTCGTTGGCATTCCTCTATTGCTTTCAACACTCGTATGCTTGCGTACTGACATTGCATCGTACGCACATCTCATCAGCTCAACGTTCCTTATTCAAGGATTGGTTACTTTTGCTCAAGCAACTCTCGGTGTAAGGTAAGTACACGAGCTCAGAGCTTGACTTTGGTTGTAGTTAACACAGTTACTTATACAAAATTTTGCCAAAATCCAAATTAGCCGACTGTATAATCCATGTTTCATTTACGCGTCTCTTGGTGCATGTGAAAGGCTACAGTCTACCACGAACACTCAGAAATGTAACTAGCCAACACAGGCTGACACTGAATTGCATTACAGGTGTCTCGTAAAATAAAAAAGAACTAGAAACGACAATAGCAAAGCATAATGTAATTTGCAATACAGTCTGCTATAGAAAGCTGATATTTGTAAAAATATGTTTCCTTTGTAATCTCTACCGGTAGATTCATCAGTAGGGAGATAACGAATTGTTGCGGAAGTTAGCATCCTTTGAATACATATGTAATCCAGCCGTCATATTCCCCAAGATAAAATTGAATTGGATGTATAAATCGTTCACCTGTTTATTTACCGGTGAATTGTGCAACAGTTTATATCATCCCTAAAATATCCGAGTCTCCAGATTGTCTGCTTGAGGTAGAACTTTAATTTACCTTCCAGAAAAATGGACCCCTTAGTAAACCCCTCAATAATCATCTACTCATCTGATTATTACAATTGTTACACAGGCATGGCAGGTACAACTCCGCATCTGCATTTCATGTTATCATGAATTGTAAAGTATATTTGAATTCTGTCATATTGGAATGATTAGCTAAACAAATTCTGAGGTTGTGGGTCTCTTGCTGCCTGCTTCCCTTCCCCCTCCCTCTCTTTTATTTCATAGTCCATATGCATTGGCATCATCACCTATATATATATTTATATATATATATATATATATATATATATATACTCGATAACCGCCATCTTAGATCACATGTTCACCGGTGTACAAAAGTGTGTACATGGGTCAGACCTGTAACCAAGGTGGGAGGGAACAAGGGGCAACCCCGGACTCGATTTTCGCCCCTCTAGAACTTAAAAATTACTATTGGCTTGAATGCATTTTAGCTGCTGCGTTCAATAAACCTTTGTCCTCTTGTACATGAGGTCTATACACATAGAAAGGCTACTTATCAGATGTTCCAATTTGGAGGGGCAAATTAAGGTTAAAAGAATGGAACTTGGTTGGGATCGATCAGTAGAGTCTGTAAATGAGACCATAAATATGAGAAAGGTAAGTTTCATGACCCAAGCCTGTAGCCTGGAAAAATTTTCCATGCCTAGAAAACTGAAAGTTGCCATTGGCGTTAGACTCTTATATAGACATATTTCACCCCTCCCCCTTCAGTACCTTGTGTGGCTACGGGCCTGCAATGGCCCCATAATGTTCTTCCAGGCGATGGCCACAACTAAAGGTACATATGTTATAATCATTGATTTTCAAACTTTTCAGTAATGTATCGTGCCAAGTCGATCCCACGGAACCTGTGGACATCCAGCGAGGCCCAACTCGGATGAAGCGAGGCCCAACTCGGATAAAACCTTTTGTTTACACAGGACAGATCAGCACGGTTGGCTAGAACTGGAAGAAAATTTAGCCCTGCATATCTCCCCCAGCTTTAATTTTTGCCTTTTCCTTGTTACAGTACGATACGTTACTTGTTCAGTAGTCCTAAAACGATGTTTTAAACGTAAAAATTGAAGCAGTATCGACTGAAATAGTAAAAATGGGGTGCTTTCAACAGCCATGAACTTCCTCCCCGTTTCAACCGTTTCTCAATAAACATCCGGCTAATCCTTCTGTACGTGTTTGCTTCCACAGAAAAGGCACTAGGTCGAGGCCCAACTCGGATATCGGCTCTGCCTGTATTTAGGTCTTTTGGTATAGTTTACTTTAACATAAGGCTAGCGTTTTTCTCAGCTGTATAAAAAAGGCAGAATAATTGAAACTCATCGTTTTATGCAACATACTCAAGCTTTTTTAGTGCTAACATTTAAAAATCTGAGAGATCTCTAGTAATTACGGAAGAAGCAGCAAGCACAATGTTTTTATCTGGCAACAAAGTCACTGTTCACTCGCACAGGTGAAACAGCCAGTCTCCGGTCAAAAGAGTGAGGCATTGTTATTCCAAAGAATACACATTGAACGGGGTTTGAATTATTGATTCCTTGCCGTAGACAGGCAAGGAATCTATGAGATGGTGATGTCGTGTGTGTGTGTATGTGTGTGTGTGTGGGAGCCGAAGCTGTGTGTGTATGTCTGAGGCTGCTGTGGGCATGTGTGTGCACTCACAGACACCTCCTTAGCGGGACGTAGGCAGCCGGCGAGAGCTAAGCTCTCGCACGTCTTTCCTAGCTCACGCGCGGCTCGAAACTGGCGTAGCTGCCCGAGAATTCCGTCACTGGAATGCGAAGTCTCGCGCGGCTGCACGTGCCTGCCTTGCGAGCAGCCCGCCCTCCAAAACGTACGTCTACCGGATGAGTTGGAGGTCAGCCAAGCTCATGGGGAAACCCCGTGAATTCCTTAGGCAGCGAGGGTGAGTATGTGTGTGCGTATGTGTGTGTTTGTGACGCTGCTTGTAATCGCGATATCTCAAGATAGGATTGACCGACACTTTTCATATTTGGTATATAGATTTGTAATGTTGAGAGAAAGAACCTTATTGTTTTTGGAGGAGGTCAAAGGTCATCGGAGGTCACCAGAGGTCAAAAACCGAAAACCTTGTAATCGCGTTATCTCGAGATAGGGATGACCGACACTTTTCATATTTGGTATATAGATTTGTCATGTTGAGAGAAAGAACCCAATTGTTTTTGGTAGAGGTCAAAGGTCATCTGAGGTCACCATAGGTTAAATTGTGACAACCTCGTAAATGGTTTGTAATCGAGCTATCTCGAGATAGCGATGACTGACACTTTTCATATTTGGTATATAGATTTGCCATGTTGAGAGAAAGAACCTTATTGTTTTTGGTGAAGGTCAAAGGTCATTTGAGGTCACCGGAGGTAAAAAGCCGAAAAGCTCGTAATCGCGATATCTCAAGATAGGAATAACGGACACTTTTCATATTTGATATATAGGTTTGTCATCTTGAGAGAAAGAATCCTATTGTTTTTGGTGGATGTCAAAGGTCATTTGAGGTCACCAGAGTTCAAAAACAGAAAACCTCGAAATCACGATATTTCAAGATAGGAGTGGCCTGTATGGATTTGTCGTGTTGAGAGGAAGAACCCTATTGTTTTTGGTAGAGGTCAAAAGTCATCGGAGGTCACCAGAGGTCAAAAACCGAAAACCTTGTAATCGCGTTATCTCGAGATAGGGATGACCGACACTTTTCATATTTGGTATATAGACTTGTCATATTGAGAGGAAGAATCCTATTGTTTTTGGTAGAGGTCAAAGGTCATCTGAGGTCACCATAGGTTACATTGTGAAAACCTCGTAAATGGCTTGTAATCGCGCTATCTCGAGATAGCGATGACTGACACTTTTCATATTTGGTATATAGATTTGCCATGTTGAGAGAAAGAACCTTATTGTTTTTGGTGAAGGTCAAAAGTCATTTGAGGTCACCGGAGGTAAAAAGCCGAAAAGCTCGTAATCGCGATATCTCAAGATAGGAATGACGGACACTTTTCATATTTGATATATAGGTTTGTCATCTTGAGAGAAAGAATCCTATTGTTTTTGGTGGATGTCAAAGGTCATTTGAGGTCACCAGAGTTCAAAAACAGAAAACCTTGAAATCACGATATTTCAAGATAGGAGTGGCCTGTGTGGATTTGTCGTGTTGAGAGGAAGAACCCTATTGTTTTTGGTAGAGGTCAAAAGTCATCGGAGGTCACCAGAGGTCAAAAACCGAAAACCCTGTAATCGCGTTATCTCGAGATAGGGATGACCGACACTTTTCATATTTGGTATATAGACTTGTCATATTAAGAGGAAGAATCCTATTGTTTTTGGTAGAGGTCAAAGGTCATCTGAGGTCACCATAGGTTACATTGTGAAAACCTCGTAAATGGCTTGTAATCGCGCTATCTCGAGATAGCGATGACTGACACTTTTCATATTTGGTATATAGATTTGTCATGTTAAGAGGAAGAAGCCTATTGTTTTTGGTGAACGTCAAAGGTCATTTGAGGTCACCGGAGGTAAAAAACCGAAAAGCTCGTAATCGCGATATCTCAAGATAGGAATGACGGACACTTTTCATATTTGACATATAGGAGGTTTATCATCTTGAGAGAAAGAATCCTATTGTTTTTGGTGGAGGTCAAAGGTCATTTGAGGTCACCAGAGGTCAAAGACCGAAAACCTTGAAATCGCCATATGTCAAGATGGGAATGACCTATATAGATTTGTCATGATGAGAGGAAGAATCCTATTGTTTTCGGTAGAGGTCAAAGGTCATCTGAGGTCACCAGAGGTTAAACTGCGAAAACCTTGTAAACGGCTTGTAAACACGATATCTCCAGATAGCAATGACCGACACTTTTCTTGTTTGGTACATAGATTTGTCATGTTGACAGGAAGAAGCCTTTCGTTTTTGGTGAAGGTCAACGGTCATCTGAGGTCACTGGAGATAAAAAGCTGAAAAGCTCGTAATCACGATATCTCAAGATAGGAATGACCGACATTTTCATATTTGGTATATAGATTTGTCATGATGTAAGGAAGAACCCTGTTGTTTTTGGTGGAGGTCAAAGGTCATCTTGGGTTACCAAAGGTCAAAAAGCAAAATTTCCCAAGAATTCCCAAGATTAAAATCTGGCATCACTGGGATCAAAAAGCAACATTTCCCAAGAATTCCCAAGATTGTTATATGGGGTCACCAAAGGTCAAAAAGCAAAGTTTCCCAACATTCCCAAGATTGTTATATGGGTCAAAAAGCAAAATATCCCAAGAATTTCCAAGATTGTAATCTTGCGTCACTGGGGTCAAAAATCAACATTTCCCAAGAATTCCCAAGATCATCATCTGGAGTTATCAGAGGCCAAAAAGCAAAAGCAAAATACCCCAAGAATTCCCAAGATTGTTATATGGGGTCACCAGAGGTCAAAAAGCAAAATATCCCAAGAATTCCCAAGATCATGATATGGGGTCACCAGGGGTCAAAAAGTGAAATTTCCCAAGAATTCCCAAGATCGTCATCAGGAGTCACCAGAGGTCAAACAGCAAAATATCCCAAGTATTTCTAAGATGGTCATCTAGTGTCACCAGAGGTCAAAAAGCAAAATTTTCCAAGAATTTTCAAGATCCAAGATCCATTGGAGTTGAATCCCTTTCAAGACACTTCAGATTTTCTTTTTTGTTATATTTGGTGGGGTTCAAAGGTCATGTGAGGTCACCAGAGGTCAAATTGTTAAAACATAAAATGATGTTGTCAAGAAAGATAAATTTGAGCAATAAACCTCAGTGCAACAAAGCATCCCCATTCGGCAAGGAATCACTAAGCCTTTGGGCTTTCTGGTTAAGGACTGCTTTAAAGCTATTTGGATTCACACAAGTGTTTAGGTGTCTGGGGTGTTTTATCAGTGTTTTTTTGTTACCTAAACGAACGTTACTTTCTGACAACGATGCTTTGGGCTTTCTGGTCGTTGTCAGAACGAACAGCAAAGCCTTTGGGCTTTCTGGTTAAGGACTGCTGTAAAGCTATTTGGATTCACACAAGTGTTTAGGTGTCTGGGGTGTTTTATCAGTATTTTTTGTTACCTAAACGAACGTTACTTTCTGACAACGATGCTTTCGGTCCCGGGTTGCTTTCTTTTTTATGTAAATGTTAGGTTATTTGTACTAATAGAAAACAATGGTAGGTGCAGTAAGTCCTACGTAAAACGGTTTGAAAATTTTAAGTGGTCTGCAACGTGAAAAAATTACGGATGGTTGCAAGACTTTATAATCAATCTCTAGAATCCCAGTGTCGAGTCCCGTCGCGCTATTCTAAATAATGCCTTGAAAATTATGATTGCTACTTCAATACAGTCATTGTGATGCAAGGGTGGACTTGCTCTTTGAGAGGCTTCGGAAAATGTAAAGGGGCAGTGATCGTGACGACAAGTTAGTTTTTTTTTCAGAAACTGACCATAAATGGCCCTAAACCCGATCCGACTGGAAGGTGATCGCCACATCCCAGCGGCAACGGCCAATCCGCCTCTGTTCTTAATAGTGGTTGAGAATTCTGAGTACTGCATAAATCATTCTGAGGGCAGCTTGACTGCGGTAGGGGGTGGCAGGACGTCGCCGGGGTGGGGGCTAAGGAGATATTTTCAAGCCCTTGGCCAGGTAGAAGGGGGAGTGGGTTCCCTGTACAAAAACACATCGTCCGCCTCCTCTATTAAATAAAGTTACCATTGCCATAATACGTTTCAGTATACTCGCACCCCTTATAAATATTTCGCCCTAGCGGCCATCCCGCCTCCAATTTCAGTCACCGCTTGTCTGACTACTCGCATGAATATTACACAGGCGGAAATGCCGAGGGCTAGGGGGATATCCTCCCCACCTTTTTTTTAGCATGAATGCTCCCATTGACTTTCAAGTTTTCCCTCAGTAAATTTTATTCTTATCTCCCCAGTTTTCTCTGAAACACCCCCTACCGTGGGGAAAAGGATCATTAGAGGAGCGTTACCCGTGCCTTAATTAACCCTAGTTTACAGAACACATCTTCCATGTCAGTTTACTGCCTGAACAACTACGAAATCATAGATTAAAATAAATCCCGGCCTATTTATATAATGTTTTTTATTTTTTCACTCTATTTACACTTCCTTCGTTGGCATTTTAAATGACAACTTTTGCAGCACCAAACGAAGGGACGTAACAGCCCAACAGGCCACAATGCTGGTAAGCTAGGCTGGCAACACCCATTTAAATATCGCTGTAAACGGGACTGAAAGTATGGGATATCTGGCAGCTTGTCTTCCGTCTTGTCAGGCTTATCTGGACGTCTTGCCAGGCTTATATTCGGACGCGTAACACGAAAGGATGATTTTACGGTTACATAAATCAGGGAGGTGCAACTCCTTGCATAAATGCAGCGCAGGAAAGGACCGAACACTTTGAAAGATAGAATTAAACACACTGCTTGTTAGACCTAAACACTAAACAGTAGGCTACTAGAATATTTGAAACCTAAGTCGCTCAATTCAACGAACATTTGTAAATGATAAAACGCGAACTTAGGTAAGCTGACACAAAACAGGGATTTAAAATACAACTTGTACTTTACTTTCAACATGGAAGTACTACCTCCGAGGTAGTACTTCCATGCTTTCAAGGGCCTTTGGCTAAAATGGTTCTCCTAATAACAAAAGCTTGCTTTCAAAAGTAAGAAGTTTATCAACTTCCGTTAGTTTCCTGTTCAAACAAACGAGGTTAGTGTAGGGAGTAAGCTCAAGCGCTACACAGCCTGTGTTTGAAGACTTGCGGTTAAACAGGCTCAAACTGATTCAGCTTGAATAAGCATCCAGGGAGGAAGATAAACAGTTTAGCCATGTCCACAGGTTCTGTGGGCTCAAAATGTCATGTAACCTTTGCATTCCACTTGTCTGTGCCGTTAAGTTTTAAACACTTGGAAACTTACGAAATACAAGTTAGATAAATTTCCGTATAAACTTAATGAGTACGAATTTAAGAGGGACCTAGATGACAAGGTAATGCTTTTATCACATGGTCACAATATCTTTTTCATAACTACAGATATTCCTGTCTAAAGACTACTAGTTCCTTCAAGAATGTCAAGTACTATGCGACATCTACATTTTTAGCTCAGCTGAAAGCTTTCAGCTGAACTATTGCTGTCGTGCACGGCAAACGTCTGTCACCATAACATTTGCGTTTAAGTGCCTGACATTTCGCTGTTTCTCGTTAGATTTGGCTGAAATTTAGTAGAGATGTTAGCGAAAGTGATATCTGTATGCTGCGACTCTTTTTGATTAATTTGATTGCTATTTGACCTCGGGAGGGGGCTTTGTTTGAAAACGTAAAATTCCCTACTTGTCTTTCAGTTTTGCACCAATCTTGATAATATGTTTCATATAGATAGTTCAATTTGTGCTGAATAAAAGTTAAATTTTTTTTCGTTTCTGCAATCATTAAAGGCATGAAAACAGCACTTTTTGAAACAAATTCTGGCGAAGTCTTCATGTTCTGAAATGCATCGAGAATCCCAGTTGTTATCATTTGAGAGACTGTACAACGAAACTACAATCTCCGCCAAAACAAATGAAACAAAGCCGAGCCAGAATAATTGGTACAAAGCCTTTCATCTACAACTGTTGCTAGCCGCTCTCCCCCTTTCCCCCATTTCAATGTTGGTTGGGGAAACTGTCCAGACCTGAGTGTTGGTTGGGGAAACTGTCCAGACCTGAGTGTAACAACACTGAAACGGGGGAAAGGGGTTTGTTTCATTTACTTTTGGTGGCGATTGTCGAAATATATATGGGTATCGTTACGTGTGTATGCGATAAGATTGAAAGGGGCGAAATGTGTATGATCAGGCTATCATGAAAAATTGTCAGTCGCTGTGAAGCGCCAGAGCGGTAGTAGAATGTGGAAAAGGCAGTTGGGAGGGGAGTTGGGAGTAATATACACACAGAGACAACTCAAATTACAGTATTATTTTTCAAAGTTACAGTTTGAAGGCCGATCTCGGATTTTTATTAAGGGGGCGGGGGCGGGGGGCGGGGGGCAGGGGAGACCTAGGTTTGCCATTAATTTTCTGGAATGTTATTCTCTTAATTTGCATATAAACGTTTCTTTTAAGCTGCTCATAAAATGTTGTTTAAGTTAATGTCGCTATTTTACATCCATACGAGACACTGCAATATTCTACCCATTATGGTTTACCTTCCCGAAATTACGGGTTTACCAGCCAAATATTACGTAGTTGTTGTAAAAAATAGTGAGAATATTGTACTTTAGGGACTCGTGAAAGCCTGTGGAATATAATATGTAAGCTATTTTAGCTAACGAGCCCCATTTTACCCACATTATTACTAATGGTAAACACGGTAAACCAACTTTAAGTGTTAAAAAGACAACTACTGATTCATAACCTTTCCTCTGAATGACGATGGTTTACCGTTTATGCGAATCACGTGCTATTGATACGGTAAAGGTAAAGGTTAAGGAAAAAACTGCCCCCTATTTCCAGCCTATAGACTAGTTTGTAATATCCCTAAATAATAGAGTTAATTTGGAAAGGTATTAACTTGCTTCTTGTCGTTGTTTTAAAATTTTAATAATAAAAAGTGAAAACCAGTGGCCGCATGGGGATGCAATCTATTGTTCCTTCCTGGAATTTGGATTTTAAAGGCAAACTCTTTTCAGCAAACAGACATCATCTCTGTTTCATGCAGTATATAACGTGTTATTTAGCCATAGTTAGCCATAGGCTGTACCTTAAGTACACAAAACGTTTCTTTATACTAATCAGACCCCCTCCACTCCTCAAGTCCCTCGGTACGCTATGCATTTTCACAAATATGACAAAATATTGCGAGCAAGTATTTCCCAAACAAGAGCTTCGCGTTTACTGAACACAGCGATGTTCTAAATTTGTACAGGTCTTCAGACAATCTCCGCCAAAACAAATGAAACAAAGCCGAGCCAGAATAATTGGTACAAAGCCTTTCATCTACAACTGTTGCTAGCCGCTCTCCCCCTTTCCCCCATTTCAATGTTGGTTGGGGAAACTGTACAGACCTGAGTGTTGGTTGGGGAAACTGTCCAGACCTGAGTGTAACAACATTGAAACGGGGGAAAGGGGTTTGTTTCATTTACTTTTGGCGGCGATTGTAGGTACAAAAGTGTACTAAACATATATAAATGTACAGGACGTCTCGTGCTTAATCGTGTGGAAGTGTTTACGCAAAGTGCAGTGTATCGATTTTTGAGTACCGTACGTGGGCTACCCCACTATGTCAGACTATGTTTGCTCAGCCCTTTGCTTTCCAAACCAGGGATATGACCTGAATAAGGAATATACCGTACAGTCTACTATAGAGGCGTTACGTGAACATGTGGCGCTGATCTCATTCAGGCGTTTGAATAATAGACTAGCTTAATTGGTTGGATGGTTAGGCCTACTCGAAAAGAAATACCGGACGTTTGAAAGTTGTGCAAGTTCTTGCGAATATGTGGCCTTGTGCGAAACAGTGGTATAAGACAGGCCTATACACATTTTTGTGTTGAGGCAGAAACAAGTATTCAACTTAGGCCTGATGTCTGAATGGTTTTAGAAGTTTGGTTTAAAGTTTAAAGAGAATATATCCAGTCGCCTCAAGTTTCAAGTTATTTGTAAACATTACCTAAACTTTCAAATCTTCTTGTATCTCCTTTACAAACATTTTTCTTAATATTTCTGGACAAAATCTATTTAGAATGAAAGGTAAACAAATGACGTATCCTTCCATAATAGCAAATTAGTTTATATTGTCACATGAAGGAAAGAAGCGACTCGCCGCGTGAATTGGGATGCGGCCGCGGGGCACACTATTGATTGATTGATTTTATTTGGTACAAAATAAAACAATAAACACAAACAAAAGCAAAGACATTCAGAAAGGCATACTACAGGCAAACAGACGAGAGTAATACATAAAAAACGACTTCAAGTTAAGGTGAATGTTGTCTAGGAAATGTCGTAAGAGGAAAGAGGAACCCACCTCTTTCTCAAAGAACATAGCACGTTGATTGAAAATACAATGCTTCATATGGTTTAAGCTTGACGGTTGTGCTAATATTCCAAAAACAATTTTCGGTTTGAAAAGGAAAACGTGCTTTTTGAAGGCGTGTGCCATATGTCAGTCTCCGTGCCTGCAGGAATTGTGCAGGATCAGGCTTCCAGTCAAGCGGGCCAAGGGGGCGAATCTCTCTTTGAAATTTGTTCACCCCCTAGCACGTTTTCAAGTTGCCATTGGCTTAATGGCATTTGTATACATTTGGCCCGCCCCTTAAACAATTGTTAGCCCCTGGAGGCCATTTCGCCCCCATTCAGTACCTTGTCAGGCTACGAGCCTGGTGAGGTCACATGGGCGACATGGTCGACACTGCAGGAACCGCTCCAGTCTTGTTCTCCGTTGCCGAAAGCCCCACCAAGTTGTTATGGGGAAGCCATGGGGGATGATATTTCAATAGCCTTAGACTTAGTATAAGTGTTCATATTTTCCCAACGCTCTCTACAAACTGTAGTTACCGTGACCCTCCGGCCTGTTGCGACACATTCACCGGTCCTAAAAACGATCAATGATTTATACCTGGTAGATCCCAATCATAAAAATGTTATGTAGTAAAATAATTTTGCAGGGAAAAACGGGACTAAAGAGTAGGCTACTCAGAATTAGGCGCGTCAGAAAGAATTTAGTTTAGAAATTATCCCTTTATATTGAGTAATTGAGCAGTTTTGATTTTCCAAATCATAGTGGCAACACGTATTTGAACTTTTGTCCCTGGACAAGTTCAAGGAATATCTTTGGGGCAAAATATCGCTTTTAAGACCTTTAACCAGTTGTAAAATTTCTTCATCGGAAGTTACTATCTGGGTCTAATTATGGAAAACAAATGAGGTCTACAAAGCAGCACACTCGTAAACATTCATTATTTGTATACTAACATCTGTGCAGTATATAAAGTTAACTTTGTGTACCAGATCTAGTCTTTCAGAGACGTCGGGAGTTCAATACATATTTCATTGCATTCAGTTTATATTTATCTCTTTGTTTTCTAACGTACGTATGAACAACATGAGTTACAGACCCATCCAAAATATTGACTGCAGACTTTTAGGTCAGCAGGAAAAGCTGAGCTTCGGCAACATTGTTTCGCTTGTTTAAAGTGGAATATGCCTTAAACAATCTTCCCCTTAATACTAGGAAAAATAAAGTGTGTATGTATGATTATATGTACATTGGTGGGGGGATGAGATGACTGAAATCTGAAAGAAATAGTCACAAAATTTTTCCTTGTAATTTATTATGGTGCTAGAAATCATGCTTAACACTGAAATATACTGTGAAATGATAAAATATTTGGCTTACCATGTACATCATAATTGGAAAACTGTTGTCAAATATCACTGACTATATCACCGGGAAACTAAATTCAGTCCATGGGCAATTTCAAGGGAGTTGAATTTTAACAAATAAGTGAAATTAATGAAAACTTGCCAACGAAAGACTGTTATATCTACCAATAAACTGTTATTAAGTTTGATCAAACGCTGAAGTCTTACTTCTACGGTAAACTTGTGCTAAATGTGTACGTAATGACTGATATTATACACCTCGTCCGGATGGGAGTTTGTCCTTTGAAAGTAAACTATACAGCAGACATATCATTCCTTCCACTTGACCACAAAGAAACAAATTCACTCATCTGATTAAACAATAACCATGCCTGAGTGGTCTCAACAGCCTTCAACAAAGGTACCCACTGGATTGTGAAAATCTCCTGCCAATGCTTCCTCAACTTTACCATTTTTTGCTAAGCACACTAGCCAGCCCAAGTGTGCATAATGGATTACCTTGTGCTTCACTGGTTTTGACATTTTGACCCGACAAAGGCCATACCAATGAAGGTTTGTGTAACGTGCAGTATGAGATACTGGAAGGCAAAACGGAGACCCATGGTTATCTACTCAACAAGGGCAACAATGTTGCCGAAGCTAGCTCAGCTTATCCTGTTGACCTAAAAGTCCGCAGTCAATATTTCTGTTGGGTTTGTAACTCATACGTACGTTAGAAAACAAAGAGGTAAATGTAAATGCAATGAAATATGTATTGAACTCCTGAAGACTCTGAAAGACTAAATCTGGTACACAAAGTTAACTTTATATACTGCACAGATGTTAGTATACAAATAATAAATGTTTATGAGTGTGCTGCTGTGTAGACCTCATTTGTTTTCCGCAATTGGACTCAGATAGTAACTTCCGATAAAGAAATGTTACAAATGGTTAAAGGTCTTAAAAGCGACATTTTGCCCAAGTTCCTTGAACCGTCCAGGGACAAAAGTTCAAATGCGGGTTGCCACTATGATTTGGAAAAACCAAAACTGCTCAATTGCTCAATATAAAGGGATAATTTCTAAATTAAATTCTTTACGCGCCTTATTCTAAGTACTCTTTAGTACCGTTTTCCCCTACAAAATTATTTTACTGCATAATATTTTTATGATTGAGATCTACCAGGTATAAATCGTCGATCGCTTTTAAGACCGGTGAATGTGTCGCAACAGGCCGGAGGGTAAATACAGTTCAGTTAGTAGAGAGCGTTGGGAAAATATGCACACGTACACTAAGTCTAAGGCTATTTAAATATTATCCCCCATGGCTTCCCCTTACCAACTTTGGTGGGGTTTTCGGCAACGGAGAACAAGACTAAGCGGCCCCTGCAGTGTCGACGCCCATGTGACTGCACCAGGCTCGTAGCCTGGTGCATACTGGTACCAGGTACATACTGAATGGGGACGAAATGGCTTCCAGGGGCTAAAAAATTGTTTAAGGGGGCCAAATGTGTACAAATGCCATTAAGCCATTGGCAACTTGAAAACTTGCTAGGGGGCGAAAAATTTCAAAGAGGGATTCACCCCCTTGGCCCGCTTGGCTAGAAGCCTGAGCTGCACAATTCCTGCCTCTGAGACTAACATATGGCACACGCCTTCAAACAGCACATTTTCATTTTCAAAACGAAACTTGTTTTTTGAATGTTAGCTGTCAAGCTTAAACCAAATGAAGCATTGTATTTTCAATCAACGTGCTATGTTCTTTTTTTAAAAGAAAGAGGGTGGGTTCCTCTTTCCCTTACCACATTTCCTAGACAACATTCACCTTAAGTTGAAGTAGCTATGTACCCCGCCCCGGCATCCCAATTCACGATTAGCTTCTTTCCTTCATGTGACAATATGAACTAATTTGCTATTAAGGAAGGATAAGTCATTTGTTTACCTTTCATACTAAATATTTTTTGTCCAGAAATGTTAAGAAAAATGTTTGTAAAGGAGATACAAGGAGATTTGAAAGATTAAGGTAATGTTAACAAATAACTTGAAACTTGAGGCGACTGCATATATTCTCTTTAAACTTTAAGCCAAACGCCTAAAACCATTCAGACATCAGGCTAAGTTGAATACTTGTTTCTGCCTCAACACAAAAATGTGTATAGGCCTAGCTTATACCACTGTTTCGCACAAGGCCACTTATTCTCAAGAACTTGCACAACTTTCAAACGTCCGGTATTTCTTTTCGAGTAGGCCTAACCATCCAACCAGTTTAGCTAAGTCTATTATTAAAACGCCTGAATGAGATCAGTGCCACATGCTCACGTAACGCCTCCATAATAGGCTGTACAGTCCCGTATTCATGTCATATCCCTGGTTTGGAAAGCAAAGACCTCAGCAAACATAGTCTGACATAGTGGGGTATCCCAATCACGTTATTCAAAAATCGATAATTGTAGTAATTGTCGTATTGATGTGAAACCCCGTAATCAAATGGTATATACCCAACACACTATCGATGTGGCGTACCCACGCTAAACTTAACTGATTTACATAATTTGCACACCTATTACGTAAATCGCTTGCTTTCAACAATAGTGAACAAGTGTGTGGCTACCTGAGTTGAAGGCGTGTGTGGAGCGTGATTATAAAATGAACTTCGATAACACCAGCACACTTCCACATTTCATGTATAAAGCTGGTCACAATTTTTTTAATACGAAAAAAAATTCCTTCGAAAAAAAGTTAATTAGACATGAGTAAGTCTGACATTGAGCTTAAGAAAATCATTAAAATCATATACGTAATCATAAACAAAAAACCGCTGAAAAGAGAACAACGAATTTCGCTGCTTGTACCTATGCTTGTACCCATTGAACCACATGCAGTGGAAGTAGTACCACCAAGTTACGTCATAGTTCCAAATAGAAATATACATTTTACACAGAGAGAGTTTTGGTTATGTGTCTTAAATATCGTTGTATTTATGCCTAAAGTGTAAAAAAAAGAGCCTTCAATACATTTTTCCAATTTTTATTACAACATTAAATTTACCGCATCTTTCCTGGCAATCACAATATCTCAAAGAAAATATTATTTGCCAGAAATATACCTATGCTATAATACAACGAACCAACATGTCTTATGAACCTTTGGGGGGGGGAGCTAAACCGAGACACATAATGGGGAAAAACATGCACATCAAATAACATGTCTGTTTCTACTATTGTACAACTTACTAAAAAAAGTAAATATTTACCTGCTCCTCCCTCATGCACTTCTGTTACAACTACTATTATGGTATCTAAACTGGGATAATATAAATCCTTCACCACAAATCACCTAATTAGTGTTGGTATGATCTGAATCTCATTATTTTGCACAAAATATTCCCGAAGATGGGGACTTCGCCAGAATTTGTTTCAAAAAGTGCTGTTTTCATGCCTTTAATGATTGCAGAAACGAAAAAAAAATTAACTTTTGTTCAGCACAAATTGAACTATCTATATGAAACAAATTATCAAGATTGGTGCAAAACTGAAAGACAAGTAGGGAATTTTACGTTTTCAAACAAAGCCCCCTCCCGAGGTCAAATAGCAGTCAAATTAATCAAAAAGAGTCGCACCATACAGATATCACTTTCGCTAACATCTCTACCAAATTTTAGCCAAATCTAACGAAAAACAGCGAAATGTCAGGCAAAAAACGTAAATGTTATGGTGACAGACGTTTGCCGTGACGTAGAAGTTTTGCCGTGCACGACAGCAATAGCTCAGCTGAAAGCTTTCAGCTGAGCTAAAAATAAATCACCAACAGCCTGCTTTACGTAGGTGGTAATTGCAACATTTTCATAAGAGTACCATAGCAAGGGAAAAGCTGACGATAAAAAAAAATATGTTCACCGGGATTTCATGACAGCTTGAGCCCGCAGAACCTGTGGACATGTTTATCCTCCTCCCTGAAAGCTTATTCAAGCTGAATCAGTTTGAGTCTGACTAACCGCAAGTCTTCAAACACAGGCTATGTAGCACTTGAGCTTACTCCCTACACTAACCTCGTTTGTTCCAACAGGAAACTAACGGAGGTTGAAAGCTGATTACTTTTGAAAACAAGCTTTTGTTGTTACAAGAACGGTTTTAGTCAAAGGCCCTTGAAAGTAAAGTACAAGTTGTATTTTAAATCCCTGTTTTGTGTTAGCTTACCTTCACGTTTTATCATTTGCAATTGTTCGTTGAATTGAATGACTTAGGTTTCAAATAGACCTTAACACTAAATAGCAGGCTACTAAAATAACGAGCAGTGTTTAATTCTATTCTTCAAGTTGTACAGTCCTTTCCTGCGCTGCATTTATGTAAACGTAAATTCACCCTTTTACGTTACGCGTCCGAATATAACCAGATAAGCCTGACAAGACGGAAGACAAGCTGCCGGATATCTCATACTTCCAGTTCCGTTTACAGCGATATCTAAATGGGCGTTGCCAGCCCACTTCACCAGCATTGTGGCCTGTTGGACTGTTACGTCCCTTCGTTTGGTGCGGAAAAAAAATTCATTAAATGTCAACGCATGCAGTGTAAATAGAGTGAAAACATATAAACCATCACATAAAATAGGTCGGAATTTATTTTAATCTATGATTACATAGTTGTTAAGGCAGTCAACTGACATGAGAGAAGTGTTTTGTAAAACTAGGGTTAATTAAGGCACGGGTAACGCTCCTCTAATGATCCTTTATCCCACGATAGGGGGTGTTTCAGCGAAAAACTGGGAGGATAAGAATAAAATTTACTGAGGGAAAATTTTTAAGTCAATAGGAGCATTGCTAAAAAAGGGTGGGGGAGGGGGAGATATCCCCCTAGCCCTCAGCATTTCCGCCTGTGTAATATCCAGGCCTGTATTCAGACAAGGTACTGAAGTTGGAGGCGAGATGGCCTCCAGGGCTAGCGCGAAATATTTATAAGGGGTGCGAGTATACGAAAACGCCTTATGGCAATGGTAACTTTATTTAATAGAGGAGGCGGACAATGTGTTTTTGTACAGGGGACCCACCCCCTTCTAACTGGCTATGGGCTTGGTAATATCTCCTTAACCCCCAACCCGGCCACGTCCTACCACACCCCCCACCACAGTCAAGCTGCCCACAGAATGATTTATGCATGACTCAGAATTCTCAACCATTTTTAAGAACAGAGGCGGATTGGCCGTTGTCGCTGGGATATGGCGATCACTTTCCAGTCCCCTCGGGTTTAGGGCCATTTATCGTCAGTTTCTAAAAAAAAAAACAACCTGTCTGTCACGAACACTGCCCCTTTACTTTTTCCGAAGCCTTTCACCCTTGCATAATAATGACTGTAATGAAGTATGTCTCTAGTAGCAATCATAATCTTCAACGCATTAATTAGAATAGCGCGACGGGACTCGACACTGGGGTTCCAGAGATTGAAATTATAGTCTTGAAACCATAGTTACGTAACTTTTACACGTTGCAGACAACTAAAAATTTTCAAACAGTTTTACGTAGGACTATACCACTGTTTTCTATTAATACAAATAACGTAAGATTTCCATAAAAAAGAAGGCGAATCCGGGACCGAAAGCATCTTTGTCAGAAAAGTAACTTTAGTTTAGGTAAAGGACTATACTGAAAAATACCCCAGACACCTAGACACTTGCGTGAATCCAAATAGCTTTAAAGCAATCCTTAATATTTCAAACCCGTTCAATGTTTATTCGTTGGAATAAGAATGTCTCACCCTTTGACTTGAGACTGGCTGTTTCACCTGTGCGAGTGAATGGTGACTTTGTTGACAGATAAAAACATTGTACTTGCTGCTACTTGCGTAATTAATTGAGTTCACTCAAATTTTTAAATGTTGGCATTAGAAAAGCTTGAGTATGTTGCATAAAACGATGAGTTTCAATTATTTTGCATTTTTATGCAGCTGATAAAATAAACTATAAAAATTAAACTATACCAAAGGACCTAACTACAGGCAGCTAGAGCCGATATCCGAGTTGGGTCTTGACATAGAACCTTTTCTGTGGAAGCAAACACCAGAGAAGGATTAGCCGGATGTTTATTGAGAAACGGTTGAAACGGGGAGGAAGTCCATGGCTGTTGAAAGCACCCCATGTTTACTATTTCAGCCGATACTGCCTCAATTTTCGTCGTTTCAGAACTACTAAGCAAGTAACGTATCGTACTGAAACAAGAAAAAGACAAATATTAAAGCTGGGGGAGATATGCAGGGCTAAATTTTCTTCCAGTTCTAGCCAACCGTGCTCATCTGTCCTGTGTAATAAAAGGTGTTATCCGAGTTAGGCCTCGCTTCATCCGAGTTGGGCCTCTCCGGACTTCCACAGATTCTGTGGGATCGACTTGGCATGTAATTGATTTTCCTGTAACAAAATATGGAGGTTTAACCAAAATCAGTGATTTTTCTCTTTTTCTTTGTGTACTTCCCATCTTAATAGCACATTGCTTTTGGGCGGTTTCCAATCAAACAATCATTCGAAATCGGTGCATCGCATACGGGGAATATGTGATGCCAGCAGGCAGAAAGATCGATCTTTGCCTGTGTACTTGGAACCTTGACAAATTTAAATGATATCTATAAACAACTTGAAGCTTAAAGTTGTGACCTTTAGCCTCATATAATTTTAAGCTCATTCTGCAATAAATGCTTTCCAATGTTTAACTAGTTCAAGTTTCATGACCGAAGAAACACTTCAAGTTTGTTTGAACAAAAGCGTTGGCTTTGATAAGACGTTTGCCTTAATGTGCTAACGAACACCCTAATCGTAGTAACTGACTAGAAGGTGATTAAACAGGGGCGTAGCGAAGGTGTTATCTTCGTGGGGTGTTCGGATTTTGTTTTGCCGACAGATCTGGTAATGCGTAGCGCGAAAACGAGCTTTAGTGGATGGGGTACAAGGGCTCGCCTTAGGGCCCCTGGTGGGATCCAGGGCAAAGCCCCCGGAAGCTCAGAGGTTTTAAGCATATCTCTGGGTGGAAAATTAAGTCTCAGGATGGATGTATTTTGGTTCATAATGCATCACCAAATGCAGAGATTCCCAACAATTTTAAAATATCAGGCTATTCCTCTCGTCAAGCCGCTATAGTTTTAAGCGGTTGGGATCCAGAGGCCCCCCAGTATTTTAGCTAGGACGTTTTCTCAATGCGATATTACTGATATGTGGCCTGGGGGGGCCTAAGGGGGGGGCCTAAGGGGACTCCTCTGGAAATTGTTGGAATTTGAAAGGTGCCTAGATCGCAAATGGTGAAATATTTAAATGGATTTCTGCCCTAATAAGGAACCTCAAAATTTACACCAGCCGGCGGGTAGAATTTGCTTGTCAATTTTTTTTATATAACATTTGTCGCCGTTTATGAGACATTGTCGCACCAATAGGGCTGGCTAAAAGACTGGGTCCGCCTTAGGGCCACTGGTGGGGGTCCGGGTGGCTCCCCCCCCCCCCCGAAGCTCATGCAGGATAGGTATATTTGGTTCATAATACATTATCCAATGCAAAGATTCCGGATAATTTTAAATCTAGACTGTTAGGCTATTCCTCCTGTCATACCACTATACTTCAGGAGCTGAACCTGCCATTCAGAATTGGAACACTATGCGTTCAGCATTTGAACACTAGACGCGTCAGGCGTTTAAATACGATAAGTGTTCAAATAGGCGTCCGGCCTTCAAAGAGGGAGAAAAAGTGTTCAGAATCTTAATACAAATATGCTTTGAACATCAGGATGGGTTCTGTATCAGTTTCATTTTGGTGTTCAAAAGTTAAAAGCATGATATCGCAGTAAAGGGAAGGCACTCATTATTTTTTTCCCTAGGATGTTTGTGGGTAAACCGGATCCTTAGGAGTTTTCAAAATGTATTTGAAGTCAAAGTTAGGGTTTAGAAAACGGGCTAAGGATGCCCTTTCTATGGGTAACCGGGTGTTGCTCCCCATGATGATGATAAAAGTGAAGAACAATGTGCAGAAAGTGGTTTTTCAAGAATGTCATATGACCCAAAATAGTGCGCCTGTACGGAAGCCTTTAATTCCCTTTCTTTCCCCAGTTGCCCACGGACTCAGTCACTCGTCCGCTTACACCGACGGTCGTTGAGACGGCCGTATACGGCCGTCACATGCATAATCAATTTGCCGACGGGCTTTCAACTTGAATGGGCCAATTAGATGAAGAGTCGAAAATAGAAATAGCCAATAGCAGACTGACCCACCACGCGCTCCCGCTCTCTCTTTTTCCCCTTTTTTCCCTTTTCATTCTTTATCTTCCCTTTCACTCCCTTCCTTTCCCTTCTTCTTTCTTCTTTTCCTCCTCTCCTCTTTTCCTCTTCTTTTCCTTTCCCTCGCCTCTTTTTGACGACAGACCGAAAATTTGCCGACGGCGACCAAATATTGGGGGTGACACCCCCACACCCCATACCCCCCGCTCGCTACGGCCTTAAGACTAAATGTCAATTTAAGTCCTGCACAGTTGGTCTGAATGTCGCACTCTCGCTACCACACTCTGATTATCCGAGTGTAGTTACTTCGGAAGATTCTGTCTTGGGGGATCTATTTTTCTCCGATATAGGCCGCTGGAGAAATTGGGCGGCCATTTTACCTGTTTTACCAACAATGTCATGCGTTTTCTGCGCACATTTCCAGTGTCGAATGGTGTTGGAACCCCCTTGCACAGTTTATCGAACTTATGTAATGGAATGAAATGGATTTACGGTAGGGGTATTAATAAAGCTACCGAAAGCTACCTTCTAGTTCGTGGTTCACCACGCCGTTTTCAGTTTAGAAAAGTCCAAGGTGTGAGTGGTCTTTGCTCTTGCTAAACCTTATCTGTGTAAGGCTAACAAACCGTCATACTGTACTGCAAAATAATGTTCCCCCAAAGTTCAGGAGAGTTTTGGTTTCCTCCCCAACGGGAGAACCTTCCGGACTTCTAGGCCACTTCCTCACTCCCTTGGCAATGATGCCATTGTCCCTGGAAAGGCCAATATTGGTCAGATGTAAAAAAAAAGAGCGATCGGGCATCGTGATGGTAGTTGTAGCTTAAACATACTGCGAATGTAAAATGGGGAATTAAATTGGAAAGATAATCCTTTCGATTAATTGTAATGTTAGTAACAAAACTGAGTTGAGAACAGAAGCATTAATACATTTTGCCCTTTCCTTTTTCCCTCCCCTTTCCTTCTGCTCTGTTCCTCCTCTTCCACCCCTATGAAATTTTCCCTTTTTATCCATAGAAGGGTTAGACATGGACCGCTTTGCTAGCCACGGATACGATTCTATGTAAGTCTAGAGGATTTCTCAATAGAAACAAATTTATTCCACAGAGGCAGTCTATCTTGCATATTTCAAATTCTTGAAAGTTGAATACACTCTGATTTTGTTTCACGGGTCTTTACATTCAAAAACCCAACAGAACGCTGAAAACGTGTTGGTAAAAACACCGTCACACAGCTTAATATTATTTCTAATGCCCGAACTTCACAGCTCAACTAGCATAGCCTACATTTAGCAGCTTGCCTGGTTGGTTTGATTAAGCTTATATGTAGGGACAACGGCCTACATTTCATCGTTGTCACTGACTACCTAGTATATATGTGAATTGAGGTAACAGGACTCCCAGCAAGTCCAATTATAAAAGGTGAACAAATCAACACACTCTAAAGTTCCTATTAAAGATAGGGAGCCACAAATCCTATCAGTATGATCGCATTTGAATTTTTTTAGTACACTACAAATAGTCAGAGAATTGATTATGTTATTTTTGATTATGTTATTTATTCCAAGCCGTCGTTGGTTTAGGCTATATTGAATTAGTACAGACTTATGGAAATGTCAATAATGAGTGGTTTGGTATATGCAAAACTCGGGCTAAGTGGGACGGCACCGGTCCACAGTTGTTATGTGCAATTAGTTTTGTACCAACAAACAAGAATTTAGTCCTTTGTGGCATCAGTTTTTTTTTTTTTTTTTTTTTTTGATTTGGTTAAAATATTGTTTCATTTGACTTATTATTGTCACTAATAAGTCTTTTTACGTCTTCAGGGAATTTCGTCTCAGTAAACAGTCTTTTGTTGCTTTAATAGGAATGGGAGACGCGTGATTTTGTATACAACCTTTGTTTGCTGTATTTGTTCATGTCTAAGGGAAATCAATTGGTCTAGCCTACACGAACAGTCTGAACGCTCAAAATTTGACCTGTGAAAGACCAGTTTTACACAATGAGTGTGCCAAACCGGCTTTTAGGCTTCACACCCCCAATAATTCTCCCGTTGACTTACACACTAAATTAGCTCCGTTTCGAGGCCCCTGCAGCCTTGTCAAAGTTCACAGCTATTTCGAGCTACCCCTTATTTATAAGCTGAGAAGTTTGCCAATCATGGCATTACAAAATGTTTATACCATGAGCCTTTAGATTTTGAGCTAAAAGGAGTTAAAGTTTTGGTAGGGTACACCCACCCCTAATTCTCTTCAACATAACAGAAAATGTCACTCTTTGATATGAATTTAAAAAACAGTCTAAATCACCTTCAGTTCACCCCAAATTTTCAACATCTACACTTTTTTATGTTTTCTTTGAGATTCATAGAGTTTTATTAACCAATGGACAGGTTATCATGACAAAATTTGGTCTAAACCGGAGTTAATAGCACTACTTTTTTGAGGGTGGACAGTTGACGCTCAAGAACATTACTCTAATGGGATCGTGGGGCCTTTACCAACATATACCACCATAATTACACCTCACGCGTGACATTCCTCAGCCGTGATGAAGCATGCCAATATCCAGAATTAAGGGACATCAGAAGCAGCATCGTGGGTGTGGGCGAGACCACGGACGAAGCCACTGGGAGATCTGTGTGTTTACAGAATTATTGGCATTCTTAAGAAGCATTTTACTATCTCGAAATAGCTTTGGATGAACACTAAACGGACCGTCAAATCACATTTTAAAATTTGTCGCTATGGCTTAAATCGGAATAACGTCTTGACGATTTGCTTATGCAAAGGGTTGGTGGGTGGAGACGATGGAAAATGTTCAAGGTTGTATCGGTCTTGGAAAAATGATTTAATTCCCGCTCACCTACAGAAATTTATAATGCCCCCAGAAAATATGAGATGTTTAAAGGAATTCTGGTAAAATTGTCACAAATTTGTACTTGAAACGCTATTCCATTATATTAAAAGAAGCAACTTGGAATAGCTTCCCAAGACAAAGGTGAATTTTGGTCATTACTTTTCGTACTTGCGAAGGTTTGGAACCTCAATCCCCCCCCCCCCTCCTCGTCCCTTTGGCTCAGCGCCTGATGATTCACAATTTTTAATAAGATTTGAGATGGAACAAGGCGTCTTATGCCCAAATACGAGCGTGCTTCCATGCAGGTCAGTAAGAGGCGTTCGTCATCCATCATCACCTACTCCATGCAGACTACCGTTACACAATTGGAAAACCAGTTTCCAAGGACACGGATGAAAATGCCTGATCAAGAGCCCCTTTGAAGTGGTCGTGTTATCCTTGTCTGTATTCCTGTCCATGAGCCTGCATTGATGGTCTCAGGCAAATATTGATATTGACGCACTCTACTTTTTGAGTTGACTTTCAGGAGTTGGCACTCGTTCACGGACAAAGTGTCATAAAACCCGAAATACATTCAACTTACTATTCAATTATTATATATGATGAACACAGAAGTAACTCTCTCCATACAGGTTACCAGTGGTGCAAGGGGCATCGTTTTCCTTCATCCCAGCAGTCATAAGTCTGTCAATAGCCCGGGGTGGTTGTCCTGCAAGTAAGTATACATTGGTATTTCGTGGCCAAACCAGGGAGTTGTTCTCAGAATGGAAGTGGCACGAAAAATTTAATTTATGCTAATAGTTTAAGACCTATATTTAAGTGTTACAAGATTACCATCTATTAGCTGGTGATAACACTTATAAAAACTTAGGCCCTTTATTTAATGCTTTCAATTTGATTTCTTTCTCCTTGTCACATCATCACTTCTAGTAATACTTTTACAGGGGGCTTAAATTGAATAATGCTTTGATATGGGTAGGTTTGTATACATAGTTGTATATCATAGTAATGACAGGGTTTTTAAACTCAAAAGGCTGTTCAATAGAACTAGATCATTACAAATGTCCCTACTCCATCTAAAGAGACCATGTGCAAATGAGCTAAAGAGTCAGAAGCCTAATTCTTTTAGTGCATTCTGAAAAGTTCCCTCAAGTTTCCTTGAATAAACGGATATAAATCTATGTTCACAATTTCACATATAATCAAGTCGTAGTGGTCTCGAGAGAGAAAATACACATATTTTTCAGGCGAATTGCAATGCTATGGCAATGGGTAAAATAGCCATACTTCTAGTCCAGATGGAACAGACGACAAGCCTCTTTGTGGTAACTTTTTAATCCAGCTTAGTGTTTATAGAAATCTTAAGAGTAAGATAATCAAATGATTACTAGATGACCTTGAAAGCGCAAACCTCACTTCAAAGGAAGTTTTGGCGAGCTATCTCCATTCGGATTACAACTCCCTGGCGAAACTGCCACAGAGATCAGGCTCGTGAGTCCAAGGGTTCAAGAGACTCACATTGAGAGTTCCGCTAATATAAACTCTTAGACATAAAGTTTGTTCACAACTTGCAAAATGCTGCACCCGTTATAGTCGGAGCATCTTCCATTACACAATGTGTCAATTGATTTTCGATTTATTGGTAGACACAAATTCAAGAATTTGAGTTTGGGCAAATACACGTCTCCTCTTAATGTTAAGAAAAGAAAAGTAGCGAAGTATTGCACGGGTCCTATGCAAATGAACAGCAGCCTGGTAGACTAGCATCCTTTGAAAATACTTCATCAGTTTTTAAGCATAAGTTTTTTGCTCTCTTTTTCTCAGGATTATGTAGGCCTAGTCATAACTGCGGTATGAAAAAGCTCCCTCTATTCAACCGAATGTTAATTGTGAGGTCGCAACTCGAAGTAGGAAGAAAAGCAAAACGATTTTGCCAGGGCCCACTACCGAGTACACTGTTTGTGTACTGCCGCGTGAGGAGTTAAGATACTGATGGCAGCGTAGACATTTCGGTTTTTCATTCCAATTTTGAGTTGGGACCCCACATTTGACAGTCCCAATACGTACTGGTCTGCACCTGACTGACCGACATCTTTAGTGAAGGCAATTAGGGACTGGTGTGAACGAACTCGATATTGTTCCTGCCATGTGTACGGTGTTACCTGCCTCATATACAACAGGTGGAGATTACAATTTTCTTTTGATTAGTATTATATTCCTTAACTATTGCAATCTAGAAGTAGTTACAGTAATAGTACTTCCACGGTAAAAGAAACTCTGCCCCAATGTTTGAATTTCATTCTATACGTTCTAAGTTCATTTACTGTAGAGGACACGAGTTGGCTTACATTTTGGGGAACTATTCTTGCATGGGATCATTTGTTTCAATATACATTATGTGCTCCAGAAGAGACACTTCCTCAAAGAAAACTTTGATTATAATACCGACTGATTCATGTAGACCACCAGTGAGCAGCTCTTTTGTAAGTCTTGATGTTCTTTTCAATGTTTATGGTTTTTGTATATTTGTGTTTTTGTAATTTCTATGTCTTAAAAAATGTTTCTTCTCAATCGCAAATGCGCATTCGGCAACTTAGGTTCTGTAGCAAGTTATATGAGTTATTATAACCCAGAAAATTTAACGGGGTTATTACAGTTCTGTCTAGACATGTCTAAATTGAAATAAACTTCCATTTTACTTCTAAGGAAAACATTACAGTAAGCTCTCTAAACTGTAGAGACTGGAGAGATGTTTTTGAATGTTTACAAAAAAAAAAATGGAATTTACAATCATTTGTTTACAAGTTGTTCATTTGACCAGAGAAAACGAATGCATTTATAATTCTGAATGAGGAAGTGATCTTCATTTTAGTTGTTTCTCCGCCAATGCAAGAGGTGTTGCGGTTCTTATTAACAAGAAATGTACATTTAAAGTTTCACTGGTGATTTATGGTCAAGATTGTAATTACATTATTATAATTATTGAAATAAAAGGCTACACCATCATCTTGTAAATATTTATGGCCCAAATTCAGATTCCCCTGCTTTTAACGAAAATGTGTTTCAGAAGAGCTTGAGTATTGATTCTGACTTTAATGTTCTATGTGGTGATTGGAATATTGTGCAGGATTTTGGTTTAGACTGTGACTCGTATGAGAAATTGAATAATCCAAATGCCCCGGCAAAGCTTAATAGTCTAAAACAGGAGTCAAATTTGAGTGATCCATGGCGTACCCGAAATCCTAATGTCTCTTTGTCAGTTTACTTGGAGACGCATAAATCCCTTCACACAAGCTCGACTTGATTTGTTTCCTAGTTTCAGAAAATCTACAAAGTTTTATAACGGGTTCAAACATTTTACCGGGTTACCGAACAGATCATTCCATTGTAGTGATCGAGATCTCTTTGTGTAACATTCAGCACGGAAAATGATATTGGAAATTAAATGCTCTTTTGCAGAGCACTTATTATATTAATTTGATCAACACTACCATCGATCGGTGTATTTTACAGTACGTCGTCCCTCCATATAACCGTGAGATGGTTTTATCAATACCTCACGGGGATTTACATTTTACTATTGAAGCAGATTTATTTGGGGAGACAGTTTTAAAGTTAGATTACAAAATCAGAAATTCACAAGGAAGGCACGCTACTGAAGGAAATCTCTCGACTTGAAAGGGAGGTTGGGGAGGATACTCATATTCTCTACGAGAAGAAGAATGAACTTGAGGAATTGAGGAGAGTACAAATGCAGGGAGCCTTAATAAGATCACGAGGTCATTGGATAGAGTGGGGAGAAAACCTTCCCAGTTTTTTTTTCAACCTTGAGAGAAGGAATGCACTGGATAAATGTTTGTCTTCTATTAAAGATAAACGTGGTAATACTTTACGCGACCAAGATGCTATTACTAATGTAACTTATGCATATTTTTCAAACGTATTCTCTTATCAGGATGGTAATGCTAATACTTTTAAATCGTTAGATGGTTTTATTGATAAGGTCACCCTTCTAAGCTTACCCGCCCATACATTGGATAAAGTGGAGACTTTTATCTCCAAATCTGAGCTAGCTGATGCTGTCAGGAAGCTTAAAATGATAATCGCCAGGCTTGAATGGATTCTCCTCTGAGTTTGTTAAGTACTTTTGGTCTCGTCTTTGTACGTTTTTCTACAATTTTCTATGTACTTACTGGCGAAAGAACATCTTTTCCCTCACCTTGAGACAAGGAGTAATTATCCTGATCCCAAAAACATAACCCAAGAGAACTTTTAAGTAACTGGCGTCCGGTTTCTCTCCTAAGTGTGTTTTACAAAATAATTGCTAACTGTATTTCAAAAAGGATGAAAGGAATTCTTCCAAGTTTAATTCATGATAACCAGAAAGGTTTTATGTCAGGTAGATACACTGGAGAAAATGTAGGTTTGATTTACGATCTTTTGATGTACACTGACTTGGAGAAAATTCCAGCCTATCTTATTTAATCGATTTCGAAAAAGCATTCAATACCATTTTACATGATTTTCTTTGGCAAATACTTAGGTTTTTTTTTTTTTTTTTGGGGGGGGGGATCGAAGAGTAATTTAATCAAATTGTGTAAACTGCTTTACAAGACTGCAACCTCCTGTGTTATGGTTAATAGTCACCGTTCTCAATTTTTTAATATCTATAGGGGTTGTCGTCAAAGTGACCCCCTACTTATTGCATATCCCCTTACCTATTTATTTTGTGTGTTGAAATACTTGCCATTCATATTCGGAATAAAGATTCAATCAAAGGTATCATACTTCCTGGATGTGATATTAGAATAATCCAGTATGCAGATGACACTGCTATTGTTACCGATGGTAGTCGTGTTTCCTTCATGAGTGTAATGGAATCTTTAAATGATTTTGGGTATGTATTTGCTCTTAAGGTGAACTATGAAAAAACGTTTTTCCATTGGAACCAAACGTTACACAAAGGAAGTTTACGGTGACGTTGAAAGACTTATCTGGAACCCTGGGTAGTTTTACATTTCTGGGAAATCGTTTTTCTCTTAATGTTGACAAGATTGTTCAACTGAATTAATTGATGATTTTCGTAAAATTATTGGACATTGGTCCAAAAGGAAACTCACCGAAAAATAACTACAGTTAAGTCCCTTTTGCTACCAAAAATCAATTATTTTTTGCTCTCCTTACCTGACCCCCCTAACCACCTTGTTAAAAATATTGAGAAAATGTTCTATTGTTTCATTTAGAATGGCCCTGACCGTATGAGTCGTCAACAGCTCTGCCTTCCCTACCAAAAAGGTGGTTTACGAATGATTGATCTTAACTCTTTTGCCACTTCGATGAAGATAACTTGGTTGAGGAGATAATATAATATATACCCCTGTTATTCCGCCTTTGCCATGTCCTACTAATTTTTAGAGGATAAAGTAAAATTGTTTTGGGATGGAGGACCTACTTATTTGAAAAATAGATCTTCTTTAATAAACAATTATTTCTATAAAGACCTCTTAAATGCAGTTATCAAGTTGTCAACATCCATAGACGTTGATGTTGGCAATGAGCCAAATACCCATCAAAGCCTCTATCACAATGATTTAATACAAGTTGGTAGGAATCCTTTATACTTAAAAGACTGGATACAAAAGGTGTTTACATAGTTGAAGATTTATTTGATAAAAATGGGGATTTTTTACCTTCAATGACTTTATTCTTCGTTATGACATTAATACGAATTACTTGCAATTTGAAGGTGATTTTAGAGGCGTTAAATGCTTCTTAAATGGTCGAACTTTTAGTAAATTAAAACGCCAAATCGTTCCAGAGTTTTATGCTATTCTAAATAAATCGAAAAATGGGGCTCTTATTTCTACAGGAAAATCATAGATAATAAATCATCTAGCCATAAACTCTCCGGAAAAATGGTCCGCTGGACTTGGATGAAATCCTTAAAATTGGAATTTAATTTATAAGTTACCCTTTAGCTTACATTTGGGAGGGTACTTTTTCTTGGTTTCAGTATAGAATCAATACAAGTATTTTGTCAACAAATACTTACTTAAGAAGAATAAACATTTTAGATCATGATCTTTGCACTTTCTGTTTAAAGGAAAGAAAAACATTATTAAATTAAACATTATTCATTATGTTTAATTGTGAAAAAGTACAACCTTCGTGGAGAGAGTTTCAGAATTTTATTAATAGTAAAACTAATAAAACTTTATATATTAACCCGCAGAATATGATCTTTGGCATCGTGAATGATCAACCTGACAACAAAGCCGTAAATGATATGGTTTAAGTTCTATATTTACAAGTGTAAAATGTAAAAAAAAATCTTAAATTTTTTCACTTTCAAAATTATGCAAGGAGCCTGTTACAATCACCGCATTACCATGTGTGTATTTCTTTTGACGTTGACGCATTTATGAGGCAATGGCAGCAATGGTTAAATAACGTACATCTTAATTTTAATATTACGTAATGCATTCGTCATCCCCTGTATTTTCTTTAATATAGTTTATAACTGTAATAACTGACATTGTTATTTTATACATACATCGATTGAGGAGAACAATAAAAAATATATTCCTTAACTATCCGCCCACTATACGACCTTGCGCACTGCAACTCAACTAGAACAGCAATTTAGTTTGAATTTGTCGTCCAGATTTTGAGTTGTACCACAGAGCCAGAATAAGTCTGAATAAACTTTATTGGCGTGGTGATGCAGACAAGTAGCCACTGGAGGAATTAGGGGTCACGTACCCTCTTCCCCACCTCCCAAAAATTCAATCAATAGTTTTCAAAATAAACTATTATAGAGATGGACAACCATTGAAGAGGAAAAATTTGTAACATTGCATCATTTGACATCTTAGACCCCACGGGAAGTAAAAATTTCACGATTTGACCGATATGACAGTTCGGGTTCAGTTGCGATGTTTACCATTGTAAATTGTGTAGCGGGATTGCTGATTTCCATACGACCATTACTTGCTAAGAGGGCTGAAAGTGTATTAAGTATTTGCCTTTGAGTACCCTGTTGATTCTAAATGACGACATTGCTACCCAGTCACAGGTGTGATAAATAGTAACTTTGGTTAGATGCTTCACGGCTCCAAAAGTCTCCCTTTTAAGAAACCGCCATGTTTACTATCTCTGAGCCCACTTTAGCAGTAAAGGTCCAGTCTTGATTCAACCTGAGCACTTTTTACCATTTTTTTTTCTTCAAAGTTACTTCAAATATCACCGATCAGAGTGAAATATGGGAACCGAGATTGTCAGAGGCAAGTAAGGTTTTGTTCCATGTTTCGGCAAAAATAACCTTATGTGAGTATAGTCAGAAAAATCAATTTCCACAGCATTCATGGAACCGATCTAAACGTTTAACTGATGTTTTCAAACCATATATGTAATAAAATATCAAAGCCACTCCACAGTTGTGTGCCATTTAAAGAGTGCTTTATATACCTTGAATAAACGGGTAAAAGAAGACTATGTGAATTAATTTACAATGAGCTATCCTTCACTCTAATTACGTCATGTTGGTCCAGATGATGCCCGGAAGTGACAAAAAGGTGATACTCAACTCAAAAGGGTAACTTAAGCTATAATTTATGGCACGCCAAAAGGCTCACCACATATGATGATGTACTAAAAATACACGTTCATGTACTAAAATTACACGTTCATGTACCAAAAATACACGATGATGTACTAACTTCATACGATCATGATGTAAATTTACACCATCATATACTAAATACATATGTTCATCATGTTAAATGTTACGATGTATATGTAAAACCACACGTTGTACATATAAAAACACACGTTGTACATGTAAAAACTTACGATCATCATGTTATTATTGTCCTCCCCGCATGCCATACTGAGTGAGCCTTTCGGCGTTCACGAAGTCCTTCGAAAGGCTCACCGACATACGTTCATCATCTAAACTCATGCGATGTACTAAAAATACACGTTCATGTACTAACTGCTTACGATCATGTACTGAATGCATACGTCCATGTACGTCCATACGTCCATGTACACTTAGAAAAGTTACTCGTGTCAGTAGGTTTCTAGGGACATATTAGTGTCTTGTTTTAGCTTATGTTTTGTCATGTTTTTTAAGATAATTCTTTTTTCAGTTCATTGTGTAAACTCAAATTCCCCAGTAAAATGCATTTCCTTTCATATCGAAGAGAAAGGGGTCTGTTGAAGGGTGATGAACTGCTTGTTTGTGCTAAACGCCCGGTACGTGTAACCATAAAGCATTTTTACACGATGCCCCTTACACGTGTGTTCATGATCATTCATGAGAACACCCAAGTAAAGATGCCATCGCGAAAACAGCCATTTTGCTCTAAGAGTATTTACGTTGACATTGGTTCTTTCCTTCCATTTGATGTGTATTAGGTCAATGGTGGTCTCTTTCTAGCTTCTACCATTCAAGTGATTCTTGGATTTACTGGATTATCTGGATTTATCCTCCGCTTTATTGGCCCTATGTCTATAGGTCCTTGTATTGGTCTCTTGGCCCTGGACCTAATCGGAGCTGTATGGCCCTCTTGCAGTGTGCATTGGGGAGTATCTGGTGTGTAAGTAAAATCAATGTTAGTGCAGTCACTTTTAAATTGCTTGTAACAACTGTTGGTATATTTTTTTGCAAACCAAAAGAAAAATACTTCGAATTTGATGTTTAAATTCGTTACGTTCCAAGGGACTTACAAAGTTTTACAATTAATTTTTTATTAATTTTTTCATTCAATGATATCTCCCTGGTCTAACACAAAGAGTTCTACATTCCAGGGTGAACACTGATTGTTTTCCTGCTGCGATGCTGCTTTACAATCAAACCTAAGTCCACCATTAAGAGGCAACTATTCAGAGATAATTATCTGAGCATGACCTTAGGTAGCTAACTGGACTCCTCTCACAGTTCACGTGCTGTACAATAGTCGATATTATATAACATTTTACATCTGATTGGAGGATTGGTGGTCACATGCCATGTGTGATTCGGCACTGTCTTCACGGTTGTGGTGCTCGGCCGTGGGTTAGTATACAAATAATGAAAGTTTATGAGTTCAATAGTATGAATGATTCCATGAGTGGAAAGACTATTCAACCAGGCGAAGCCGAGTTGAAAAAGAACGTTTAAATTTTTAACGAATGGATTTATTGATCTTATCACATTGAAATGGAAACATTCTTTATATGTTTTATATAATAACTAACTTACTGTATATAAATATATATATATATACTTAGACTTTACGTTAAAATACAGTCCTAGCCTATACGGAAAAATAGGAATAGGCTATACTTCTATTCAAATATTTTCTGGAATTCTCCTGCGATTCCTACCGTCATTTAGTAGTAGTATAAATCAACAGTAATCCAATAAACCTAACATTAGGCCATATATCCAAAAGAATTGTACAAACGTATAGTACGATATGCAATGTACTCAAAATTTGTGTGCACAAATTTTCACTGAAGGCGGAGCATGGACAACCTGACCACTCCGAACAAGGACAGATTAACTGTTTCAAATAAAACATATTAGTCTCATTTAGTATTGGTTAACAGCAGATGTTCTTGAATTTTATAAACATTTCCAGTAACATTTATCTTTGCATTCGATATCAGTAGTTTTTATCATTCATATTATCATTCGTTTACACAGGACTTTGTTCTCATCTGTTTTATTTTCTCAATACTTGAAAAATATCAACGTGACTAGATGCTTTACTAATTCACAAGACACACAAAGTCATATTAATGGGTACATTTTCCAGTTATTTCCGGTAAGCAGAAATCATCAGACTTTCCGTTTTTACTTGAATTTCTAATATAACGTACAGGAGAATTTAGAGTGACCGTAGTCAATACATATCCGGTCAATTTTTGTTGAAACAATGTGACTTATCTTTACGTTAATGCGTTCTACAATACTTTACATCGCCATGACTCTCAGAACACGGTAATCATGTTTTCTTTTTAAATGGGTTGAATTGCTTCGTATAATGCAGAAAATGCGACGTTTTTGTAATCTTTTATTTCAAGGTTTTCTTGGCACGGACGTTACTTGATGATCAGTCAGTTTCTCTAGCCTACCTTCACAATATTACACCCTTCTGGTCATGTAAAAATCAGTTGTGGAAACATCTAACAATTTGCCCTCAGGTTCATATCTGGAAGTCCGACACCTTGATGACCAATTTTGACGATGACTTTTCTTAAGTATGAAGCTAGTGTTAGTGATGACATTTGGTCGTTAAGTAACACAAAGTTATCTTTTAGTCCACGATGGACCGTCGTGTAGGTTGACCACACCTTTATTGCTTTTTGTACTAGTTTAAAACTTTAGAGCGAAGCAACAGAAACAATCGTATCACTGTTCATAACCAATTTGAGAGAGCTGAATGTGAAGTCTGCTTACTTTGTAATGTAAACTTCATATGAGTTGCATTGAGTACATATTTTTTTTTACAATTTTCTTGTCATAACTCTTCTATTTGTGCCATGTAACTCAAAAAACTTTCAATTATTACGAGTTACGTTAAACGTAAGCATCATTTTATTGGTAATTTTCATTTGTTGATAAATAACAAATAATGAAATAAATTACTACACTGATCATTGCCTTAAGAATTTTGCTGAGGGTAGAAAGCTTTTTGTCAATTGATCATTTCAATTAATTAGTACCTATTCTTAAAAGTGTATTTTGTTACCACTTCGTAGTTATGACGGGTGTATCAGTATTCAATGTATGTATCGGTTGATATCCCTTATTTTCGTCTTGGATTATTACCCGTATACTATACCTCAAATTCCGATATTATCCATACTATATTTCTCGTGTAATGCTTTATGGAAAGCCAAATTGTCTTATGTCTGGCTCTAAGTCCTACACTATACCTCATGCAAATGCAAATGCAAATGAATACACTTTCAGTGGTGGTGAAGAGTGGACTATGGCTTATTTACAGTACATTGGTGTAAGCCCATATTGATAATTGTAACACCAGATATCGGTAGTATCGCTTATTTGTAATATCGGTACAACAAAGTCATGAGGAATCAAGTGCTGGCAAAGTTGCATTTTGCAATTATACCGGATTGTTCCATACAACGATAAAATATTCCTTTTCAGATAGTAATGGCTGCTGTAATTGGCTGGTTTTTTGCTTTCTTTTTGACTGTTGGTGGTGTTTTACCTGAGGACCCACAAAGTCCAACTTATTTCGCAAGAACTGATTTTGGTAACCAATTTATTTCGGATGCACCATGGTTCACACTACCAACTCCAGGTATGTATTTAAAATCGTCCATTTTAACCCAAACGAAACACTAACAAACGATAATTCTCATCGATAACATTTATTGCTTACAAAATGGGACATTTTTCGAAAGAACGACTTTCATCATCAGGCAACAAAGCTATAATAAAGACTTGGAACCAACTGTCGGTTGAAGGCAGTGATGCGTGTGAAGGTAAAGAATTAGCCCAATGGCCGGGAGTGATCAATGGGCTAATTGTCTAGTGTTAAGATGTGGTGTATCCCAACTAATATGTAGGCTTTCTTTACTCCTTAGCTGGAGCTTGGTAGGTGTCCGGTCAATGGTTTTGAAAGAGTTGTGATCACCCTGGGATTTACAATTATGAGATTTGGCAAAGTATTTGTATATGTGGGTATTCTTATCTGTCCTAAAATGCTCGTTGATCCGTGTAGAGAAGTGTCTGTGGTCTCTCCTATATAACAAGCATTACAGTTTGTACAGCTAAACTTGTATACTACATGGATATGAGGATCAAAGGAATTAACTCTTTATTGACGTCTGACGAACATATTACGAACTTTGAAAGACGTAAACACGAGCTTGACGTCTATATTTGTTCAATACGTATTGATTAGGTGTTTCACTTTAGCCTGTGTATGGCATAAAAAGTTGCCTGTAACTTGTAATATCTGGTGTTACGAGTTTCTAAATCGGCGGTACCACAATTATCTAAATACGACTTTACCACTTTTTCAATTATGGAAGAGGTAAACTGATTTTTGCGTAGAAAACAGTCGTTTTTAATCTACGTCAAATCCATTTCCAAATATTATTGATTTTGTAGATCCTGTCTACCAGAGTACGGATAAGACCAATTTTATACCATTGGGGAATGAAACTAAAATAATTTGTTAGCAAACCTGTGTACGCCGGCTTGTGGTACACCGAGGTAATGCATTGGTCTGTATTACGAACAAGCACGTCCAAGAATGCCAAGGTTTTGTTTTTCTACGATAAACTGTATTTTGGGGTGCCAAGTATTAATTAATGAACTGAAAAAAAATCATTTGGTTCATTCTCATTTCTGAAAAGGCAAAATACGTCATCTTCCTACCTGCAATAATATAACGGTTTGGCTATTGCAGGCATATTGTTGAAATATTGTTTTTCCCAAAAACCCATGAAAAGATTAGCTAAGACGGGAGCTAATGGTGAGCCCATAGCCACACCATCTACTTGGTCGTAGTAATTTACATTGAAAAGAAAATGCGTTTGAGAAGTAGCAAACCAAAATAATTTGTGAAAATCCCGCCTAGTGACAATATCTGGATTGCTTTCTAGAATGGTATCAATGGCAATAGTAAGGTCTCAGATAAGGGAATATTTGTGAACAGGCTACTTACATCATACGATACCATATACTTATCCGACATGTCCAACTCCGTAATTTCTTTAACAAATGAAAACGAATCCAATGCGCGGTAATTGAACTGATTTCACTTGCCCATAATTCTATACCTTTAACTATTTTAGTGGCTAGAAGATGGCCTGTTATTTCTATTACTGCAACGTTTGGAATGCTGGCTGGTATTCTGGCTTCTGTAGTGGAATCAATGGGACATTACAACGCATGCGCAAGTCTTTCACATGTTTCCCCTCCACCACATCATGCAGTGAACCGAGGTATACTTATTGGAGGTCTAGGTTGTGTACTTTCTGGACTTTGGGGAACAGGAACTGGAACAGGGTCGTACAGCGGTAACATTGTAGCTATTGGAATGACTAGGGTAAGTTGACAGTAAATCACCCATTTTACTATCATTACACCATCATTTCTTCATGCTCCGGTTTGTTTTGAAGCACCAGCGGAGCTGTAACAAGTTAAACGTAGATTTGCAATATAGATACGGTATGTCCCTTATCGTGACTCACCCGTTGTAGTATATTCATTAATACAACAAGATTAAGTGTTTTACTAGCAGTTTGTAAGACAAATGATATTTCCTCTTAATGTGTACCTAAACTCTAAAATTACAAGAATATACATTTTAGAAGTTGTAAAATGAATCTCATTCATCCAACTTTCAATTTCAGTGCTTACTTTATTAGTGACTTATAAAATGCTGAAATTTATTTACTTAATTTGGAAAAGTCGACTGCTCAATAATTCGTGATGTCTTTCTTGTGTAACTCACAAAGCCTGCTTGTTTCCTTTTGAAATGAAAATGTCCATGTGACCTTCAAAAATAACTGTTTTTCTTGCAGAGCATGCTTTACCAAGAGGTCTTGTATAGTCAGTTTGCCCTGGTACAGTAAGGCAGGTAACACACAAGGTGCAATGGATGTCGAAAAAAAAATCAGGAAAAACAAAGACTGTACTTTGAGAAGTACAAGAATGACATCAAAAGTTATTGCACAATCTTTTACTTTAAATGAAGTGAATAAACTTCAACATTTAATATCTCAGCTTCACCATTGAATGTCCTGTGAAGATGTGAGTTGAACCAGTTGGATTCAGTTTTCAAGCTTTGAAACAAATATTTTTGAAATTTTAGACTTTAGCTACACTTTAATACGAATCTGTGTTTGCACCTCAATAAGAATTTAAGTATATTTTTAGGACCAGGTTGTTGCAAGTGGCCGATAAATCACTTTACGCTGGTATCTATTCACGAACCCACAGGTAGCAAGTAGGCGTGTTACTCAAGTAACTGCAGTTCTCGTAATACTCGCTGGACTTTTCGGCAAGCTCATTGCTGTACTTGCATCAATTCCAGACCCTGTAATCGGAGGAGTGCTAGGTGCTCTAACAGGTACTAATATGCTAATCTGATAGAGAATTTAATGCCTTAAACGTGAAATTGCTAAAATATATGCACGTGTTGTGCATTTATCAGTGTTTAATCATTTAAAATCTGTCTGCAATATGTTAGCCTTTAACACCAAAAGTACCAAAGTATTTTTACCAGAAGTTGTGTAGCGTATTGCAGTTTGTGTTTAACAGGGCCGGATCAAAGGGGGCGTAAGGGAGCGTAAGGGGGTGTAATGGGCCTAAGGGGCGTATGCCCCTACTTTCAGCGAGCAATGATTTTCGTACAGAAATTTTACATCTCCAACCCCAAATCTTTGCAACATGACATGTACTTTGTGCAGACGGTTACTCCCCCCCCCCTCCTCATATTCCTGGAGCCGACCCTGTGTTTAAGTTCTTACAAATACATGACCATAGTTTCGGAACGTTACAGAAACTTTCCTCTGAAGGTGCTTCTCCTGAAAGGTTAAGTAAATTTATTTCAGTCTTAACATGTGTAAGCTGTAAGAGAAAATGTCCGCAATTCATACATATTGCGCATCTTTTTACTTTAAGGGTAGAAAGTCTAAGAAAACACAGCCATTTTACACACTTGCCCCACAGGTATGGTATTTTCTGTCGCCATAACAATCATTCAGAAAGCAGATATGACATCCCCTCGGAACTTATTTGTTGTTGGTTTCTCATTCTTCATTGGGATATCCATACCGGCTTTTTTAAGGGCCAACCCAGACGCTTTTCGAACAGGTGAGTGGTTGCAAGGACAAAGAGCAATTTAATAATACTATAAGACCCAAGATCTTGTAAAACTTAAACTTAACATTTAGCTTTCAAGTGCTTGTATCCGGTACTCTTTTGAATCTAAGGTACCGTAGTAATAATGATTAATACATTAGTAGTAATATATTATTATATATACTATTATTGATTCCTTGCCGTAGGCAGGCAAGGAATCTATGCGATGGTGATGTCCTGTGTGTGTGTATGTGTGTATGTGGGTTTGTGACGCTGCTTGATAGGAGGAAGAACCCTATTGTTTTTGGAGGAGGTCAAAGGTCATCCGAGCTCACCAGAGGTCAAAAACCGAAAACCTTGTAATCGTGTTATCTCGAGATAGGGATGACCAACACTTTTCATATTTGGTATATAAATTTGTCATGTTAAGAGAAAGAACCCTATTGTTTGGTGAAGGTCAAAGGTCATCTGAGGTTACCATAGGTTAAACTGCGAAAACCTTCTTAAACGGCTTGTAATCGCGCTGTCTCGAGATAGCGAAGACCGAAACTTGTCACATTTGCTATATAGATTTTTCATGTTAATAGAAAGACTCCTATTGTAATCGCGATATCTCAAGATAGGAATAACTGAAAATCACGATATGTCAAGATAGGAGTGGCCTCTATAGATTTGTCATGTTGAGAGGAAGAATCCTATTGTTTTTGGTAGAGGTCAAAGGTCATCTGAGATCACCAGAGGACAAAACCGAAAACCTTGTAATCGCAATATCTCGAGATAGGGATGGCCGCCACTTTTCATATTTGGTAAACAGATTTGTCATGTTGAGAGAAAGAAGCCTTTTGTTTTTGCTGAAGGTCAAAGGTCACTTGAGGTCACCGGAGGTAGAAAGCAGAAAGCTCGTTAATCACGATAACACAAGAAAGGAATGACTGATACTTTTCATATTTGGTATATAGACTTGTCATGATGAGAGAAAGAATCGTATTGTTTTTGTTGGAGGTCAAAGGTCATTTGAGGTCACCAGGTGTCAAAGACCGAAAACCTTGAAATCGCGATATGTCAAGATAGGAATGGCCTATATAGATTTGTCATGTTGAGAGGAAGAACCCTATTGTTTTTGGAAGAGTTCAAAACTCATATGAGGTCACCGGAGGTAAAACTGCGAGAACCTTGTAAACGGCTTGTAAACACGATATCTCCAGATAGCAATGACTGACACTTTCCTTTTTGGTACATAGATTTGTCATGTTGAGAGGAAAAAGCCTTTCGTTTTTGATGGAGGTCAAAAGTCATTTTAGGTCACCGGAGGTAAAAAGCCAAAAAGCTCGTAATTACAATATCTCAAGATAGGAATGACCGACACTTTTCATATTTGGTATATAGATTTGTCATGTTGAGAGAAAGAATCCTACAGTTTTTGGTGGAGGTAAAAGATCATTTGAGGTCACCAGAGGTCAAAGACCGAAAACATTGAAATCGTGATATGTCAAGATAAGAATGGCCTATATAGATTTGTTATGTTGAGAGGAAGAACCCTATTGTTTTTGGTGGAGGTCAAAGGTCATATGAGGTCACCAGATGTTAAACTGCGAAAACCTCGTAAACGGCTTGTAAACACGATATTTCAAGATAGCAATGACCGACACTTTTCTTACTTAGTACATAGATTTGTCATGTTGAGAGGAAGAAGCCTATAGTTTTTGGTAAAGGTCAAAGGTCACTTGAGGTCAAAAGCCGAAAAGTTTGTTAATCACGATATCTCAAGATTGGAATGACCGATACTTTTCATATTTGGTATATAGATTTGTCATGATGTAAGGAAGAACCCTATTGTTTTTGGTGGAGGTCAAAGGTCATCTTGGGTTACCAAAGGTCAAAAAGCAAAATTTCCCAAGAATTTCCAATATTTTCATCTGGGGTCAAAAAGCAACATTTCCCAAGAATTCCCAAGATCGTCATCTGGGAATATCAGAGGTCAAAAAGAAAAATTTCCCAAGATCGTCATCTGGGGTCACCAAGGGTCAAAAAGCAAATTTTCCCAAGAATTCCCAAGATTGTTATTTGGGGTCCCCAGAGGTCAAAAAGCAAAATTTTTTAAGAATTTTCAAGATCCAAGATCTATTGGAGTTGAATCCCTTTCAAGACACATTAGATTTTCTTTTTAGTTATATTTGGTGGGGTTCAAAGGTCATGTGAGGTCAGCAGAGGTCAAATTGTTAAAACATCATAAAATGATTAGTCAAGAAAGATAAATTTGAGGGATAAACCTCAGTGCAACAAAGCATCCCCATTTGGCAAGGAATCGCTAAGCCTTTGGGCTTTCTGGTATGTTTCTTAGCTTAGGGTAGCAAAGGATCCCTCTCTGATACCAAAACTAAGACACAAGACGATTCACCTATTGCCTTTTAGTTGATATCTGAGAAACTTTAAATATAAAATGTCAGGTGTATATATGAAAATGCTTACATTTTTATCGTTGCTAACCCTCTTATTTTTGATAGATATGTCTAAATTAATTTAGAATGGTGAAAGATTGGTTTCTGTTGGTCTCTTATTTTTTTTTGTAACAATTATTCTAGGCTTACCACGACTTGACGAAGTTTTGCAAATTTTACTTACCACGGGAATGTTTGTTGGAGGCTTTGTGGGATTCGTTCTTGATAACACAGTTCCCAGTAAGTGTTATACATTGCACTGTTTTAACTATGTTCAGCTTCATCGACCTTTAAGTGTGACGTAAAGTAAAGCAACGTAAACGATGAATGTCAAACCTCAGTAATTTATAACCTATACTTCATTTTTATCTTTCTTTTTTCTTTTATGTGTTAAAGTTTACCTAGTTATAGCTTCAACGTCTGAGAACTTTCGTTCTGTTCTAATCAATCATTTAGAGTTTATTGAATGTTTCAACTAGCTGGTGCTGTTAATGGGCTAGGGTCGATTGCTTAACATAAGGTCATATCAAACACACCCCTTTACTTTAGCAACAGGGTTGATATAACAAGGTATACTCGATCAGTACTTGCTCTGAGTCTAATGAAAATAATCACCTTTTAGATTATTGCCAGCGCATTTAAGTTTTCTAAGACCGAAATGGCAATATTTATTTTAAAAGCAAAAAGTTTCTAAGCTAATATCCAATTGATGATAGCTTTATTTCATTCATTGTTCAAGGTGTGGTAGAACCTGATAAATTAAACTCCACAAACAGTTTAAATAACTTTTCTAGTTTTTGGAGTTCAATTACTTATGATACATTTTGAAGGATTTGAGGCAAGTCTGTTATGTCAAACCATTGTCACATTGGGGCACCTTTAGTTCTTGTTCAAGTTTGTCAGGGAAATTTGTTAACACTCTGAGCTGTCATAGAATTACCTATTATTTAAAAAGCCATATCTTGTGGACATATGACATCATATAAAATTGTAAGTTCTAATCATTGCATAAACCACCCCACACTTTTCAAAATGATCAAATGATGTCATGACAATTGAAAGGTATGTTTTTTTGTTACTCATATACCTTTGGGCTTGTTACTTGCTCCTCAACGTAATGGAGAAGACTGCATTAAAGCTTATCTCAGGTACGAGTACATTCCGATATCATGATCATCCATAAGACCTTTAGTTCATAGCTAATGGCAAGCATAGACGGAAAACTTCAATTTAGCAGAATAGTATGGTCTTCTTGTAGAAACTTGTCTAACAGCTTTAGGACTGTTTTAAATTAATCCACTTAGTCCAATTTGTCACAACAAAAGCTAACCGCATATATCTTCAGAGAGAAAATATTCAGATTTGTTACTCTATTCACGAAACTTCACATATCTACAGGTGACACTTGAATGTGTCCCATCACGGCAGCAGGGTTTACTGTGATTAATGAATATTTAAACACTCTCTAAACTCCACCTTTATCGTTTATCCGTTAGTTCATTTCACTTTATAAATGTGTAAATATATGTAAATTTGTATGAGCATGCAAACATTGTAAGTTGTTCTAAATGTTGTTGTGAGCATGCAAACAGTAATGTTTGTTGATCGGGTATTTTTTTTTTGTTTAAAAGATCAGAGTGTTTTTATTGTGTCATGTAGATAGCTTTCGCGATGTGTTTGTGATACGGTATGGATTTTGTTCGGTTTTTTGTTCTTATCGTGTCCGTTTCCAAGCACAGAAAAAGAACACTCTACCTTTATCCGTAACCACTTTCAACAAGATGTGTGGTCAAGTGGTTAGAACATCCGACTTGCAGCCGGAAAGTCTGGGGTTCGACTCCTGGCCGGGCCACACCAAAGACTTTAAAAGGGAAACCTACTGTCATTGTGCTTGGTGCTCAGCATAAGCAATGGAGTTAGAAAAACAAGCCAGTGAACCACAACTGGAACAAAGCAGTGGCCGGCCCGATGTAAAGGGATTTGTCAGTGACAAAAATCAATCACTTCAAAAAATGCAGAAAGGTTTTCTCGTCTAGGAGGTGAAAACCGCATCTCAATAGCCTGTAGGGTTTTGAAGACACTAATTTTCAGAGAAATGGAATTATTTCTCAAGATAAAGTGTATTATGGGAAATATGTGATGTCATCGCGGCACATTAATTTGACAAAGCATTGAATTTCTTTATGATATTGACACTGTTGTAGGGAATGTTGAGCAACTTTGTTTGTTATGCCATAGATATGGTGTAGATTTATGCTAAACCTACATGGAAAGATATTCAAACATTCCAACAGAATCAAATTTCAAGGACAACACAACATTCAATTATAAAGGAAAACAAAAGGAATTTGAGGTAATGTTGCCACTTTACATAACAATCTGTGACCTCGATGAGAACTGGAGGTATTTTTTTGAAAAAATAGGTAGTCTTTAATATTAGATATGTCGAGTTAGGAATAGAGTATTGCTACGGGGTTTAGAGGGTATGAATTAAAATATTTCTCTTTCACAAGGGACTCTTGTGAAAATCCACTGGAAGATGCCTTTAAATCAATTGGTTAGAAACCGAGCCGGAAAGCCTCCTCTAACTCATTTAACTCATTCAACAAGATGTTGTCCTGATGTCGAGGGGAAGCCATGACCCTAGCGATATGGTGCTTTGACTTGCTCTGAGTTAAATATCAACCAATTCCGAATAAAATATATACCCAATATACGTTGTGTTGACAAAGTAGAGTCGCTCTCGACATTGACTTTATTTTCTTTTTGACTTTCCAAGGTACTTTAGAAGAACGCGGGATGCTTTCGTTCCAGGCAGCTCATAATACGTCAGAGGACAGAGAGAGACTATTGGTTTACGACTTACCCTTTTGTATGGATCGCATACGCAGCTCGTCATGGACCAAATTCTTTCCTCTTTGCCCAACATTTCGGTCCTTCTCGTTTTGGAAGACCAAACGCACTAGGAAGTCTATTGAGGAACCTGCTACAGAAATGCAATAACATTTTCTAATCCAACACTCTGCTAAATTTGTCAAGATCCTATTCACAGGTTTATACCGACCTTTTTTAGTGACATGCATAAAGCATTATATGTAGAGAATGGCGAGTATTGTCCACTAAAAGCCAATGTACTCAGGTACGGCAGAAGGCTATTGCTTGGTAACCAAATGATGCACCATATGTTAACTTAAATTTTCACTACCAGTGAAGTAAACATTTTCATAAATATATCTTTATCGCCATTGCTGCATTTGTTCTAGACTGTTTGTCTTTGTCCAATTACAGAAAGAGGACAATATCATCTCTCCAGTATTCTCTGCATACTGTGGGTTTAAGAAATTTCTCAACATGTACCCTGTGTATGAACGTTTTTCTGAAGCCGTGCTGAGTGATATTGAGTCTGAGATAGCGTGCAGATGATACCGTGCTGATATTCTTACCGAGGACATGTTTAAGTTTGATATGGACGGACACTGACTGGACCAGCCCGTTTTTTATCTCCTTCTTAAGTTTCATAAACCTGGAGTTCCGGGTCGCCCTATAGTCTCAGCCTGTGGTTCGACGACGGAAGGTCTGTCCGAAATTGTTGATCATTCCTTCAGCCGTTCATCCCGTCCATACCTTCGTATATTAAGGACACAGAGGACTTTATTCGTAAAGTTCGCGGGCTTGGTCCCATTCCCCCTGATGATTTCCTGGTGACCAATAACGTTGTGGCTCTTAACTCCAGTATACCTCACAATGATTGTAGTTCTGCACTTCGCACCTTTCTTTCGGAACGCCACGTACGTAAAGCATCTGTCAATGGAATATATGATACGTGTGAAAGTGTGTTGAAAAGAAATGTGTTTGAATTTAATTCGCAATTTTTCCCTCACTGCTATAGGGACCAAAATGGCACCGGCTTATACAGATATTTTCACGGAGTTTTGGAGATTGACCACTGGCAGCTTCATCTCATTAACCGGAAGTTTGGTTTCGTTTTATTGATTTCATTTTTATGATTTGGACTCATGGAGGGGAGAAATTGATGCACTTTCTTGAATTCAGTTATAGTGTCCATCTTTGTATTAAATTTATTTGTGGTAATTCTTTAAGATCTGGTACCTCTCTGGATGTACGGGTATTGACCTACATGATGGTGAGATCTTCGCTAATCTTTACATTAAGCCTACTGATACTCATCAGTTTTTATTAGCTACTAGCCTTGCCACCCGGACCATACTAAACATTGCATTCCTCACGCTCAGGCCTTACGGATTCTTAGAATTTGTTCTAATCTTGAAACAACGAGTGAAAGGTGTCGCCAGTTGGGGGACTACCTTGTAAGACGGGGATATAATAGAAGGAGGGTACAACAAGAGGACCAAAAATTTCACCCAACCCCATGACCCCCCAAAATCTATAGGGAGATCATTGTTTTTCACCTCTCAGTACCACCCCCGCTTAATCGGATATTAAGGGGATTCTTACGAAGTTTTAACCACTCCTATATCAGTCGGATAGATTGAAGTTAACTGTCCCTGCTGCCCCCGTTATGAGTTTTAGCCAGCCTCCCAATCTTAAAAGGTCCCTATTTCAGGCTAATTTTTGGATCCAAGTAGAGTTTACTTGAACATGGTCGTTTATCCTTGTTGTTGTTCTAAGAACAGGTGTTAAATCTGTAGTTTGCTTGTGTGCTCTGATCTTGTCATGAGTACTTCCTCTGGTAAGAATTTTAAAAGTAAGAAGTTCTTACATACTTGTGACTCACTCTGGGTTATCTACGTTGTTCAAGGTCCTGTCTGCGTCAGTTTCAATACGTAGATAGGTCAATACGTAGATAGGTCGTTTAAGAATTAATGGGCACAAGGATGACTTTAGGGGTTACAGAGCTTTTACATCAAACAAATTAGACTAAAAAATTCTTGATGATCATCTAATTTCTCATAACTGTGACTCCTTTAAGGTTCAGATTGTTGATGATATTTTCAAAGCTGGTCGTAACAAAGGGAAAGTGGAAAAACTGCTAACTGAAAAAGAAAAAGGGAATGGATTTGGAAACTGGACACTGTAACCCCCCCCCCCCCGAGACTTAAAATCGACTATGGTTTTACTGCCAAAATAAACATTTTAGGAAAGGTCGTTAATTTGCGCTTTCTACTCTTGTTAGTTTATTCTCATTAGCTTTTCTTTTTTAAGCCTTTTCTGTCGTTAGGTTTTACTTTTCTTTTTAATTTGTTATTCAGTTTTACTTTGTCTTTTTTTATTCATTGACTTGTTGTTTTAATTATCCCTGATTTTTAGTTTTATATATTTTATGTCTTTAAATCTGCTTCTCTCCCCTTTCTTCTTTTGCCCTCCCTTACATTTATACGAGTTGCTGGGTTGCCAGGCACCTTCAAAGGTTTTATCTTTGTCTCAACGCTATATGAGACTATTTAATAAAGCACGATCCTATATATCTATATATATATATATATATATATATATTTATATATATATATATATATATATATATATATATATATATATATATATTTCACTAATTCGGCACTTAGGGGGAAAGTTGTTGTTGAAAAGTCGACCTTAAGGGGAAAAAATTTTTCGGGTGACATATAAGTTTCGCCTTAACGTTTCCACACACTCTTTCTATAGGAATACGTAAACTTACAAGGGCGCCCTCTTAGATTTACAAACTAGATGCCATTACTTCAAAGTTGTCAAATTTACGGACACCTAGCTGTTAACACGAACGGATGGCTGCCCATTGAAATAACGTTAATTATATGTTTAGACGTTAGGGCGAATTTATTTCTTATGTATTTTATTATCTTTTTTTCGCCCTATGTACAAGCAGATATAACAATTTCCCCTTAAGGTGGGAATTAGCGTTATATATATATATATATATATATATATATATACATATATATATATATATATATATATATATATATATATATATATATATAGTGAAAAACTGTGACACTGGAAAATCTGGCTGAGGTGAAAAGAAGTTGACTCCACCGGGGTTCGAACTCGGGACCTCCCGCTTGCTAGTGCGGACGCTCTAACCACTGAGCTATGAAGCCAAGTTGGTTTCGCCTTTGTTCAAACACCATATGAAGCACTCACAATTCACCTCCTGAGCAGGCACCTATATATATCTATATATATCTATATATATATATATATATATATATATATATATATATGAGTCAATCTACGTTATATTAAATAGTCGCACAGAGACCTTAGGCCATTCATATAAAGTCGCTACGTCACTCTACGTACTATATATATATATATATATATATATATATATATATATATATATATATATATATATATATATATATATATATATATACATATATATATGTTGCAATTCTTCAACATCGTAGACGGAGAATTCCATTCAGGTAGTAAAATACAGGTCATTTTTACCAAACATTAAACACGTAAGTGACGCCCACAACAATTCTATAATCTAACGAATGTTCGCTCCCTCCTCAACTCCTTGTAATATTATAAATAAAAAGCTGTGCCCTTGGATGGTCAATGCAGGAAGGAGGGAATAGTCTATCAGGCAACTGTCATACCTTAAGAAACTGGTAACAAACAGAAAACCATCGGCCTCTTTTTTACAGGATTAAATGCTCGCTTTAATAACCATAAGAGTTCTTTCACCCACCCAGTAACAGAAATAAGTAAATACATCTTGTCATTAAACGACCAAGACGTCGACTTTGATCTAAAATGGAAAAAAAAAACTGAAACGCGCCAAGCCTTACAACAGTATTATTATGTTTATGGAAGCGCAGCTTCTCATAAACATATTGCGATTACACAGGATCAGGTCACGTGAATGTTTCTTTGTGACACGTTATCTGAAGAAGCAGTTCATGATCAGAACTGCCGCAATTTCTGTATTTTTCTTACTACGTGTACATAATTGTAAAGAAGTCACTATCTTTTCATTGCAAAATAAGACTATAAAGATTATTCAATGTCAAAACGTCTAAATGACTTAGGCAAATAAGTGTGCACAAATTCAGGTATTTTAAAATGATTTCCACTAGATGTGACTGATACAAAATTTAAAAATTACAATAATGAAAAACTTAATTTTCAAGTTAAGCTTTGTTCATAAAACTTTTTGTAAGTAAAAAGATCGTTTACTGGTCTTCAAAGAAAGATGTGACATTTACTCTTCCCTTACTTTCGTAGGATATGTTATCAAGACATAAAACACTGTTTATCCTAGTAGTAGTAATCCTTTTGACACCCTTGAGTATGTGTAGAAGATCTAGAACAAGGAAGTCAGCGTCACTGTGACCAACCGCGAAGCACGAACCACACAATCAATTTGTGCATAGTAGTATGGTACCGTTAGTACGGCCATAGTTGCACAGTGCATGTAGGATATAGTTCTTAAATTCTGCTCGGGTCGGCCCGGCCCGTCCCGGTCACTCTTTCAGTCGAGACTGTTCCCACCCTAGGCCTATATCGTAGTATCGTATTACAGCCGTGTTTATCGAAAACAGTAGGCCGTCTTCAGAGCCATTGTTTATGTTAGTGGCTGACACAGTAGTAAACGAAGTAACGTAGGCCTAAGAATATTAACGTGAGGCCTGGTCTCTTCGGAAAAATAGGTGATACATATGTAGTCTACACTTAATTGTGTTGTTGGCCAATACACTTGTTCTATACCTACAGAGGCTGCTAGTACTAGCCTACGACAAACTTTTGTCTACCGCTTCTGCCACAGTTTTGTTCTGTATTATCGTATTGTGTAGGCCAATTATGTGGCCTAGTGATAATGTTCAGTGCAGCCTGTCCAGAATTTGATATACTTCCAGCATTGCAAGCAACGAGCACGTACCACTGTGTGGGATGAGCTTAATGTGGGCAATTTTATTCAAGGGCATGTTTCTCAGGAGCGTACGCCACTGTCTGAACTGATATGCTGTGATCAGTTTACTCGTGCAGCCCAGCTCAACGTATTTTTACCAACCATTTCACATGCTTCAATTTCAATAAAGGCGGAAAAGGCCTATATGTCGTCTTGAAAATAGCCAGCATAAGTAAGAATCCCTTCCATAAACAGTACTTACGGTTCCCGTAACTACATTTCTACGATGCAATCTATGTAAGTACGAAAAGCTTTATTTAATGTACAAGCCGCTAGAAGCTTCCCTCAATAAGCGTTCAGAATTAATGTCCAAATGCAGGCACTCAAATAAGTACGTTTCTCCTACATTGCAAACGCACACACACAATGTTTATAAGCCACTTAGTTAAAAACATGAATACATGAACCGACCACCTGTTACTTTTCCTGGGTCACTGTTCTTCAGTCAAACTCGATCACCTGAAGAGTAAAGGTACGTTTCTTTCACGAAACAAATTTCTCGTGATCACACATACCCGTTTACGGCGCCGATCGGGGACATGCACAAATAATGTGCAAAGTGGGTTCATCCTCTTCCTCCTAGTGAATCGGGGACAATTACAGGTTTACACACCAGGAAGCTGGGGATACCGAAAAAACTACACACACCTGTACACATGAATGAAGAGTTAAAACATGCAATTGGGACATTACCTCAGATCAATCTGTAAAGTTGTAGGCACTTATCTGACACCCCACTTTGTCTTAGACATTCTAGAAACGGGGATATCCCCATTTCGCGGCGTATCCCCATTTCGCAACAAACCCTATGTAGTATGTGTGGGTCCGACTCAATTAATTTGTCTAAATATATGTATGTATATATATATATATATATATATATATATATATATATATATATCTGCAGACAGAACTGTTTCGATCTTGTTAGATCTCATCAGTGCAGCTCAGAGTAGGTTTCAAGACTGAATTGAAAGACCGACACAAGCATAACTTGCGTCAATCCAACCCTTCACGGTACACTGCTTATGAATACCAAAGTGCACAAGCCCTAAAGAGCGTGCTATGCATATAGCAAACAGTTTACGCCATGACTAAATGTCAAGACCACATATAGGCAGCATGCCATCTTAAAACTAGAGTGCTCAACAAAATAAGGCCTTACCGTAGCACTACCATGTAACGGAGCGTAAATAACTCACTCTGCAGACAGAACTGTTTCGATCTTGTTAGATCTCATCAGTGCAGCTCAGGTAAGTACCACCCGCCTTCTTCGTAAGTATTCTTTTACATCTCCCTGGTTCGGATCCGCCCATAAAGTCCTGCGGGACTAAGTGGGGTGAGGTCAAATAGAGAGAGTGCAGCTCAGAGTAGGTTTCAAGATTAAATGGAAAGACCGACACACGCATAACTTGCGTCAATCCAACCCTTCACGGTACACTGCTTATGAATACCAAAGTGCACAAGCCCTAAAGAGCGTGCTATGCATACAGCAAACAGTATATATATATATATATATATATAATATATATATATATATATATATATATATATATATATATATATATATATATATATATATATATATATATATATATATATATATATATATATATATATATATATATATAAGGTCAAAGTACTGCGTAGCACTTAGAAGTAGGTAGGTAAAAATAAAGTAGTAAATAGTGCTAAAAGTTTGTGAAAAATTCCACGACGTTTCGGGTTTAAACCCTTCATCAGGTGGCAAAAATGCAACTGATCGTTGACACGGCCAAACGTACAATTTAAAAAATACACAATAAAATTAGGCACGGTAAACCTCGGCTAGGAAAACAGACAGTGTTAAGTGGTTACCGCAAGTCAAAAAAATGCAGGAATTGCTGCGTTATAACAGTTCAAGTCTAACTTCAGACCATGTGGGGACAGGGTTTCATGATTAGGCGGTTTTCGGCAGCTAGGCGGTCATGATCGGAACCTCGACACGAGATGGCCGCCGAAACCATCAAGTCACGGATCGAGCATGTTGACGGGGGATTGAAGTGGGTGGCTACCGGGAACCCTGGGAGGTTCTGTTTGATTGACCTCAGGTGCTCGGTGACTCGTTCAGCAAGACGACGTTTTGTTTCTCCCACGTACAGTATATTACAGCGTTTACATACGAGAACGTAAACAACATTGGCTGAAGTACATGAAGGGGGTGGTAACTGTTGAAATCTAGGTAGGTGTGACGATCGGTGGGTTTGGAATAAACCGAGGTTTGCACTGAACCGTTAGCTGAACTTTGGACCTTGCTGTCCTCTTTTCCAACTCAGCTACGACAGCAAGTTGAAATTCGTATACCGGAAGATCCAAGGCCCGGGCGTTTCTACACACTTCCGAAAATACATAAACTCAAATCGCTTACTATCCCTCCTACTGACAGCTCTGCACCTAAGGAGATCCCCCCAGGGCGCCCGATAATCTCTGGTAACGGAACCCTAACAGAAGAAATCTCCGCCTTGATTGACGATTACCTCAAACCCCTTGTGAAACAAACTACAAGCTTTGTTCAGGATACCACCGACTTTATTAATAAATTAGCGGCTTTACCTACTCCTCTTCCACCACAGACCCTCCTTGTTACCTTAGACGTCACTGCCCTTTATACCAACATCCCACATGAAGAGGGCGTCCTAGCATGCCGGGAATTCCTTACTAGGAGCCATGATGAGAGTTTCACTGATTCCATTTCTTCTCTTATGGATTTTGTTTTGAGACACAACGTCTTCGAATTTAATGACAAATTATTCATTCAGAACAAAGGTACTGCTATGGGAACCAAAATGGCTCCTTCATACGCCAATCTTTTCATGGCTGACCTAGAAGAGAGGTTTCTAGCTGAGGCTTCCTTGAAACCCAGTCTTTATCTATGTTTTATTGACGACATATTTATAATTTGGGAACATGGACCACATGCACTAGATACATTTGTTCAGTATCTTAACGGAATTCACTCTTCCATTAAATTTACGGTCGAGAAATCCACCTCAAAGATCGCTTTTCTCGATACGTCCGTTCACTTAACAGCTAACGGTTCAGTGCAAACCTCGGTTTATTCCAAACCCACCGATCGTCACACCTACCTAGATTTCAACAGTTACTACCCCCTTCATGTCAAAAAGTCCATCGTTTTCAGTCAGTTTCTGCGTTACAAACGTATCTGTTCCGAACCACAATACTTCCAAGATCAGACCATCACTTTGTTCAATCATTTTTTGAATTGTAAGTACCCGTATATAAATTGCCTTCAGTTTGCAATCATCCATGGCAACATGACGCAGCACAACAAAAGAAATCTATTTGAAACGCAACTAATCCTAAGAGCTGGTTCACATCGACACGGGTTGAATAGAGATTTAGGCTTTCTTTCGAACTTTCAATTTACAAGAAGTAGTTATCAGTCACTTTGCTCTTACACCTGAAGAAGGACCAGGGGTCCGAAAATTTGTGTATTTTGCGATCACAATATACTATGTTGGAACCAAGGACATTACCAGTGTTATTTGTTTGTTTATATCTATATATATATATATATATATATATATATATATATATATAATCGACAGAAAATATGGGGGCGCCAACTGTCGGCAAAAAGATTAAAAAACAGCACCAAGTAGGAAGCTTCGGTTCTTTAAACAACCTTCATAGGCCTTAAAATGAACCAAGCGTACAACCTTACACAAGGCTTCTTTATCTGAAGATGATCTTTCAAAGATTTACACTTAGGAAAAGCTGGAAAGGTTGAAATATCTGGAAAAAGCCTTGTGTAAGTAATAAAGTTAATGATGCTGTCAATACTGAATCTGGCTGCTTTAAGTGTGCAAAAAGTCGTTGTGACCTTTGTGCAAGCTTTTTGGATAAATGAGTCAACTTTTCTAGCTCAAGTACGGGTAACAAATATGAATTCAGAGACAATTTTACTTGTTATAGTTGCAATGTTATTTATCTTGCTACATGCCAAGATTGAAATTTTCAATATGTAGGATCTACATCAGCTCCTTTTAAGGTTCGTTTTCGTAATCATAAATCCGACATGTTTAATAATATCACAAGGTGTTAGTTAGCCGTTCATTCCAGTTCTAAAACATATATTCTCGGAAAAATCTGTTTTGTAGTTATTGTGCAAATTGGTAACACCGTAAACAAACGGGGAACATTTTGGATGGCCCAAAATGTTTCCATTCACCTTTTGAGGCTTAAGAGAAGGAAGGAATTTAACTCTATGAAGGGAATAAGCTATTTCCCTTTAATTGCTTACCCACCCTTACTTTTACTCTATCTTGTTATCCTTTTAAAGTACCACCTTCTAAGTTTAGGCAACCTTTTATTCCTTTCTCAACGACTACTTGAGAAAGAAAATTTCATTTTGCCAGATGTAGATCATCTTTTGTCTACTATTTACTCTGCAGTTTTGAACCTTTGACCTTTTAATACCTCTTTTACTTTTGTTCCGCTTTAAATGACCGAACTGATGGTAATTACACAGTGCTGTAAAAGTGGTTAACGGAAAAACTGAAGTAGAAGTCCTATAAGTTGATCAGATTGGGAATAATGGTCAAAATTTTAAATATTGTGGAAAACAGCAAGTAGTTTGGGCGTGTCCTGATTATAAATCCTAGACCGTGATTAAGCCTTGGCATCTTGCCAAACAGCTTGGTTTATTCCACCGTTGCCTCGCCGATAACTAAAGAGGGCGTGGCTACCACCGAGGTGGGTATGCGGCATAGAAGGGTTGTGTCGGTACTCACCATAGACTCTTACATGAGTGTACAAAGGTTACAAGGAAATTTTTAAACTGGTGACGACAACAAAGGAAATCCGGCTTCCTCCATTGAGGGGGAACAAAACGATACAATGCCCAGAGTTGAGAGTTACACTCAACCGCAAACCGTCATGACAGGAAAAGAAAACAAAGAAAAGTCTGTGGTCGTGAGTCCTAGCTTCATAAAGAATGGGAAACGGAGGGTTTAAATAAATGTTCTCCTTGATGATGCCAGTACTTCTACCTTCATCAATTCAGATGTAGCATCGAAACTGGGGCAGCAGGGGCAGAGCTTTAAAACGAAAGTCTAAGTTCTAAAGGGGCAGACGGAGAGTTTTGAAACATTGTCAGTAGAGTTTGGTCTAGAGCAGGGGTTCTCAAACGCGGCCCTTAGGGCCGCATGCGGCCCCCGGCCCCTGACGGTGCGGCCCCTGAATTGGTTTTAGGTTTTGAGAAAATCATATTCGACAAGAACAAAACGTAGCAAAAGTAGGAAATTAAATTATGTAATATCGAGTCACTACTTGACTGTTCAAGTCTGTTCTCCTGAGGTGTGTGTGTGTGGGGGGGGGGGGGGTTAGATTGCTTACGTAACAGACTGTGCGGTATATTCCTTGTTCAGTTTTATCTAGCCAAGACTAATTTCGTGTGCCGTGTTGTTGACAATCATATTATGTACACGGTGGCATGAATTTATGAAGTGGTGTATTGCGAATTGGTTGTATCTGTAGTGACAAAGCTTGTAGCAAAGTTATATCCCGGAAATTCAATTGCGACGTGAGGTGACTATACATTTAAAAAACTTACCGTATCGCGTTGAACGTTTCTTGAATGGTTACTGAAATTAATATTTCTGTAATTTATATTTCGGTACTAACAATGTGGTTGCGGCGTTTCATATGACCTTGCTCTGTAAGATGAAATATAATCATTCAGTCAAAGTTATTTGATACTTTTGGGAATGCGGCCCTCAAACTCAGCAGACCCACTTCTCTCTTTGACCGCGCGTGAGAATAACTGATCAAGAGCTTCCTCACAAACTGGCCACTAACGACTGAACGAAGGATAAGTGCTTAACTGTTGTGACTTCGTCCGTTTCAGAGTGCGGTTTTTGTAGGCAACCGTCCTAGTTTGGAATGCCAGATATTTCTCCTATACCGAAACTCAACGCATTATAAACATCAAAATGACCATACTGGTGACCCACGCATGTCAGGCGTGTCAGGTGACCCAAGGTGAGGAGGTGCAAGGGGCTATGAACCCTATCGTCTGGGAAACTCCATTTCCGTCAGGGAGCCTTAATGGGCACAATAAAGTATGTAATCTCCCCAACGATGACCAGCCGCGATTCCCAGTCCTTGGAAGGACGTCCTACGTTTGAGGGCTGCGATATATCTGGTACTGCTGAGGTTGACGAAATATCGTCGTCCATACCCTTCCAGAAGTAACTGTTGACTTCATCATTTAATAAATTGCTGTCAAGCCACTCCCTGTTTTTGTTCAGAAACTGTTCTAGCGTGCGGTTACTTTTAGGCATTCTCTCTTAATCTATATAGAATATCTTGTACACTCTCAGATGTCCGTTGATCAATGTGTTCTGGTACATCAGATTTAACAACACCATAGTACTCATATTAAAAAAAGGCATGGACTCTTCTTTTGCCAGTTGAATGTCAGCGATTACACCAGCAGAATGCAGGACTTCAAAGAGTTTCCGTCTTGATACAGATGCCGTCATTTTTTTTTCTGACTCCATGCGAAACGGCTTAACAAACTTTGCAGACAAAATCAGTTATTGTGCAGCTTGGCATTACAGTATTTGACTATAAAATCAAACGCGAGTTTGAAGTAGCAGCTTTTCATAATACCTGTTTTCAACACTGCAACTCATACAAATCCCAGGAATGAATCGATCAATACACGTATGACTCTATGACGTATACAGCACACAAAGGTCTTTACGTATACGTATATATAAAGTCTGTGACTATACATGGAAAAGGTGCAGATGGCGGCATCTGAACGTAAAGCTTAGAAGTTGAAAAGAATCCCGGTATATAAATAAAGGCAGGAATTTAAGGGAATATATAACTTCTACCCTTGAGTACATAAAATTCCTTTTTTGTGTATATTTTTACAAGTTTTAACAGAGATTAGCCATAGTTGGTATTTGACCTTTATGTTTGCAACCCAATATTGTGCTAAAATAGTTAATATACAAAAGACATATGTATTTTAAGCCAGGTTCTTTTCTCCAAAATATGCTAAATCTAAATTTCAGCAAATTTGGTCATTTTTGGCGTTTTAGCTTAAAAAACGCGTTTTCATGCTGTTAACAAAAGCCATTTAACAATATTAAAATTATTCCAAAGAAAAATCATGTCAAAACCTATACGTCGGAATGTAAGCTCCACTTACTAAGACCACAGCCGACCACACGAACTATCGCGTCGCTTCGTGGGTGGTCATGACGGTGTGGCCTCAGCTTTTCCCAGCAAAACAAATAACAAAGTGCTGAACAACCTCTGCAAATGTCACCAACTCTACTTTCCTCCGCGATAAATAGAATTCATTTGTTTTTGATCTTCTAAGTCAGGGTCAAACGGATGTATTAATACATGACCAGAGCATAATGTTTGCACTAATATCAACTGATCTGTGTAGTGATGGGTGTCGTATAACTGCCCTTGTAGGAAACATATCTCCCGAATAGGTCACTCGTTCAACTCGTCTGTGACATAAAGTCTGTTAAAAGAGAATAAAGTCTCTATAGCAAAGCTTCAGTAAGATCACGATATGCCCAATCCCCATCATCACATCATGTTGCTATGATAAAATATTCGGATTTGTCTCGTTTATTCAGACATTTCGATTGCTCATTAATTAGTAATGTAACAGTTATATGGTTTTCCGCCTCCGTTTGCAAGATAAACTGCTACAGAAAAAATTGTTGGACCCAGAAAATGCTAGAACTTAGAAAGCGTTTTGTGAAAAACTTATCCGGCGAATAGTTTTATCGTTCCAGGCCCGTATACATGATTTTTCAAGAGAGAGTTCGAACACACCTATATCACGTGACTTCATGTTTTGTCTTCTCCGCCATGTTGGAGGCAATCGTAGAAACATACATGTTTTGTACATTAATGCCATAGGGAGAGTTGGTGGAAGGACCGAGAGATATAGCCCGTCCCCTCCCCCCCCCCCCACCAGCAAGAACAATAATTGTCAATTCAAGGTGAAAACTATATCATAATTAATTTTCATTTTAGAAAAATTGAAAACAAACACCTCCCAGCTATCGTAAAATGTCTTCCCTTGCCCTATGAACGTGTAGTAATGAGCTATCATTCGAGCTATCATTCTAAACTGGACGTGGATGACATGGGTATATATGTATAGAATTCGGTCGTCACTGGTGCACCACCAGGATTGACGATTAGAGGCACCGCAGAGAAGTATGACGTAAGCCCATGTGGCAGATGGTTCCACTGGGCAAAAACGGAGCACGCGCAATTTGGTGAAAGATTTTACTCTAAACAAAGATCCTATGGGCCTTTCCTCAGTGTAGAGAGGCGTAGAAAGCAGTGCCTCTGCAATTTGGTCGGCAAGTGTGCTGAAGAATTTGCGAAAATGGACCAGCATAACAATATCTAAGTATGGCGTAACCATCAGTTATGCAAAATGTAACGAGGAATTCTAAACAAAATGCCTCCAAGTCTGCTGTCAATGACATTCCTAAATGGTAAGTTGCTCCTGAACATTTATTCATTTATGTTTCAGCAGGGAAGTGCAAGTTAGGATTTGCCCGACAGGGAACCAAACTCCCAGTCCGAGCCAGTAGCAAACGGGGGTGCAGGGTCCAAGAAGAAGTTTCTCCCCCTAAATTGTCTCAACCCGTTTTAGTGCATCCCTACCCCTTCAAAAAAATTTCTCCCACTAGCTTGTTGAAAAATTATTTTTAAAGCCAAGTCATTTACTAGTACGTTCCTTATCTACCTTGCATGGACTCCATTGAAGAGAAAACTTGACATCCCCAAATGCCCTAAATAGCAGGAAAAGGCTACACTTTAAAATGCAAGTGTGTCACTGCTTTCCTGTTTCGGAACTTTGAATCAGACAAAACCAGATTAGTAGTGACAATGAAGTTAAAGTTAATGACCGTTGTCTCGAAAAAATCTGTTAAGGACTTTCCAGGGGAGAGCGTCATTACACATTCCAAGCAGAACGCTTCCATACTTTGCTGTGTATCGAACCGTGCAAAAATTGTCAACCACGCCTCCACGATTGCCGTAAAAGGCACTGTGTAGACTTTTCACAGTTGCAAGGTGCATCTTAACATTTGCTGTTTCAGTATTTTGTGATTTCATGCTATAGAAATTTAGATTTCAAGATGGGGGAACGACAAATTTTATTCAGTAAAATCTCTTCGCTCCCCTTCTGTCTCCTCTGGAAACTCTGACAATTGTAGTGCTGTAATATTCTGAGCACGCACACACATACAGATACACAGAGAAGAAACAGCTTTTCAAGTCATGATTGGCTGAACTTCCATTGAGCAGAGACTGGCATTGGTTGTGAGAAAGTTCAATCATGCCAGTTTAAAAGTTAAAAACCTCAAGAGAATAATGGAGAGGAAGATAATTGGGTTAATGCTGTTTACGAGGTATGTAGATGATATTGTGTTAGTAATGCCACATGGGACTGAAGAGCACACGGATGAGGAAGTTCAACCAAGCATGACTTGAAAAGCTGTTTTTTCTCCATGTGTATCTGTATGTTTGTGTGCTCAGAATAGCACAGCACTACAGTTGTCAGTGTTTCCAGAGGAGACAGAAGGGGAGCCTTACAGCTGATGAGGAATCCGGTCTGGATTCGAAAAGCTTTCTTTTTTAAAAAGTAAGTCCTCTTTAGCGTTGGAAATGGTCATGAATCCATCAAAACTATCAATTAAGACGCTGGCCAGGATCAGGCAATTGACTACGTCAATCACCTACAACAATAAAACGTAGGTTTCTTTTTAAATGAAGGTTCGTCCAAAAAATTCTAACCCCCACCTGCGTAAGAGCCCGTGTTAGGCGAAGCAATACACAACTGATAACATTTTTAAAATAAAATGAGCACAAATTGGCAAGGTATCTACAATGACATCACAAATTTTACGCAACCTAACATAATGAGCTAAAATGTCTCAAGTATCTTTAGTTGCATGTGCCATTTTCCATTTTTATCACGAAGTTTTACTAGTTTGGCCTTTTCCGATATAACTTTAAAAGCGTTAAAAACAAAATCTGATATTAATGTTCTGACCTTTCTTGCTGGACTTACATCCTAAATAACACTAAGCCTGCATATTCTGTAACACAGTAGGCAATTTCATGGGGTGAATTGTCCGGGATATTGGTCGGGGCTATTGCCATGGTTTGAGCACGGTTCGAGAAAGGAAATTTGGGTGGTAGGAATCGCCGGGCAGTGCCGGGGTGGGAATTTGGTGGGTTTGTCCAGGAACCAAATAGCGTAACATCGTAAAACATCCAACCAAACTATGGCACACAGCCACTTATGCTTCATCGATTAGCTTGGGAGCTTTCCAGTTCCTTGGGTTTATCCTGTGTGGTCATTATGTCCGACATCTTCCATGGTAAAATCTTCTATACACGGACCACGGTGTTTACTTGTGTGTATGAGACACAAGATTTGAGCACGATATCATAAACAGTCACGAGCAATATTAAGTACTAAAACTTTTGGATGTCTGGTCGAAGTCGAACGTGAAGTTTGTTTAAAGGAGGATGTCGTAAATTTTATTTCTACAGAGAGGTAAAAACAAACTGGCACAGCTTGTCTACTGTCCATAATACTTTTGAAACAAGTGATAAGAGTATGCTACGGAAGATTATGAGTACCCTTCCTAAAATGAAACTGTCATTGTGGTGACCAGTGATGAACCCGAACTGTTCAAAGGCATGTTATAAATTGCAGAGCTGCAATGATTAGCACGGTGACAGCCAATCACAAGGGGAGACTGGTCAAAGTTGTGCTATAATAGCTAAGTTGAGAACACCTACTGCCACCACGAAAGGAAGTTGGAAAAATTTAATGATGCACCCAAGAAAGAAGACAGACAGTGCAACTTGACGACACGACGTGTAAGCCTAACACATGGAAGGCTCAGCTTGGTTAAAAGTTGACTTTTGATATGGAAAGCGAATTTACGATCAAATTGTCCTTCAAGTTTAACAAGGTTATATATTATACATTGACAAAAACCTTGCCCTATACATATCATATTAAGTCTTCAGTGTGTCATATTATACTGATATCCCATTATTGTTCAAGATCACATGCTTGCCCTTGGTTTCTAGTTTTGTATTTAACACATCTTTCTGGAGTAAGTTGATTAGCACATTTAGGGACGTAAGTTGAGCATTGGTGATTAATAGCGTACACGATATTGGCATATAGTTATATTTGAGTTATATTTAAAACCTAGGCCTATTCATGTTTTTTTTATTTAATGTGAAAAGTGATTGTTATATTGTTAATCACCTTATTACGACCCTTAAGTATCAGCGTTTAATAGATATATAGTACGTGTCCTTTTCTGGCTCCAACTAGACAAACAAAAGATGTTCTTTCAGCCTTTTTTTTTCTTAAGTTGACACTGTAATTAATTGTGTTGTTCAATTTATTTTACTGCATCAAGCTTTTACTTCTGATTTAGCTATCGAAGGTTACTTTACTAGTTTGTTGTAATAACTGAAACGGGAAATGGTTCTCACTAATCACAACCTCACTCATTAGGGGCTAAAACATCTGACAGAAGATAAATATGAAGCTATTTCAAAGAGGTTTAAACACTCTACTAATTTCTTAAATTTTACATCGGCAGAATTGCAAGGCAAATCCTGCACGGCATATTTACAACCCTTGCAAACTTTATGAGGACTGATAAGAACTACGACTAGGTCGATTATTGCTATTGAGTACGTGAATATTGGAAAACAACCAAGATTAAACGCAGATGATAAGGTGTGCTCAGCCTGTCCAGTAAGTATAAGTGCATTTCAAAATGTAGCAAGAATATCATCACTTCCATGAAATCAACGGGTGGTGGTTGTTTTGCACTAGCATTACCATGAAGTGTAAGATGTAAAGAATAGACCATCCTAGTGCGTTCGTTGATATTGGAAAGACTGGTGAGTAGGTCTACTATTTCCCTTTTCCTAGTTTAGTGTAGGAAAATTGCTGAATTGACTTTTTGTGACACTTTTGTTAACTTATCTAGTTCATCTTATATTCCAGAGAACCAACACCTTAACAGTTTAGTATCTATTTTACGTATGTAAAGCTACGGGTATGGGTTCTTATTTGGCTCTTCTTGCTAAGTGAAAATGTCTGGTCTATCAAAATGAGTGAGTCGCGCTCAGCGTACAAAACGTAGATTCAGGGTCGCAACTTGAGATTTCCATATTTCCAGAATATTACATCGTGTTAGATATTTTGGGGTGCGCATAGCTGCAAGCGTTACTTGAAAGTTCCCACTGCCAGTACAGTATCTTATTCTTGCAGCCTTACATTCTTATCTAACGTCATATTTAATAACCGAAGCTGCTCATGAATAACCATTATGACTTTTAAAAAGTCCTGTGTTTGTTGTGTTAGTCCAAAGAGTGACCTAAGAATTGCTCTTTTTAATGCTTATTGATTCATTGTTTAAGGTGAGCCTTACTTCGTACAATTCTGAATAATACAAACCTTCACTTTGACTTTATTGTATTAAAATGCATAAAGTGTACGCGCCAATGAAACACTATTCCTCGTCGCCAGTAGAGCGTCTACGGCCTCCATTTGGGCATCCCTAAAAGGTCATCGATGGAACTGTAGGAAACCATTCCATCGACACAGGTTTAAGGATGTTCCAGGGTGACTGCGGGCCTCCAATCTGGCAAATTTACAAGATGATAGCATATTATTTTCATGTCTAGTAGCCTATATGTTTTTCAGCATTGCTTAACCACAGAGATTCACCGCTGGAGATTTAAAGCCTTAACTTTATCATTTTATCACCTACAAACAAAAGGCAAATTTACAGAATTTCCATTTTAGAAACAATTTCAAAGTAATTTCTTAGAGCATTGCATGCCCCTTGTACCTTCTATGATTCTGCGGTATTCAAGGGTCTTTCAATCACAAAGTTTTCTTTTCGATTATGATAAAACAACAAGACCTTCTGTTTCAAGATGTTTAGTTGAAAATACGTTTATCAATGTGTCATTTTCATGAGGTATTGGTCTCGTTAAAACTACTAAAAACCACTTTCCCATTCTCTATTACACCAATTGCCTCAAGACTGGATGTTGCTATTGTCCAGATCATGACACGTGATACAGCTTGTTGGAAAGAGATAATTAATTGGCACGGTGATGGAGATAGCGTCGGGCGTTTGAAAGTGACATATAATCCTACCCCACGAAAATCCAGTTTGGTGGGGTCGGAAATCTAACATTTTTAAAGGGGTTCAATACGGCATTTAAACTCTTTTGTTTTCTTTTTTCCATGCTTATATTAATTTGTATGGGGAGTTAATATTCAACCTAATTTTGATAACCATTTACATGAGAGTACTGGTCCATACTTTTCAAATATCAGTTCAGAAATTAATACAAAGTGAACCAATATGTAAAACAGTCTATCTAAATCAAATAAAGCAAAACAAACCCAAATAATCCAAAGGAAGGAAACATAAGTTTCACCGTTTTTAGAGACGTCACTCCTCTTTTTTCGATAAAAGAGTTTTCAAGAACTTAACACGTGGAGCTAGGCATAAGCTAAACTAGCTACAACGTAATACCCAGGGTAAAAAGTGATCACATTAGTTTTTGTTTCAAAAGTGGTTACACTTATTACATCACTTGACTATATATTCTTACCAAGATGAGCGTTATGCAACGGTCCGTAGTCATACTGTATTCTTTTCCTAGAAGGGGCTCTTTTACGATAGATGAAATTTTGTCTAAACCTGAACTTACAGAACTTGTTCCTACGCCCTCTTAACTTCTCAAACGTAAAAAGAATTCATAAAATGGTCCCTGTGTAGACAGTGTCATTTCATATACATATGAATGTAACCATAGAAAATCATAACCTCTCTATAAAAGTCCTACCTTATTGACCGCTATAAGCAGATAAGTTCCCCTCTGACAGAAATTAAGGCCGGTGTACATTTCCAAATTTTTCACGCGCTATAAAGCTATAGAAGCATCACGTGTTGTTTTTTCAGGCCATACCTCAGACATAGCTTTGAGGTGGAAAGTGTTCAACTTTTATAGCTATAGAGCGCTTTACTGAAGTATGAACCGGCTTTTACACTCCCTTGTTTTACAGCAATACATATACAAGTGCGGGTTTGTACATTCAACCAAGCATTTCTTTCTCGACTTACACCGCTACGGTACGTAAACAAGTGAACAGTCTGTGGGATATATTTACTACGCGTATTCGCTGCATAAACCTTTCCATTCTCTTGTACTGTCAAAGAGTTGATTCTTTTACCTGGGAGCATGAGTGCCGAAAACGAAATCAGTATATCCGACGATATAGAGACACATGAGACGAATGATGGGCACACAGAGTCCAAGAAGAACAAACTCATTTACGGGGTGGACGAAACTCCTCACTGGGTGACTTTAATTGTTTTAGCACTGCAGGTAAAATGGTTATTACGACTTTTATAGCTACCTTAATCCCCAGATACAACCAAAGGGAAGTACAATTTATTAATAAACTCATCTACAAATACTGGATAGTTGTTCTCATTTCACCAGTCTACTTAAATTTTGTAGATGGAATTCTCACATTTTAATATCCTGAAATTAAATTTGATATCCTCAAAAATGTGATATCCTCACATTTGTATGTATTTAAATGTGATATCATCACACTTAAATTTTGTGAGATGGAATTCTCACATTTGGATACCCTGTACGAAAACGATAGATTGTTAAACCTAGACATTCTTAAAGAGCCTATAAAGTGACTAATTACAGCCATTTGGTGTCATTCTCTGACCATATCTATCACCAAAAATAGCCCTTATGTTCAAAAATATCGCCCCATGAAGGAAATGCTAAAACGAAATGGTACCCCTTCCAACACAACAGCTCAAAAAGTGAAAGTACATTGACCCAAAAATGACGTCAGCTCCGGAACTCAACTTCAGAGTGTGTAAAGTAATGCGCTTTGAACATACCTTGTACTGTTGATATTACGGAATTTTCCATGATATGCATGTATCAGAAACTTTATAAAGATGATGCATAGCTTACTGCTCTTGCAAAGAAAATAATTGATGTAATCATCAAAGTTATATCTCTAAGACACCTTCGTTTGCCTCACAAAACAATCTTCATTGAGTTATCTGGTTTGGTGCAAGCAGAGAGTTGCTACGGACTCTCTGGCAGTCTGGTATACAAGCAAATGGAAGTTCCCTGGTAAAAAGTTATACACACAGAACAATATCCACGGGGATACATAATTGCATCCATTTCTCCTCCAGTGTTAGGTAACCGTTATTATTATTGGGGTGAGAAGTAGCGCTTCGTTCACTAGTGCATATATGAGGGTTCATCAATACACAGTCCCATATACAACTGTACTATTCTACATAGTGGCAAACAACTTCGGTTATACTTCGTGCAACCTGGAAAACGGGACCGAGGAAAGTTAACGGAACAAAAAACAGGGGAAATTTTAGTGTGAAGGGAGACCAAAATTTTGGTTGTCTAAGGAAGTAATTGAGTATTTTTCTCAGAAGTTGACAAAAAGTTACTATATGATTTTCAAGCATTTCAAAGTCTAGTACGAGATCCATTGTTCGATTTTCAAACTAACGTTTGTGACAACTTGGAAAGGAAGCATTTCAAAGGAATATTTGGAGATAAATCAGACGTCTTACCCAACAATCTGATTTAAACGTGAGTTAAATGTTTTTTTTCTTTGCAAAGGGTCGCTGTCGAGTTGAAGTTCCGTCAGCTACGTAGTCTGCAAAGTCAAACTGATGGGATTAAAATATAACTTAGAAATACGGACGAAGAAGATAGAAAATGGCTTCCGTTTGCTGCCTTAACTTGCTATTCTATGCTTACGAGCATTTCATAGTTTTAAAATCCCATTTCAATACCAATTCTTGAAAAACTGGAGACCATCGGACACCATTGCGAATGGGCTAGCAAGATTCAGTGTATGTCTTCTTTGTGCAGGGTCTGGACAGGGAGTTGCTATTTCCCTGGTCTGGATGTAAGCTCGAGCGAGTAGTGACGAATATCCCTTTTGGGTAGTAAGAATTTCAAATTTTTATGTTATATACATTTTTTGCTTGATGCTGGCACATTCTTCAGATACGTGTTTTACGAAATTATATATCCAGTAACGGACTCAAGCTACACAATCTGTGAGCAAAACGTTACTAGAAGTATGGAGTCTCTCTGATCTACTCGTTCGCCGTCTTCCTCACACTGTCAGACTTTTTCTTGTTCTTAGGCCAGCGACTTGAGATAGTTGGGCTAAATTCCAAAGACTGGCTCTTCATGTGGCCCTTTATGATCATTCTTGTATTATCTCAGTCAAAAATGGGCGAATTAAGTCAAGTTTCTGTACATAATCGATATTGACGTGATAAGAACATTACAAGGGCAGTGCATTGTACATACACACACTGTGAAGTTGAGTTCCGGAGCTGACGTCATTCTTGGGTCAATGTACTTTCACTTTTTGAGCTGTTGTACTGGAAGAGGTACCATTTTGTTTTAGCATTTCTCTTTCATGGAGAGGTATTCTTTAACATAAGGGCTATTTTTGGTGATAGTTATGGTCAGAGAATGACATCAAATAGCTGTACTTTGTCACTTCATAGGCTCTTTAATATATAAATTTTAACCTGTTGAAGGTGATGATACTATGACAAATCTATCCTCTCTAAGACAGCACATGGAACTTGGCAGGTATAGCATGTAACCTTTGCCGTCACGAAATCACAGAAATTTGATAAACCTTACAATTTTTAAACTACCCATTGATGTACGTGGTATTTTAACTGTGTTATCAATGTATTCACCAACCGTGGACAGATTTCATCAGTGCCGGATCCAAGGGGGGGCAAAGGGGGCAATTGCCCCCCTAGAATTTTCAGAGCAAGGGAAAAATTAAAATCAGCCCCAAAGATCCATACTTCTTGCGCATGCTTTGCCCCCCCTAGAATTAGGTTCTGGATCCGGTACTGTTCATAGTTTCAAAGTTCATGTTAATGCTAATTTGTTTACAGAGTTGAAGTTTAGAAATGTGATATTATGACTGTAAGATTTTGTCAGTAGTTTTTGGATTGATGTCCACTGTAAAATGAGTTAACCGCAATCATGTAGCATTTATTTATCAAATCTTTACACCAGAACATATCCTGTATTCAAGGGAGCAAATTTTCTTATGTGCGTATTCTGTCAAAGTGCAATTTGTTTCCTTTTGTAGAACTTTCTCATGATGATATCGGGCATCGTTGGCATTCCTCTGTTGCTTTCAACACTCGTATGCTTGCGTACTGACATTGCATCCTACTCCCATCTCATCAGCTCAACGTTCCTTATTCAGGGATTGGTTACTTTTATTCAAGCAACTCTCGGTGTAAGGTAAGTATACAAGCTCAAAGCTTGACTGTGGTTGCAGTTAACACAGTTGCTTTGAAAACTGTCCCACAATTTGCGAAAAAATCCAAAATAGCCGATTGTATAATCAGGGACGTACATACATAAATTCGCAGGGGGTGTGAACTATTTTGGGACCAACTACAACTTTCCCTATTTTCCCCGGGAACAGACAAAAATCAGGGAAGGTAAAAGATCAATCATTAACTTCTTGACTAACTGGATTTGAGACCGACTTCTGGCGCTCAGAGACCGACTTTTGATTTTCACGGGGGGTGTCAACCCCCACACCCTCGTATTTACGCACCTGTGTATAGTCCATGTTTCATTTACGCGTTTTTTTGGTGCATAAAAAGGCCACAATCAACCACGAACACTCAGAAATGTAACCAGCCCACATAGGCTGACAGGGATTGCATTATAGGTGTCACGTATAAGTTAAAAAACAGTAACGACAATGGCAAAGCATAATGTAGTTTTCACTTAAGTCTGCTATAGAAGACTGATATTTGTAAAAATACGTTTCCTTTGTAATCTCTACCGGCAGATTTACTAGTAAGAAGTTAACGAATTGTTGTTCCGGAAGTTTGCATCCTTTGAATACATATATGATCCAGCTGTCATATTCCCTATCAAAATTGAATTATTGAATTACATGTCCTTAAAGTCCTTAACTTAACCTGTTTATTTACCGGTGAATTGTGCAACAGTTTATATCATCCATAAAATGTCCGAGTTACCAGATGGTCTGCTTAAAGGAAGAACCATAATTTTACCCTCCAGACTAATGGACCCCTGAGTAAACCATCCCCTACCTAATTATCTACTCAACTGATTATTACAACTGTTACACAGGCATGGCAGGTACAACCCCTCATCTGCATTTAGCATGTTATTTTGAATTGAAAAGTATATCTGAATTCTCTCCGACTGGAATGATTAGCGAAAAAATTCTGAGGCTGTGGGTCTCTGGCAGCCTGCTTCGCTCCCCCTCTCTATTTTATTTGATAGACCATATGCATTGCCATCATCACCTATATACTCGATAACCGCCATCTTAGATCACATGTACACCGGGTGTACAAAAGTGTATATATTGGTTAGACCTGTAACCAAGGTAGGGTGGAACAAGGGGCAGCCCAGAAAATTTCGCCCTTCTGGAAACTTAAAAATTACTATTGGCTTAAATGCATTTTAGCTGCTGCGGTTTCAATAATCATTTGTCCTCTTGTGCACAAGGTCTATACACGTAGAAGGGCTACTTGTCAGATGCTCCAATTTGGAGGGGCAGATTTAGGTTAAAAGAATAGAACTTGGCTAGGATCGATAATCAGAATTTGTAAATGAGACCATAGAAGTGAGAAAAGTAAGTTTCATGACCCAAGGCCGTAGCCAAGGGGAGACGCCAAGGAGCAAAGCCCCTCCAGGAAAAACTTTCCCGCCTAGAAAATATCAAGTTGCCATTGGCTTTAGACTCTTTTAGACATCCCCCCAAAACCCCCCTTTAAGTACCTTGTCTAGCTAAGGGACTGACATGACCCCATAACGTCCTCCTAGGCTGTGGACCGCCAAGTAAAGTTACATATGCTATCGTCACCGATTTTCAAAATTTTCAGTAATGTATAACCTTTACATCCCACTTGTCTGTCTGCCCTAGGTGATAATTGCAACTTCTTTTATATGAGTACCACAGCAAGGAAAACGCTGATGATAAAAAAAACATGTCCACCGGGGTTTAATGGGTTTTCCTGTGACAAAATTTAAAAGTTTAACCAAAATCAGTGTTTGTTCTCTTTTTATTTGTGTACTTCACATTATAATAGCACATCGCTTTTGGACGGTTTCCAAACAAACGGTCATTTGAAATCGGTGCATTGCATTAGGGAAAATGTGTGATGCAAACAGGCAGAATGATCGATCTTCGTCTGTGTCCTTTTAACCTTGACAAATGTAAATGATATCTATAAACAGGTCTAAAGTTCAGCCTCATATAATGTTAAGCTCATTCTACAATAAATGCTTTCCAGTGTTTAACTAGTGTCAAGTTTCATTGCCGAAAAAACACTTCAAGTTTGTTTGAACAGAAACAATGGCTTTGATAAGAAGGTTGCCTTTTTACATGCTAACGAACACTCTAATCCTAGTAACTAACTATAAGGCGATTAAATGCCAATTTAATTAAGTCCTGCACAGTCGTTCCGAATGTCTCACTCTGGCTACCGAACTCTGCTCATCCGAGTATAGTCACTGCGGGTGATTCTGTCTTTTGGGGATCTATTTTTCCTCCGATCTAGGCCGGGAGAACTGGTCATGTGCGCGGCCATTTTGCCTGTTTTACCAACAGTGTCTTGCGTTCACTGTGCACAGTTCCACTGGCGAATGGTTTTGGAACCCCCTTCCACAGGTTATCGATCTAATGTAATGATATAAAGTGAATATACTGTAAGAGTATTGATAAAGCTACCGAAAGCTTCCTTCTAATTCGTTGTTTACCACGCCGTTTTCAGTTTAGAAAAGCCCAAGTTTGTGAGTGGTCTTTGCTCTTGCTTAATTTTGTCTGTGTAAGGCTAAGAAACCTCGATACTGTGCTACAAAATGATGTTCCCCCAAAGTTTGGGAGAACTTTGATTTCCTCCCAGACGGGAGAACCTTACCGGACTGGAAGTCAGTCGTACCACTCTAGGGGCAGTGACACCCCACTTCCTCACTCCCTTGGCAATGATACCATTGTCCTTGGAGAGGCGAATATTTGTGAGATAAAAAAACACACTAGGACATCGTGATGTTAGTTGTAGCTTAAACATACTGCGAATATAAAATGGGCAATTAAGTTGAAAAGACAATCCTTCACATTAGTTGCAATGCTACTAACAAAATGAGTTGAGATCAGAAGCATTAACACATTTCGCCCTTTCCTCTTTTCATCTCCTCCCCTTCCCTCTGTTCTTTTCCTCCTCTCTCGGCCCTTTTGAATTTTCTCTTTTTATCCATAGAGGGGTTATGCATGGACCGCTAACCCCCTGATACGACTTACTACGTAAGTCTGGAGGATATCTTTTAGAAAAACTTAACCCACAGATGCAGTCCATCTTGCACATTTCAAATTCTTGTAGTTTGAATATTACAGTCCGGTTTTGCTTCACGGGTCTTTTTAATCAAAAACACAATAAAACGCTGAAATACGTATAAGTAGCAAAGTACCGTCACACTGCTTAATATTATTTTTAATGCCCGTACTTTACAGCTCAAAAAGCATATATTTAGTAGCTTTGCTTGGGGCGGCTGCACAGAAGCGTTGTTAGTGACAGTTTTGATAGCGCTATCAACTCTCTATCAAACCTGCTACTATCAGCAGGTGCAAAATGACCGCACAGAAGACGCTGATAGAGGTGCTCTCAGATAAGTCGCTGATAGGCTCATTAACATATTACAGATCGGGGATTTCCCAGTTGGTTTGGCCAGTAATTGCCATTTAGAGTGTTTTATTCAGGTATGCTACCTCAAATACAGGAAGAAACAGGTATAATTTGTCCATAGATAGCGTCACTTAGACCTACATTGGATGCACATTAATTCGTGTTGATAAAAGCAAAGTATTTGCATCCTCAACTCTTGTGAATTTAGACAATGTGTGAGGTTGTGCGTTGTGTATTCAGTAGCGTAGCCAGAGGGGGGCAGGGGGGCAGACTGCCCCCGGAGAAAAATCGAAGTAAAATCGGGACGGTGGAAAAATGAAAAAAAAAATAAACGAAAGGAAAAAGAGGGAGAAGGAAAAGGGAAGGGGAAGAGGAAAGGGGAAGAAGGGAGAAAAAGAGAAAAAAGGGAAAATAACAGGAGAAAAGGGGAAAAAATAATAACAGTAGGAATCATTATCGATGGAAGAAAAGGATGGAGAAGAGGAAACGGGCTTGATAAGGTAGAGCACTGGTTCAAATATCGACGGGACGAGTGTATACAGATAGGGCTAGGGACCGTGGAAAAGACCTAAGGGAATGAGAAAGAGAAGGGCTAAGAAGGCAGAAACGGGACGAGGGATGAAGCGAGGCAGATTGTGCATGAGAAAGAGGAAAAGATGAACTAGGAAAGGGAATAGAGAGCGTTAGACGACTAGGGAGTCCGGAAGGACAGACTATGAAGCAGAGCAGTCAGAGTAAGGGGATAGAAAAATGGACTTAAAGCAAGGCTGTCAGTGTGTGAGCTATAGGGATGGTAGCTACCGTCCCGATTTTTATTTTTAATCACTATCAAAAAGGGATACTTAAAATAAATGTCCCGGTGCAGATTTTCTTTCAAAGTCACACAATGAGTGAAAAGTATCCAGTTGCGTTGCCACTTATTGGGGTTTGGTGTTAGAACCCTAATGAGTGGTCAAGAAAAATTGCCAAGAGAAACTATAAGCATGAATTTGAATATAACATGGGCAAGCTCCACCCATATTTTGCTTTCCCAGCTGACTAGATATAAAGTGATAAATCTTAGCTCTATGCACTTACATTTTATTTTGTTCTCAGGGGACCTACTGGTGTGGCTGACTTTGGCAGCAATCCTCCTAACATCTTAAAACCCAAAATATTTAGTAATTTTCAAAATTGGAGTGTAACGAAGTAGCGTGCGCAATGGGGGCCGGGGCCATGGCCCCCCACCGTTGTAAGTAGTCGGGGGAAAATCAGCTAGTCGGGGGAAATCGGAAGCAGTCTGACCGAGACTGGCCGAGCGTCAGGCGCACTCTTCCTCCCCCAATTGGCCGTTATGGGTGTTTTAACATGCTTCAGAATGTGTCAAATATAGCAACATTTTTCATCTCAGCGAGCTTCTGAAAGCAAAAATTCCCCTCCCCCGGGACGGCGAACAATCAATTTATTGTCTCTCTATTATAACAATAATCACTGAACAAATAGCAGTCTGAAGAACGGTCAATCATGTAGTTATAAAGATGACTACCTTTATACTGGTCATTAGGCAAGCGTGAAGCCAGGGGGTGGAGGAAGAGGGCAGCCGCCTACCTTATTTTTAGTATTTGGTTATGTTTACTTTTTACAATAGTGCTAGTGTTTCCTCTTTATATATGCAATAAATAGGCCCGGGAAGTGCCATTTCCAGCCATCTCGGAGGCATTTTGGACTAAACTTTCCTTGCGCTCCGCGCCACTATCGGTTGGCGCGGAGAGCTGAGAGACTTTCTATGAGCTGCGTCCCTCCCACTTCCTTGACATTTTTTTGCTACGCCCTGGGGGGGGGGGTTGCGGCTAGCCAGTTGGACTTTTCTCTGTGCCAGTCGGTGGAATTCACAGTCTCAGTCTCAGAATCATTTCCTCAGTGTAGTTTGGGAAGGCATTTTGGCCAAAATATTCCCTGTACGCTTCGCGCCAACTGGTGGTGGCGCTCCGCAATGATAAAGTCTGAAAGAGTCTCTGAAGAAAGGCATTGATCCCTCAAGAATGATTCCTCCTTGATCTTACACCGAGTTTACCACTGACAGTTCACCCCGGCTTCATCAAATCGAGTTATGGTAAATAGTTAAATTGTGATCATCGTGACTACAAGTTCGCATACTGATAAGGCCATTTGAATATCAAGTCGATAATTTATTCTCATGCCCCAAATTCTATTCCAAAGCTTCCGGACTTGTCCCGGGGTGACAAACTGGACCCAAAAGAAACGGTGGGGGGGGGGGACCCACCTCTACAATTAGTCTGAAAAATCATGAAATCGGGACGAAAATTTTCATTTTGCCCCAGTACACACAGGCGCGTAGCCAGGGTCTTCGGCCCGGGGGGGGGGGACTATGTAAAAGTACTAAATGTAGGACGAATAAATTCCAGCTGATGGCCGTAGCCTCCGCGGCAGAGAAAAGCTGCCCCTTGAAATTTCCAATTCTTAATAAAAGTTGACCTTCTTGAGAAAAAATACGTAAATGCTAGAACTTTCGCTGTCCAAATTATGATTTGTAGGACCCCTAAACCTAGGAAATTGTATAATAAAGTTTCCTTTTTCAAATTTTTCCCGAGGGCCCCCGCGTTCTTAATGTGGGTTTCTCCTGACGAATAAACCACAGTGTTCCTACAAGATACACAGCTTGAATACCTTCACCAGCTTATACGTTGGCGAAAGACAAAATGGCACATAAGCTTACCTTTAATCATTAGCTAAACCTAACGAGCTGGTAAAGAAACTGAACATAAAAGGCATAAGCAGAGGCCGCAAACTTATTTTGAAACACTGCTAAATCTTATAAATGTCCTATTGTTTCACTTCTAGTATCTTTCGTGATGTGTTAGACTAAGACATATTGCATATTCAAGTTAAACCAAGGAATTACTCTATACGGGACTTTAAAGACTCAGAAACCTATTGTAACATGATTCTTAAAAGCCATTCATGAAATAGGATTCCGGGGAACACTCATTCAAGTTGGGGTGACTGCATTTTTCCTTTAAATAAAATCTAATTTCCCTTCTGGAAATCCAAATTTGTAACAGACTAACTAAGAATGAAATCTAAAATTTAAGAAGGCTTATAGTTGCAATTAAGTTTTAAGGCCTAAAACGTGTTATTTGCGCCATCTGGAACACATTTAACAGAAAATTTCCTTACAGTCCTACACTATGGCTACTCGCCAACCGTTGGTGGGTCCCCCAGTGCTCGCATTAAGAGCGCTAGGGAGAAGCCCGCACAGGGTGCCAGCCAGATCTAGGAAAATTTAAAACACGGAAACTTTCGCAAAGAGTAGTTGTGTCAACACCCCCTCCAATTACACCCTAACAAAAGAGAAACAAATCACTAAAAATGCTGATTTCTAAGCACAATATCAATTCAACACTTAACGAAGCTTTACCAAAGATTGCATCACTTTGCATTCAAATCACCTCACAAAAAGGAGGAATTTTGCAAAGCCCAGTCAGTCTGCAGCCACTTCCCCCTAAGACTACTGCAAATTACTCAGTTTAGTTGGAGACTGTTTCCCACGGATGTCCTTACTAAGCCTTTATCACAGAAACATAGTTTGTAACTCAAGGTACCGTTTTTTCTAATTCAGTTCCTACAATATCGAAAAGATGAAGAAAAATTATTTGAAAAGTCGTGTTATAAGCAACCTCATTCACTAGTTCTATTTAAGGTTTGCATATCTATGCCTTTCCGGATCGTTCCGTCATTCTACGAATTCGATTTCGACCGCTGTGCGCTACATTTTCCTTCATTAGGAATTAAATTTTTTGCTATCAAAGTCACTATCGGTGCCTTGGTCACTGTTAGTGAGATGATATAACATTTCCAGTAGTGATAGTTTCTGTGCGGCCTTTTACTTATAGCCTATCATCGCTGATAGCTAATCCCCCTTTCAGTAAGCTTCTGTGCGCCCACATTTTTCTATCAACGCCGTTAGCGCTATCAATGCTTCTGTGCGGTCAACCCAGATACATCCTAGGCTCTTCTTAATTTAGTGTGTGAGGTTGTGCGTAATATCAAAGATGTTGCTGGCGACATCATGTATGAATGCTGTTGGCGTGGGATTATACCAGGGAGTTGTTTGTCGTCAAATAGCAACTCCCTGATTGTAAACATCGCCAACCGGATGCAGTCCAAAACTGAGAGCTGGGCTCAGTGGAAACATGTCTGCGAGCTAGCGATGGTGTATCGCAAATAATACACGGTAGACGACAGGGTCTTATAGATAAGTAGGGTCCAGAACGCTTTGTGTTTAATATTTGAAACGAGCTATGCCTCGGCGTAGGTACGAGGTAGCATGATCGTCTTTACACTCTATAAAGACTGCAAATTAACACAAAATGCTGGGTGTGTAGGAACAGGGAGTTGCTATTTGTCAACAACTCCCTGGTAGGATGTGACAAAACGGGAGAGCTGACCAAACAGTAAAGTATGAAAATTCTAGTATCCAGCTACCTTTCTTTGTGTATCCCCTAATAGGCGAAATTCACGGGAGATACCCAAGGTAGCATTTGTTAAATCGCCATCCACTTATTTCATCCCCTTCCAAAAGTCCTTCCTGCGCGCCCCTCTGTACTAGAAAAAACTTGTAACCAGGTTACCACACTTCTGCATGTGAAAAAACAGGATTTCGCAACGAATAAAATAAAAAGGAATAAGACTTTGGCCGACTTTTACCACAGTGTGCTAACCTACTACCATGTAAAGGTACTCACTTTAGGGCGGGACATTTCCCTCTGATGGCCCCTTCTTCGTGGAAACTTGTTTTTCATCGACTAAGATAGCGTTCTTCCCTTTAACACAATATTGAAAAGATCACAGAAAGTACTTTTGGGCAAATTCACTGGTACTTTTGCCCTTTTCTTTCCCTACTTTGCGGAATCGATGGCGGCCTGTTCGAGTCACATTTTCTTCATTCTTCGTTAGTGAAATGATGATAAGGATAACATTACCAGTGGTAGATTGTGTGCGGCCTTTTACTGATAGGCTATCAGCACTGATAGCTAATCCCTCTAACTGTAAGCTTCTGTGCGCGTAAAGTTCGCTGTCAGTATTAGTGGCGCTGATTGTGCTATCAACGCTTCTGTGTGACCGAGCCTGGTTGTTTTGATTACGGTAAGCTTGTATGTACAAACAACAGGGAACACTTCTACGTTGTCACTGACCCGAATTACTGCATTATCTGTGAAATGAGGTATTTAGACTTCCAGCAAGTCCAACCATAAAAGGTGAACAAATCAAACACACTCTAAATTAAAGATTGGGAGCCACACATCCATTCCGTATCGCATTTGTAAGTACACTATAAATAGTCAGATGTGTCAGAAGTGATTCTGTTGTTTATTCCAAGCCGTCGCTGGATTATATGGAATTAGTGCAGACTTATGGAAATATGAGCACAGGAAAGTGTTTTAAGCCTGTGGTCTATTCAACTTTTCCACAACATTTAATGCAATACTCAGAATACCGTAACTACAGCAACACGGTCTGAGGTGGTTTTGAGGTGCAAAACTCAGGGGCTAAGTACGACGGCACTGGTCCACAGATTTAATGCGCAATTATCTTACCCTCTGAACACACTATGGTCAAAATTGACCATTGATTGGTCAACTATACACCGATCCAGATATGGTCAAATTGTTGACCTAAATATGGTCAAAAGTGACCAAATATGGTCAAATTGTTGACCTAAACATGGTCAAAAGTGACCACCTAATGGTCAGATTCATTTTTGACCATATTTAGGCCAACAATTTGACCATATTTGGATCAGTGCATAATTGACCAATCAATGGTCAATTTTGGCCATAGTGTTTTTAGAGTGTACCAAAACACTGTAGGAAAATCCCTTCTTCCAAAGTGAAGTAGTCACCATAATGTTATTGAGTCCTTTATGACATCAGTTTTTTTTTCTTTTAGTCAAAATATTGGTTTATTTGACTATTTATTACCACTAATAACTCTCTTTTTTGTATTCGGGGACTTTCATCTCAGTAAACAGTTATTGCTTTTGCTTTAATAAGTAACGAGAAGAATGGGTTCCTACCCAATCTGTGTTTGCTGTAGGATTTGTTTATGTCTAAGGGGAAATCAATTGGTCTAGCCTACACGAAAAGTCTCAGAGGTCATTATTTGACCTGTTAAAGATCAGTTTCACCCAATGAGTGTGCCACATCGGCTTTAACCAAAATATACCACCATAATTAAGCCTCACGCTTCCATTCCTCAACCGTAGTAAAGCGTGCCACTATCCAGAATTAACTTGAGGGACATCAGAAGCAGCATCGTGGGTGTGGGCGAGACCACCGAAGAAGCCACTGAGACCTCTATGTGTTTCCAAAATTGTGGGCATTTTTAAGAAGCATTTTACTATCTTGAAATAGCTTTGGATGATCACTAAACGGACCGCAAAATATTTTAAAATTTGTCGCTATGGCTGAAATCGGATTAACGTCTTAACGATTTAATTATGCAAAGGGTTGGTGGGTGGAGACAGTGGAAAATGTTCAAGGCTGAATCGGTCTTAGAAAAATGATTCAATTCCAGCTCACCTACAAAAAATTATTATAATAATGCTACAGGCCCCGAGAAAAATGAGATTTTTAAAGAAATTCTGGTAACGTTTTCCCTAATTTCTATTTGGAGCGCTTTCCGTTATATTAAACCGGGTGAATTGGACTGCTTTCCCAAGACAAAGGTGAATTTTGGCCATTATACCTTTCGCCCTAACGAAGATTGGAACCTCAATCCCCTCCCCGCCGTCCCTTTGGCCCCGCGCCTGATGATTCAAACTTTTTAATAAGATTTCGGATAGAAGCAAGGGACGTTTGATGCCTAAATGCGAGCGTGATTCCTTTGGAATCCTTGCAGGCAGTGGCGCCGCCAGGATTTGGTGATTGGGGGGCACCACAGATTACGTCAAAATTCCACCTCAGTTTTCCCCAAGTCTGCTTAAATTTTACCTACTTATGCGTACCTGCGATTGTATACAGTTGTGTGGAACCCTTCCTTTGTCACTAAATAAAGGTGCCGTCCTGGAGAGGGGTTTATGGGGAGGGAGTGTCCCCCTCTCCTTTGAGAAATTTTTGTTAATTTTAGGTTGCTAAGATGTAATGGTGATATTTTGGGATATTTTTGGAACTGATAATATACGATATATGGCTGGAAATATCCATAGTTTAGTAAATTCTAATTTTGGTAAGGTTAAAGAGGAGAGTATGTTGTCTGATAGAAGGGTATGTTGTCAACAAAACTCCTAAAGCCCCCTTTTGGCTACTTTAATTAATGCCTTCTATTCGCGAGGAAAGCTTTCACGTAAAAATACGTGCGTGGAGTCCACAGAAACATTCTTGGACTATGACGAAAATTTTCCTTGCTTCTTTGTGCATTATAAAAGGGTATCTAAGGCTGGCAGACAGCGGTATAGGCACTTCTGAAAGTTCTAGATTAATAATATAAAACGGGGGCACTGACATGATGCTTATTACCTGACATCCAAATGATACTACAGAGTACGATGCCGAGCACTTTACATCTATCGTATGTTTACTCAGTTTGAACGAAAATTTAGACGAACAGCTTCCAGCAATGGGGAATGGGAGGGAGAGTATTGGTACAGGAGGGTGATATTAGACCTCCCTGACAGTATAGCAAAGGGGGTTTAGCACTAAAAAGTGCATTTCAAAATGCTTTTTCGTCGTAAGTGTATTAACTATCACCATCTATACCGGTATGGCTGCATTTGAAAAATATATAACGGCAAATACGTACTTTCAACTTTCCACATCATGCTACAAATTAGACTGAAAGACCCCGTAGGCCTAAAAAGGTAGGAGAAGTACTTATGATTCTCGAAAAAGTGTTGTTATCAGTTGCATGTATTATAACCTTTATAATGGTCATGAGATGGGGTGCAAACCTTGACGAATGCGCGCCAAGCGCCCCGAAATTTTTCATTAAATAAGATTACTATGACCAAACCTGGAATCATGATCCTCTACATCGAGACACTTTTAATTCCTCAACAAACCTATATGCATGCAATCACAAAGCCAATCTTTTACCTCAGAATTCGTAAAAGGCTTCAACTTTTGTTACCGTACTTCTGCGGGAGTTGCTACCGGAAAGTTTTGGAAATAAGGATATTACTGAGGTAAGGTTTGGAGCGAGCGTAGCGTGCGAAAATTTTGATAGTTTGCGAAAGATTTGGGATAATTCTGATCGTTTGAGAACCATTGGTGATAGAAAATGATAACCACAGATCCATCACTCGGTTTAAAACACAACTCACCCTACCCCCTATCAGCTTAAACGCCTTTTGAGATCATTTTAAAATTTTCAAAAAAATCTGAAATCGATTGGGGGCACGCGCTTCCCATGCCCCCCGTGCCGGCGCCACTGCTTGCAGGTCTGTAACCGGCGTTCGTCATCCGTCACCCTTTTTCCCCCATGCAGACTATCATTACATATTTGGAAAATCAATTTCCAAAGACACGGATGAAAGTTCCTGGTCAATGACTCCTTTAAAGTGATCGTGTTATCCTTGTCTGAATTCCTGTCTATGAGCCTACATCGATTGTCTCAGGCAAATATTGATATTGACGTACTTTACTTGTTTACCTTTAACTTTCAGGAGTTGCCACACGTGCACGGTAGTGCGTCATAAATCTTAAGATGCATTCAACGTATTCTTTATGTGTTAAATATGATAAACACAGAGGTAACTCTCTCCATACAGGTTACCAGTGGTGCAAGGGGCATCATTTTCCTTCATCCCAGCAGTCATAAGTCTGTCAATAGCCAGGGGTGGTTGTCCTGCAAGTAAGTATATATTCGTATTCCGTTGTCAAACTACCACAGAGATCAGCCTCATGAGTCCAAGGGTTGGAAAAACTCGCACTGAGAGTTCCGCTAATATAAACTCCCATTCACAAGTTTCTTTACAATTTGCAAAATGCTGCACTCATTAGCGTCCGAGCATCCTTTATTACAAAAAATGTCAATTGATCTTTAAATTATCGCTAGACACAAGTTCAAGAATTTTAGATTGAGCAAATGCACGTCTCCTCTTAATGTCAAAGAGAAGAAATTAGTAGCGAAGTATTACATGGGTTCCAAAAGAACAGCTAGTTGACTAGCATCCTTTGGAAATAGCTCATCATTTTTTAAGAAATAATAGATTTTTTTACTCTTTTCGCAGGATTATGGAGGCCTAGTCATAACTGGTATGAAAAAGCTCCCTCGATTCAAGCGAATGTTAATTGTGAGGTCACAACTCGAAATAGGAAGAAAAGCAAAACGATGTTGTCAGAACTGACTACAGACTAAATTTTTTATGTACTGCAAAGGAGTTAGACACTGATGGCAGCTTAGACATTCCGGTTTTTCATTCCAATTTCGAGTTAAGACTCACATTTGACAGCCCCTATACTACGGGACTTCACAAGTTTGGCCCACTGGCACTATGGTCTGCACCTGAATGACCGACATCCACTGAACAATAATTTAGTTTGAATTTGTGGTCAGGATTTTGAGTTGTACCACACAGCCACAATATGACTGAATAAACTTTATTAGCATGGTTGTAGACAAGTAGCCACTGGGGGCATGAGGAGTACCCTCTCCTACCCCTCAAAAATCCAATAAATAATTTTCAAAATATACTATCACAGAGATGGACAACCAGTTAAGGGGCAAAATGTAAAATTACACCATTTGGCATCTTAGACCCCACGGGAAGTGAAAATTTCGCATTCCTCCCCTTTGACCCCTCCCCAATACGACCACCATCGTGTGTCGATATGTTCATAAAATTAGTTGCTCTAGCTACAAGCCTGTGTGGCTGCACTTTCGGGCTGAGAACTCTTTTAAGGCTTCATGCCCAACCGCTAGAAAGTACTTGGTTAAATTGCTTAAAACCAAACTACTGTTTTAGATCCCAGTTAGACTAACATTCAGATTTTAGAAGTTGTCACACACACACACACACATACACACACACGTCACGATTTGACCGACATGACAGTCAGGTTCAGTTGCACTGTGCACCATCGTAAATTGTGTGGGGGGATTGCTGACTTCCATATGATTCTCACTTGCTAGGAGAGCGAAAGTGTATTAAGTATTTGCCTTTGAGTACCCGATGATTCTAAGTAACGATTTCGCTAGCTTAAGTCATAGGTGAGATAAATAGTAACATTGGTTAGATTGCTTCACGGCTCTAGAAGTCGCCATTTCAAGAAACCGAAACGTTTACCATCCCTGAGCCCACTTTTGCAGTAAACTTCCACTCTTGATTCAAACTGAGCGCTTTTTGCCATCTATTTTTCTTCAAAGTTACTTCAAATATCACCAATCAGAGTGAAATATGGGAACCGAGATTGTCAGAGGCAAGTAAGGTTTTGTTACAAGTTTCGGCAAAAAATAACTTTTAAATGAGTATAGTCAGAAAAATCAATTTCCACAGAATTCATAGAACCAATCTAAACGTTTATCTAATATTTTCAAGACATTTGTGTAATACCATCAAAGCCACTCTACAGTTATGTGGCATTTAAATATTGATTTATATTGTACCGGTAAGGGAAGACTATGTGAATTAATTTAGTATGAGATATCTTTTCCTCTAATTACGTCATGTTAATCCAGATGATGACCAGAAGTGTAGAAAAGGTAATACTTAACAGTGTGACCTAAGCTATAATTAGCTGGTAAAACACATCCCGGATCTTCTAACGAAATACATCTGTAAGAAAGAGGTAGGCTATTGGACACTTGATACACAGATAAATTGACATGTTTCATACTAGCTGAGGGTTTTTGTGATTTTACACTCCCCCACGTGTTGACGCCAGTATATCTTACTGGATATGCCTTTACATGATGAGATAAGTCAGTAACAGGATTTCTCACATGCCGCTGCTGATGTCATAGCTTTTTGTAAATGTAGCTCAAGCCAAACTACTATCTCCCAAAAAATACAATTTTTGAAAAGTTACTCTTGTCATTAGTTTTATAGGGGCATATTAGTGTCTTAAATTAGTTTGTGTTTTATTATTTTAAGATAATTCTTTTTCAATTCATTGTGTAAACTTTAATTTTCCAGTGAAATGCATTTTCCTTAATATCGAAGAGGAAGGGGCCTGTTGAAGGGTAATGTTTGGATTGTTTGTGCTAAACAACCCTTATGTGAAACCATAACGCACTTTTACACGATGCCCCTTACACGTGTGTTCATAATCACCTGTCTGTTGCATTAGTTTTGGGACGTATGGGTCAATCAGTTTTCATGATGCTCTTATTCAAAGATTCCAGGCCTTCCTTAATTGCAATACTGTCAGACTTTATCTGAAGCTTACACTTTTGTCTCTTACCTTATTGGTCGGGTTGTTGCTAGCTTTGGAACACGCGTGTAGTGGTTCATGAAACCAGGCGGTGTAATAGCAAATCTTCGATGAGATAGCGCTAGGGTAATATAATTTTTTCAAAGGACGGGGGGGGGGGGGTTAGAGTCGTGAGCCCGATTCATGAGAAACACCCACGTAAAGATACAATTGAGAAAACAGCCATTTTGTTTTAAGAGTTTTTCTGTTGACATTGGTTTTTTCCTTCCATCTGATGTGTATTAGGTCAATGGTGGTCTCTTTCTAGCTTCTACCATTCAAGTGATTCTTGGATTTACTGGATTATCTGGATTTATCCTCCGCTTTATTGGCCCTATGTCTGTAGGTCCATGTATTGGTCTCTTGGCCCTGGACCTAATCGGAGCTGTATGGCCCTCTTGCAGTGTGCATTGGGGAGTATCTGGTTTGTAAGTGAAATCAATGTTAGTTCAGTCACTTTTAACTTGCTTGTAACAATTTTCCGTATATTTTATTGCAAATCAAAAACAATTCTTCGAATTTGTTGTTTAAATTTGTTTAGTTCCAAGGGAGTTAAAAAGTTTCACAGTTAAGGTTTTTATTAATTTTTGCTTTTAATGATATCTCCCTGGTCTCACGCAAAGAGTTGTACATTCCATAATGGTCAGTAATTGTTTTCATGCTGCGATGCTGCTTACCTTCAAACCATTAAAAGGTTACTATTTGATGATTGTCTGAGCAAGACCTGACGTAGCCAACTAGACTCCTCCCACTGTCCACATATTTGCAATAGTCGATATTATATAACACCTTATTTATTCCTCTGCATGTGATTGGAGGATCTGTGGTCACATGTCATGTGTGATTCGGCACTATCTTCACGATTGTGGTGCTCGGCCGTTGGTTAGTATACAAATAATGAATGTTTATAAGATCAATAGTATAATTTCATGAGTTGAAAGATTAAACGTTCTATTCAACGATGCAAAGGCGAGTTGAATAGAACGTTCAATTTTGCAACTCATGAAATACATTTATTATTTGTGAATTAAAGGAAGGGTTTAATCAAAACATATTTTCATATGTGAAAGAAGAACTAAATCTACCCAATTTGGTGAAACTTCTATTTAGATCGGACATGTAGTACTCGAGATATCAGTAAATGATTTACTACATTTGTGACCCAAAGTTAAATTGAGGCAAGCAGAGGCTTCATCACTTCCTCAAATTGATGAGAAATGCTTAGTTTCCTTTGTTTTTTCAGTCAGTTGTGCCAACTTGTAGTTAATGGGGATAGGACCTCCTCATGGGGAATGTAAACTTTGTAAAATTTCCATGCCTCTCATGCAATCTCATTTCGATAACGTGGGGTTATGGAGGAAAAAATTGGTTGAAAAATTTATAGAAAAACAAAAGGTTGCTCATTAATGTGAGGCTATGACGTCATATATGCTTGCTTCAAGTTCACTTTGTGTTGAATATGCGACAACTTTAACTGCTAATATCTTTTGAACCACACATCAGATTTCAACTCAAATTTCACCAGAATGTTTTGAATGAGAACTCCTCTAAAGTTTCAGAACTTGATTAGAGCTTAGACTTTTCTTTTAAGGTGGTCATTCTGTCCCTTTCCTAAAAACTTCCTGATCAGATCGGGGCTTCTTCTGTCCTGTATGATGTTTCTGTGTTGACCATTACTCTTGACGAAAAAAAAAATGAAATGCATTTGCAAAAAAAATCACGGAACGCGAAGCATGGACAACCTGAAGACTCTGAACAAGGACAGATAAACTCTTTCAATAAAAAAATATGTGTCTCTTTTAGTTTCGGTTAACAGGAGATGTTCTTGAATTTTTGAATTTCCCAGTAGTATTTGTCTTTGCATTCGATATCAGTAGTTTTCATCATTCTCATTATCCTTCGTGCACACAGGACTATGTTCTCCTCTATTTTATTCTCTCAATACTTGAAAAATATTAATGTGACGAGATGCGTTTCTAATGGACAAGACACACAAAGTCATATTAATGGGAACATTTTCCAGTTATTTCCGGTAAGCAGAAAACAGCACATTGTTTCCTTTTTACTTGAATTTCTAAAGTAACTTACAGGAGATTTTAGAGTGACCATAGTCAATAGCATATCCCGTTAAATTTTGTTGAAACAAAGTGACTTATCTCTACGTTAATGCGTTCTACAGTACTTTACGTCTCTATGACTCTCAGAACACTGCAATCAGGTTTTCTTTTTAAACAGGTTGAATTGCTTCGTACAATGCATAAAATGCAATGTTTTTGCAATTGAACTATTAATAGTTTATTTCAAGGTTTTCCTGGTACGGACGTTACTTGATGAGCGAAAAATTACTCTACCTACTTCAAAATATTACACCCTTCTGGTTATGTAAAAATCAATTGTGGGAACATCTAACAATTTGCCCGCATTCGAATCTGCAGTTCCGATTCCTTGATGACCAGTTTCGGCAATGACTTTTCTAAAGTCTGAAGCATAGGGTTAGAAATGACATTTGGTCGTTACGTAATACAAAATTATCTTTTAGTCCACAATGGACCTTCGTGTAGGTTGACCACACCTTTATTGCTTTTTGTACTAATAATACTCTTTAAAACTCTTTAAAACTCTAAAGCAAAGCAATAGGACCAATCGTATTACTGTTCATAACCAATTTGAGACAGTTGAATGAGAAGCCCTGCTCACTTTGAAATCTAAACTACAAGTGAGTTGCATTGAGTACATAATTTTTACATAACTCTCCTATTCATTCCATGTAACTCAAAGAACTTTCAATTATTACGAGTTTCGTTAAAAGGACGCATCATTTTCTTGGTAATTTTCATTTGTTCATAAATAACAAATAATGAAATAAATTATTAAACTGATCATTGCCTTAAGAATTTTGCTGAGGGATAGAAAGCTTTTCGTCAATTGATCTTTCCAATTTAGTAGTACCTATTCTTAAAAGTGTATTTTGTTTCCATTTCGTAGTTACGACTTGTGGACGGATGTATCGGTATTCAATGTATGTATCGGTCGATATCCCTTATTTTCGTCCTGAACTATTATCGGCATAATATACCTCAAATTCCTATATTATCCATGCTATATTTCTAGTGCAATGCTGTACAGAAAACGACATTATCTTATGTCTGGTTCTAAGTCTCACTGTACTTTATGCAAATGCAAATGAATAGACTTTCAGCCATGGTAAAGAGTACATTTTTTAAAGAGCTTATTTTACAGTACATTGGCACAAGCCCATATTGAGAATTGTAACACCAGATATCGCTTGTTTGTAATATCGGTACAATACAGTCATGAGGCACCAAAAAGATAAAAAGTTGCATACAGTAATGATACTGGTTTGTTGCCTACAACGATAAAATACTCTTTCAACCTTTTCAGATAATAATGGCTGCTGTAATTGGCTGGTTTTTCGCTTTCTTTTTGACTATCGGTGGTGGTTTACCCAACGACCCACAAAGTCCAACTTACTTTGCAAGAACTGATTTTGGTAACCAATTCATTTCGGATGCGCCATGGTTTACCCTACCAACTCCAGGTGATTAATTAATAATTGTCCATTTTAACCCCAAAAGAAACACAAACGTACTTATTGTACGTGTTACTTTCGTATGGGTATATATATATATATATATATATATATATATATATATATATATATATATATATATATATATATATGAATATATAGTGTCAATCAGCGCTGTATTAAATATTCGCAAAGAGACCTTACGCCATTTTCCTCACTTGCCTTTTGCAGGAAGAGGATATGTATATGTGAGTGGAAAACTTAGCCTCAAGCAGGATTCGAACCAGTGACCTCCCGCATACAAGGTGGATGCGACTATTTAATACAGCATTGATTTACTTGTTCATATAAAGTCGATACGTCTCTCTACCTACTATATACATATATATATATATATATATACATATATATATATATATATATCCTATGGAGTAACAATGGAAAGCTTAACTCATCAGTATTTAAACTTAGTTGGCCGCGCTTTGTCACATAGGCCTCAAGGCTCAGTGGTCAGAGCGTCCGCCTTGTATGCGAGAGGTCGCTGGTTCGAATCCTGCTTGAGGCTAAGTTTTCCATTCACATATAAATATCCTCTTTCAGTATAAGGCAAGTGCCTCTGTTAGAGGAATAATGGCCTAAGGCCTTCATGCGACTATTCAATGCAGCGTTGATTCACTCGTTATATATATATATATATATATATATATATATATATATATATATATATATATATATATATATATATATATATATATATATATATATATATATATATATATATATATATATATATATATATATATATATATAGGTCGAAAGGTAAATAGTAGTACATTCGATCTTGAATTTTTATACCAATCCTAGATAGAGCGTAGCCCTTATCAAAGCAGGAAAGGTTCAGAGAAAATGCCAGAGAGAAAAATTGAGCCGTACCGAGGGTTTGAACCCGCCATCCTCCGCTTTCCGGGCAGAGTCTGTGACCACTACACCAGTTCGGCTTGTGATTCACAGAAGTGACAAACAGGCTACAAATACCTCGTGCGATTCAATTTCCTCTCCGTGTTACCATGGTAGTCCCAAGCGGGATGAATAATCAGTAGGTCGAGGTTGGTAGATCGAAGTTAGAATGTGTAGGTCGAAAGGTAAATAGTAGTACATTCGATCTTGAATTTTTATACCAATCCTAGATAGAGCGTAGCCCTTATCAAAGCAGGAAAGGTTCAGAGAAAATGCCAGAGAGAAAAATTGAGCCGTACCGAGGGTTTGAACCCGCCATCCTCCGCTTTCCGGGCAGAGTCTGTGACCACTACACCAGTTCGGCTTGTGATTCACAGAAGTGACAAACAGGCTACAAATACCTCGTGCGATTCAATTTCCTCTCCGTGTTACCATGGTAGTCCCAAGCGGGATGAATAATCAGTAGGTCGAGGTTGGTAGATCGAAGTTAGAATGTGTAGGTCGAAAGGTAAATAGTAGTACATTCGATCTTGAATTTTTATACCAATCCTAGATAGAGCGTAGCCCTTATCAAAGCAGGAAAGGTTCAGAGAAAATGCCAGAGAGAAAAATTGAGCCGTACCGAGGGTTTGAACCCGCCATCCTCCGCTTTCCGGGCAGAGTCTGTGACCACTACACCAGTTCGGCTTGTGATTCACAGAAGTGACAAACAGGCTACAAATACCTCGTGCGATTCAATTTCCTCTCCGTTTTACCATGGTAGTCCCAAGCGGGATGAATAATCAGTAGGTCGAGGTTGGTAGATCGAAGTTAGAATGTGTAGATGTGTGAATCACAAGCCGAACTGGTGTAGTGGTCACAGACTCTGCCCGGAAAGCGGAGGATGGCGGGTTCAAACCCTCGGTACGGCTCAATTTTTCTCTCTGGTATTTTCTCTGAACCTTTCCTGCTTTGATAAGGGCTATGCTCTATCTAGGATTGGTATAAAAATTCAAGATCGAATGTACTACTATTTACCTTTCGACCTACACATTCTAACTTCGATCTACCAACCTCGACCTACTATATATATATATATATATATATATATATATATATAAATATATATATATATATATATATATATATATATATGTCGATAAAGGTTGTAAAAAGTGCTTAAAGTTTGCGGAAAATTCCACGACGTTTCGTGGAATTTTCCGCAAACTTTAAGCACTTTTTACAACCTTTATCGACCTACATACTACTCTAGTGCTCCGCAGTATTTCGACCCTATATATATATATATATATATATATATATATATATATATATATATATATATATATATATATATATATATATATATATATATATATATATATATATATATATATATATATATGAGTCAATCAGCTAATCTATAGCTATAGTGGAAAGCATAAAAATGGCTGCAAGTTCTTTAAGGAACTCATGAAGCAGTCCAAAGCAACCCCCCCCCCTTCCCATGACCCACATCCCCACGGAAATGATATACTCCTTAATTTCGTTCATATTGACTCACAATAATTTTGTTTTTAATGATAAGTCTTACGTACAAATGAGTGGGACCGCCATGGAAACCCGTATGGCTTTATGCTTTGCAAACCTCTTCATGGCGTTAATTGAAACGCAGTTCATCGACAAGAGCAGCTTTAAACCTCTGTTTTATGCCCCTTTCATCGATGACATAGTTTTAGTCTGGACCCATGGCCGCCCCTCTCTCGACGATTTCATACATGACGCTGACTCCATCCATCCTTTCATCAAATTCACAGTTGAAATATCAGCCGAAAAAATTCCATTCCTGGATGTTATGGTAAGCCTAACCCAACTAGGCCTCAAAACCTCCCTTTATAGGAAACCTACAGATAGGCCCACCTACCTTAATTTCAGCAGCTTCCACCCACCCCACCTTAAAGGATCGATAGTTTTCAGTCAACTGCTCAGATTTAAACGTATATGCTCGGACTATGCCGATTACAAGAAAGCCGTAAGGCATTTGGTTCAGACCGTATTGGAGTGCAGGTACCCTTACAAGCTTATTTCTAAAGAAATTATTCGAGCTCCTCATTTCTCCCGTGACTCAGTGCTAAGCCAGAAAAGAAATGATACAACGGCACAGCCGCTACGCATTCCTTTTGTAACCCGTTTTTGCCCCTCCATTACCCCCTTCCTGCAGAAAGTGAAATGCGATTGGAAGACCCTGAAGAACACCGGCTGCTTGTCTGTACCAAACCCAGACCGCCCCCAATTTATATTCCCTGTCGTAAACCCCGATGTCAAATTTCTGACCATTACGACATAAATCCGTCAGTTGAATTAATTCCAGAACAATGTCATACTTTTTCCGGTCCTAGCTGGTTGCAACACCCCCAATGTTGTGTATGTTCTGTATTGCTCCAAATGCTCTAAGGCTATTTATGTCGGAAAGACCACCAATCGGTTAAGACTCCCATTCAACAACCATAAACATAGCATCAGAAACAACCTTCCCGGCTTTCCAGTCGCTTCTCACTTCATTCCCCACAATCGTTCTTCTGGAGATCTCCGTTGCATTATCGTCAAAGACAAGTTCCCAAACACAGATAGCAGAAAGCTATACGAACAACAGTTAATTTTAAAGCTTAATTCCAATACTACGGGTCTCAACAAAGAGTTGGCTTTCTTGTCCCACTACTCTCTCAATAAGCTAGTCCCTTCTATACTCTGTAAGTTCATTAATCATTTCTGACGAAGATCTCAGGGAGATCGAAACGTTAATACACCTACGTGCTACTAACACTTGTTGAATTTCAGTGTTATCTTTCGCTGTTATTGCTTTATATATATATATATATATATATATATATATATATATATATATATATATATATATATATATATATATTTGTGAACTGAAAAATCTAATCTATAGCTATAGTGAAAAGCATACAAATGGCTACAAGTTCTTTAGGTTTTAGATAACTTATGAAGCAGTCCAAAGCAACCGCCCCCCTTTTGCCATAATGATGAAGCCTAGTGACTAAAGTATTGTAGTTGACCGTATCAAAGGCTTTTAGCAATCAAGAAAGATACTTATGCAATACTGTTTTTAACTTAAAGTACTTGCAACTTTATCAAATTGTAAATTAAATCTAAAATAGCAAGCGGAGTAGAATCATTTGAAAGTAGGGCCACACTGATGGTCACTTAAACTTCAATTTTTAAAAGGTAAGAATACAATTGATTGAAAACTAGTTTCAAAAGTAGTTTAGAAAAAATGCAAGGGCAAGATTGAAGTTGATGGATAATTTCAAGTAGAGTTTGCATTCCCAGCGGGCTAACTTCGGCTGCCTTAAAGTTATCCGAATCACTTCTTTGAACTAAGAGAGATTAAAAATATGAGTCTACGTTTCAGCCACATCAATAAAAACCCACTCATTATATGTGCCGACATATTTTCAAAGCCAGGTGACTTGTTTTTTCTTGATTATTAACTTTTTTTATAACCTCAAAAATTTTAGTAGGCTACATGAAGAAATGACTTTGTATTAGCTCTCTCCAAGAAGCTTTTAAAGTTTGCACCATTGTCACAAATTTTAGACGCCAAATTTAAGTAGTGTTGTTTCACAAAATGTTGAAGGTGTTAGCAATTTCAGGCGAGTGGACTACTTTGACATGGTTTTATAAAATACAGGCTACTAAATTTTACTATTTGTCTGTAAAACACCATGAGCTGCCAGGCTTTTTTCTGCCGTTGTAAGTACTTAAGTTAAAATTTCGGTAGTAAATTTTAGCAGTCCTTATTGCTTGCATCAGAATATGCTTGTCATTCGCAAACGTAAATATAAGCTGGTCTGTATCACTGGGATGAGATAAGGACGATCTGTAGAGTTTGTTTTTATTTTGAAAGGACTTTAAAATAGAATAAAAATCCATGGAATAAAAGACTTTTTCTTTCTTAATGGAATCTTCTTAAGTGTACAAAACGATGAAACGTTTCCCTAAAAAGTTTTACAAAACTATGTTATACATCGTCAACTTCAGTGCTTGAAAGTTAGGACCAGTCAATGTGCTTTACATATGATCTCAGACGTTCCATATCCTTATATGGCATGCATCCTTTTGAAAGAATAACTCCTGAAATTATTTTTGCTATCAATAATAGTGCCAGTTGAGCGCAAATGGGCAGATGATAACAGATATTAAACTGATATCGCTTGCCTATAGTTCTATACTTTTTACCATTTAAGTGGCTAAAAGATGGCCTTTTATATCCATTACTGCAACGTTTGGAATGCTGGCTGGTATTCTGGCTTCTATCGTGGAATCAATGGGAGATTACAACGCATGCGCAAGTCTTTCACATGTTCCCCCTCCACCACATCATGCAGTGAACCGAGGTATACTTATTGAAGGTCTAGGTTGTGTACTTTCTGGACTTTGGGGAACAGGAACTGGAACAGGGACGTACAGCGGTAACATCGTAGCTATTGGAATGACTAGGGTAAGTTACTAGTAAATTACTCATCTTACTATCATTACACCATCATTTCTTCTTGCTCCAGTTTGTTTGGAGCACTAGTGAATCTATAACAAGTTAAACGTAGATTTGCAATATAGGTACGGTATGTCCCTTATCGTGACTCACCCGTTGTTGTATCTTCATTAATACAACAAGACTAAGTGTTTTACTAGAAGTTTGTAAGACAAATTATATTTGCTCTTAATGTGTACCTAAACTCTAAAATTACGAGAATATACATTTTAGAAGTTTTAAAATGAATCTCATTCATCCAGCTCTCATTTTCAGAGCTTGTTGTATTAGAGACATATAAAATGTTGAAATTTATTCACTTAATTTGAAAAAGTCGACTGCGCAATAATTTGTGGTGTACTTGTGTAACTCACAATGTCCGCTTTGTGTCCTTTTGAAATGAAAATGTCCATGTGACCTTCAAAAATAACTGTTTTTCTTGCAGAGCACGCTTTATCAAGAGGTCTGGTATAGTCAGTTTACCCTGTTACAGTAAGGCAGGTATCACACAAGGTGCAGTGGATGTCGAAAAAAATCCAAGAAAAACGAAAACTGTACTTTGAGTAGTACAGGAATGACATCAAAAGTTATTGCACAATCTATTATTTTAAATGAAGTGAATAAGCTTCAACATTTAATATCTCAGCTCGTGAATGTCCTGTGAAGATGGGAGTTGAAACCAATTGGATTCAGTTTTCAAGCTTTGCAACAAATAGTTTTGAAATATTAGACTTTATTAACACTTTAATACGAATGTGTGTTTGCACCTAGATAGGATGTAAGTATACTTTTAGGACCAGATTGTTGCAAGAGGCTGATAAAACACTTTACGCTGATATGTATTCACACACCCACAGGTAGCAAGTAGGCGTGTTACTCAAGGAACTGCAGTTCTCGTAATACTAGCTGGACTTTTCGGCAAGCTCATTGCTGTACTTGCATCAATTCCAGACCCTGTAATCGGAGGAGTGCTAGGTGCTCTAACAGGTACTAACATGCTAATCTGATAGAGAGGTCCATGCCTTAAACATGTGAATTTGCTAAAATATATGCCATTGTTGTGCATTAATCAGGGTTTAAACACTTACAATATGTCTGCAATATGTTAGCCTTTAACACCAAAAGTACCAGTTAAAGTATTTTTGTCAGGAGTTGTTTATCGTATTGTTAGAGTAACAGTTTATGTTTAACAAGGCTAGATTCAAGGGGGCGTTAGGGGGAGTAAGGGGCGTACGCCCCTACTTTCAGCAAAGCAATGATTTTTGTAACAAAATTTTACATGTCCAACTCCAAATCTTTGCAACATGCACTTTCTGCAGACGGTTACCCCCTTTCTCAAATTCCTGGATCCGGCCCTGTGTTTAAGGTCATACAAATATATGTCTATAGTTTCGGAACGTTACAGAAGCTTTTCTCTGAAGGTTCTCCTTCTGAAAGGTTAAGTAAATTTATTTCAATCTTAACAATGCGTAAGTTGTAAGAGGAAATGTTCGCAACTTCATACATATTGCGCACCCTTTACTTTAAGGGCCGGAAGTTTAAGAAAAAACAGCAATTTTAAACGTTTATATATGTCCCACAGGTATGGTATTATCTGTCGCCATAACAATCATTCAGAAAGCAGATATGGCATCCTCTCGGAACCTGTTTATTGTTGGTTTCGCATTCTTCACTGGAATATCCGTGCCGGCTTTTTTAAGGGCCAACCCAGACGCTATTCGAACTGGTGAGTGATTGCAAGGACAAAGGACAATTTAATAATAATACCATAAGACCCAACATCTTGCAAACATTAAACTTAACATTTAGCTTTCAAGTGACAGGTGCTTGTATCCGGTACACTTCTTAACCTAAAGTTAATTAGAAATAAGGTAAAAAGCAGGCTGTTACACAAAATAACCCTTTAACGGATATTAAAACGTGCATAACGCTATTTAATATATATATATACATACATACATATATATATATATATATATATATATATATATATTATATATATATATATAGTAATATCTTATTTTCCTAATCATTATACCTTATTCATGAATGTACAGTTAGGTAGACGTAGTTTTGTTTACAAGCGAAATAAAACTAAGTGATAAATGTCACCATCCAAGTTGTTTTATATTTTTCTCAGCTTAGGGTAGCAAAGGGTCAATGTTGGATACCAAAAATAAGACACAAGACGATTCACCTATTGCGTTTTAGTTGATATTTTCGAAACTTTAAATATAAAATCTCAGGTGTATGTAGGTAATTGCTTACATATTTCGTTGCTAACCCTCTTAGTTTTTGATAGACATGTCTAAATTATTTTAGAATGGTGAAAGATTAGTTGCTGTTGGTCTCTTGTTGTTCTTTGTATCGATTATTAGGCTTACCACGGCTTGACGAAGTTTTGCAAATTTTGCTTACCACGGGAATGTTTGTTGGAGGCTTTGTAGGACTCGTTCTTGATAACACAGTTCCCAGTAAGTATTATATATCGCATTGTTTTAGCTATGTTCAGCTTCATCGACCTTTAAGTGTATTTGCAAGCGATGGACGTTAAACCTAAGTAACTTATAAATTATATTTCATCTTCACCTTTCCCTTTTTCTTTAATGTATTAAAGTTTACCAAGTTATAATAATTTCAACGTCTGAGAACGTTTTTCCTACTCTAAAAAATCATTTTGGAGTTTGTTGAATGTTTCAACCAGCTTGTACTGGTAAAGGGCTGAGGTCGATTGTTTAACATAAGGTCATAACTCCTTCACTTTAGCAACAAGGTTGATATTACAAGGTACATTTGACCAGTATTTGTTCTGAGTGTAATAAAAATAATTACCTTTTAGGTTTTTGCCAAGTTAACGCATTTAAGTTTTCTGAGACCTGAATTGCAATATAATATCTTTAAAAGCAAAACGTTTCCAAGCTAATATCTCAATTGATGACAGCTTTATTTTATTTATTGTTCAATTTGTAGAAGTTGATAAATTAAACTCCACAAATAGTTTAAATAACTTTTCTTACTTTTAGAGTTTTATTAGTTATGATACATTTTAAAGGATTTGAGGCAAGTCCGTTACGTCAAACCACTGCCATAATGGGGCACAAAGTATATTGTGCATCTTTACTTTTTGTTCAACTTTGTCATGGAAATTTATTAACATTCTGAGCTGTCACAGAATTACCTATTATTTGGATCAGTCAAAATTAAACATCCGAGAAGCCATATCTTGTAAAATTGTAAGTTCTCATCTTTGCAGAAAGCACCCCACATTTTTCAAAGTGATCAAATCATATCATAAAAGTTGAAAGGTATGGTTTTTGTTACTCACATACTTTTGGACTTGTTACCTACTCCTCGAGGTAAGGATTGCACACTGCATTAAAGCTTATCTCAGTAAATAAAAAATTCGCCATTCAGGTAGGAGTACATTCCGATATCACGATCATCCATAAGACTTTAAGTTCATAGCTAATGACAAGCATAGACGGAAAACTTCGATTTAGCAGAAATGTATGGTCTTCTTGTAGAAATGTCTGACAGCTTTAGGACTGTTTTAAATTAATCCACTTAGTCCAATTGGTCACAACGGAACTGACGGCATATATTTCAGGGAGACAATATTCAGATTTCTTTCACTATTCAGGAAATTTTACATATCTACAGGCGACACTGGAATGTGACCTATCACGGCAGCAGGGATTCACCAAATCCTTATGTTTTGTTTTGTAAGGTATCACGTTTGTGTCTCAAGACATGCATATATGCATGATATCATGTCTCCAGGTTAGGTTAGGGTTAAAGAAGTCAGGAAAGGTATAGGGTTAGAAGGTTCGAGACTTCTTACTTGCCTGATATCATGTTACGGATTGAGTGAGGGATTGCTGCGACTAATGAATATTTAAATCTCTAAGCTCCACCTTAATCGTTTATCCCTTAGTTCATTTCACTTTATAAATGTGTAAATATATGTAAATTTGTATGAGCATGCAAACATTATAAATTGTTGTAAATGTTGTTGTAAGCATGCAAACAGTGATGTATGTTGATCGCGTAATTTTGCTGTTTAAAAGATCCTTTTCCTTTTTATTGTGTCATGTAGATAGCTTTCGTGTTGTGTTTGTGATCCGGTTGGATTTTGTTCGGTTTTTTGTTTTCGCCCTGTCCGTTTCCAAGCACGGAAGAAACATCTCACCTTTATCCGTTACCACTTTCAAGAAGATGTGTGGTCAAGTGGTTTCAACATCCGACTTGCAGCCGGAAGGTCTGGGGTTTGACTCCTGGCCGGGTCAGACTTTAAAAAATGGAACCTACTGCCATTGTGCTTGGTGCTCAGCATAAGCAATGGCAAGCCAGTGAGCTACAACTGGAAAAATGGGCCACGACTTAAACCAATTGGTTAGAACCTGATCCGTAGAACCTCATCGAACTCATCTAACTGTGTTTCCTGACTTCGAGGGAAAGTCATGACCCTAGCGTTAAGGTTGCTCTATAGATTGTCAACAGATTTCGAATAAAATGTACACCCAATATTTGTTGTGCTGACAACGCAGAATCGCTCTCGACATTGATTTTATTTTCTTTTTGACTTTCCAAGGTACATTAGACGAACGCGGGATGCTTTCGTTCCAGGCAGCTCATAATACTTCAGAGGATAGAGAGAGACTATTGGTTTACGACTTACCCTTTTGTATGGATCGCATACGCAGCTCGTCATGGACCAAATTCTTTCCTCTTTGCCCAACATTTCGGTCCTTCTCGTTTTGGAAGACCAAACGCACTAGGAAGTCTATTGAGGAACCTGCTACAGAAATGCAATAGCATTTTATAAGCTATACAGACCTTTTTCAATGACATTCATACAGCATTATATGTAGAGAATGACGAGCATTGTCCACTAAAAGTAAATGTACTCAGGTACGGCAGAAGGCTATTGCTTGATAACCAAATGATGTACCATACGTTAACTCAAATTTTCACTAACAGTGAAGTAAACATTTTCATAAATATATCTTTATCGCCATTGTTGCATTTGTCCTAGACACAGAGGACTTTATTCGTAAAGTCCGCGTGCTTGGTCCCATACCCCCTGATGCTTTCCTGATGACCACTAACGTTGTGGCTCTTTACCCCAGTATACCTCACAATGGTTGTATTTCTGCACTTCGCACCTTTCTTTCGGAACGCCACGTACGGAGAGCTTCTGTCAATGGAATCTATGATATGTGTGAAAGTGTGATGAAAAGAAATGTGTTTGTACTTAATTCGCAATTTTTCGTTCAAACTTCAACTGATATAGGGACCAAAATAGAACCCGCTTTGCAAATATTTCCATGGAGGTTTTGAAGCTTGATTTATTGACAGTTTCATCTGATTAACTGGAAGTATGGTTTCGTTTTGTTGATTACATTTCTATGATTTGGACTCATGGAAGAAAAATTGATGCACTTTCTTGAATTCATTTATGGTGTCCATTCTTGTATTAAATTGTGGTAATACTTTAAGGTCTGTTAATTTTCTTGATGTACAGGTATTGACCTCCATGATGGTGAGATCTTTGCCGATCTTTACACTAAGCCTACTGATACTCATCAGTTTTTATTAGCTACTAGTTGCCAGTCGAACCACACTTAACATAGTATTCCTTACAGTCAGGCCTTACAGATTTTAAGAAGTTGCTCTAGTCTTGAGACAGCGAGTGAAAGGCGAGGATTGATTTTAAGGTTCGTTTTAGTAATTATAAGTCCCACGTGTCTGATAATAAAACAAGGTGTGAGTTAGCCATTCCATTTTAATTCTAAACCAAATATTCTCGGAAATATCGGTTTTGTTGATGTTGAGCATATTCGTAGCACCGTTAATGTCGATCACAAAAGGGGAGCATTTTGGATGGCCCAATTTTTTTTTCATTCACTTTTTTGGGCTGAATATAAGAAAGAAATTTAATTCTATGAAGGGAAGAAGCTGTTTACGCGTATTCTCGCCTGCCCTTACTTTCAGTCTACCTTGTTATCTTTTTAAAGTGCCACATTTTAAGTTTAGCCTACCATTTATTCCTGTCAACGACAACTTTTATTCCTCTTTTCTGTTTCATTGTTGTATTGTTTAACATTTGATTTCGCCAGATGTAGATCATCTTTTGTTCACCTATTTACTCTGCATTTTTGAAACTATCACCTTTTAATGCCTCTTTTACTTTTGTTCCTCTTTGACGTATTGTATGCTTAGTTCATTTCAAGGCAGAGGAAGGTTGATTAAAGCTTCCTACTTGGTGTTGTTTTTCCTTCTGTTTGCAGATAGTTGACTCCCACCAAATTTCTGTAGATTATATTAAATTTTTTTTGTTTTTTTTTTTGGGGGGGGGGGACTGTGAATCCTTTATTGGATCCTACTGGTATATTTCGAAAATACCGTTTGTTTCCGGCTTCGTCATTGTATAAATATATATATATATATATATATTTATATATATATATATGTATATATATACATGTATATAAATTAAGAAATAAGTTTGCTAGATCGAAGTTAGCATGTGTAGGTCGTAGGTTAAATAGATCGGAAGTCGGCTGATGACAGGTTCAAACTCTCGGTGCCAGTCAATTTTTCTCTCTGGTATTTTCTTTCAACCTCTCCTTCTTTGATAAGTGCTATGCACTATCTTAGGATTGGTTTCAACTCAGATCGAATGTACAACTATTTCACCTTTAACCTCTCTCTCTCTCTCTCTCTCTCTCTCTCTCTCTCTCTCTCTCTCTCTCTCTCTCTCTCTCTCTCTCTCTCTCTCTCTCTCTCTCTCTCTCTCTCTCTCTCTCTCTCTCTCTCTCTCTCTCTCTCTCTCTCTCTCTCTCTCTCTCTATATATATATATATAATATATATATATATATATATATATATATATATATATATATAACGCTAATTCCCACCTTAAGGGCAAATTGTTATATCTGCTTGTACATAGGGCGAAAAAGAGATAATAAAATACATAAGAAAAAAATTCGCCCTAACGTCTAAACATATAATTAACGTTATTTCAATGGCCAGCCGTCCGTTCGTGTTAACAGCTAGGTGTCCGTAAATTTGACAACTTTGAAGTAATGGCATCTAGTTTGTAAATCTAAGAGGGCGCCCTTGTAAGTTTACGTATTCCTATAGGAGAAGTGTGTGGAAACGTTAAGGCGAAACTTATATTTCACCCGAAAATTTGTTTCCCCTTAAGGTCGACTTTTCAACAACAACTTTCCCCCTAAGTGCCGAATTAGAGAAATATATATATATATATATATATATATATATATATATATATATATATATATATCTATATATATATATATATATATATATAGTCATTGCTGAAGAAAGTCCCAGGGGACCGAAAATTTCAATAAAATTCAGTTTTTGAATCTGTATTCTTGTTTGTCAACTATGAGACAAATAATAAATCCAAATAATAAGTAAACGCTATAGCATTTTAAATACAAACTTGTTTCGTATGGGTTTGTAGACCACACTCTTTAGTCTAAAAATGTGATATCCTAACTGTTACATAATAACTTTATGAAAATATAAAAACGCACCTGGAATGAGTCATCAGCAAGAGGAAAGAGTCTTTTATGTATTCTAAGAGTAAAGGCGTCGCATGCAAACAGTGTACGCGTAAGACACCGACAGTGTAATAAAAGGAGAGGGTCGAATATGTCAAGTGTAGGCTACAGAGCAACGACGTCGCATGCGAACAGTAGCAGCAGTACAGACAAAGTGTTATATGAAGAGCCACGCAATCCACAGTGCAAAGGCGTCGCATGCAAACGATATACGCCAGCGATCTTCTGCCCAAAGAAAAATTTTAACCTTTGATCTTTTGTGGCCGAGCGTTCTGTGTTTCTTCTCAGATGCTTCTACGGATTACGGCTTGGCAATTATCTTCAGCTGGATTGCGCTAGTCATCTATTCTGGATTGGGCTACCTCATATGGAGAACTGCATCAAATTAAGTGCTCAACCTGCAGGTGTATTGCAAGTCGTCCACTGCAAAATTGTGCAAAAGCCAACATGAAGCATTCTGACTTCATGACTTTTGTGCTAAACCGTCCTTTTACATTTTAGCAGGGACAGTGAGTTCGAATCCTCTTGGAGTCAATTGATTTAACTCATACTGATCATTTGGTAGTCCGCTCTTTAGTCAGACACCTGAAACTTCAGTGCAAGTGGATTTGATATTACGTTTGAAGATCACTTTTTATGCACATTATGTAACTACTTCTACTACTATTACAGTAACAAATAGTAGCAAAGGATAGAAACGTTGACAATTTGATTCACAGGGTCAGATTTCATGCCGTGCACTAGAGCTTGTCAGATTTTCCAACCAAGTGGAAGTGGGTGTGTTGCAATTGCATTTTACTCAACCCATCTATCCTACCAAGTCGATAATTGCATTGCAATTATGTACGCTCGTTATAACTGTCGAATAACTATACATCTCGTAAGTTGTGAACAAGTGCCAAGGATTTACAATAAAAACAAGAGTGAGTCCATTGAGTCCCGAGATGCACTTAAATATTCATATATATTACTCCAGATATAAGGTGATGATAAAATATAAGATACTTATTACTACCCATCCTTCACCAATACATTGATACCTACTTCTTACGGTTTGTTAATAGTTAGCTATATTCATTTAACAGTAATCCCAGATTCGAAGTAACTAATTAAACATGATGCACTAAGAACAGTTTCCACAACAGATCCAACAGTAACATATTTAGGTTTCAAGGATAAATCCAAAGAAAACATCGAAAGTGTTAAGAACTTACAAACTACAGTTGAGTTATGTATAGTAAATGCAATGTTATTGCCATGCATTACAAAATACCAAATGTTTGATTTATCGAGCACGATCTCAAGCCAAATACCTCAGGGTAATCTAAGAACATATCCTCTACTGAGAAACTTCGTATTCAAGGCAAGGAAGCTCGCAGATATAGGCAAAGCGGTTATTGGAGTAAACGTCAGCCCAGTTTCCTTTTGAGAAGCTTCCTGCAGCTATGGCCCCTCTGCTGTTTGGTCCGTTGTTAGGTTCACCCGGATACCAACTCGTAAAGCCCACGTCCGATCCATCTGTCCAGGTTTGTTGGCTGTTAGTACTTCCAACAGACATTCCTATGTAAACCTGTGGATCCCAACCACTTCCAACCTTTTAGGAATAGAAACAGAGAAAGATTACCCACAACGCTTGTAAATGGGGACAACCTGACAGCCTTATAGGGAATATAACATATACTTCCCACGTTTTCCATATATGTCGATGTCAAAGAGAATAACGTACAGCGTTCTGTCTCTGTAACAAGTCTGGTACGTGCACACTAGAAAAATCAGAGCATGTAATACTCATGTACTAATTGTCGTGGGCAAGTACTCGCTAAAATCTTTGGAGTGAAAATCACTCTTTTAGAGTGAAATTAGGATCACTTTAAATTTGGAGTGAAAAATTTCAGTCGAAAAAGAGTCATTCCCACCCTTTTAGAGTGAATATTTAATCTTAATTTTGGAGTCATCCTTAATTTCACTCTTTGGAACTTAGAGAGTAAGTCGACTCGTCTTTCATGAATAACTTACCAACTTACTTTGTCCCAGCCGGGACTCAGAGCTACTTTGGATGCCAATGCTCCCATTTTAGGTTTGGAATGTCATGTCATGCCCGTAAGTTGGGTCTTTCATGGGGTTCCAAAGCTGGATTGGGGCGCCATTCTAGGGATATTACTTGGCGACTACAAGTTGCATTTTCTGGGCTGAGACCATCACTAGCTGAATCATACATTGACAAGAAAGTTCTTGGCCAAAATGCTTCCCACATCGCAGGAAATGGCTCTTGCTACAAGAGTCCAAACATGCCATATATATAAGCCATATATATAAATAAATTAAGATCCTGTGTTTAAGACTTTTGTCATAAACTAGGACGAGAGCATTATCCCAAGGATCAAGGTTCGTTGAGGAACCAAACAACCAAATCTTAGGAAGCGCTGTGTTTACAAAACAATCGGTATTAGAATATAATATTTAAACATCTTAAAGTGTGATTGTATTCGCACTTAAAAGACAATAAAAGCCAAAATTTGCTCATTTCTAAGCAATATGCATTTTATTTGACCAACGTTTAAGTTTATTTTACATTGCAAATGTAAACCATTGCGTAAGAAGCTTCTTCTTACCTTCATTCGTGTCATTTCTTTCCTTTTCTTTGAAGGATGTTGAGCAATGTGTTTGTTCAATTAACTGGGATTTTTGACCCCCAATCTTCAAGAGGCTAGCCTAGCCAGTGCTTAGTATTGGCCAAGTTTATTGCTAACTGGGGTAGGCTTAACAAGCTTTTCAAAACAAAAAACCACGTATACACGTTTGCGGTGCGGGCATGTAAACGTGTCCGTGTGCTTCTTCAAAGACAACTACGGTAGTCAAATAGCCACTTAAAACATAATTGTAGTGCATTGTTTTAATAGTGTGTGCACTAAGTGTGTGTGTGTGTGTGTGTGTGTGTGTGTGCACTAAGACACACTGTCACTATAGAGAGCTGTCGTTGAATAGAGATACATCGCTTTGGAGGTAGGTTCGCACTACTAAAACCCTGAGAGTAATATGCGTTTGGTATCTTTCTTGCCATTTCTATAGGAGCTTGCACTCTAAAGATCACGAAGTTCATACAAAAGGCATTTTATGCATATGCAGTAAGACTCGTTGTTTTTCACCACTGTCACAACATTGCCAGTCTACATGGATGTACCCAAGTTTTCCACTTTTCGACGTCCAGTGGCACGCTTGTCTCAATTACGTTGTATGTCAAAAATGGATATGAATCTATTCCTGGTTACTTCCCGAAACTAGGTACAGTGTTGTTTAAACAATTCTGGAATTCTGCCTCAGCTCATTTGCATGCGTTTTCTTGTAAAGGAAATGGAAACAGTACTCGTTTCGAGAGTTATGGCACCTTCTCTAAAAGTGTTGGAGTCTCAATCAAATCCGCTTTCACATCAATTTATATATAAATATATAACTATAATAATAACACAACAAAAGCCCAACACACGAAGATTCAGTTCAATTTTCGGGCAGCACTGTATCCTTGAACACAACTCGTAAAATACTAAATCAATAAGCGAAATACACAAGCCTTAAAATGAGAGAACACACAAGAGAACGAACGTACGGACAAGATTCCTCGCCCTAGTGAATAAGAAGACCTAAAGAAATGGGAGCTCCAAACTGGAGGAAACGGTAACCCACCAAAATGAATGTTACACCACGCGGAGACTAGACATTCTTGTACTTGCAGGCAAGTACATATCAAAGCCTCATGAAGAAACATGCTCTCTAAATCTCTAAATGTAAAAGAGTGAATTTCACTCTTCGAGGATTGCCTACAGTAACCACTCTCTGTTTCGAGTGGAATTCCACTCTGCCCGGAGTAGTAATTTGGAGTGAATTACAACTCTCAGCAGAGTAAAATTTTCACTCGAAGAAAGAGTGGTCACTGTAGGCAATCGTCGAAGAGTGAAATTCACTCTTTTACATTAAGAGAGTGTATTTCAAGTAAGTTACTCTTTTGCGGCATTGACCTTAGTCAGGGCAACTCTCAGCGATAGAGGACAACAATTTGGACGAATTCGAAAGTAATACCCCTATAGACGCACCCGGGGATTAAAGGTGACCCTGCGCATTATTCTATCGAACCAAAATAGTGAGTTTGTCCTCCTCACAGTTTGTGGACAGTTGTGGAAACAATGTAGACTCTATATCGTCTATTTTCTAATATCTAATTTCAATCGTTTATATAGAACATATTTTTGACGTTCTCAAATTCTATTTGTTATCAAATTCTTCAGAAACAACTAAAGATTCTTTAAATCTTCCTTAGAATTTCTTAGAAAGTTTTACAGACTGCAGTCGGTGTAAAACTTCTTCAGAAAGTCATATGATTGAAGTTCTTTAAAAAATGTAAAAAAGTTTTATAAAAACAGTTAAAACACCTAAGAACGTTTTAAAACTCTAAGAAAATTTGCTATGCAACTTTGAACGACTATTTAGAAAGAATGGCGCATTTCCAACCACAGTAACTAACAACTTACTCGGTTGAAACGAAACCTTATGTAATGTGAACTCCAGTCTGCAAAGCAAATACTTAACCGGGGATGGTGTGGGAAATTATTTTGATGAAATTCTGGCAAGTACTCAAGATTTCTTTTTACCAGTTCGGAATATTCTCCTTTTTGACAGAATCTTGTGTGGTCATAGTTTCCGCCTTTTTGCTATTTTGCCCACAATTCCAGGTGATGAGTGTTTACATTTTCTGTGGCGGATAGTTTTTGGAACCCCCATGCAAATTTTATCGTTCTAATGTAATATTATTCAATGCATATTCGGTAGTTTTATTGCCATAACTGCAGAAAAGCTACATTCGAATCCGTGGTTAACCACACCGTTGATAAGAAAAGTGAGTTTCTGAGTGGTTTTCGTTTTTATTAAATCTTTGGCTAGCAAGCCTTTCTTGTTATGTTGCATACGTGTGTCCCCATTTGGGAGAAGTTTGGTTTTCTCCCAACAGGAGAATCTCCCGGACTGTTTACTTTTCTCGTAATGTGAAACACTGCTAGTGTGAAATATGACAAAAGATATATTAAGCGAAATAGATTTAAAGGAATCAGCAACATAAGTTCAAAAACTGATGTCTGTTTATCTAGAATGAACTCTCACTGGCGCCTATCTCCTTTTAGTAAGGCATTTAAGAGGAATACTTGCAGGAATTTTTTGCTTAATTTAGAAGAATATTTTCTGTAAAATATATTATCATTGTAAAGAGCAAAGATGGGGAATTTGAATGAGTATTTTATTTTTGTAAACTAATCTCATTATGCATGCAAATATGCAAATTGTATGACGTCATAAGGTTTTTTCTTTCCATAGAATACCCATACAGAACACTATTATTTTGTAATTTATGGTGCAGGAGATTGTTTAACTTACTTTCTCTTTCCTTTCATACCAAATTGGATGAAATTGGATCAAAAATGAGGAAGATATGCCCATTTTACTCTTTATTTACTTTTTGTTACACAGCCCAGACTGAACTACTCACACTGACCTATAGTACCTTTATGCACAGTGCACAATGTGCTCAATCCTCAGTGCACAGTGAAACGCCAGTGGCTTTGATCTATAAATAGCACTGAGCTTTGTAAGGTAGCTTCTATTGAACATTTTGGTGTGTGAAAAAGTCGGAGGGGTGTTGTGGGTTAAAATTTTTTATATTGGGACGGGATTTGGCGGGGATCAGAAATTCACTATGTTTTGGACCAAAATTGACACGTTCTTGTAAACTGCATTTGTCTGGATCTCTGAACCTCTCTAACTCACCCTACCCTTGCCAGTTATACATATCTTGTGGTATTTCAATGTACGGACTCTTGTAACGGACATTTTCGTGTTTGAATGAAAAAGATCGGACTCTCCGTTGTTGAGTTATGATTTTCTGTGTTGGGTCGGGTATTTTGAGATTGAAATGTAGATTTTTGACCAAAAGTGAGGCATTTTTGAAAATTATACTTGAAATATCTCTAAATTCCCTATACCTGGCATCTAGTTAGTTAGATAAGATTTAACAACACGACAAAAAGAATGTGTTATACAGTGTCAAACATACAAAAAGGCATACTTTAAATACGGTTTCAAATATGGTTCAAGTTCAAGTTCGGTTTTAAAAACAGTCCAAACATGGCGCAAGTCCTTCCCTTTTAACTCGCCTCTTACAACAGGCGGGAAATACTGTGGGCATATTCTACAACCCCCAGCCCACAGGGGGCTTACCTGGCATCTAATCACCTCTCATAGTGTTCTGAGGTTCTAAGGCATTCAGAAAAGTGAGAAGGGTGACCTTGTCCTAAGTGACTGAACTAATTTTTGGAAAATTATGACGTCATTTTTAGTATTTTTGAACTTTTTGGAACATTTTTTGAATAAAAACAACTATTTATCAGTTTATGGATGTATTGTGAAAAAATCTCCCATACAACCCCCCTCCCTCATGGTGGCATTCGATAGATCTATTTGTTGGCTTCATTTTGGTGATTAAATAAAGACAAGTGGATGTGACAAAGTTATAATCTTTTTTTAAAAAATGTTACCTCGATTTGCGTAACTCAGTCACACACCTTACCGAAAAGTACCGGTACTATCCTCCAGAGGTGGCATTTCATGACTTTGGCCTAATGCTGATTGGTTCGCAACATCAGGTGCCTTTAAAACCATCCGAAGAAAGGCAAGGAGAAGTGAAGCAATTTTTACCATTTTTCTCACCATTTTATTTCCAGACCTGTCGTAAGATCTTAAATAAAGCTTGGTAGTAAATGCTTTTTACATGTTTCCAAATCTACAGCAACTACTTCTGTGTGCAACATTAGTCAAGACATTGAAATAAGTGTTTACAGGATGACGGCAAAGTATCCAAGTTTTGCAATTGGCTATTAGCAAACGCCTAATATACGAGCCCTTAGTCGTTCAAAAACCCTTAAACCATAAATGAAACATTCACTTCTTACGCAATTTCACTAATTTTTAATACGTTAGTTTATTCCAATTTGAAGTGACACTTGTATCACGTGCCCATTGCTGTTTTTTCTTCTCCACAGTGGCACGACTTCCTCTAGAAGTGACTTCTAAGCCTAAAACTATAACATAAGCCTAAAACTATACATTTCAAGGCTATGTGCCTAACCTGCAGAGAGTAAACGAAATATTATACTTACTTCGGCAGACAAAGTTGTTTGCACGAGCTCTACCAAGACATCTTGCTCATCCTGTGACTGAATGGATACAAGATGACCCGTTGACAGTGCAGTTCCATCACAGTCATTCACCTTATATGTATTGCAAGCATTTTCCGCCTCATCAAATGTTAATTTGGACTCATGGAAAAGCCTGATAAAGTGATGCAAAAATTAAAACAAAAACAAAAAAAAAAAACAAGCCCAGAATTATTCTAGATGTGTTAATGAGCACTTCGGAAACTAAATATATGAATGTGAAACTTTTATTCAGTTCCCATGTACTGCTCACGACACATTAAACAGTATTGTATATTCTACAAACATAATAGTTCATCATACTGTATTGACTGGGCCAATAAGCTGTTTATCCTACCTCACCTCCTTTATTTCCAAGGAGGAAACTGTCCTCGCCTCATTTGCATAAAAGTTACGTCTTCAAATAATTGGAAAGTTGTAAGCCTAAGTTGTCAGAAAGTTTCAGTCAGTGATTATCAAACGAGTTCCTTAGGGACACCCCCCCCCCCCTCCCCCTCCTCGGTCCTCATAGTTCAGCGTTGATTTAACGTTTTAAAAATATCATACTCGACAAGAAAAACGAAGCAACACTGAAATAAGGGCCAATAATCTATGATGACATGTATTTTAACTATGTATTTTGAGGTCACTCCATGACTCCTTCCAACTTTATTCTCCTGACTTGGCGGGTGACACGTTGCTTATTTAGCAGGCTGAACGGTATATTCCTTGTTCAGTCTTATCTGGCCAAGATGGGGTATTTTGTTTTGTGCATCTTGTTGTTATGTACACGGTGGCACATATAGTTATGCAGTGGTGCATAACTGAGTGCATGCATTTGTGGTGACAAAGCTTGTAGTAAAATAACATCCTCAAAATCTAATTCTTGGGTGAGGTGATTGTACATATTAACAAAAAGGAGACGAGTTAAAATTAATTGAGTTGATTGATTACTGAAATAAAAAAAGCTTTGTATGTCATTTTTCAATATACTTTTTGAAAAAAAAAATCGAATACGGCTGATAAGTGGCATCACCTGCGTTTGCGAGGTTTTATCTGCCCTTACTCTTTCGACAGCTACACTGAAAGAAAAAGGATCATTCAGCTTTGAAGTGAGCATAACACGAGCAAATTGAAACTTGTATATGGTTAGAGTGGATACAGTTATACATTTCAGTTAACTTGCACTTATCAAAAACATGTAAAAGTTTGCCCAAAAGGGCGTTTAACGAAAATGTCTTTGAATGACACATTGCAAAAATTTCCAGCTGGTCACGTGACCGTTTGACGTAACTGACGACAAGTATGTGCTGGCTTTGCCTGCGCAGCGGACGTGTATTACTCCTGCACCTATATTGGCGGCACTCGTAATACGTTAGAGTATGTGCGTGAAAAGAGGCTGATCTCGTTGCGTTGCTAAGAAGCCCTACTGCAATGCACTATTATACTGTGCCGTTAAACACAACAAGTACTGAATATTAACGTTTAACGTAAAACATGCTTACGTATACTTGTAACATATAGAGGGAGTTGTCTGGAAATTCTAGTGTTTTGTCACTTGTTAGTTTCCAGCGTTTAAAAAATTTAGGATGCACGATTACGTAATTCATAGTTTATTGGGGTGTGGGTATGATAATGTGCAGCAGTTGCGTACCATCTTACAACCACGTCGCCACGGTACTATCGAGATCGAGTAAGTTCCTCGCTATTGAGAAGGGGTATTATATTCTTCAAACAAGCCAATGAGGTCTTAACCCAGAAATTTAGATATTGAGGTCTAAATGAATTACTGGATTTTGAGGTCCAACCTATTTTCCATGTGTCACTCGTAATTGAGAACAAGTGTGTTTCTGCCTCAGCATTGAGGCATGAAGAGCTCGTTGAGTACCTGGTTTGACTGACGGAGAAACTCATTTAAACGTGGTTTTTCTGTAAGTATGATACTTACCATCGTTCACTTGGTTATAGTCAAATTTCAGGGGTAGGCGCTGTGTTTTGTTATCCAAAATAAACGGGATTTCTAGTGGATTTCCAGAATCGAGTTTTGGGGAGGGGGTCGACGAGTTTACTTTGGGCGACTTTTAAGTAACATTTAAAGTTGAAATTTTGAATGATTTGTTAGTGGGTTTACTTAACAGCCAAAATTGGCGAAAGTTAGTTGACAGGAGTGCCAGAAGAAAAGTTACAGAGAAGTGCTCTCAGAGAGTTCAGTGATAGTAGTCTGACAGCTGGCCTTAGTTTGATGTCAGAGGGAATCATGGATTCCTGTGTCACTTGATCATAAATGTTTAGACAAGGATTATGTAAGGTACTCCTGAAATTCCCTTAAAGGGATATTCTAGATCCGAAACAGAAAATTACTTCAATTTGAGAGACTGTGATCATTATTGGCAAGGTGATATGTACGTTGCGATACAATTGAAGTGGTAATTTGATCAAAAGCATTTCAAGGAAGTACTCTGTGTTTATTTAAGCTTCTGTGGCAAATATTGGGGACAGTTTGTTCCTTTGTTCGTTCACAGCAGTTTTTGGTTTTGGTAAGTCGGTTTAAGGCTGACGGACGTGTGACGGACGTGAGAGAGATTCCCACCACGGGTTAAGTCTGATGGGTCAAGATACGCTAAGCTCGGATTTCTGCATTGTCTGCTGAGTAGGCATGACATGAACGGTTAGGGAGTATGCATGTAGTTGGGCGACCCCTAATGTGTTGACTAAGTAACTTAAGAACAGATAGAAGTACGTCAAGTTTTAATCTTAAAGAAATCTGAAAGCAAGCGTCTACTTTTGTTATTGTTAAAACGAAATCTGAAAGCGAGTATTTACTCATTTATTATTATTGAAGAAAAAACTCTGAAAGCAAGTGTATGTAAATACACTCAAGAAGATTTGACATTTGTGTTTGGTAATTTGTTGTCTTGTGGTCCCAACTGTATCGTCATAGCAAGTCATAGATGTCACCTCGTGACAATACTGTAGAGTACTAATTCTGTCTGTGTATAAGTTGTGTATATGTTGTCCACTAAGTCTTGCTGCTTGTACGTGTGTGTGATACTGTATCACTTTTACTCTATGACGGTCGGGCAGTAATTACTGACTCCAGGCTGTCGGGACTTTACGACCAAAGTAAGGATTACTACTACCTAATTTTTGGATTAATGCGTAAATGAAATTATTGAAAGCTATTACTTCACCAATGTTTTTAGTTCTCTCCTTCCACAAAACCTAGTCAGATTGTCTTTTTTTTTGTATGCTGCTGCTCGTAACCTTAGTTCCAACTTTTGGTGTAACAGCGTATGTAATTCACTGTAATATAACGCTCGATCTCGGAGGTACGAAGCTTTTACTGTTTTACTTCAGCTTCGTTAAGGTAAATGTCAGTCATGACTAGTAGAATTATTGCAGGGGCGTATTTAGGGGGGCCCAGGGGGCCCGGCCCCCCTTCCAAAAATTTTTGAAGTTTTTTTCAACGTCATAAAACAAATGAATAGGCCCTATTCCAATTAAATAGGCCTTTGTGATGTGTCAGAGGGAAATTCAAATTTGTTCATTATATAAATTTCTACCTCAGAAAATCAGTCTTATATTAATAATTCTGTTACTGACTTCCGGCTGATAACATTTTGGCTTATATTGGTCACAATAACTTTTTCCGGGCATTGCAAGGGGTTACCCATGAGCGCTGCATTGGACTGCTAACTTCAGTCTATTACCGGCCGGGCCCACATCATTGGGAACACTGCTTCTACTTTCAAGGGAATTTCAGAATTCTTTAATATTTAGAGGAATATTTTCAACAACCTCAGGCTTTTAACTATAACTTGCTGCAACATTAGCATCTTCTTTAAGCTTTGTAATTCACTTTAATGAAATGTACTTCGAATTTAGGGTAATATAAGGGAAAAGAAGACTTCAATTCGGGAAACTGCCATCCTAATATGTGGACAACAAAGGCTACTCACCTCTCCTCTTTCAACCAACCAAAATTTAAATTTCACTAAATTATGAGCATTTTCCAGCCATATATGATCAGTTTAAAAAATATACTAAAGAAATCACCATTTTGCATCTTAGCAATCTTAAATGAACAAAAATTTTGTCAAAGGGGAGGGGACACCCCTCCCTTTTGACCCCTCCGCAGAGAAGCATGTTTCACCCAACCAAAAATTTAAATTTCACTAAATTATGAGCATTTTCCAGCCATTTATAATCAGTTTCAAAAATATACTAAAGACATCACCATTTTGCATCTAAGCAATCTTAAATTAACAAAAGTTTTCTTAAAGGGGACAACCCCTCCCCTTAGACCCCTCCCCAGAAAAGCATCTTCCACCCAACCAAAAATTTAATTGACTGAATTATGAACACTTTCCAGCCATGTATGATCAGTCCAAAAATATACCAAAGACATCACCATTTTGCATCTGAGCAACCTTAAATTAACAAAAATTTCTCAAAGGTGAGGGGGACACCCCTTAGACCCCTCCCCCAGGACGGTGATCACTCATCACATACTTTACCTCCTATCAAAATACCCTGGCACCACCCCTGGCGCGCAGCCTCCCCTCTTAGATCCCTCCCCCAAATCGGACTTTTATACAAACCACTCTGACCTGCCCCCCCGCCTTCTGCCAAATTCTGGATCCGCCACTGTATTGCACTCACTGCCAAAAGAGTTTTGAGAATAGAATCGTTTGAGCTGCAGTGTTTTAGGCTATTTAATTTTGTCACCGTGACACGGATAAACCTTAACCGCTAATTTCTGACGTTTGGCTATGTGCCGTAGCGGTAGTTACAGTTTTCGATATCAGGACCGGAGAGCTACGGGACGAAGGGCGAAATGCATGCCACACAGCGTCCCGTCCTGTCATACAAGTCATTTCGATCTTGTAGACGACGGAGAGCACCGCAGAATGACATAAAAACAAAAACAGACAGACCCCCTTATTTGTTACCGTCTAATAGTTGGAGTATAAGGTATTGCAAGTTAATATTTTCAGTTATGCGGCGAATTCCGAATAAGGTCGCAGACCTAGGGCAGCATATACAATTAAAATAATGAACTTTTTTGTCATCACAAAGCACCCCATATTTCTCGGTTTAATATGGAGTCAACCATGATATTACTTTCTAAACGTGCATATAGTCTTGCTTGTCAGGTCCATTATTAGAACAAGTAAAATGACCTTTTCATAGACGTTTACGTGAGAACCAAGGGAATTGCCATGACAACTCTCGTACCGTCCTGTTTCTAGACCGAACGTTAAATCGGCCGAAGACCGTTCTGAAAATCAAAACGACGGCGTGGTCTTTGCTTACACGCATGCGCAGTCCAGTTTTTGCAGCGCGTTCCGTCCTCTTCGTCCACCGTCCTGAAATCGAAAACTCCCTAGTAACGTAGTGCTTGCGTACCGGCAGAAACACACGCTCACATTCATGCGAGTGTTGTCTTCTTGCGATGTTCTGAAACGGATTTCTGGACAGGCACGGTGTTCAGATCAGCAATGCTTATAATGACGTTCAAATAATAACCATCAATAATCCATTCTAATTTAGAGTAGGGCTATCAAACGGTATTCAGGCGCTCACGTTAGTGGGCAAACTTCATGATGAAACAGCACAAAGTTTGTACGATAAGTATTGAACTACTGTTTTTCAATGTCTAAGTCTAGGCTTTGCGCGTGCGCTGTGCAGGACGAAATCGCCACCATTAACGTCATTGTCATCGAAAAACAAATAGCAGAGTTTAATGAATCCGTCACATACAAAGGATCATGGGAACTGGGAGTAAAACTTTCAACCAGCAAATTCTAGCCTACAGTAGTACTAGCACCAGCACTAACGGAAACTACCTAAAGCAGACACTTACATCTTGACATGGCGCTGGTGTAAACCGAACTAGGCCTGATCCTCCTTGTAGCCTGTCCGTGTGTTCAAATTAAGGGAATCTACGTGTTTTTCTATCAATTTTTGCCCCAGGACTATCAACTTTGCAGAGTTCGTCTGCCATCTCCATTGACCGTCTGCTGTGTATGTGTTGTCAAGACGCCTAAGGCTTTGTAAAGATCAGCTGGGCCAGTTGTTTGTACTCCCAGTTCCTATCATACATTGCAATTATTACATCGGATATTGTTTTTCACATTCTTGGTTTCACATTGGCTACATAGGGACTTAAAAGGGCATTCAAATAGCCGTTTTGTTGTAATTATGAATCGATTTTGGTACAGAAAACGATTAATTCATTGCAAAGTTTATCTAAATATTAAGTACCGAGAAGTATAATATACGCGAGTCATACCCACTTCAAGCTTTTTCCGACTTTTTCGAAATGCGGCCCTTGACCTCAGCACCTTTCTGTCTGACTACGTTTTAGGTTAACTAATCTAGAGTTTAGTGTCAACTAGCACAGGATAAGTGCGACCTGTCGTGACTTCATCCATTTCAGGGTGCAGTTTTCCGCAACCTATTTAGTTTTAGGAAGCCAAATGTCTTTCATATACAGCAAACCCACATATGATGAACATCAAATTATTATAGTGGTGACTGACGAATGTTAGACGCGAATTGTAGACAGGGGTGGGGACAGGTCACATGAACCCGGTGGGAACTGCCCCACTCGGGAAAATTCCAGTTTCGTCCGGAAGCCTTAATACGCACGATAAAGTATGTAATCCCCCGACAATAACCAGAAGAACCGTCTAGCGCTCTAGGAGGAAGTTTTCTAAAAGCCAAAAAATTTTCACTAGGCTTCAATGGGAACCTCGGAGCTTCACGTCCCCCGTCCTTTCGGCAACCCGTCACCTTTTCGGGGCTTTAGGTTGTTCCCCTTACCCCCACACTCCAACGTCCTATAGGGAAGCGTGGCTCCTTGTCGGGTAAATGCTTCACCAGCCGTAATTGTTGACACAAATTTGTTCAACTTCCTGCCATCTAGGGCTCCAGGAAGGACAAATTTTTTACCTCAACCCCAACCATGGTGGGGCTGAGGTCGGAGTTAATTTTTAGGCGCTGTAAAAGTGGAGGTTTCCTCTTCAGAAACTGGCAGGCTTACTATAAAAAAAAAATTTCCACCTGAGGCTCTGCCACTGTTCGCCATAGGGGACCTCTTAGAGTATGGATGTCGTTCTGAAGTTTCCTTTCTCTAAGCCTGAGATCCTCCCTCGCGGCCCTTGACTTCAAACTTACAAATATATTTTGGCTCTCATTCACAGAGAGTGTAACAACCACTGTTCTAGATAGACGATTCTAGGAGACACGCTAATTAGTGCTTTCTTCAGGTCCTGTAGGATGCCCACGTGTAGTTGAATAGATCTTTTACCAAGGTTTTCTATATTCAAACATTACTCTCACCATTTAGATGCAATTCTTTGTTGTCTCTCTTCTTGCCTTAGACTACTTAGCCATAATATTTGACCGCATAACTGCGTGAAAGGAGTATTACCGAGTTACCAAACCCACAGCGTAAGATCAGGGAGGTGTTAGGAAGAAGATACAACGTCCTTTAGACACTTTTTAAGCAATATTCGTTTCCGACAGTAATCTTGCTTTTCTTCTCAAAATTCTTATCTCAGTACCTAGATCAACTAGGATCTGTGAGGCATTGTCAAAATGACCTTGAGAACACAAACTCATTTCATTGAACTCATAAACTTTGCGTTGCCAGCCGTCATGCAAAAATATACAATTTTACCTTTCGTCGCTATTCGTCACACTAGATATCATTTCATTTAAAGTCAGCTTATAAGAATTTCTTTACCACAAACTTTTCGAATATGTTTCTTAATGATAAAAAAATTCCTATAATCAAAGAGAAATGTATAGGCTTGAACAATATTTCCAGCAGGTGACATATTAAAATTGTGAGGGCATAATTGAAGTACATTATATAAGCGTTTGCTGCCAGTCGTTTACGTGAAAATCCTGATTGCAGTTTGTTCATTGGCGGAAACAAACCTTACTTCAAAGCATGTAAAGACAATGGCCTTTGTCTCGAGATTACTAGGAAAAGAAAGGAGGAGATCATCAACTTAATAAAAGGGTGTAGTCAACAGAGACTTAACAATAGGAACAAAGAAACCTGCCAATCAAACGGCAGTGCCAGAAAAGTATTAAACCATTTTCAAGTACATATTGTCTGACAGATTTTGTCGTTGTATCGCCTTCTTACCACCTCACTGGTAAGATGCAATTTATCTCCAAGTGATTGCTCTTTTCCATTTGGGTTGCAAAATCTGAGAAGTTAAATTAGATAAGAATGTCTACAGTGACGACTTTCTTCCTGCATTAATTAAAGGTTACACTACATCACTACACAGTAAGGTGGACAGGACAAACTGAAATGCAGGCGGCAAGTGCATCGTCCTTTTTTTTTGCCACGTACAATAACTAGATACAGGGAGCATATAGTGATGACATTTAATTGGAAGCAGCGTAACTACATTTACAATGTCAGTCTGAACTGTATTGCGTAAGTGTTAGGAAGGATTTTTCGTTTCTTTAACCAAGGCCTTTTTATCATGAAGAAAGTAAAAACAAATATACTGACAACTCTTAGCAAAGCCAATTCTTCCTAAAATTAAAGCAGGCATATGCAAAGTCATTGAATTGAAACGAAGACCAACTTGGGAAGAATTTTGCCTAGGAAAATTGTTTCGTTTCTTTGATGTGAAACTCGTTTCTTATGCCAAAAATCACCTGCTCAGATCATGTTTCATAGTTGTATCTAAAACCAATAACAACGGTATGCGTTAGAAACCCAGGCCACAAAATGTCACTTTAAAGCTTGTTTTACATATAACGAAATTTGATCGATGATAATATGGCAATAAACTCTTCAAAACTGATTACGTGTGCAACATAAACATCGACTTCATAATTCATAAGCCATTAAAGATTCTAATTAGGAAGACTTCATGATTTCAGTGCACGTTTATTCAAAAAGAAAATTCTCTGACGCAGCTTTACGAGAAATGTTTGCAATTTAAACCCACTTTTCAAATAAAATGAGTAAATAAGCAGTAACATTATACAGGCTACCATTCATTATACAGGCTACCATGCATACTTTCAGCCAGAAAAATTTAACAAATCCAGCGCCAAGTGTATTGAGTTGAACTTTAAACCCCTTTCTTTTTCTAATTAAGCAATATCCTGTTCGAGATAGTGGATGATTCCAGACAGCAAAATCCCTTGAAATTTAGTCTTACTCGAACTTGTAAATGCACATGCATTTGTTTTGTTTTCTTTTACAAAAGTTTTTTAATCTGTGCAATATTAATCTTTGATTGAACTGATCACTGAATACAATATTTATGAACTGGAGAATGAATAGCGTTGTTAGAGAGTAAACATTCTTGATCAGTATTCCCCGATTTATTTATTTTTTGTATTATTGACCTCGGTATCAAATGTTTCAAAATCACTATATCGATTTTTGTGCTATTATAATTGTGACATATTTAGTAAAAGTAACACAAAGTGAAGTGTGAGTGATGGCAATCTTAAAAGAGCCACGAAGTGGTTTTCTCTTCCTTCTATCGATTAATGTATGATGGATATTTAGTGGCGGTAAAATTTTATTCCGTTGGCCAATCTTTTTCAATGATAAAATTATACCTTAAATTCGAATCTAAATCTCAGAGAACTATTAAAACCGAAATAAAAAACCATACTTCTTTAAGTACCACCACCCACAAAACTAACGTTACAATATCATATTTATTAGCTTATAAGCTTAGCTATTGAAATTTTTAGATAGAACAAAATGTGGAATGTGCTTACTTGACACATGTATGCCCTAATGACATCCATGACATCGGACAGGAGCTACAAGCGTTCGTGTGGCCGACAATGGAGGCGAGTACAAGGATCGTTAGAGCAGTGATCTTCAACATCGTGGTTCTCAGTCGGAATGCTGTAGATAAAATGAGGGAGATGAATATGAATGGGCGTATTTAACCACTTGCTTGTCTCTTGCTCATTTGCATATTCATTGACAGCAAAATTGCTGGTGAAGTCTACACTTAGATAATCGAGCAACTTTCAGCTAACTCTGCTAAGGACGGTAAGACTGAGAAATTGCTGGAGTTTATATGTGCCGTAAGAAATCTCACCTAAACTCGATTTTAACATAACAGAATTTTAGTACATGCGAGGAAGGATTGCACTTTAAGCTGTACTAACGACTGAGGCGGTTATAGCATTTTGTATTAGCAGGAACAGGGAGGTGTTATTAGCTAATAACACCTAATAAACTGCTATAACACCTCCCTGGCAGGAACAACATCTGCGTTAAAACCGTGTTTTGCGTTAAACATGCTAACGTTGAACTTAAAAGTAAGTAGAGCACCGTTGGTGCAAACTTCGACTACGAGGAGTCTGGTTAGGTACTTGACCACGTAGAAGGCTGTGCGATTTATTCTCCTTCTTCAGTCATACTATCCCTTTGTTTGGAAGCTTTCGAGAGGGAATGAGCAATTGGGTCCGCTCCGCGGGGTAGCCGGGTACTGGTTCCGCCGATTTGTTTTGTTCGATGATATCTGATATCATGTCCCTGTTAAGATGTCATGGGCTGCTAAAGTTATGCAGTAATTTGTACTAATTTCCCTTAAGATTAGCTCAAATATATATTGCAACAAATTACATCTAATGGCCATCAAATATTTCCCTCAGACTCCTCCCCCAGGACGGCGGTCCGAAACAGCGTTCACCCCTACCCCAGTCAAGAGCAGCTTCCTACGCCTATGAGTCTTACGCTAAGACAGTCACCGGTGAAAAAATTTGAATATGCTGACATAGTATTACATGCTAATAGTTAGCACATACATGGGGTAAGTTTGGAATTCAGGGCGCAAAAAATGTTCACAAATTCGTAGTACTTGAGAAAGTGTTGATAGTTTCCGAATTGTTAGTGATAGAAAATGATAAGAAAATACCCCCATCGCCCCGTTCCGGCCTCACTAACTAACTTTGTACAGGGACGGGCTGGGGGAAGTAGGGGGGATATGACCGGGGAAACTTGGTGGCGACGCCTCCAGATGACAATTTTCCCTCGTCAACTCAACCACAAGAATATTTGAAAGTACCCTAAAGGCCGCAAGTGTGAGAAGCTAGTCCCTACTGTTGAATTTGTAATTACAAATTAATAACAAATTAATATTTTGTAATAAAAATTAATCTTTTTTGATAATTATTCTCCAAGCTTACATCTTAATTTCATTTAGTTTACAGTTACTTTCTCGTAATGCACAACTTGGTCGGTGGGGCTTCAGAGAGAGGATTCAACAAAGATTTCTTGCAACGGGTTGCACTTGTCACAACTTGCTAAAAAATATGATTCCTTTCATTTGGGGTTTGGAAACGATAGCACAAAGTTGTGAGATAAAATCAGCTGTTTATCTCAAACGGGCACTCTGTGTAGTTGTCTAGTCTCTGTGTAACATCAAGACGGGCATACAGCACCGTCCATAGTAAAGTAGCAACTCCACGGCCCAGTCAGGATACACGAACAACGAAAGGTGGAGAATCGGCATACTATCTTGCTGTACTTTTCAAAGAAAAGAACATTGTTCTTCAAATCAAGTCTGAATAGTAGTCTATACAGGAATAAGGGCATGGAACGCCATAGCTCTCATAACTCTCCAGTTGTTTCTCAGGACTAGGGAAGGCGTGTGAAACGGCGCATTTCTTATTTTCCAGTAATTAAAAAGGAGTGTGAAAACGGCACATTTCTTAAGTTCCCGGTAAGTAAAAAGGCGTGTGAAAAAACGGTGCAGCCCTTAACTTCACGGATGGAACTTAACGGTTACTGCCATACTGGTTACATCTTCGAGGCGAATTGCCAAGCATAACTTTCCAACATTAAGCCAGGGAGCTGTTGTCGGATAACAGCTCCCTGATTAAGCATACCTTTTTAAAGACTATGTATGTGATGGCAAGTAAACACCTGTGGATTGGGTCAACACACCATTGCTAATATAAAGTATCGTGCAGCTGTGGCACTGGGACATGATCTTTTACAGAATTGGTGCAAACTGAGAAGTCCATTCTCTCGATAATTGCTGGTCAAATGAAGAAAAACACCTTTCCAAATGAGTTTGGAAAGAAGCGAAAGAGTATTTATTTTTCTGTAGGTACCGTACAACGAAGATCGCAGTTGCTACTAGGCTTCCTGAAGGGTCGGCGAATGGTCCCACCAGTCATATTTGTCCCTTGTATAGGACAACCGTTTTGGTCACCGCCAAAATGATATTGGACCTACATTTGTGCTACCAATGTGGTTTTCTTGTAATCATCCCAAGTATCAGAGAATACCATTTCATTCTCGGCTGAAATAATCTAGGACTCTAAAATGGGGCACTCAAGTTGCCCATGTATAGTCTTGGGCTACATTTTGAAGGAGGTTCGGCCTTCTAGTAAGGAAGTCCCATTTAATTCTGAAAAAGGCATAATGCTTTGCATTAAACTTTCAATTTTGATTTGACTCTAAGACTTGTAGTGGAAAACCCTTTCATTACCAGATACAGTGTGAAAACCGCCCCCATAAGGTTCTCATTGGAATGTCCAGAATTTATGGAGTTTTGTCCTTTGACTACCGTCTACTTTATTTAATTTGTTTTACCCCCCCCCCCCCCCACCTCCCCATTGAACACATAGCTGCCAAGGCTATGAGCGTACGAAATCCTGAGATGTTACCAAACAAATTACTTGCATACATTATTCGTATTCCACAGACACATCTCATAAGGATCATAGTCCTGTATACATAATTTGTAGTAACGTTCTTGCTAACTTCGTTTTTTTAACGGTTGTAAAATATGAAATAGCGATTATGATCGCTTCTGTGTCATAATGAGTTGTCAAATTCTACATTTTACCAATGATTGTGTAAGACTTGCACTGAGTCGGTAGGTTATGGAAGTATGTCATAAGTTCTCTAGCAAATTGAAAAGTAAAGCAGATGTTTCCATCCTGAACCAAAATTGTTGTGGTGCTAGTTAAATTCATCATTATTATATTTTTAAGTGCTGATAATGCTGGTTATCGGAGACGATGTTGTTTGTCCCATGTTTTATAATTTATTGGTCTTTGAAAGGTGTTTTCATAAAAGTTTGAGTTTGCGTTTGATTTACAAAGCCTCCTAGAGGTACCAGTAAAACTCTATTAGCCTTTACGCCCGAAAAAAATTCTTCTTAAAATCTGTCACAAAATAAAACCGTCTTTGTCACGAATCGGTGCCCAATAGCAGAACAACGGAATAGTAATTTTAATGTCAGTACGTCAGTACCTCAGAACAGACTGGTATGTTGTTATGTGCTTGTATTAGACTAGGGTTGTTGGTGATTTAAAAAATTGACTAGGAGGTGCGGCCTTGTAAAGACTTATGCGACACGCTTCAATAGTAGAGTATGCCGGCAAAAATCATTTACAGACTAAGCCTCTTCGTTTTCAAGGTTCCGTGTTTAATCGAGGAGCAGAGGAATAGCTATGGTGATGGCATTGCGTGAGATCTTCGGATTAAACTGGTATGTTTCTCTGTTTAAGTGATACTTAGGAATCATTGGTGCGTTAGGGAAATTCTCGTGAATGGCGCTGTTACTCCAGAACATATTCACCGCTGCTGCTACCACATGAACACTTTCCTTGTGAATATATGAATTATCTTTTTAGAAGAGACCCTCATTTAATGATCGTGGTTAGAGATTAGTAATTGTGCCTTGGTTAAAAAATCAGAAATGCGGCGTCAAAACTTATTCATTTTCCGTTGAAAGTAATGACTATTTTATTGAAGATTTGGTATATATAAGTATATTACAATTTTCGTAATAACATTGAATAAGACTTCAGTTCTGCACTGTTAAAAAAAATAACCGTTATTTTACGGTAATACTGGCAGCTGGGATTCCGGTGTCCGACCCGTTATTTTACAGTTGTGCGTAAATCTTATAGTAGCTGTACCTATGTAGCCACTTTTGTTCCTGAACACTGTACAGGCCTCCCCGTGTAGTATTCGCGAATAAAAGTGGCTACATTGCTACAGTTACTACAAGATGTAGGCAACCTGTAAAATAACGTTGGCTACCGGAATCCTGGCTGCCAGTACTTTCACTGTAAAATTACACCTTTTTCTAACAGTGAATTCAGTTCTTTGACCTGGAAATGTTGGCTGAGTTATGATCACGATACTTGGTAAATTTGTACACTGTGGATTTTGAATGTGTTTTTTTTTTCAGTAGCACATATGACAAATAGTTTTTTAATATTGAAAAAATAAGCAACAAAAAAGTTCACTCGTTGTCCACTTTGGGAAGATGGTTTACTTCTACAACCACAACGGTTAGTATCTGGAACCTGGAGGTAAACAAAGGCACCTTCGATAGCTGCAGGGCGTCACTACCGGAGGTGTGGTAGTGCTCCTCGCCCAGAAATTTTCAAAGCGTCGTCTCTCAGTAAAATTTTGTGGTCTGTCCCGAAAGAATAGCAACGCACCTTCGCAATTTATTTACTTTGCCCGAAGAAGCAACAAATTGTTTTTATTTGGGCTAAAGAAATGTTGGGAAATGTTATCAATACAATGTTTTCCTTTAAGTGAATATTATTGGTACGTAGTATATCTTAGTTTGGACAAATTAAACTGTATCGACATGGATGATACTTTAAGGAGCGGCTGTTTTAAAGCTTTAGTGGCAATAATTTCATCCTTTGCAAAAGATACATCGACGAAAATGTTGGAGTAGCTTCAGAATCTCGTCATAAAATACAGAATGATGTTCATACGCTTTTTTGGAACATTTTCTCGGTCCTTTTTTGAAATTCACCCACTGCATTTCCGACACCTCCATAGTCTTCTTAGATATATAGCCATCCATTTGTGACAGAAAACTCAAATCTAACATCCATTGTTTGCCCACTGACTCTCACAGTTACCTGCTTTATCCATCCAACCAGGTCATGTTCTAACTCCATCCCCACTCCTGACTTCTAAGACCAAGACGGATTTGCTCTGATGATATAGATTTCGCCAAAGCCTCCCAAGGGATAATTTCCTTTTATGAAAAACTTCAACACCCACGTAAGGTACTCTTGAAGGCCCTAGGTTGTGTCCAAGGAACAGATAGAGCTACTACCATGGCCCCAAAAGGACGGAAGTTAAACCCACTACAAGAATACCTTTAGTAGTCTTCTATGATCCTTCTGTACGTCCCATCGTTCAGTCCAGTTACAGGAATGGAGAAATTCTCCGACATGATCCCTCCACCCGTGAGTATTTCCCTGAGCCACCTTGCACGGCATTTAGAAATGAGAAAAAATATTTCTAGTCACTCTGTTCTAGCCTCTCAATAACAACCATCAATGCCCAACTCCCCCACCAAGAATTTTTTTAATGCAATCGTGTCAGATGTAATACCTGCCTAGTAGTCAGCAATGATAAGTTTCTCTCTGTTGTGTGTCACCAACAACTGCTTTAATATTATAGTGGTTTTGGCTAAGCCTGGATTTGAGGTTTATAGGTTTTTTAATGGATGATTCCTATAGTCTTGACCTGAATAAGACATTTCTGCCTGCTGACACAGTAGAAACATTTAGCATTTTTCCCTAGCAACGAAATTCAAAATGTACAAAAATGCAGAGACCCTTTGGCAAGACTCTTCAACCCGTGACCTTTCCCCAAACCCCCCATTACAGCCTTCAGAGTTGAAAAAAAAAATATTTTTAATTATTTAGTTTTGGCTTCCCACCCACAACAGCCCATGGCAAACACCCCAGGAACATTCCCTGTAACCGTGTAGATGCAACACATGCCCAGTGGTTGGCAAGAACACCCTCCTCAGCATTTTGGGTCTTAACGCGAAAGGCTAAATAGGCCTATTACATGATCCCTTGTGTTGTGATTGAGGAGGACGGAATCCCCTCATCTCACTCAATTTTTGTCAACGAAAGTAATATTTTGCTTTATTAACCATGGAAGGCTAAATTTTCTGAGCGCTTCTCACGCAATTTTGCCATGTCCATGCTTGGTAACACTGTTAGACACACACAAGCAAATGTTATATTCAACAACGTATCCAGGGACTTCAAACTAACACACTTAATTAGAATATTCCCATGCATAGGCGGGATTACGGGGGGGCAAGCGGGGCCCTTGTCCCCCCACTTTTTCCAGAGCTTAAAAAATAAAAATAATACATAAAATGAGTGAAAGTAAGCAAGACCAGAGAAACTATAAGAGAATTTTCAATAGCCTAATATAATTAAATTTTGCAATGTTTAATAAAGGAAAATATTAATATCAAAAACCATAAAATTGCCAGGAAATTTTTTCTCGGCGAGCTTCGTGCACACCTCCAGAGAAAACTGACTAATATACAGCTGAAAATTTTGTCTGGCACCCGTAAAATTTCTTTCCTCGTGCCCGCCACACTATTGTGATATGAAGCTCTGAAACAGGGGTTACTGAAAGTACTAATGTACGTCATAAAATGCACCACGGTCCTTGCAAACAAAGCCCTTAACCCTAACCATGTATAGGGGGAAGAAAGAAAGAAAAATGGGCGTGCTTCGCATGAGCCTTATATAAATCGATGCCTCATTAGTACTGCTGTACGGCTGTGCGTAGGAAAACTTTGGTGGAATTGCCTCGTTTTTACATCCTGTAGGACAGCTTGACTAAAGTACCATTTCCAAAACCCTCGGTACACCTCTCGCTGTTTACTTTCCTCACCGACTACCACCATCCTCAGCAAATTGACTGACGGTTACTATCTTAACTTTGCGATCATCATATGAAAACTATTCCATTAGCATTTCAAATTACACCTGGGGGAAGCAGGATTTTCTCAAGAAATGGTCCAGAATGGCCGCAAAAGTCGTCAACTTTAAGAAAGATTTCTCTGGAAGGACCGCCAGTCCCCTGCTTCCGGCTTCGTCCCTTCGGCGATCGCGCTTAAAGACTTCGCCGGCCACAACTTCCCAAGATGCAGCCTCCAATAAAAATTACATTCCTGGCACTTTGTCAAGTAACTGACGATGCCCTTGACAATGTCAATGTAAAAACTACCCATAAAAAAATCATTGACTTCTTTAAGTATCACATAGTCTATAACCTTCAAAATCGACATTAATCTTATTTTTGACAATATTAAAAAAGTTGAGGGGCACTTGTCCCAGACCATCGACGAAATGAAACATCAAAGAGAGCCTCCATAGAGCAGGATATAGGGACCCATATCCTTCTTTATGGAATGAATAGGCACCTGGGGAAAGGACAAAAATTTTTGTGCAATAAATATACTGCATTCAAAGCTAAAGCAAAACAATAGCCTATAATTAAATGTCTCAACTCTCAACGCTGTTTTCTTCTGCTCCCTTCGCGTGCATCCGTTTTAAATATTGCTTCGGGGTTTCGGGGTTACTTCCTGTAGAACATCCTACTTGTCATAGCTTCGTTCAAACTCTTCTAGTATCATTGAAACTACCAATTCCCTCATGGCCGTAGGGGAAGTTTCCCTCCCCCAGAAATTTTCAAAGCAAAATTTTTATCACCATCGATCTGTAAAAATTTACCGACTTTTCAAAGATTGTTTAGATGCAAGTTGTAACGCACGGAAAGTGTCATTTTCGATAATCGTAATAAGGGACAGGTGCTCAGCGAAAGGGGAGGGGGGCACGGGCTCTCTCATTGAGGTTACTTTACTCATATCACTAAACATATGAAAAATGTGATTTTTTTCAGCGCGCTTTGCGCACCCATTCTGAATACTAGATCTCCCATTTTTAAAATTATTGTTTCAAAGCCCCGGGGAAACCCTCAAAATAATCTATTCTCCCCAACTTCCTCAAGCTCTCAGCATTATCACTCCCATCTGATTGTTCGTCTTATGGAGTAGGAACATGCTTAAAAAAAAGTCAAATTGTGATTTTTGTGGTAGGTTAATTGCCCACCTTAAGTCATTTGAAGTTGAAGCTAAAATGCATCATTTGAATGCCTATACAATTTCGTAAATACCCCGGAGCTTCCGGGGGCTTCATCCCCCTGGACCCCCACCGTCTGCCCCTGGACCCCGCCAGGGGCCCTAAGGCGAGTCCCTGGACCCCACACCGTTTGGGGGAGCGCTACGCGCTCCCGCGGTGCTTCGGGCGCCGTTTCACAGTCCACTCAGCTTTGCCCCCTCCCCCACTTTCAGACATCAAATCCCGCCCCTGTTCCCATGCAATCCTGCGAGTTGCCTAAGCGCTCTAAAAACAATCAAAACCATAAGGACAAAAACTGGAATCTTGTCAAAAATATGACAAAATTTGATTCAACACTTACTGGATTGGGTTAAAACTGAAACAATTTGGTCCATTTTTAGCTAAATCTGGTGAAATATTTGACAAGATTTCTGTTCGTGCCCCTTTAATAAGATTGTTTTCAACGTTTAATAGGATGTTTTTAGATGTAAGTTTATCCAGAAAAATAGCGTCATACTAGTTCAACTATTTATTTTCCCGTTTTCGTATCCTCGTGTTTCCAGTCCCATTTATTGATACAGCAAAATGAATGCAGCAGATCCAGAGTAAGATCGCCAAGAGAGACCTACATTTTGTCGTACATCTCCATATTCGACAACCCAAATGGATTCTTGGTAACTTTGATACTGTATTTTTAGCGCACTCCGAGAGCCAGTTGCTGATGCCTGTATAAGAGCAATATTGAGAAAGTGAAAGGAATTAATCCCGAAAGTAACTTTCAGGTCCATAGAGCCCTCTTTTCATTATCTCCATTCTGTACAGTAGTGAACAACGTTTAGTCTGCATATCTTTTCAAAACAGGTAAAACTACTTTTTTCATGCACGTTGCACCACCGAATCAAAGAGCTGTGAAAGCAGGAACAACTCCCTGGTGAAAGACAGCTCCCTGCTCAAACTAGGGAGTTGTTATTTGCAACTCCCTGGTCAAATCAAGCGGCTAACGCAAGTAAAGCTGCCTGGTAAACTTGACTTTTGATGGTACACCCAACGCTATACTTGCGATTAGGAAAAGAGAATTAGATTTGTGCTTCTTTGGCTCACTTAACAGCACATTTCGCTAACAGCAGTACTTAAACATATATGTTTACTTTCCCATATACGTTTCCGTATACGTATAGGTCTATGTCTAGTTTAAGTATACATATGCGTCTACGTACACATGTAAGTATATATGTAGATACATACGTATATGTGTCATATACCTATAGATCATTTTGAAGTTTCCGACCCACGTACCTCCCCCCGCCCATGTCCAACACAAATAGCCTCCCATGCCTTTCATGTGCCAGTGTGATATTTGGCACACAGTTAGAGCATGCTCTAAGAAATATTTGTCAAAAATGGAGGCCATTTAAAGTATACCTGTGGGACGCAAGATCTTCTCTAGAAATGGTACAAAATGGTCGCAAAAGTCACCAAATTTTCAAAACATTCTCAGAGGGACCCTTGGTTCCCAGCTTTCAGCTTCGCACCTTATGGAGATGCAGCCTCGAATGGAAATTGCTTCCGTTGCATTTTTGCTGACTCCTACGGATCATGTCTCTGTAAGAACTACACATAACAATATTCCATTGCTTTTAGGAAGTGTTACAGACCTCTAACCCTAAATCATACAAAATTATATACTTTAAAGTGGATTTTCGAAACTATCTTATTCTTCACAGTAGCAAAAACTTTATGGGTCCGCACATATACATACTGTTTGCACTTTTAAGGCAAGTTTTTACCATAATAACGTTTTACGCCGTATTATGCAAACATAAGAACACCATTTTATATTACCCTCAGCATTTGAAAGACTGTCTATGATGATTTTGCAAGGGAAAATGTGAAATTGGAAAGGCTGTAAAGATAGTAAATACAAGCTGCGTTGCTCCAAATGTGAGTGTCAGTACAGTGTTTATATTAAGAAAATGCCTTTCCTTCCCGTTTGCATTCTACTTCTTGTCAGCCTTCTTTAGCATGGCTGATTAAATCATCATGTGAACGAGAATTATGTAAGTCTTGTGACTCACCGTATTTCAGGTTCGGAAATGTTTTGAATTCGTGAATTAAAACCAACGCTGAAGCATCGTAAAGTTATGGTGACATGCCACCAAAAGAAGTGTTTTATTGGTAGTTAGAATAAAATTCCCCAAGGAAAGATCCGTTGAAATTATTTCAATATCTTTAACCGTTCTCAAGATGTACCTTCTCAAAGTGGTCATTTCTGGAGTCACTCATTGCTTATGCAAAAATAGTGATTTGGAGTGTTGCACAGTGCTAGCATTTCTTTGTTAACCCTGTATGTATAATCTCTTTATTACTCTTCAAATAGTATACAGTTTGGTGAGTGATATTACTATATTTCAAGAAAACAATTTTTTCCATAGTATATCCCTTAAGAGAAATCGCTGCTACAAGTGACCTTGAAATGAAGATTGGAAAGACAATGGATGACATTAGCCGTTTTTAGTGATCCATCTTTCGAGGTTACAAATTTGCATATTTAGCTTATGTTTATTGGCCAATGTTTAATAACAGGTTTTGATGAGAATTGTGATTATTTTTGGGTATTCTCAATGCGTTTAACATTAAATATCTAACTATGTAGTCTTCGTGTCACCAGACTTTAAAGTGAAGAATTTTGATGCAATAATAAAGGGTGCATTAAAAGAATAAGGCAATGTAAAAGCACTTAACAATATTTCAATCATCCTTTCAAAAGCAGAGAGATGATGCATAAGCCTACATTATCCTGTTATTTAACGAATGTGAATTAAAGCTAAATCGAAATTCTTTAAAGTTTACAAAATCAAGAAATTTAGCCAAAACATTCAACATGACAACCTTTCAACTTCTCGCCTATGTCACGTCTCACTAAGCTTTGTACTTTTTGTGACTTTCACTCTAGCAAGTGCGCTAGAAAAATCACCTCCTGAGCTACGTTTTCAAGTAATGTAAGTGCAGGATTAGGTTTTATATACATTTCCGTTCTCAATCTTTAACATACATGGAACGATATAACCACAACCCGTCAGTATCGCACAGTATATGGCAGTACGATACTGACTGCAACTTGACAAACCTGCTGAAGATACGATATAATGGTTGTAAAATTTGTCTTTGGTAAAAGCAATTGTGTTTATCTTATACCCTTAACGATTAAGCCACTACCCCTCTGCCTACCTTGCTCTCATTAATTATGAGTCTCGGTTGAAAATTTAGTCAGGGTTTAGAAAGTGACTCATTTGGTAACTGTTGTAAGGCCTGTAACTACTCTCCTCGTTATCATCCCTTTGAGGTTGAGAGATAAGCAATTATATCACCAAAATATGATAAAAGTCTTAAAATCTACTACTTCCTCCTCCACTCTAAAAACGTCTGGTTCAAATTAAACCAAAACGGGTCAGATGGGCACTGAACCGAATAAGGATCAAATATTTGACTTGTTTTGGTTCAAAATTAACCATTTTGGTAAAAAATGAGTCAAATCTAGTCACATATTTGAACTGATATCTATTCAAGGCCTATTTGATCGGTATTGACTCAAATTTGAACCGTACGTTTTTAGAGTGTGGTGAAATTGATCAAAGTCTTAAAAGTTATCCTGTAGAAGGGAATTCATGTAGCCTATGCACACTGAACTAAAGTATTGTGAAAGGGGTATCTCTACATACAACACACACAGAGTCGCTCTCCTAGCGTTAAAGGGTATGAGTATTTAACATAAAAGTTACCTCACAAGCCCTACCGCTTTTCCAAATGATTACAACAATAGTAGTTACAACTTAAACATACCAACTATGGATAATTTACTTAAAATTATTCATCAGTCTTAGTAATGGCTGATTATCTTGGCTTATTAAATGGTGATCATGAATCGCCACTCCCTTTACTCTTGATATCATCTATGTTATTTTAAGTGTAGTGATGCAATACATTTAAATATCCGTTATTATTTTCTCCTTTCTGCTTACCATAACAGATTTTAAAACTCTACAAAAATATGATGAAAGTAAGTGCCATTTACCGTCGATATCAATTTTATAAGGTTAACTCTGCAAGATTCTCATTTCCCTGGAAATCAGCATATTGGTACTGACTTTCCTCTTGGGGAATCGTCGTCTTCATTTGTTCTTTATTTCCAATATCTACATAGTGATACATGTGATCATTATCTCTTGCCTCAGCACTTGTTTCATATGCAGGGTTATATATCTCTTCTGGGACATCTAGACCCGATGAAGAACTAGTTTGGTTACTGAAATTCTGTTGATCCTCGTACTTCTTTCCAGTGACCCCAGTCGTATTAAGTTCATATCCAGGGTTGTAAACATCTTCTGGACCATCCAACATTGGGAAACAACGATCATTTTCAGCGCTCTCATATGCAGGGTTTATGACCGATTCTGCGGCACTGTTTGAAAGTGTTGGTGTGTTTACAGCCTTCCTTTTATCCGTTTTCGATGGCTTTCGTCTTTACAACATACAATCGAAAGAAAATACGTTTCATGGTGCTATTACAGGCACATACATTTTATAAGTGGTATTGTGAATGGCTTCAATCTACTTTCCAATCACTTTATCGTTTGTGTTTAGTGAAATGTAATTGGTTGTTTTATCTAACTTACCTAGTTTTGATCACAAGGCAGCTGATAGCAAGAATAAGTAGCGCAAATAACAAAACAGCAACTCCAACAATACCAATGGTATCTCCAAAAGCAGGTTTCATTTCTGAAGGGGCGAATGATAGCTGTATGGTCAATTTACTTGAATGAGCAAACTAATCATTACAACAAAGAAAAGTGCATTGAGACCCACTTGTTGAGTACACCTTTTCCAAAGTCACCTCGACTCTCTGGTAAATAGACCGGGAGATAACCTTTTTCGGGCAAAAATTCATTTTGACCCGATTGAGGAAATTCTTGAAATGGGTGACCCCATTTCACCTTTCTCCAGTGATGCATTGCGCGTCTGACGTGTACGTTCAACGGAGGTAAAAACAAACAACCTGACAATTTTCGTCGATTCCGGAAAAAAACAAATAAAAATGCTGGCATATTTAGGAGCTTTGCTGCTAAGACAGCAAAAAGCCGTGTTATGTTCGGCACTTCACCACGCAAATTTTGGTTGAGATAGTGAGCAATTTTGTAAAGCCCTTTGTCCTAAGCTTAATTTGTAGACTCGACACAGTCGCAAGTTTTGTGCACCGTTTTTCACATAAAGATGCGCAAGCAGATCATGCCAGCACTTGTGTTCATTAACACGCTGTTTAAAGTAACATGTGTTTCGCTGTATAGGGCAAACTGTTATCCCATGACTGAATACACACATATGCATTTATTAAACAGATCTTTTACTGTGAAGAAGTAGAAGACGAGTGCTCATAAATATTCATGTTTTGAGTCTGGAAAAATTTTCCACCGATCGGGTGAATTCTCATTTTTCCCCGAAAGCGGCTATCTCCAGGACTGGTAAAGGGGGAGTTACTTCAGAGGAGTTACTTCCCCAAGGGACTCTTATACTCAAAATGGTGAACCTCTATTGACCTTAAAATCTCTACAACATTACATCTGTCATGGTTGGCCACGTTCTAGGGCAGTGGCGGATCCAGGCGGGCGCCTCCTCTAGTGGCCGTAATGCGTGAAAAAAGTTGAGGTAAAAAAAAGAAAATGCTTCAAAATGTGTCCAATATAGCACCATTTTGCATCTCAGCCCTCTTCCAAAAGCAAAAATTTTCAAAAGGGAAGGGTACACCCCCTCTCCTTATACCCCTACCCCAGGGCAGCGATCAATGAAACCTTGCGCCCCTCTATTGAAAATTCCTGGGCACACCCCTGTAGGCTGAAAAGAACAGATAACATACATGATCTTAGTCAAAAGGCCGTCAAACTTTGTTTTCCCCAACGGCTGTATTTTCATCAGAAAAGAACGATCATTGCCATGTCTAACAAATGAACCGACAAAAGTTTTGTTTTTGTGACAAAGGTCTGTTCAAGAATAAACATAGATTCTTTTCTCAGAGTATAAGTAAGATCCACAATGTTTTTTTTTTTTGAATAGGTAACTAAAGTTACTAAAATATGAATCCAAACATTGTGAAACAAAGCAGAAATACTCTATTATATGTACTCTCAGTTGGATATAACTTTGCTGAAACATTATTAAGAATATTATAAACGAAAAACTAGTTCGGCAAAACTTCACTGTATACTAGGGAACTACAAATCATTTTATGGAGCAGTCTAATTATATTTACTGTTCCCAGTCAGAGTAGGATTACACTCCCCCACAGTAATGTTTAAGCGACACTGATGGACTTGAAGAAACAACAACGATATGGATATAATGAGCCCTACGTTTCATGTACTGATAATGACATATATAGATTTGTCTTTAATTTGATAAATTAAATAACTAAAACAACAGAAAAATATGTATAAGTGAGAGATGAAGTTACGTGTCTGGGAGACAGTTGAGGTTACATTTGAAGTACTTTTGGTGTTGCCAGATTTATTTGATGTGAAAGAGGTTGTGCTGGATGGGAATGTCACTGTCAAGAAAGGATTGAGTGAAACAAAAAAACAACAAATTATTTTTGAGTAACGTTAAACACTTCAGAATCAAGTCTAAAGGAATCATATCACCTGAAAATTTGTATTGACGATGTTTCAGAAAATGTCTGACAACTGAATTCCAAGAACTTTGCACAACTTAAGATGTCTTTGATGTCCGTAGGAATATGGAAAACCTGGGGAAAGCGTATCTTCTCCCTTTCAGATTTGTTATTATATTACAAACCTTTTCTCGGTTTGATATGGTGTCAGTTGTGCCCTTCTCCTCGTCCTCAAAAATTCCCCCCTTTGGCCGCCGTATTGGCACATATAGCTTGCCACTCACTTGGAGAAAGGGTAAGTTAAGTTTTTAATTTTCTCGTAACCGTATGGTGGTTAGGTTAACTCTAAGGTAAATCACTTTTCCACTGATGTTTTCCCTCGCGTACCTACAATGGTATTACTTTGATTACCCGCATTGCACGTAGATTATACTTCAGTCCCCGACCCACGGGGGAACCGAATGGTTGTTTGGTTTTTACACCGTCAACTAGACAGTAAAAGCGCATCAGATGAGCAACTAAACTGCAGTTTATGCCTTCTCGTTGAAATGTGACACTGAGTAGGCTTCACACTTTGTAGTGGGTACACTGATTTGGAGTTTTGTACATAGACTCTGCTGTAGGCTACACGCACACGCAATACGACAATGCAATGGGTCGCTCACAATAGATCCAGTTTTAGCTGCAATGAATCAAGTATGCTTAGTTAATAGTATCATCGACTCAAACCACAGAAAATTTTCTGTGACCTTATTAACCACTCAAACCAATGCGGTATATATGAATAAGTCATAAACATTCCCCTCCCTGTCCAACGATAAACTCGCAAGCGGGACAGAGGCAGGGTTCAGTTTGCCGCTACTGCATATTGAACTTGCCATGTTTGACATGGTGACAAAATTTACCAAAGAAGTGCACCGCAAGAGACCATTCAAGTCTCCAAACTATTTTGTTCTCTGAATCCAATACCTTGATAACCGTACTAGTTACTATTTACATTACAAATATTAGCGAAGCTAAAGTGAAACGTTGAAAAAGTACCACCTACAATCTTGGACAAGACTGTTGGAACACCTCCAACCGTTGTGCCGTGTACAATATGATGCCGTGCACGATTTACGAAACCCTCGTCCCCCAGTACAATGTTGTGCACGATTTACGTAAACACCGTCTCTCAGTGCAATGTTGTGTCCAAACGAAAGCGGTGCATCTCCAACTGATATTATTACCTCCAACTTTGTACGGGGGGAGTGGGTGTGCAGGGCTGTACCAACGAGTGTTGTCCAAGATTGTGGATCGAACGTTTTTATTACAGTGATTGCCTACGCTGTACTATGTTCTGCCTTGGAACCAGCCTTACGAGTTTAGCGTACGTACAAGAACGAACAGCAAATAGCTGGATTTTGTGGAAGAAGACAAGCATAAAACCCTCTCGTGGTGAAGTAACAGGCTGCCAATCGTATTGATCCAAGTATTTGGTCGTAGATTCCCGACAAACTACAATCGGTCATGTAAAATTAAAATGTCCCTGCCGACAGTAACAGGATGTTCACCACTCACAGTTCGGGGGTTCTACATGTTCGCACTAACGCACGTCTGCACGTGTTGCGTACAGTTCACTGCAAAGTACTAGCACTAGTTTACTTACTGCAGTAAGCCTTCTTACAACGAGCCATGATTTGACAGGGTCTTTATAAATAAAAACCAATATTGGAAGGGTTTCAAACTATGACCATACTTTTGATTGGTGAAATATTTCATACTTTCGAAAAGCATGTTTTACGTACAGTACGTTCAGTCCAAGGGAATATTTGGGCCGATTCTACAAATACACACGAAAATCTCCTCTAGAATTCTATAGAAAAATATATAGAAACTACATAAGATTTTCTATAAAACCCCTGTAGAAAATCCTATAGACATTCTGAAAGAAAATCCTACCGACTCTATAGAATCCTGCAGAGTTTCTTTAGAATAGCTCTAAAGAAACTACAGAAACTCTAAAGAAATCCCATAGAGGTTCTATGGAAAAGTGGGCTACTTTTCTGAAGAAACTCTATAGGTTTCTATAGAAAGAGACTACACAAAAAACAGACACTGGAGATTCTTAGGTATGGACAGATTTCTATAGAAAATGAGTGGAGGTTCTATACAAACTGTATAGGGGTTCTATAGAATCTATAGAAGCTTTATAGATTAATGTCTACAATTTGACATTACAGATACTCTCTGTGATAAACAGATAGAAACTGACCATTCCACGCTATGGATATAATGTGGATGAGATGTTTACACCCAAGATGCTTTTACTTTGTCAGTGCCCACTTGTATCTCGGGTAAGACAGCCAGCAAAACAATTGATCTAAATCCTGTGAAAAGATATCAGCTTTCAAAATACCACGAAATGGCGCTTTCACCATTCTCCTGAGAACATGGTATTGTGCAGTACTATTCTGAGATTTTTAACTTCTGAACACCCTAAGCTTCAGCACTAAAAATGTCACAAGGATCATTCAATTTTACATAAGCCCTTTAAAGTGTACAAGTTACGCGTCTCTATTGTGCAGTTTTTATTATAAAACCATTATATGAGGGCATTCAAACTTTCAATGGAAAGTTGTCTTCGACGTCATTGTGACGTCATCATTGTGCTTTTTGCAAGGTAACTTGAAACATTTAGTCCAAGATAGTCATAGAAATATTTTCACCCATAAAATTTACCAATAAAACTTACATTACATACACCGTTTTGACATAAAGTAGGAAAAAGGGTTTAAAAAGCCGCCATTTTGGATTTGACCTAATTTCGGTCCTTTCCATAGGTGGATTTTGGTGGAACTTTTCCTGGGTATATTATACACCTCAATTGATACAAAACCGCATAAAACTCACCTGTGGGAATTTTTTTAGGGTCAAACCCTATATCTACCCGACTATTTTGACCTGAACTTTGCCTGTCTGAGGGATACCTAAATTACAGTTCCTAGGGCAAACCACTTAAACCATTTGGTTAGAAACTGAGCCGTAAAATCTTATCTAACTAACTAACCTAGGAAATACCATTGACCCTCGAACAGAAATGTTTACTAATTGTTGTAACAAAACATTTAAAAATAGCAGTTTTGAAAGATGAACTCCAAGCACAAGCTTCAGTCCTCGCTGAGCAATATTCTACACAGAAATTATGAAGTTTCAGGGGAACGTGCAGTACACGGGACAAAATAATCGTATTGGGGTTCCACAAGGTTTTTGGTTAAAACAGCAAGTTTAAATTAGTCATTTAATTCTAACAAAATAGTTATGAAGCATAAAGAGTAAAATTTCAGATCATTTACCACCCATCGTCGTCGAGAAAAACTGTGATGTTTCAGCTGAAAAAAAATAAAACAACTTCTTATGGATTATTGTTAACATGAACATTTGCATGCAGTGCTGCATTCGAGCAGGGAATTTGACATTTTGGGGCAAACTATACGCTATTCTCTGGCAAATATGCATTTTTCGGCAAAGCCCTGCGGTCCTCCCAATTGGAAGCATTCCCATGTGCTCTTAGTGAAACAGCTTGTGTTTTCAGTTTGACTCTTAGAAAAAGTGTATTCGTTTTACTCTACAAAGATAGTACTAAAAATGTGATCTTCAGTGATTAAGGACCGAAAAGGAAATTCGGAGTAAATATGTAAATTTTAGTCTTATTGTCTATCATAATCTAAATTGACGTTAACATGTCCCTGTTAACGAACAGAAAAGATGGTAATTAATTTCGCTAAGCTTGGAATGAGTTTGAACATCTCAAATGGGTTTAACTCAAGCATATACATAATCGAATCAGGGTTTCGATGAAAACATTGTCTATCTATGTACTTCGAGTTTTGAATATACAAAGAATAGTTAAAGCAGTGCTTGAAGTCGGGCAGTCGGAGTAACTAGTGTTTGGAACCCATTATGAGGCACCAAGGCAGAATAGCAAGTTCAAAACTACAATTGGAAACTTTGAGGTACATACAAGTTTCCCTTTAGATTTTTAATTTTCCATCTGAAAAATGGACTCAAATGACAAAGTTGTCTAAGTATAACATAATATTTACCTTCCTTTCTGATCGAAGATGACGGTGATAATTTATCTGTCTCTGTTTAATATCAAATGCAGGAAAGATATTAATTATGTTGTTAGCACTTGTTCTGGTCTCCCAAAGTTGCTGATGTATAGTGACGAGTAATAAAATTAACCTTTAAAGTGCTTGGCAAGGGAGTGTACACTTGTTGCCATACCAGTCGGTACAATAGATGCATATGTCTTAGAGCATACTCCAACTCGGAACTAAACAGTAATGCGTATTAAAATAAGTGAAGCCTTTGTACTGCTTGTCCTGCCTCCACCTAGCAAGTTTGGAAATTGCTACCATAATATTTTAATTCTAGTAACTATAATTCGGCCAAAAATGAAATTTGATCACCCTGCGGTTCCTTATTTGAACATGATGTCTTCTTGATAATTATTGAATGAAAAATGAAAACTAGTAGTGGAGGTGTGAATAAACTTTATTTTGAACAGAACTGAAGCTTAATTTTATTACAGACTCATTGAATAAATGATACGGTTACTAATCATTTTGATGAGAAAGGAGATGGATAATTAAAAAATAAAGTTCATAGATAAAAACCGCTGAGTCTGTGTCTGAGAGAAAAATCTGATCCACATGGCTCCCAAATAACTGAGCCGAATGGTGAACTAAAGGGGCGCAACTCAGATTCGCATCTTCCCTGAGACGTACTAGGCTAGACAAACGCGAAGCTTTGAGAGGCCGTGTTCTAGGCTAGATTCATCGTCCAAGGGGATGTAACGTTACGGAAAAGAAACTCCACCTGACCAGTATTTTTCCATGCCAAAAAAAGCTAATGAAATTTGCGCCAAGCTCTATTGAATTTATTACACGCAGGATAGTAGTTATAAATGAATGTATAAATATTATATTTTACCTCCAATAGAGGTCGAAGGTAATCGTGGTGTATCTGTTATTAGGTACAATACAAAAGCATCATGTAGCTTAAAAAAGATAGTTTAATTTAAAAGTAACATCATTCAGTGATTATTGAAAATATAAGTCAATATTGACAACACCAACCGTCAATTACGAATATATTTAAGCAATATAATGGGCAACGTGGTGTCACAAGTGACTCATGATAGACTCTAGGGATGAACTATAATGATATGGAACGTTTAAACTGCAACAAACTTGTAAGATTGATATTTCAACTGTTACATTTATGGTGGAAACAAAAATTTCTTAAATTAAATGTAAACATAGAAACTACCTCCCATGTTGGTTGACGGTAACTTTGATGCCCTTTCTGGTGAGTAATAAAAGCCGCTAAAATTTAAGAAGAAGCTGGTCTGGCTTGTACTTATTTTTTTTTTTTTTTGATCTCAATTATTTGTTTTTGTATCATTACCGAAAAGTGAAGTGCGCCCTAAATTGTGAAGACATTTTCTTCTGCTTTCTCTCTGCAAGATTCCAAAATATTCCTGTTTACAGCAACTCCAGCTCAACAAAGTACGTTTTATGTGCTTCTCTGGATGATACAACGACAAGTCTACCGAACTATATTTCATAATGCCTACCAACCAAGGCAAAAACCCCGTTACAAGTCGTTACACCTTCAGGAGCCAGTCACCATCTTCTGACCACCAGCAGCCTAACCCTAGCCCTCCCGATGGAAGTGCTATGAGTTGTGATCATGATAACATGGCTGAGGTAATCCGCAACGGCATAGAGGAAGCTCTTCTCTCCAAGGCTTTTCAAGCGACTCTTGTCGAATCCCTCGTCCCTGCTATTGCTGAAGCGGTGAGAGAAAAGATTTGTAATGACATCAGCCAAGCATTCCAGCTCGAACTCGATGCTAAACAAGCCCAACTTGATGAAGCTACGGGGCAAATTCGTTCTCTCAAAAGTGAGATTTCCTCAGTCCGAGCCCTCCTGGACGACCAAGAACAATACTCTCGAAGGAATTGCCTCCGTATTTTTGGCATTCCTGAATCAAAGGACGAGGCAAGTACTGATGATATAATTGTTAATTTAGCAACTGAAAAACTCAAGCTAAATGTCACCAAAGATAACATTGACCGTTCACATCGGATTTCTCCAAAGCCCAGGCCCAACCAGCCCCCAGTAACCAGCACTAAACCCAGGGTAATTATTGTAAAATTCAGCACGTATAACATTCGTGATCAAGTTTACAAGGCCCGGGTCCAACTAAAAGGCACGGGGATTTACATCAATGAAGATCTCACTGCTAAAAAGCAAAAACTTTTCTCAAGTGCCCGACGACATCCCAACGTGAAGCGCTCATGGACATCAGATGGAGCAATATTTGTTGTAATGGAAAACGGTCTGAAGAAAAAGATTTCCACGAAAGCCGAATTGGAAAAGCTCTAAGCACTTACATCCCTATTGTTGCCATTCACTCTGTAGCTAGTTGGAGAACATACTTTCAGTTCTCTCTGTAATTCTTTTCTTGGATCACTGCATTGAGGTTGTTGCTATCTTCCCAGAATCCGCCGGTAACATACCAGATAAGCTCAGCTGTAATTTGTTTTCTTCCCCCGGTGATTCTACTTTGCTGGCATTTTAAAAGTCCTGAAGAAGCTGGTTTAATTATTATTCAATGGGATCTTTCAAGCCTATCTTGATACCAGCGCACATATCTATTGTTCGTCCTCTCCCTTTCATTTGTCGTTTGTTTCTTTCGTTGTCGTTTTCGCATTGAGTCACCTATGGTCGTCTGTTGCCTTAATCACCTTTGTTGTTTATGTTTGAAATCCTTACAAAACCAGCCTATACTATCTGGAAAATGTCGTAGTTGTTTTGCCCAAATTAATTGTCATACTGATTGCCTTAATAACTCTTTGCATTACTCAATTGAAAATATTAAGTGTAAAATTTGTCAAAAACCTTCCGAGTGGGATGATACTGATCCTTTTGCGTCTGAAGATTCTAACCTGGGTAAATTCAGTAACATTGGGGATTGCAACTATTATGATTACATAACTTTGAATGACACGTTGGAGCCTCTTAGCAATGATCGTATGTTGTTTTACCATGTCAATGCTAGATCGTTAAATAGAAATTTTGACAAATTACAATTTTCTCTTAATTCGATTAAATGTAAGTTTTTAGTAGTTGGTGTGACGGAAACCTGGTTTGATGATGAAAATACCCTGTATTCTCTTTACGACCTACATGGATACAACCTTGAACACTTTTCAAGGGCGGGTAGGGGTGGGGGAGTTGCTCTCTACATTGATGCAAACTACACTTATGTACGTAGACCAGACCTTAGTATCTTTTTTGAGGGACTCATCGAATCCCTTTTCATCGAGTTAGTAACATCCTGTAATACTTCTCTTCTGATTGGGGTTGTCTATTGTCCTAAAGGTGTTGATATCAATGTTATTGATAAGTTAAACCCAGTTTTCGAGTCCATCGAAGCTTCCCGAAAGAGTTGTGTGATTATGGGCGACTTTAATTGTAATTTAATGAGCTTAAACAACGGGGACTCGAATTCTCTTATTAATATGATTCATTCCTATGCATTTGACACAATTCATACTCTCCCTACAAGAGTTACTGATACCTCTGCTACCCTTCTTGATAATATGTTAATCTTAGTCAGCCATGTACCCCTGGGATTCTTATAGATGATATCTCTGACCACTTTCCTATTTTCTCCTCCATTGATATCTCATGTCAACGTAATTCACCTTAAAATACTGTTATTCACGGCAGAAAATTTACTCGTACAAATTTATCCTTATTAGAATCCAGAGTTTCAAACAAGACGTGGCAGGGTTGTACGATGCTAACCATGTTAATGATGCTTTTAATAAGTTTTCTGATATATTTGGTAGGCACTTCGATAGCTGTTTTCCGAAAACTATTCTTCGTAAAAGTAAGTTTAATAATATTAATCATATGTGGATTACACCGGCCATCGAAAAATCTTGTTAAAACTAAAGGTAAACTGTATAAGAGGTACATTCGTAACAGAACCAATGAGAATTATGAAGCTTATAAGTGTTTCCGAAATCGTCTAACATCTGTCATAAAACTTGCTAAGAAATTATATTATTGCGAAGTGTTTGATAACTGTGAGAATGATACTAAGAAAATGTGGTGTTCCATAAATTCTATTATTCACAGAAATAGTACTGAAAAGTTAATAAAAGAAATAAGCCATGACGGCTCTATTATTCGTGACCCCCTTCTTATAGGTAACGTTTTTATGATTTCTTTACTTCTGTGGGTTCAAAAACTCAACATAGTATTCCCCAGGTCTCTACTAACTCTCCTAATGATTACCTCAGTTCCCCCAACACCAACTCTATGTACCTTGAATCCACAAACCGGGATGAAGTACTCTGTACCATCCTCAACCTTAAGAACTCTTCTCCAGGTTCTGATGAAATCCCACCCAAAGTGGTGAAAGCTATTGGTTATCTCATTCGTGAACCTTTATCTCACATCTTTAACTTATCTTTTGAGCAAGGTATCGTTCCTACCGCTTTCAAAATAGCTCGTGTTATTCCCGTGTTCAAAAAGGGAGATTCAAATTCTGTCACTAACTATAGACCTATCTCTGTTTTGCCCTGTTTTTCAAAAATTCTCGAGAAGTTAATGTTCGTTCGTTTATATAGCTTCCTAGTTAAGTATGAAATTTTATATGATTACCAATTTGGCTTCTTACCTGGGCGTTCGACAGTACACGCTCTTTTACACTTCACTGATTTATTCACAGATGCTTTTGAAAAGAAGCGCTATGTCTCGGGAACATTCCTCGACCTCTCCAAGGCATTTGACTGCCTGCATCATGAAATATTGTTAAGTAAACTTGAGCACTACGGTGTGCGGGGTGGCCTACTAAATTGGTTTAGGAGTTATTTAAATGAAAGAAAGCAGTACGTTGCAATTCACAGTATTAACTCAGATTTCTTACCTATTAATTGTGGAGTCCCTCAGGGCTCCATTCTCGGACCCCTTCTATTTATTATATATGTAAATGATCTTCCTAAAGCTAGTGGTAAGCTTCATTTTATTCTATATGCCGACGATACCAATATTTTCTGCTCTCATGAAGAAACCACGACTTTAATTAATTAATGGAAATTGTACATAATGAACTACACAAGGTTCGTGAATGGTTTTGTGTCAATAAGTTATTACTCAACTTAAGTAAAACGGCCTCTATTTTATTCCGTACTCCAAATAGGCAGCCCGATCCATCTATTCATAGCATAAATTTCTGTAGAACTGATGTCCCTCTTTGTAACTCTGTTAATTTTCTTGGCGTTTTTATTGACAGCCATCTTACTTGGAATGACCACATTCAGTCCATCTCTAAAACTATTTCTAAGAATATTGGAATCATTGCCCGTCTGCGTCATTTTCTTCCCCGAAAGACTCTGGTTAATCTGTATAACACTTTAGTAAATCCGTACTTATCTTATTGTGCCCTTCTCTGGGGTGGTTCCTATTGTTCCAAGATTTACCCCCTCTTAATTCTTCAGAAGAGAGCTCTTCGCCAAATACTTAATAATCAGCTGCGACACTCATCTCGTGATTCTTTTGCTAAGCTTAATATTCTGCCTGTATTTGATATTTATCGTTATCAAGTTGGTATTTTCATGTACTCTTGGATATGGAATACCCTTCCCAATATCTTTCGATTCACTTTTCAATTCCGTCATGAAACTCATACTCACCTTACTCGTGCTAGGAACTCGCTCTCTATCCCCGCTTTTCGACTTACCTCTTCTCAACAAACAATTCGCTTCACCGGACCCTGCTTATGGAATTCCCTTCCCCCGAAAATTCAATCCTGTAATTCTAAGTACTCTTTCAAGAAATCTCTGAAATCTTACTTAATGGATAAATATAGGAGACCATAGGTGACTTCTTTCTTTTCTTTGTTTCGTTTATGTATGTTTATATTCTTTCTCTTGTTACATGTAACTATTGTAATTATACTCTGCAGAAGAACTCATATCACAAGCTCCATGGAGCTTTCTCTGAGTTTTCTCCCGAGTCATTTTTTTTAATCTATTTGTTCAAACATCTGCATATGTTTTCCCATGCTTATGGAAAGTCCTGAAAAATGACTCAAATAAATGTCGAAGAAATTGAAATTAAAAATTGAAAATTACCAACCTACTTTAAAATTAAAGCACTTTCCAAGTGAAAGGCAGACGCTTGAAAATCTCGTTTCCAAACTATAGGGAAATCTGTTAAGAATGTCAAACTAAACCCCTTTCCAAGAGTATAAATATATAAAGGCAAATGAAGAGGTAGAAATTACCAGAGTCGGTATACCAAATATATATTCCAGGCCAACACATTTTTCTGCAAGATTGACAATCTGTCATACTAAGTTGAAAATTGACCACGGTGTTAATTTGTTTACTTATTTACATGAACAATTCATGTCTAATAAAAGATCAATGACTTTCAAAATGTAAAGGATGTTTAGTTGAAATTATATTGAGCCACAATTACTTTTGGATAATTGCAGAAAAGTTATGATATAATAACTAAATTAAGGTGAAATCAGATGCATTTAAGAAAGATGTTGCTGTCGATAATAGGGTTCTCATTCAAGGGACTCATTCTTTCGAAATACATGACAATGTTTTGAAAAGACTTCTCTCAATCGTTTAAACTTAAATCGTTAATAAATATATAGAAAAAGTAATTTCATATTGATATTAAATTTTACCCTCCGAAGACTTCACAATTCTTGAAACGTTGATATAAGTTATATCCGAGGCATGTACGTTAAATTGAAGAGTTATCTACAAGAGATTGGAATACCGAAATATTAAGTACAAAGGAGAAATCAGTATTTCATATGAGTTGTTTTTTACAGGAAAGATGAAAAATCATTGAGAATTTGCTGAAATCTCAATCTGTTAAATTTTCAGACTAGCCATATTTTCATGTGTTTCAAGAAATACTTATCAAACCATGTAGGCTAGGTACTTCCTTAGTTAAAATTTTCAATTGTGAATATAAAGCTGATTAACTTGGCCAATGTTCATATTGGTATCAAGTTCTGCAATGTAAAGTGACATGTGAAAGAGTGAAAGCGCTTAATGATAGTGCAGGTTGATTGCTTGCTTTTCTTTCTTTTGTTTTGACATGAGGACGTGTAAGAAGACATTTTACAAGAGGTAGGAAGTCTTTCCTTCAAATTGACTCTTATCTGTAAAAACAACCTTGATTTTGATTTTGCACAAATTACATTTCTGCCCTATAATCTACATTTCAGTTTGTGATCGCTGAAAAGTCTATAATGTGTAACTTCAATATATCATCCCAAAATCTGTGTTCCCTTTTAAAACTGGTGTGGGTCACACAACCAAGCAAAAGGAACTATGAATTCTTCACCCATTTCAACTAACAGATAAGATTATCAAGCCTATCTTACTGCTATTTCTGCAATAAATATTTTGATTACCTCACACCGGAATGGAATCCCTTGATTACGTGTAGAATTACAAATCCAAAGAGTCGTTTCACATTCTTCACAAGGTGAATCGTTATACTTCACGTTTTCATCTCCATATCCGTCAGCAGAGGGATCTACAGAAACGTCGCATAACTCGAATCTCAAAAATACTTCACTTGCCTCATCTAATAGAAATACAATCCTATGAGGTGTTCTCTCAGAAAACTCATCTTCGTATATTAAAACGAAATCTAAAGACAAAAAGGAATGAAGGAGGCTAGATTTCAACTCAGAGTGACACGCAAGCAAACAGAGTTCATTTTACTTAAAGAAAAAAGTCCCCTTAGTAAAGATCCTTTGGAACTTCTTAACCTTTTACCTGTCTCAAGATACATCTCTTCAAAGTTTGACGGCTTCTGAAGTTGCTCCTTGCCTATTTGCCAGTAGTTCTCGTGTAACCTCAAATAAACTATTTGTTAATTGCTTGACAGATAGTTGATAGTTTGGTGAGTGATGCTGAAAATGTTTCATTAGACTACTGTGACTCCCAGAATATGTAGGTTGCAAAAACGAAGGAAATGATTAGATTAATTCTGTGAGTCCGTCCTGCCACATCTAAAATTTGCTTATTTGGCGTACGTAAAGCCAAGTTCAAAAAGGTTAAAAAGAAACAAGATGGCATTCCATAAAGTAGCTCTTGGACAGCAGGTACTGACAGCTTAAGCAAGTTACATACCAGCAAGCACCTGGACATGGATTACGCAATTTTCAGTGTCGTGAAGAAATTTCAGAGGTTTATTAAAAACCAAGTTAGCCCAATATTATCTTCGAAAAGGAACAACAGCTAACGTACCTCTTTATGGGTAGTGAAGAGTTTTTTTTTACGAGATATAAGCCCGTTTTGGATTGCCATGCTGATCGTGAATAAGGTAATGAGGTGTTGGCGGTCCAAGTGCGTACAGCAGTATCCTAAGTGCAGTATTTAAGATCTAACTATAAACCAAGTACTCGTTCAACCTTAATATTTTCTGTTTTCTTTTATAAAAGTTTACACGGAAAAATTGCTCTTTTATCATTAATGTTATCGCATATCGCAGTCACTCCCCTCACTCCGACTTATTTTTAATCTATGAACTATAATAACACCTAACCAGTGTTTAATCTGAATGAATCAGCAGCTATACGTAATATGTGGCTTGTTAATTAATTGACTTCATTTTGCCAAGAAATTTCATCCTTGGTGTTGGATTTTTTGGCAAGGTCGCTAACTTGTTTACAGTTTGCTCTGATTTTGTTGTGTCCTTCATATGTATGTAATTCCTGGTAAGCGAATTTCTTTACGATTTAACCTGCACGTAGTAGGAAAATATATTTTTAAGTGAAAAGAATGTAATACAGTGGACGCGCAACCGTAAAAATGTCCAGTGGACAGAGTATCGCCCAATGAAGTGACGCCAGTGGAAAACCTATATCATAGACCATATTCATATCGCTGCAAAGGGTAATTCATAAAGCTGTAAAGGACCATAGCAATCGAATGGCTCCCTCAGTTCAGCTTCCCGTCCCATGGTGTACATTCCCACTAAGTTTGAAGAAATCAGTATAGTTGTTTACAAGGAGTCTTTGACACAGACTGAGCTTAGAAGTTAACATTTTAACTTTGGAACATGAAAGGTTTGAGCTCGGTTGTCAAAGTTACGACATATTTTGGTAGTGCTTGACATGTCCATTACCATTTGAAGTCATAGTGACCTTTTTCCAGGCGTCTGCAAGACAGATGGTTTGTCCTTGCTTTACTGCCTAGCAAGTTTTAGGAAAATTAGTCCAGCCATTCAGGAGGAGCATTTTTGAGGAGTAATACAAAGTTGTGCTTAAACATACTCATTTGGTCTTCAACCACGTGACCTATGACAGCTGTGTCCTTAGGAACCCCTTATTTTGGTAGTACGTGCCCTTTTTCCTACACCTGTATAGATTTAATGTCATCCTTTGGTTTTCTTTGGTATAAATTGAAACTTTGACTAAATGTTCCAGGATTCTGCGAGACACATGTTAGTACCCTGGAATACCGATCTACAACGTGTAAATGAAACTGGCCCAGCCGCTCAATAAAAAGGTTTGAAACAAAATTGGACTCACGGACACAACACGTCACTCTCGAATACCAGGTCACGTTATGACTTCTTCAGTCATGGACTTCAGCCTGGGGTAACCGACCATTGGTTAGCCCCTGTTTATAGCTCAACGTAGCAAAATAATTATACCATCTCACCTTACTTTAAAAGCCATGAAATTCAGAACCTCAATATTTGATGGATTTTGATGAGCATTGTGAGTATTTTCTGTTATTTAAATACTTTTTACATGTAACATCCTAATCATTTAATGTCCCTAAACTTTCAACCCAGTGAATAGTAATTTATTTATATGGCTTAATGTGTAAAAACACCGAAACTCTCCACAGTTCTGCAGCGACCTGCTACAACGTTTTTTATAAACATTGAGAGTGTAAAGAAATATATTGAAAGCCATGCTGCAACAGAGCACAATAAACCTAGATAAATTGCACAATATTCATAGCTCTAATGTAACCATGTAATATTTAAATTTACCACTTACTGTTCATACACCAATTGCTATTGCTTAGTTCGCGCTCCCTGGATCCACCATAGTCTACAAGGGTTGAACAGGGTCCTGGATTTTCGTAGAAAGCTCCATTGTACAAAATGCACTCGTGTAAGTCTTCCACTGAAAAACATTTATTAGTTTTTGAAAACTCAACTTCAAAATTTTAACATTTTTGCTTAAGTGGACCCAGTGAAAAAAATTTTGTTCAAACCTGATGATCAGTTTTGAACAGGCTTAAACAAGTTTGAACATGTGCAGCAGGTGACTGAAAATAAGTATCAACACGTTCCAACAAGACTTGTTGAGCCAATTGGTTGGAAACTGGGACGTTAAACCTCATCTAACTAACTAACTAACAAGATGTTAACAAATGTTACCATTAGGAACCTGTTATATTTTCATAGGAGTTACAGTTTAAAAAAATTACCAGTTCATACCTGTTAATACTAGCTCAGATTTTTTGGAACTTTATAAGGTGTCAACAGGAATTTTTGCCTGATGTGGGTTAAAGTTTGGGAAGGAAATGTTGGACACTTAACGCTGACATAACAAAAAAGTGCCTCGATACATTCCACAGAATTTGTGTGTACGCCGGAAATTGTCTTCCTCAAGATTACGCTGAACTCGGTATGTACAGGAGTTGCACTTGACCTTTTTCGCTAGTAACCCACAAAATCGTTTTCTTTTTCTAAAACTCCCTCCGACTGGATACCAGAGGGCGAAACCAGAAGTATTCCTACCAAATGAAACACAACCAATCGTCAACCAGAAGAAATCACGAGAAATTACTCTTCTTCCATTTCAGAGATTTTTAAAGAAATTTAAAGAGAAAATGCAGTCACCCCAATCAGAGTGAGTATACCCGGTCACTCTAGTTCATGAATGGCCTATTTTGATCATGTGACAATATCTTTGTGAGTTAATTGTAACTTCAAGGAGAATTTTCCCTTGCTTTACAATTGTTTGTAATAGTTATGTTCAAAATGTCTTCAGAGATGCCTGTAATACAATAAGAGCAAATTTGCAAGAGTTTGCTGATTTTTTAAAGAAAATTTTGGTGCGACTGCCTGTTACCTTTAAATTGAGTTTAAAACTTATTCCATTAAAACTGATCAAAAAAGAGGAAGAAATAAGATATTTACTGCTGTTTGGAATAGGCACATTTTAGCGTACTCCTCCAGCCTGAAAACTATAGGCTGACCTACAGCTTATATATTTGCAACGTTGTAACCATCAGAATGAAACTTTTTCTTACATTTAGATAGTTCTGTGTGTATGCGCAACAAGCAACGCAATTACAGATTCACTAAGCTTTAAACAGATAAGTTTGCGATAGTTATTTGGTAAGGTGGTAAGGAGTCTAAAGTAAATAGGATTCCTGGGATTTCGAACGATATTCCATTTTTTATCACTGGAGTCCGAACCGGTTGAGCTCAGCCCCCTCCCCCCCCCCATAAAAAGTGGGGGCTAAAGGTATATTCAGCTTCCCCAGATTTGCCAAGTTGAGCTAGGTACATACAGTTTAGAACACCAGGGAAGTGCTGTTTCCGGTCATCTGGAGGATTTGTAAACCAAACATTTACTTGCCCGCTCCGCGCCAACCGATGGTGGCGCTCCGCTAAGGTAGTCTTGCAGGCACTTAGGTCCCCAATCTTTTTTCCGTTCCACCGCGCCTGATTTTTATAACTATTCTATGAACGAAACATAAAGAAAATCCTACTTTAAAGAAATACTTGGTAATTAATTCATAAATGCGAGAAGTACCACCAGTTCACTCTACTCCGACGGAGCCCACGAAAGCTGTGGAAAATCTATACAGTATTGTGCACATTAAAAAGGAGCTTAGCTATACCCTCACGTAGCACTGGGAATACGAAAAGGTCCGAATATCTAATTTTAAAGGGAATATCACCAAAAAGGTGATTGATTTATAAAGACGGCAGTTTTGAATTGAATGATCGAATGTCCAGAGGATTGCAGGGCTTGTGGCGATAGACTAAGAGAGAGTATGTGTCCGTTTAATGGCCTAATATTCACCAGTCCATTACCTTACGACTTAACAGTAATAACTGGGGTCACTCGTCAGGTGGGTAACAACAATTTGCGCCCGTTTTATGAATGTCTTTTATTTATTTTACATTTTCTATTTCATTCATATTATTATTCCTTCTTATCAATCCCTTAAAATTTAATTCTTCCTTTACTATTTTTTTCTTTTTCGATGAAGTCTTGGCGGATTTTCCTCCTTCCCTGTAGCTACGCCTCTTCATCAAATCGTCACCAGCGAAGGGAAATAGATGTTACGTGGAATGACACTGAAAGATTGAGCTGCCTTGATAGCATCCATGGTCAGGCCCAGTTCGTATACAAAATTTGAAATTTATATCTTTCTCAAAAATATCAAACTTTCTAAGCACTCTTGTTAACGGCAATAACACTAAAACAAAGTATTACACTTCAGTTTCTCTGTTCTTGGTCCCCACAATTTGAGCTGACCCGCCCGGTCCTAAGCTTCTGAATCCCATCCCCTCAGGTAGGCTAGGCTACTACGATCATTTATGCTTAACAGGGTTATCAAAAATAAAGATTTTCCTTTTCTGATTTATTTCTATTTTCCAAGACCTTCGGAGAGTTAAAAGGCCCCACAGAATACTGAAAGATTATCACGCACTTAATCTTAACTTGTTTGATATTCATACGTCAACTTTTCTCGACCCACAAAACATTTCCCACGATCCCCTACTGAGCCGCTACCGACACAACTTTTTCCGTTTAATGGGTACTTAATTCTCTAGTTAGGTCTTATGAAAGCCTATTCAAAGGACGGTTGGAGTACAATAGATGGATTTTTTTTTATAAAATGTAAACGTACCTAAATCAGAACGTTTAATGACCATAATAATTGCAAATGGTGTGATCCTAGTCTGCAAGCCGCTCTACGCAATTCGTCTGGATCACTGGGTTACGAGCGGAATAGCTATGGCAGTGATCTGAAAATTTTATTTTATGTGTTCCAGTCACGAAACTTTATATTTTCATGCTTAAATGTGGGAAGATAGTTCAATTTTTTATATTGTTTGGTTAAATGCTGGACATGAAACTGGTGACATTGTGAATCTTGGATTGCTACAAGTCCTTGGCGCCTCAGCTTAATTTTATCGTTCGCAAAATAGTCCGCGAACACAAATAGATCGGCGTGGTAGACACTTAAGGGACCCCCTCGCTTTTCCAAATTAACAAGAGGGATTCTTGACACAAAATGTGCTGTTATTGGTACTACTCTTCTTCGGAATTATTATTTCTCAATTTTGTGCCTCTACTGAATCTTCCTGCTCCATCACACATAAGTATAAGGTGTTAAAACATTGAATATGGAAAGGGGGAAGTACTCTAAAGTCATGTGTCGTCTCAGTCTTTGCATGGAAAACTTGAAGAACATAAAGATATCGTCAATAATTGAAGGCGCTTCTAGGGCAAATTCACCCTGATAGGCACTTATGTGTATTATTTGTAATGACGACCAACGCATTTAAGCTTACCGAAAATAGAACATATTAAAACGGTATTTACAGTGTATGAACAGAATTCTTTACAACTGATACAGACAGAATATACACTGGGCAGTGAACAATTGCACACTGTTGGAAACTCGTTATATAAAAAATGGCAATTAATCAGTCTTGTGCATACCTTTCTTCAAAGAATGAGTATACCTGTAGTTATGAACGCTTCTTATCACAGCTTCGATTTCAACAAAATTGGAGGAAGAACGATAGACGAAAACATCGCTTGACTTGATGTAGCTTTCGATCTTTTCAGGAGGTTCCTATAACATAGTAAGATTACATAGTGTTAAATAGTAGTTATGAAGACAAAATTTGCGTTACCTGCTGAACGGAAATTTACCTTATTGTTACGCAGAGCGAAGAACTACGAAGGATGCTACATTCTTTAAAGTATACTAGCTAGACACATCGCTCTGCAGTAGCCAAATGTATTATTATGCCGATTTATGATTTACGTTGAACATTTGTGAAGATTCTTTTGGCCTCTTTTGTGTTACTGTATAGGATTGATTCCCTGTATGAAAGCAAGGATGATCCAGTATTTGTTTACCCCGATATTCTCTAAAACTGTTAAAGACTTGGTTTAGTTTGCTAGTTTTATAGAACGCGTTGTTAATGTGCACACCCGTCAACTCTTTTAACAATGAAATTTTCTGTAACGCGTCCTTAGTTTTGTACGCAGATCACCGAATAGAACGACGCACATATCAAATCCACACTTTCGCCCCGGTAATTGATCCTCCATGCAGAGTCAGCGCGTCTTACAGTGTAGGTATAGGAGTTTAATGGTATCTATGCACCAAATCCTTACTTTTTGTTCCGTTTTGTTTAGCATTCGCGTCTCGAGACTTGCATCTCATACATAATATAACTTTTTACATGATATACTGTCCGGATTGGGTGATCTATGTGTGTAATATCTTTGTAGGAACTAGGGTTCCTATATAGTATATTGTATAAAGGGACTCTAGTAGGAACCATATGAGAGCGGCCTCTGTCGGTAAGACGAAAACGCCGGGCAGCCCCATCATATTCAGGTCTATTCGCGAAAAATCACAGTCGCCTAAGGTACCGTTAGGTCACTCCCCACTTGCTTAGTAAACAAACAAAATTACTCAGTTTCCAAATTAATTGCAGAAATGGTAATAGTACAAGTGCTAAGCATAACACATCACATCCGATCCTGCTCTTCTTCTATTCGTCTCGATGTCTTAATTCATCCTCTCTATATTCAGACTACAAAAGATACAACAAGACCTAGCCCTTTGCATCCATGTTTTCTTTAATAAACACACAGGTGTATAGGGTTTCAAGTTTGGCCGTGTAAGGTAAAGAGTACAACTATGTCCGATGCTTAAGATCTAACGTTACCGTGTGTGTGATACGGTGTGGTGAACTACAGTTATACATTGTACTATACTATCCGTATACTGTATGCAGGGAGCTGTTATACAAGCTCCCTGCTGTATGTGTATGAATCAGTGTTGTATAGTGTATGGTGAAAGACTAGGATATTGCCAAGTTACCCAATCTATTATCTTCTGCTCTTTGGGAAACCTTTTTTTTTTCATTTTACTTATTGTGATGAAAATACATATAACAACACACATGGAATTTTACTCCCTCCTACAAATGGAGAAAGGAACTTTTGTTACATATTTTATAGTAACTTTTCACAGCATGTGCGATTCTAATTACTTCATGTGGGTTGGTAAATTTCTGTTGAGATATGATACAAGGCTCGCTTTTGTCATTGTACATCCGGAAACTAATAAAATTCGAACAACAATGGAGCAAACCATTAGCAACATAAAAATCAGGTTTAAGGTTGAAATAAATGTATTCAGGCCTTTTAGTTTTTTGTGCTTCTTACGAAAAAAACATGCATTAACATGTTAATCTTGATGCAGAAAATGTTAGGTTTTATCTCTCTTTAATAAACGCAAGGAAATTTAACCCACACATAAGTAATTCACTATACAACACTGAAGGCGCCAAGAACTTAATTATAAGTAAGCAGTAATTCAACATGACTTAACATACATAATGACTGAATAACCATTGGGTGGTTTTCAGCCGTGAGTCATATAATTAAAAGGTAGAAAACATCAAAACGTCACAACATTAAACAACTTAAAGAAGACTGAGTTGGTGAAAGTTTTCCATTTTAATGTGAAACTAAAAGTGACGTGCATTCAGCTTCCTCATTCAAATTCAATTCCTGCTAGACTTATTGTTAGAATTGTCGTTGAGTCAACACTTCCTTTTCGTTCATATCTGCTCATTTTTTATCGAATCCATAGATCATTAGCAAACAACATTTCAGTAATGCCCAAACAATCTAACAAGCAGAATAGTAAGGGCAGAGTTGTTCTCAAGGCTTGATATTCTATCAAAAGTAAATATAGTTGATTGTTTTTCAAGTGCGGTAAACAAGGAAGTAGATTCTGCACGAATCAGTATAGTGTTTGGTATATCGTTCACACGCGTCTGAATTCTCTTAAGCAATTCATTTTTACAATCAAAGTGGGCATAATTTATAAAATATGAGCTTGATCTGTTTTAGGAATAACTCATGCTCTTGTAGATTTGTTTTCTTAACTTTGCAATTTACGTAACTATTCTTTGTATGCAGGCTAATGCGTTAAACTTAAGCCACACAGTGTTGTTTCAGCTCAGTGGATGCAGAGTGAATGCATGACGTTCATTCTCACTAAATGGAAATTGCGCAGAGAGTTTTGTCACGGGAAAGTTACAACTTGTGAAACACGGCAATATAGTTCGAAGCTTTCAACGAATTTACTTCAGATTAGTAAGAGTGACTGTTGCATCTCAAGTCTACAGGGTAAGTTTTTAGTCTAGCGTTGAGTCTTTCGGTGCAAATTACAATTCATCATATAAGAAAGTCCAGAGTCGAATCTTATGATTTTTAGGGTAACCCACAAGTCAAGCATGGTTAAGTTAAAATTTTCAGTTTTGCATTTTGTTTACTTTTCCTTAGGTTCGTTCACAACCTTGATGGGCCTGAATAACCCTCTAGTCGCCCTTTTACCCGTGGACAATACAAATCTTTACCTAACGAAAATTATGGAAGTCGATCTATTGAGACCCTATTCTGGCTGTGTTTACAAGAAGCAGCTGCCTTGGCAGCTGCCTGTTACAGGACCTGCTCTGTGTGCGGCACATATTATCTTGTTTCAATCATTCTTATCTGAGAAAAGACTGAGAGTTCTGTTTCAGATTGGCTAAAGTACCCCCCGAAATGGTCAAGAAAGAAAAGATGTTTTTTTCTACTCCCCAACATGAGTATGACCGGAAAGATCCAGGTATATGCGTACCTTCGGCGGGTTGGGAAAATACTAGGGTATCTGCCAAGAGGTAAGGTGTTGAAAAAGACAAAAAAAGAAGGTAGTGGAAAGTAAAATGGCAATTGAACTACGAACCCAAATATAAAACACGACCCCTCAACTTATTGATCAAGAAGTTTTTTGGTATGCAGATTTGTGAATCACGTGACAAATGAGGTCAATAGGCGTCGAAAGGTCACGAAGTTTGACTTTTGACCTGAATCCTGATTTCATAATAAAGTATGTGCAGTTACCCGATTCACTTGTCCTAATTTTATCCCAAGTAGCTTTATTACATGTCCTTGGGCAATTTTAGACCTCCAGTGTACCAGGGTTGCCAACTATGAAAGACTTAATGCCAAATGAAATAAATTAACTAAATTGTGAGAAATTATTGGAACAACCTACTTTTACAGCACAAAAGGAATCATTCAGAAGTAATAATTATTCCACACAGTGCATTAGCTTGACTTCATTTTAAAATCTACAAAGACGTTCTGTAATATTGCCAAGTCAATTTCATATCTGCATTTCCACATCATTACTTTCGGCTTTTAATACAATCTGAAAGATGCAATGAAACAACCGCCCTGAGCTTCAGAGTGAGATAAGTGCCACCTGGAATGGTCGTTAACGATATAATGCTTTTTCGAGTCCGTTATGTAAGTATGTAAGTATGTTTGGACATTTGATTTATTTTGTTCAATATTTTGTACCTTTTACTGTTTCATGATTGTAAGGCGCCACTGATAACACCCATGTAGAAGTAAGCGCTGTAGAAAGGTTTAAAACGATGATAATAATAACAATGCTGCTGCTGCTGCTGTTGATGATGATGACGATGATGATGACGACGACGACGATGATGATGATGATAAAAAGGTGCATATCTCTTCAGGTGGGCATTTGTACAAAGGGGTAGCTGCTAGTGGTAGCAAGAGTTGAAACAATCAGCAGATTTGGGAATAGTGGAAGTTAATGGCTATAACCATACATCCGGTACGATTACGTTTATGATTGCTCTAAGAATGTTTTTTTCAAGGTGAAAGGGGATTTCTACTATCAAGTGATTAATGAGGTCCACAGAGATCACAAAGCTACGAAATGTGACAGTCCTCTTTTGTATACCTGGTAAGGATCAATGAATCAGAAAATTTACTTTACCCCAAGTATACGGTGCATGATGTGACTTACCATAATCTTGAAATGGAAACCAGCATGTAAAGTTAGTCACAGATTTGGAAACTTCCCACCTTTTGAGCAGGGAGTCTGCTTTGAGGTAATAGTCTGGCGAATAAGCACTTTTTATACATTATGGAAGATCCATTTCAAGAAAGGGTCTCTGGAGAAGGGGGATATGGCGGGATTTTAAAAGGCCTACTTGTGTAGTTTCTTCAAATGGCATTGCAATTCACGTGCTTTCGTTTAATCATTTAGTACAGCGAGTAGCATCTGCCTTAAAAATCGGAAGATTGACTATGACCATGTGCACAGACCATTAAATGATCGTGCGGCGCCAAGAGGGTCAACAGCTCTCACAAGTGGGGAAACGATCTTGACAATCACTAATTAGCTTAAAGCGTAAATCGCCAAGCCCGAGCAGTGTGGTATCCAGAGGCTGCTTTCAGATGTTGGAAAACTTTGGATTCCAGATGTTCTGCAGTGCATCACGTGATCTTATTCCATTACATAGCTGTTTCCACCCTCTTCGAGTTTAAGTTAATTAAACTAGCTGTTGTGAGCTACGAAATCAAACATAGACCACTATTTTTGTTAGGATTCGGGAAAAAGTGGGGGAAAATAACGATATGGTATTCCACTTACAAAAGGAGAGGGACATGTACCCTTCTCCCCTACCTGTTGAAGCCCAATCCATGTGCAGAGTCTCCAGAATGTTCCAAGAGTCTCCTAAATTTTGCAAGATCCTATGACATGAAAATGCTTCTGTGCAGTTTTGCTGTCTTCTACTTGCCAGTTCTGCCTAAAGCACATTGTATTGCCTCTCACACCGCAAGCATGCTCTTGCCAGGTAAATTTTATCCCGGAGTGTAGTCCTGTAGTGAGGCACCAGCCTCAGAAAGGCCTAAGAAAAAGGCAAAACCCAGGCAACCTCAAGGTAAATATAAACAGGTAAGAATACACACAATAAATCTGAAGCCCACGGATAGGTATTTAGGTCAGGGAGACTTTTATGTGGCCTGCATAGACTTAGAAAATGTAGAGAATGACCAAAAATGTGAGGCTTGGGCAAGACACAGGTAACGTAACCGACATTTACACAAAGGGCGAGAAGGCCTGGTTAGAAAAAAGAGCCAAGGACCAAACAAACCACAGCAAAACGTGAATAAGATCAAACCCAAGGAAGGTATGCACAGGGTACAACAGCTCCAGTGAGTGCATAGCATGACCTGGGCATGAGCAACAAAGAATGCCTAATACAGGGTATAGTAATTCCAAAGACGTATCTGGCAAAGTACAGGGAGCACCATAAAGCAGGATTTGAATAACGACCAGAACGAGTTGTACCATGTGGGTATGGCCCACATAAGCTTCCAGCATTCTACATAGGGCCTCAGTAACTTGTCCAGTCTTTTAGAAGGTATTTGAAAAGTCAGGGTACGGGACACTACCGAAACCTTTGACTGTCTTTAACCCTGTTAAGCTGTTTAAGTTTTGTGCTGCAAAGAGCGTACTGGGGGCTTGTACTGCTTTCTTTGATATTAATATGTATTTCTCTCATGAGCATTTGCTCGCTAAACGTCGACTATTTCCAACCAAAACGTAACGGGTTTTGGACAAAAAGTCTTCTGAAACAGCATAAAACTTTCGATTTCCCTGATTTTTGTATAATCACAGTAGGTCCAGGCTAGGCCTAACGTTACTTGTCTTTAAAGATCAGGGTTACCTGCCGCAAAGGTTTTGACAGTAGCCTACGGTACATACTAAGCTATAATATGGCACTTTCCGCGTCTGGTCAAGGCCTAACGTTAGTCACTTGCCAGGAAAGCTAAAAAAAAGTTACACTTCCAAAGCTTTGTTATGTTCAAGAAATTCACCCCTTGGTCTAAAAATTTGAGGAGGATCTGTGAACTAGAGCCATGTTAAATTTTAGAAAAAATTGACACATACCTGCCATGGATACAAATTTACACACTGTAAGTGACATAACCATACCGTACCTCCACCTCTTCCTATATTCCCAAGTTGGCCAGAGTGTGGCCTATTGATGATTTACAAGTTAATTCTTAATTTCTAAACATCCCAACCAGGCTTTCACTATAAGCACTTGCAGCCACTGATTCTTTAGGAAAGCTCATGTCTTCTGCATTGATTGCATCAGCAGCTAAAGATTTGCAAGTCACAAATGGTCAATGACAAGGTTTCGCTAATTAAGTACCGTATGCATTTAAAATTCTGAGATTATTGTCCTAAAACTCTAAGCCTACGATCACCAAGCCCCTTCGAAAAAGGACGGGTAGGGGACATTCCGTGGTATTTGCGACATGAATGTTCGAAATTGAAGTTGCATTATTAATGAATTACTTTGCAGTTTTGTGTAGCCAAGGTATTCTACTACCAAGATTAAAAATAGTTTTTTTGGAATCAGGCCATGTACTTTTAAAAATTAATGTAATTATGCAAAAATGTAAAAAATGCGTTAGTTATGGGACAAACTATATTGTGGAATATTTATGATATTTCCAATTAAATTGAGTTATTTCATATAGGGACATAAAGTACCCCCCAAACCCTGTGTAAGTTCAAAGCAGAACATTATTCCATTAATCGGTTATTAATTAGCGCCTTTTCTAATGAGTCTTTTGCCCCGTGACTAAAATTTTTCCTTGAAAATTTTAAATATCTCAAAATTTGTGGTAGATACTAAGGAAAGGTTAAGGATCCTCTTCATTTAGATAGTAACCTACACACCTGTATGATTTAAACAAAGATGCTTCTGAAAATAGTTGTTAAAATTTAAAACAAAAATTGTTAGTCATGGGACAAGTCACATATATACTGTAAAGTAAGACTGACAACAAATGGCTTGCTAGTACTATGGGTTTTACCTTTGTTGCATGCATAAGGTATTCGTGTTGTGAGTTTCTGTTAAAGTTAGTTTTGAAGGGATTATAAGTTTACTATTAACAATTCTTCCTACAGAATATCCCTCCTGGCATTGTCTAACAATAGGTAATTGAAAGAAGGAGTTTTCTGAATTTGTGTCATTTGTGCAATTCAATGTGAAGTTCTTCTCAATATTTTATTAATCACTCTTTTAATAGGTCTATCTGGAAATGGGTCTTTCTGTCCAGAAAGGGTTTCATTGGACAATTGTGTATTGGATAATGGGCTGAACACTTAAAATTTATACACCAAATGATCTTAGATTGGACAGCTCCTTAATACTGCTATTTCCTTCAGAGGAACACAAGGTGACCATCATGGCCTGTTGAAACAAACCTTACATCTCAAGAGGAGGCCCTCTTACTTCTTCACCCATGTACGTAATGCCATCTTGGGGTAGGGGGAAACTATGTAAAGGGGATGTTCCCCCTTTCGAGAAATTTTTTTAAGGAGGATTTTGGATGCAAAATAATAGTGCTACCTGTACAGAATCTTTGTAATATCTTTCAACTACTTATGTTTTTTTAAGTTCTCATTACTACCGTGTTTCTTAAAATTGGCTTTGTCTAAGGAGGCCAGGGCACTACGGGCCTTTGGAAAACTGGCAACTGTCAAAGTGAATGTATGATTTATGAAAGGTCGAAGGGAAGGGGCATGTTTTCTGAGGAGAGTGGATGAAACTCACTTCCCTTTGAGAAATTTTTGTATGTTAAGTGGTTTAGTTGTAAAATGTTGCTCTTTGACAAAGCTTTGAACTGATTACATTAGATGGGGGTGGACAACCCCATCCCCCTCCCAGCCTAATAGTGCAGAACTGGTTCTACAGCCCACAAGTTCTACAGTGAATGGGAGTTTGTATTCAAGTACGAACTGTGGGACTTACAGTAGGTGTTGTAATGTAGGACCAATGGGTTCCATTGTAAGACAGAATTTTGACCTTTCCTCAAAGTCCATGTTTTCCGCTGTTGAGGCTTTTGTGATGATGGAAACATTACCAACATCAAATCTTAATTTAATGTGTAATTGTAAGAGTCAAAAGAGGAAAAAGGGACTGAGAGACATTTCAATCTGCTGCATTGTTATGCTTGAAAGCATTTGCGACAAAACCATCCCGTGACTAACGTTTTATTGGTCCCATGACTAACTGTGTATTGTTTTAAATTGCAGAAAATGGGGATGATTTTTTTCAAAAAATTTACAATACAAGAATAGTCTAACTTGTCCTTCTTGACAGCAGAATCAAAGAAATGGCAACATTACCTTAATGTTACAAAGTTTTAGGACTAAGTAACTGTACCTAGAAACCTCTGTAGCAAAGCTGTCCCATGACAAACGATTGGTTAATTAATAAAAATTCATGTTGGAGTAGGCTTTGATTACTACTTTTTTATTGTTTTGTAGAGGCAGTCACACTCTACAGACTGATAACATCACAAGTGTGTCATTCTTTCAAATTTCCCTTTTATGAGCCTAGATGTTCTCTTACATGTCCCATGACTAATAATGAAATACCACGGGATGTCCCGTATCCAAAACTATCCAGTTGACATTCATTTCACGAAATATGTATAAGGCATGGGTAAACTACTCTAATAAGCCCTTAACAACACTTTAAAAAACTCGACTTCGCTAATTTTAAGGTACGATACTTTTTTCTTTAAAGCTGCTGTCTCTAGCTCACAAGCCATCCTAACGTGTTGTATATATGGATAAATGTCAAGCTTAACCTAGTCTTATGTTACCTTGAAAGCAGCCTCATCCAAACTGTACGGAGCGTTCGTTTATGCACTCTATGTACCACAACAGTATCAAGCTCTCAGAGCACAACGTAACTACAGTGTAGTGAAACCGTCAACGTATGCAATAAGAGTTCCTGGGATTTTCGTATGGAAAGTACATCCACATGTGGTTTAGTCAGTACATGCTGCTAAAATTCAGTAGGAGATTTTTGCCAACTTTACGCTACAAAAAGGCCTTTCCCCCGGTGGACCCTGTCTCTCCACCTGCAACAGTTAATCCCTTTTGTAAACAGTCTAGCGCTGCCCACCATAGACACTTTAAATGGTTTAAGCATTGCTTTGTTCAGGGCTGTAATTTAGTGCTGGAATTTATCACTTATATATGTGTGTCATTGCAATACAACAACAAACCCTTTTAAAGTGGGCATGACACGGTCATAGTAAGTTTCTCAGTAAATAATCTTTGGGTACAGCTTGAAATAAAACGAAAGTTTTCCGGACTAAATTTTGTACATATTTACCGGAATACGACCATGTGAATTCCCAAATACAAGCCAGACACTGCCCACCTGAGATCCGAAAGCGAAAAAAACGTATGTGAGCGCGTCTCAAGAGGTGATGTCATTGGCGGCACGGTCAGTAGCACTTCGCCCTGTACTAGGCAGCTCACCCATAGTTCTAAACATCTAATCATGTGCATGTTAACGCGCCTTAGCTGGTACATCATTGCAAACACCTGTCTACGATACTAGAGCAGCGCGTGTAACCAGTGACCAGATTGTGAATGATGCGCCGCGCGCTGTGCGGCGACTGCTTAGCATTCGCAATACACCGCGCCGACGCGCGTGCTTTATACAATACTGTTTCGAGTCTTGCAGTACACAAAAGTTATTTTTGGACTGAGACTTATTTCTTAAAACACGCGCTCATATGCACGCTTGCATATTTGGCTAATGATGTGCCTCGGAGAAGCCCCCAACAAGGTCTGCGCTTTGTGCTCTGTATGTTGTGCGGGTATTGTGATGAAAGCCTCTTCAAGAAGTTGCTTAGATAACTTAACCTGTGCATTATATAAGTTCCACATCTAGATACGTGTCCTTATAATGCGCAGTGTTTGTGCCGCCAATTGCGTCATAACAGTCAGGTGACCTGATGCGGCATTTTTTGAAATTGGTTTTTGTGCGTTTTTCTTCAAATTTCATTTATGCCGAATAGCACAGGTTTTGACTGTGTGTGAAATGACATTTATACAATACTGTTTCCAGTCTTGCAGTACACAAAATTTATGTTGGCCATGTCATGCCCACTTTAACTTTATTAATCTCAAGATAGCTGTACAGGAAGTTCACTGATAAAGTGTGGATTAGTAGTGGTCAGCTGGGGATGTCCATAACTTGGTATTCTTCTCTAGAGTCATGACATTATTGCCTTAACTTAGTGTGTGCAGTATGTGAGCTGAAGCTATCAGAATTCGGACAGAAAGTACAGACATTTTGAAGAATGGGTCAATATCAAAATATATGAGGGAATTTCCCCCTCAGCACGTTTTTTTGTGCGGGAACCTACAACCTTTTGTGGGCGATTCCCGCAATCCCGCGGCTAACGCAAACACTGTAAGAACAATAATATTTGTGGATTAACAGTGTGTGCAGATAGAGTAAATGAATCTATTCCAGGTCAAAGAAGAGAGATTATCTCTTTTGCTGGATAAAATTACAGTCGATCTAAAATAACGTGTTTAAATTACATTCTCATATGCATAGTCAAAATTTAGGTAAAAGATCAAAATCCGTAACTTTTCCATTAGAAAAATCTTTCCCTTGAAACTGGGCGTCACGACTTGGCCGCTTCAGTCACGACTTGGCGGATTTTGTAATGACAGAAAACCGCAAGTAATTAACTGACCTTGGTAATTATACCAGGGAGTAACTCCCTGATTATACTAGGTATTCACAGCCCGAACAAGGACTAGCGGTGTAAACGATCCTTAGAATCTTTTGAAGGTGGAAGACCAGTATGAGAAGGTTAGCCGCAAAAATACGTCACTGCACTGCTGGATTCCGAAATCAAGGTCAAAGTACAAAAGTCCAGTGTTCAAGCTGACGAGATCTGTAATGTCGACGTCTATTGACCTCAGTAGTTAGTACGTGACCAACAAAGTCGGCATTTCAACCGAAAGAAAATGTTTTAGCCAATAATTTAAGGAATCGTTTTACTCTCGGGTTCTAGATATAAATAAAAAGCACTTCCCCTACCTTAGGTACCCATATGTTTAGCCAAAACAGGAGAGAAAGACATACACCTGAATTTTTAGTTCATAAAAATGTACAGGAGTGTAAAAAACATGTTATTAATGACCATTCTAGGTGCCACTCACCCCATTGTGAAGCCGGACTATGAAAGAGCCAAGGAAAGATTCCGCTGAGTGAATTGGCAACACTGTGCATTTACAGAAGTTTTAAGATTATATAAGCAAGCTGAAAGCTATTGTGTTTATATATGATCATGTAGCTAGTAGGATTAAGCAGGGTTGTTCCCGTTACACTTTGAAAGCAACTCGTTATAGTTACAGTTAATTCCATAAAATTTTAATATGTCCACGTCTACAATTTGTTTCATTTATTCAGAATTCGTTTCGTTTCCTAATGCAGGTTTGCAAAATTTCAACCGTGCTTCCTATTCATGTTAAAATGTCAAGGATGTTGTTCTTCTCCTTAGTACTCTTAACTATTTGCTCCAGAGTATCAACTGATTTTATAAGAGGAGACCGTAAGTATGACTGAATAAAGGTCAGTTTCTTAAGGTTGAGTTCTTTCTCTGTACTCAGCATAGGTTAAATATTCCTCGATTTTCGAGCACTAGCTGACTAGACACACGTTGGGTCTGAACCATAAACATTTTCCTCAAGTGGGGTACATTTCCAAAGTAAAATGAATGTGGTGGAACTATAATGTCACCTGCCATGGTAGCTAAGGCCTTTTGAAAACATATCTGTTCAACGATTTATATGCACTAGTAATATTGTGGTGATTGATGACAAAAAAACCGGTCAATACACGAAACACACCAGTGCCCTAACAAAAAACACAGAATTCCCTTTAAAAATCCCATGAGAATTCCCTGTGGGATTTTGGCCCACGGGAAATGCTTTCCATGGAAAATGCTTCCCATGGGAAGCGTTACCCATGGAAAGTATTCCTTGTGGGCCAAAATGCCATAGGAAATTCCCCACGGGGAATTCTTTTTACGGGGAATACTCCCCATGGAAAATATTTCCCATGGGGATTTGTGGGGACATTTTTCTCATAAAATATCATTCTTTGAATATCCTTGAGTATGAGTCTAGGCGAATTATGAAAAGAATGTTTTTATCCATAATGAACACTCTGCCATGGTGAAGCTGGCGGTAAAAACTGTCTGTACTTATCAGTGTGAAAGCTTTTTATGGATTCCGATACAGCATGTAGCTAGCAGCTGGAAAGAGTGTGGACGACCATGTACTCCTTTGTCCTTCTAACACTCTTTACAACAACCTTTTTACTAACAAGAATAGTCTTGGGTGTACTTCAGAATGTCACAATATATAGCTCCTCATCCAATCTGCAAATAAGCCCGATAAATAGTTACGTTCTAATTTCCATATGATGCCTCAAATTCAAAGTTCTCTCCATATATGCTCAGGCAGCTAGAGTCCATTACCACTCAAACCAGAATCACAAATATGCATGTTAATTCAGTACGGTAGTATATAGCTTTCACAAAAATAGTCCATTCAAGTTGAAAGTACTAAAGAAAAAGGCCATGTCATGTGTCTTATTCAGTTCCTTGAAGACTATTGTTTTAGCAGAATCTGTCACTCTCTTCAAGAGTAAGATATTTAATACCACAACACACACCATTGCACCATGGAATTTTTACCCCATACTTCTATTACTACACAACTTCATTCCTGGCTGTGTGCTTCCAACTGCTACTGTATATTCCTATAAGCTGCAACTGTGATACGTGTACAGCCTTAACAGTATAGCACTGTACAATGTGTCTACCTTAGAGTAGTAAATGTGTAAGGAAACCCTAAACAACAGTGTTGTTTGTACTTGAAAATCCCTCTCTAACCTGCACAAAGCTCATCAACCAATGACAATGGCTTCTGCCCTAGAGTAACCGGGAAATGCACTGTATACAACAGTATACACATTGTATATAGCAGTAGTATAGGTGTCTTATAGGCATAGTGCTGTTTACGATAAGTTGCTGCTTAAATTGTTAGTAGAAGACTGTCAAAGTATATATTGCAACAGCTAGTTAAAAATACTATATGGACTATACAGAAGTAAATCAGTGGTCACAGCAATAATTATCAACCTGTCACAGTAATATACAGGGGTATAAAATTTCAATTACCTAATTCAGTGCACAAAATGCTTGAAATTTAGGCATATGCCAGTGTATAGTGTGAGTGATGAATTGTTCAAATAAACCCTAGCTATCACTGGATCATAACAGTGTTGGGCGTACAATTCTACATGAGCAGCTGCTGTATTCAATAGCCATTTACAGCAATCAATGAATGGTTAGCATACAGATAGGAGCAACTTTCTGCTAGCTGGCAAGCACTTTTGTACCCCAAAAGGTCGAGTTAAATGCAATGGTCAGTATATGAACTTTGCATTTCTACCACTGAAACAATATTTGTGCCATAGTGACATAGATATCTCACATGTTAGTATAAGCTGGAAGCTGAGAGTAAAAAAATACCAGTTGCTTCACTCATGTGAAAGGTATTAAACACATGCAAAGCATACAGAGTGCAACATGGTACTATACATGGTTCAGGTATGGTGAAACTATAAATGCCGTGTGAAATTGCATGGCCAATTGACACAGTCCATGCAAAGGTGACATTCCCCATGAAAAAAATGCAATTCCCTTGGAAACTTGCCACTTCCCGATGAAATGATACTACTTCCCAAGAAAAATTACACTTCCCATGAAAAATGAATCAACTTCCATGGGAATTTGTAAGCTTCCCTGGGAACATAAAAATTTCCCTCGGGAAATTTCCATTTCCCTAGGGAAGTTCGTGGGAAGTGGTGCATTTTCCATGATGATTTTCACACTTCCCGTGGGGAATACATGATTCCTATGAAATTCCTATGGGAATACTTGAGTCCCCATGGGAAAAGGACCATTTCAAGTGGGAATTTCATGGTTTTTTTTGTAAGGATGGAAAGCTATATATCTTTGAAAACGGTATAGCAGGTTAAGGTATCAAGCTATCAAGCCATCGACAACCACATATCAGTCTATAGTCAAAATATTTTCTTAATATCAGAAGTTGCATTAATTTGTTTAGCACAAAAGTTAAATACATTCAATTTGTAAGCCCATGACAGACTAAGCGGCTAAAAATTGTCTCTCATTGGCGGCTTGAGAAGTAAAAGACCTTCTTAAAACTCTGAAACGAGCAACGAGTAATGATAAACCTGTTCAGACTAATTTAAGTGACAATTGTACCGATCCCGTGTAACTATTAGAAGCATGGCAGTAACAGTAGGAGATCTGGAGACAGTTGCTGCATACGTAACTTTTACCAGGGTTACATCGATTAGTTTTGGAACATGTCTCAATATTATTACCTTATTTCATAAGTTTTCACCAGATCTCTCCCTTACAGTTCTCAGTGTCGAGTTACATGTAGCTAGTTAAATTCATTATTTATGACAGATGACAGACCCCCTTAACGAAGCTTAAAGAATATGCCAGCACAGCTTCGTAAGGTCAAAAGCATCTTAAGCTCTTACTTCCTACCACTGTTGAGGTAAATCAAATTGGTTAAAGCATATTCATCTCTAACGCAAAGTACGGTAAATCATTTAAATTTATAAAGATAATGTCAATTTAGTAACACTCCTGCGATTACACAGAAGAAAGAACAAGCAGGATAAGTTAAGAAACGGTGTCCAATGACATGCTATTTACTGATAGCAGATCGTACTTTGTGTTGAAGGCTTGATTTAGGTTTAGACTTTATCTTATATTTCAGCTACCTTGGGCATTGCAGAAAACAAAAATAAAAAGAATAAGTTTTGATTGTTAACAAACACCAAACCTGTGGGTGTTCATATCTCAAAATATTTCTGATTGAATAAATGTTCTTGCCAACAACTTTTCCAACAATTTTCTATAACACTATCAAGGCTGTATAGAAAGTTTTGCTGTATTCCAAGGGGAGATCGTTCTACCTTAAAATGGGACTCCAATGGAAGTTTTATTACAATTGTCAGGGAGATATTATGCTAAATGGCATGAAATTAAAGAATAAAACACTGAAAATTAATTGCACTTTCCAATTTTACTTTGACTAGATCCGGACTCATTCGGAGTAATAGGATCGTTAGAGCTGACATCGACCGTTCTGTCGGCCACTTTGAAAGTTAGGAAACTGAAGTGAGGTGAGAATGAGAAACGTGTCACGCAAAGCTTGTCAGTAAAATTTCCTGCTAGTCGATGGTTACTAATGGTTACTAATGTCACTAGATATTATTTTCCAGATTTCTGCTAACGGACTCTTGTCCTCCTACATATGATGATATTTGTGCTCGAAACTTTTCACATTCGTCCACAGGTTGTTCATGCACAAACCTTGTTTGGGGATAATCAATTTTGTTTCTAAAACTGTTCCTTCCGGGTTGGAAAGAATTATGTCTATTATAAACAAAATTGTAACATTAACTGATCTCAGTTAATTTATATTCTTGTAATTAATATATTGTAAAGATTCCGGTTTATTTCATGCAGTAATTTTGGGGAGAAAAGTCTAGTAAGGGTTGAAAAGCTTCACGTCTAGCACCTACGGCTACCTTGCCACACATAGGTTAGTTTGTTCGTAAATTGCACTATATGTTAATATTTCAGGAAGAGCTCGTATACACAGATAATTCTGTCGAAAGTTCATGAGAGACCTTACAGACTCTCTTCGTTCTCATAATTCTGTAAACAGAGAGCATTAGCTTTCTGAAACAGTAATATGAAACTATGGGAAAACGTTGAAGTGAATATAGCCTACGTTCATTATGAGAAGAATCCCAACGTATGTTGTGGCCTTGTCATCTTGATGGTGGGGGGACTGCCAACAAAATGAAAGACCTAGTCCAATAACGGCCATGGTAACACCTCTCAGGTAGTGCTAGTGGGAGAGAGATCATATGGGACGGTCTCCTCTCCAGGGTAACGTAATTGTGGTGTGGTCGGGGGGGGGGGCGTGTTACTTACGTTTCACAATACGCAAACTATTTGGTTTCCAGTCTGTTCGAAGTTTGCGTCATTGAAACTCTAGTTCAGGGGTTGTGAACTCATTTTCGTTGCCCGGCCACTTTTTAGTCATAAAAATCTCCGGGTTACAAACAGTATTCTGGACACTTGTCTTTTTAAACTTTTTACGGAACCCGAGGGAGGGCTTGGAAATTTGAAAGGGGGGGGGACTCAGTTCGTTCTAAGGGGGTTGATGCCGCCTTTCAGCTAAGGAGACCACATGTGGTGCACTTGTGGGGACATTCTTTGGGGATGTGAGAGGGCCTTATGTGTGACCCTACATTAGCAGAGCGTCACTGTTATTGGGGCGAACTTTACTCAGAAAAGTGTTGCCAACACGGCCTTCAGGTTCCGTAGATGACACTTGTTATGGTTTGTAATTTGTATTAAACCTTGTTTATTATAAGTTCACAAGGTGTCCTACTGTTTTCGACTCGGATAGAAGAGCTTAAAATATTCATTTTGAGTTTTCATTTTCTTAAGTAATATAGTACACTATATTTTAAAAACTATATTTCTAGCCTCATCTTACAAGTGGATCGTGGCAATTGCTTCGTTGTGCCCCCTTTGAGTCCAGGCGTCAGTCCGTATGGAGCCTACAGGTGGTGTTGCCCAGGGGTAACTCCTGGATGGGTGTCCAAGGGTAGTGCCTTGGTGGAAGACCAGGTTACTGAGACTATGGAAGCCGAGAGGTATTTAGAAGAAGTCCGTGGTATCAACATTTCAGGAATGCAATGCATACCACGAAGGATTACAATTTTACTGTCCAAACCAGAGATACCAGCTGTGGTAAAATGGTTGGTTCGAAGACAATGTTATCTTAATGAATGTTTTAATTTGGAGTGAAAGGTTAAAGAGGTAGCTTTTCATTGTAGAAGGAAACGAAAATAATTACTCAAAGCGTGTGTTTCCATTGGCAAGAATCGACAAATCGGTCTTTGGTTTAACAAAATTCCCGGAGTGCATTGCAAGTCTTTAATTTCGAAATCGCCTATTGTGGGCACTATAATGTGACATTTAATTATCTTTAAATGGAACTGCATGCACACCATTCAACCATTCAGGGGCAGACGTACTTCCGTTTCGCTCTCGTTGTGTGCTCGTGCTGAATTTGGTGCTTCACTGTTGGCATACTAAACTATTCTATACTACTATATACTATAGCACGGTGTGTTCAAACTTTTTAGCGGGGCGTGTTGTCTCGTACTGTATAGGCTTGGTCGTGCTTGTCTCTACCCTGTTAAGTTGCAGTTTGAGTCGGGGGTAAACGTTAAACCCCTCAAGTGTCTTCGTTGCTAAAGGAGAAGGGGTAAAAGTCAGATGTTGCAGGCTCTTGCGGCCTTCAACACGTACGACCAAAAGTTTAGGTCAGATGCTGCCCACCTTCAGGTTGTGTCTTGCCTTAAAGGGCTGGAAGGGCTCACTGTCATCCCTTATGATCGTTCTGTGGTGGTGACAGTTCTGTACCTGAACTTTGAGATCGAAGAGGGCGTGGTGGCGAGGGTTCTTAGTCAGTACGGAACTGTCTCCGATATGCGATGGGTTACCTACAACGAATTCAAGGTGATTTGACGGGCATACTGAATGGAAAGAGACAGTTCCGTATGGTACTGAAGAGAGAAATACCGTCCTTCCTCTTCATAAGGGGTTCCAAATCCCACATAAGATACTTTGGGCAGCCCATCACCTGATTAAAGTGTGGAGAGGAGGGGCTTGAAGCCCCTCCTCTCCCAGTCGTGTCCCAACAGACGTTGCGGCAAGTTCCTGCAAGTGGGGCACGACACGGTCGAGTGTCCCAACGAGGTGCGGTGTAACCTCTGTGGGGGGAGGGACATGTCTCTGGTTCCTGCCCCACTTCGTACTCTGCCCGTGCCAGTGAGGATGTGGGGCGGCACATGAACCCTTTCAGTCAGGCCCAGAACCTATGTTGGAGGAACATAGGTTCCTTCATCTGATGAGGTGGCACAATAAGTGGAGCAGGATTTCCTCACCTCTGAACAATGTGAAGGGGTCTCTGGGACCCCTGAGGCATGCCCTCCATCATCCTCCCCTTTGACACCCGGAGAGGCTGGATTAACAGTAGAGAATGACCTGCAGCTCTCATTGGACTCGGAGACTGGCTCTGTCATGTCAGATGCCGGGGGACCTGCCTCAGAGCCTCCACCAAAGGACCCACCATCCAGGGAGGGCTGGTTTGATTTGTGTGAGGGGATAGAATCACAGTCTAAATTAAAAAGGTCGGCCTCAGGCGAGGTGTCAGACCGGGTATCCATCCTTCTTAGCCACCAGCACCAAGCCAATGCAATAATAAAAAGGCCAGGTCAGAGACAGATGTGAAGTCACACGTTCCACATTCCACTATGGCTGATCCCCTGTCCCTCATGACCCTGAACGCCTAACGGCATGAGGGACAGTCGGAAGCGGTCCTGAATATTCCAGTTTTGCAAATCACTGGGTGTGGACTTCGTTTTCCTCCAGGAGACCCACATTGTGAATGAGGACGATGTCCACACCTGGTCCTATGAATGGGGTGGCGGTTTGCAGGCTTCTTATGGTTCGGCGTCTTCTTGTGGATCCGCTATTCTAGTTTCACCAAAATCGCCTCCCCTGGTCGAAAAAGTTGCTTCTGATAATGAGGGCCGGTTGGTATGCGTCACCATAAAACATCCTTGCGGGAGTTTCTTCCTATGTAATGTGTACGAGCCCAATCGGCCTTCAGACAGAAGGGACTTTTTCACTACCCTACTATCCTTTGTTCTTGGCTGTGCCCCTTGTATCATAGCTGGAGGCTTTAACTGTGTCCCCGACACACAGTTCGACCGAATGTCCAAATGCAAGTCTTCGAGCTAAGGCGTCGGCATGGCAAAATTGGACATATTCACAAAGAATCACGACACGTTTGGAGAGTGCAACATCCCGGCTTGTCCGTGTTCACTTGGCGCCGCCCTGATGACACGGACGCCTCAAGGCTGGACCGGGTGTACTCTCCACTTGCTCTATCACCGAGTGACTGTAAAGTTGTGACATGTCCAATTTCGGACCATGATGCATTTACTGTCTCCTTCCAACCCTCAGAGTCTTGGTCAGCAGGGAGGGGGTTCTGGAAAATGAACACAGATATTCTAACGGAGGCTGACTATAGCAAACAGTTTAAGGCCAGGTACGAAGGGTGGCGAACATTGAGGCCGGCCTTCTCAACGGGTTTAGGGTGGTGGGACGACGTAAAGTCCCGCATGAAACAGTTTACAGTTAAGTACTGTGTAGCAAGATCTCGTTGGAGAATGGAGTTCCTCTCGCTTTGCTCCAGGGAGAGGAACGGGGACTCCTCCGCACTTAAGGCCTTCCAGCAGTATCTTGATCAGAAACTACAAGGGGCCCGTGTTCGTGCTCGCGAAGTATCCCATCGACAGTCGCATAAGGGGAGTCCGTGCAGTTTACGGCGAGGTACAGAAGGTCCCTCTTGACATCGCAGAAGTGTTTAAAACTTCCTTGAACAGCTTTATACCCGGGCAGGTGTGTATGAGGGCCTTAAAAAGTCCCTGTTAGATAATATTGACAAGACCCCTCTAAAGAGCAGAACGATGAACTTGGTTCCCCCTTGGTCTGGGTCCGACGGTATTCCGGTGAGATTCTACAAACGCTTTTGGGTACCGTTGGACACGATCTCCGCAATGAATTCGTCTCTGCCTTCCTTGCAGGCTTATTGAGCCCCTCACAAGGAACAGGCGTGATAACATTGTTGCCCAAGTCAGGACACCCCCTCGAACCGAAAAATAAACGGCCAATCACCCTGTTGTTGTGGACTACAAGATCCTGGCAAAAGCCGTTTGTAACAGGCTAGGCACAGTCATGCCGGATCTTGTAGGGTCTTTCCAGACATGTGCGGTGCGGGGACACAGTATTCAACAGAACCTCTGGTTGATGCTGGACTTAGTCGATTAAGTGATGGACCGTGATCTGCCATGTGCGCTTGTCTCCCTCGATCAGGAGAAGGCCGTCAACATGGTTGATCACGGTTTTCTCTTTAAGGTGTTGACGAAGTTTAGTTTAAATCCAGTCTTTTTTGACTAGGTTAAGTTGTTGTAAAATAGTGTAAATAGTCGTGTTATTGTTGATGGCCTACCGTCGGACCCCTTCAGAGTCCAACGCGGGGTACGGCAGGGGTGCCCCGTGTCACCTCTACGTATTGTATAGCGAATCCCTCGCTAGAGCCTTCCAAGTCTTTGTTCCGATCATTTCACATACCCGGTGAAGCCGAAGTCAAAAGCCTCCAGTACTCTGATGACGTCACATGCATAGTCTCCGACCTAGCTTCGTTTAGGGTCCTTACTGGCACGCTGTCTACCTTTCAAAGAGCGACAGGTGCCAGACTGAACCCCACAAAGACCAAAGGACTCCGTCTAGGTAAGTGGCGGTGGAAACACCTGCCCTTCGCTGCATCATGGTTTGACGACGCTATAAAAATCAACGGCATATGGTTTGGGTATGGTTCACCCGAGTCACTTACCTGGAATGAGAAAGTGGACCTGGCGGGAGCTAGGTTGACGGACTTCGGCGATCGCTACATTAGCCTGATGGGTAAGGTAACAGTAATCAATCGTTTCATTTACCCTCTATTGTGGTACCCGGGCAATTTTCTGGCCACTCCAGAAGATGTCCTGGTGCGACTCGAGAGGGCTGTGTTTAGGTTTTTATGGTAAGGGAAAACGGAGCTGGTCAGAAAAAAAGCGGTTTACCGAAACCTTAGGCGTGGGGGATTGGCCCTCGTGCACTTTCCTTCGAAGCTCCGTTTTCTCCTGACCAAGTGTGTTTTTAGTGCTGTCGACAGTCAGATGCCGTTTGCCTACTTTGTCCGTTACTGGAGGGGGGGGGGGATAATCATTCCGCTGGTTCTTTCCTTCCCTGCTTAGCAACAGTGTACCCCACAGCTGGAAGCCCACGAGGGCATACAATCACATGAGGGACACTCTCCGCATTATGTCAACTGTGGGGGACGTTTCGCGGTTCAGTGCGGGGGACCTGTACCGGTCTGTTTTTGATGAATTGGTTGGTCAGGTACGACCCAACGACTACGCGTCAGGGCCGGAAGTGTGGCGTATAGTCCACAGCAGGTCACTAGATTACCGCCGGCGAGACCTGCTGCGGCGAATCGCACACGACGCCATCCTAACTAATCTCAAGTGTCATCGGTAGCGTCTTGGAGATGGCATTTCCCCCGCATTGGATGCACAAAGTGGAAAAGTGTGCCCCATGTGTTTTGGCAGTGCGGCTTTGTGGCCTCCCTCTGGGAGTGGTGTCAAGTCCTGGCTGATCGCCTCACGTTTTCAACACCTGGGAGGTCAGCCAGGACTATGCTTTGTATGGTCTATCACCCCCGCCATGCAATACAAGTGTTCGCGGCATACTTACCTTTGTTTCGGCCCCCATAAAGCTGGCCTTATGGAGAGACCGATGTAATATTGTATTTAGGGGAGGGGGAAGCCTGCGGACCTCGTCCTTGCGTCGGTGAGGGCGGAGGTTAGGCTGAGGGTTGAGTCCGACTTCGTTCGTTTGACAAGGTCGATGTTCGGCAGGTGGTGGGGTCCACTTGTTTCGGTGTGGGCGGGCCGGGTGGTGGTTAACTTGTGAATTTGTGAATATTTCAAATAACGAATTATTGCGAATTTGTAAATAGTTTTATGTAATAAGCACGTGTTCGGGGTGGTTTGTACATAGTTTGGCACAATTTCGTTTGGCCGTTATTGTAATACGTGAATATTGTAGGGTTGTAAATAGTCATATGTGGTTGAGAGGAGGTTGGCCTGTAAGATATTGTACATAGTTACCACAGGCCAAGCACATAAAAAGAGCACATGCACGTGGAAAGCACACCTTTCAGTTGTTGTAAATATGTAAATATCTCTATACGGTTCTATAACTGTAATGAACATAATCTTCAGTTTGATATGGTAGTGTGTATAAATAGTTCACGTTTATGTTTTTGCCCGGTTCTGTTTGAGGTCTCCTTTTGTTTGTCTTTGCCCGTTTCTATGCACGTTAAAAGCACCATTCAGGACAGCAAAAATGCAAAACTTGAACATAATTCTTCAACTAAACCTTATCTTTAGACCATGTATAGAGTTTGTCATAAGCCCGGCGGACAAAATTCAGTGGCACTCATCCGCCTGGAAAAGATAAGCGAAATGACACTAAATTCAGGCTATCCCCAAACCCCTGATCTCACTTGCGTATGTCTTACCACTGACGATCGATTCAATAATTCAACTTGTCCACTTTGTGAACTTGCATCATACTTCTCTACTTACCTGCTTATATTGGCTGCACCCGTGAAAACTTAGTAGTGAGTATATGCGTTAAAAACGATGCATAACCACCTGTGGTTGGCCAGGCTGGATTTAAGACGGGTTGATTTCAACGCGTTGAAAACGGTCCATGAACCGATCGTTGATTGTACCATTACGCAGTGGGACAGGCTATAGAATCCATATAAAATCAGAGAGAACTTATGAAAAGATTTTGGTTTGATATGGTCGATTTATTATCGGTTTTCATTTTAACCCTCGCAGGTCCAAAATGACATATTGTACCCTTTGCAACCTGCGTGTACCCGAATTCGCCCTGAAGTTCGGAGTCTACTTATACATACCATTTTCTATGTGTGTAGCCCATTCTATTCAAATGGATATTTTTTTCCTATGCGATGTTCGTTGCTCGTGTGTATTTTGGTGCACAGGCGTCCCAAAGGGTTTCCCTTTTCAGCTAATGGGGTGAACGAATTTGTGTAAACTACTTCAACATATTGAAAACACTGTGAAAGGCTACTATTATGTAGTACCACTAGACACTACGCCATGTGGAAGTGTATTAACACTTTCCTGCTCAGAACATAATTTTTGCTTGAATAATGAACTTAACATCTTGATTGACACAGGGATGCGGAAAGCTTTGTATCGCATGCAGAATTGTAAAGACAACTTTTAGTGTTTCTCCCTGCTACATCGCTGACTTTTGATGCATTCCCTGGCCTATAAACTGCAGTACCAGAGAAAGCAGGGTCAAACTGCATCCCAGAAAAAATAGAGGAGAATCGGGACGGCAGAAAAACACAGGAAACACATAGGAGAAAAAGAGAAAAGAAAAGAAAGGGAAAAGCAAAGAAAGGAAGAAAAGAAACGGAAAGACAACAAAAAATTAAAATTACTAAGGGTTACTATTGAATGGAAGTAATGTCGGGGAGGAGGAAATTGTCTTGGTAGATTTGGAAAAAATATCGATATGACTAGTGCTGTGGTAGGTAAGGCTACGGATGGTGGAAAAGATCGAATGGGAAGGATAAATAGCTCGGAAGAAGGAGGGTCTGGCAAGGCTGGAACAGGGACAAGGGATGGAGTACGGATGAGGGGAGGAGAAAAATGATGAGAGAGAGAAAAAGGGGAAGAAAAGGGGAAGGTGAGCTGAGGGAAAGAAAGGGCCAATATTTCTAGCTAGGAAAATGCATATATCACACAGTGTTTTAAATTGTAGAAGGGGCTAGAAGTGACCTTAGTAGGGAGAATTTTTTACGTTTGTTGACCTTTAAATCAGGGTTAAACTATTTTAAAATTACGTTGTGATCATCGTTACCCGTTTATGTAAGGTCATTTGAAGCAGCTGACGTCTGGGCTTGTGCTTCAGAATCCAGGCCACTCGAGGTGCCGGGTAGGAGCCCCCGTAGTTCGGAACATCGGAAGTCGGGTCCTTTAGGAGACAAGAGCCATGAAAAGACTCCAGGGATCACCTGTCCCTGAATCTCTCGGGACTGGTGAGACACTTCCGAGGGAGGCAGTCTGACTCGTCGGAGTTCGACTCATATGCCGGGTACCGTCGTGACCGGTCCTATCGGCCCCGGCGGGAGAGACCTGAAACTACTAGTATGTCTGCTAAGACGTGAGGTTGTAAAACATACGACATTAGTACACTCAGTTATAATCCCTGTGCTCAATTTGTACAAGAATAAGTTCCTCCTGGGACCGACCTCCACAACCTCAACCCACCACCCTTCCTCAAGATGCTTTGGAGATTCTGGCGTTGGACGAGTTAGGGGAGGAGAAGGAGAGGGAGGAGGAAGGGAAGGAGCGAAAAACCTCCTGGCACTTGCCCGATTACTTTAAAAAGCTTTCCCGGCCCCACTGCTGGCGGCTACGTAAGTAACAGGCGGTCTTTGAAAAAGCTAGCCCGTCTCAAAATCGGTCGACAGTTCATGAAAATGTTGTTTGCACACTACTTCTTTCAGAGTGAGCCTTTAGTGCCCTTTCGAGGTGTAAAAATGACTTTCATTGTAATGGCCTCCATGTAAGTCCAACGCTTCTGAGGGTTCCCCATGGACCTCCCTCGATCGGAGTATGTTGAACTTCACCTGTAGCCCTATGGCGGACCTCTGGAAGTCTTCTGTACAGCTCTCGTTGCCCGAGCGGCGTCTTTTCATAGGAAGAATTTTTTATATTAATTTATTGTGGGCGAACTTCCTACTCTGTAGCACAGAGGAGGAGAAATAACCATGCATTAGGAAAAAGAAACATATGTGCTTAGCACTAATGTGCAAGCTTTATGCGGATTCATCGATGCTATCTGGGTGGGCTTACGACACAATTCTCTCTGACGACCCCACCCTTTACCAATCCCTGGCCGCCTCAGCAGGTAGCAAGTTCTTCCTTATCAAATCAACCAGCCATTAGTCCGACTTCTTTGAACGAATTATCAAATTGTAACGTGACGTCTATTTAGTGCTCATCCGATGACGTATTGTAAGCACGTAAATAAAACGTGCTGTTTGAATGAAATTTATAATATTGCCTTTCGTCAGAATCACCAAAATGGAAATGGGTTGCAATAATCTAATTGGGATATAAAGTAAAACCATGTATAGCCCATAGGCGCAGAAAGCAGGGGGAGGGGGTTCTAAAGGCTCTTAATAGAAAATGTGGTTGGGAGGAAGTATATGCCCCCTCAATTCAAGGAAGAGTGCCCCTTATTGGTATATTCTGTAGAAAATGTAAATAATATTTGCACTAATTTTCCTTACGATTTGCACAATACGTCGCACCAAATTGCATCTAAGGACCCTCAAATAATAAAAAGTTTTCCAAAGGAAAGGAGCAGAACCCTCTCCTTAAAGCTCCCCACCCCGACAGTAATCCAGAACAATGTTACGTCCCTAGCTGAAAACAGCTTCCTACGCCTATGTCGTGGTCAAGTATATGCTCTTTTATTACACGTTGATAGGGGACACTACTCGTTTCTACACTTATTCTCTATAGTCTAATCAGGGTGTTGCCATTGGCGATTGACACTCCCTGTCAAACATCATAATTTGATCTAACAAGTGGCATGACAGATTCGTTTAAGTAATAAGAAAAATGATTGTTTTATTCCAGAAGCATATTGCAACTTGAAATTTGCAACTTTTCAGTTTTGCTCCTGAATTCCACCTAATGCATGTTTTACGCTAATGTTATTTGATGTATCATAATGTATCCTTTGCTTCAGTAATATGTTCCTGTTTAGAACAAAATCTTTCAGGCAATGACTCCAAGTAAACTACAATAAGTTACCTCTGGCGTGCCATATTGTGCTTTTCAACCCGTTGAAATTAATCCGTCTCCGGCCAACCATAGACACCTCGATACGAAGGTTGACAGGAATTACAGATGGGTACCTTAGATGATTCATCTGAAGGGCGTTTTAGTTTCGCCCACGTTTCACGTGAGGTCACATTAAAAAGTTGTCAGTTAGTCTATACAACAAATTTCAAAAACAGTGATAAGGATTTCTGTAATATTGTTTATTTTACCCTAATTTTAGTTACTGTAACAAATTTGCTTCCCGTGCGAACTAGATCTCCTCGCTGACCGAATATGGCCCGAGCGCAGCTGTTTAAGAATCCAGGCTCTAGCTGTTGGTCGTGTTGGTTGAGATTACAAAGAAATACTTTGTGTAATTCTAAACTTGCGTCTACAGTGATGCTGGGCATTGTCATTATGTAATTGATGCTATTACAAGTGTAACTCCGATTAATTTCTCTCATTTGCTAAGCACACTGACGGATCAAAACACAAACGCAAATAGCTTATCCCCTTTTAAATAATAACTAGAGAGTTAGTGAGAGGTCAGTAATGCGCTTATATTTTCTCAGGGCCTTACTGCTATTAGTATTATTTTCCAGAACGAGTGTTTTAATCTGTCATTTAATTATAAGTGTCTTATATGAAGAGCCACGCAAGCCACGGTGCAACAGCTTCGCATGCAAAAGATATACGCCAGTGATCTCCTGTGCAATGAAAAAGTTTAGCCTTTGACCTTTTGTGGCCAAACGTTCTTTGGTTCTTCTCAGATGCTTCTATACGAATTACGGTTTGGCAATTATCTTCAGTTAGATTGCACTAGTCATCATCTCTGGATTGGGCTACCTCAGATGGAAAACTGTATCAAATTAGGTGCTCAACCTGCGGGTGAATTGCAAGTCGTTCATTGTACAATTGTGCAAAAGTCACCTTGAAGCATTATGACTTCATGACTCTTGTGATAAACCGTGAGTTCGAATCCTCTTGGACTCAATTGAATTTAACTCATACAGATCATTTGGTAATCCGTCCTTTAGTCAGACACCTGTAACTTAAGTGCAATCTTGTAAGTTGTGAACAAGTGCCAAGGATTTACAATAAAAACAAAAGTGAGTTCATTGAGTCCCGAGATGCACTTCAATATTCATATATATTACTCCAGATATAAGGTGATGATAAAATATAAGATACTTTTACTACCCATCCTTCACCAATACATTGATACCTACTTCTTACGGTTTGTTAATAGTTAGCTATATTCATTTAACAGTAATCCCAGATTCGAAGTAACTAATTAAACATGATGCTCAAAGAACAGTTACCACAACAGATCCAAGAGTAACATATTTAGGTTTAAAGGATAAATCGAAAGGAAACATCGAAAGTGTTATGAACTTACAAACTACAGTTCAGTTATGTATAGTAAATGCAATGTTATTGCCATGCATTACAAAATACCAAATGTTTGATTTATCGAGCACGATCTCAAGCCAAGTACCTCAGGGTAATCTGAGAACATATCCTCTACTGAGAAACTTCGTATTCAAGGCAAGGAAGCTCGCAGATATAGGCAAAGCGGTCATTGGAGTAAACGTCAGCCCAGTTTCCTTTTGAGAAGCTTCCTGCAGCTAAGGCCCCTCTGCTGTTAGGCCCGTTGTTAGGTTCCCCCGGATACCAACTCCTGAAGCCCACGTTCAATCCATCTGTCCACGTTTGTTGGCTATTAGTACTTCCAACAGACATTCCTATGTAAACCTGTGGATCCCAATCATTTCCAACCTTTAAGAAATAAGAAGAAGAAATAAGAAGAAATTTAACATATCCTTTTTACATTTTCCGTATATGTCGATGTCAAACAGAATAACGTACAGCGTTCTGTCTCTGTAACAAGTTTGGTACGTGCCCACTAGAAATTTAAGAGCACGAAACACCCATATAGTAATTGTCGTGGGCACGTTAGTCGAAACACGTATGAATTAGCAGCTCACTTTGCCCCAACCGGGACGCAGAGCTACTTTGGGTGCCAGTGCTCCCATTTTAAATTTGGGGTGTCATGCCATGCGCGTAAATAGGATTTCTCATGGGGTCCAAAGCTTAATTGGAGCGCCATTCTAGGGAAAATACCTCACGACTACATGTTGTACTTTCTGGGCCGAGGCCACCACCAGCTGAATCACTGTCAAGAAAGTTTTGGCGAAAATGCTTCCTACATTGTAGGAAATGGCTCTTTTTACAAGAATCTAATTATGCCGTATAAGTAAATCAATTATGGCCCTGTGTTTAAGACATTTGTCTTAAAACTGGACGAGAGCGTTAGGTCAAGGATTAAGGTTCGTTGGGGGAACCAAACAACCAAATCATAGCAAGCTCTGTGTTTAAAAAACAATCGTTATTATAATATGATGTTTCAACATCTTCAAGTGTGATTGTATTCGCACTTAAAAAACAATAAAAAACCACAATTAGGTCATTTCTAAGCAATGTGCATTTTATTTGCACAATGTTTAATTTCATTTTACATTTTAAATGTAAACCTTTGGATAAGAAATTTTCCTCACCTTTAACTCGTGTCGTTTCTTTTCTATTTAAGAGGCAAGCCTGCCAGTGCTGAGTATTTACCAAGTTCATTGCTAACTACGGTAGGCTTAAAAAAGACATACACGTTTGCAGTGCGGGCATGTACACGTGCCCGTGTGCTTCTTCAAAGACAACTATGGTAGTCAGATAGTTCCCGTAAAAACACTATCGCAGTGCGTTGTTTTTATAGTGTGTGCATTATTGACTCTTATGACAAAGTGCCACTATAGAAAGCTGTCATTGAATGGAGATACATCGCTTTGGAGGTAGGTTCGCACCACTAAGGTCAGAAAGAAATATGCCTTTGGTATCTTTCTTGACATTTCCATAAGAGTTGCACTCCAAAGATTACGAAGTTGATACAAGAGGCATTTGCTGGATATGCAGTGAGACTCGATGTTTTTATCCACTGTTACAACATTGCCAGTTTTCATGGAAATACCCAATTTTTGCATCTTTCGACGTCCAGTGGCAAGCATGTATCAAATATGTTTTAAGCCAAAATGTGAATATGAATCTATGTCTGGTAACTTCCCGAAACTAGCTATAGTGTTGTTTTAACAATTCTGGAAACCTGTCTCCTCAGCTCATTTGCATGCGATTCCTTGTTAAGTAAAGGGAAACTGTACTCGTTTCGAGAGTTATGACACCTGCTCTAAAAGTGTTGGAGGCTCAATCAAACCCGCTTACACATCAATGTATATATATATATATATATATATATATATATATATATATATATATATATATATATATATATATATATATATATATATATATATATATAGGCCTATAAAGACGAAAACAGAGACACCAGACACTCGAAATATTAAAATAATCCACAAAAGTTCAATAAAACTCGAGCAGAGAGAATGGATTATCAAATCTTCAGGCAAACTTGGTGATAAAACTGGTAAAACGTTAAAAGTTAAAAGTGTAAATAACTGTACAACGTTTCGGAAAGGTATACTTTCCTTGATCACGTACTAGAGCAAACTGATAGAAAATCGGACAAGAACGGCTAAAAAGAGTGACAGCTGGAGAAAGACTACAAGCTACTCGTCGCGTCTTTTACATTCAAACCCACTGGTGCAAAACTATTAAGCCGATAAATCCATTTAAACTCTACTGCTTCCCGGATAGTCTTACTACTGTTGTGGACCTTTTCTATACCTATAAGCCACGGTGCAATATACGCCTATACCTATAAGCTCGAAATTGCTACAGCTTAGAAAACGGTGTGTTCGCTTTCGAAATTCTTGCCTATGACCGCGGTGTCTGATCCTAAGCTCCCTCCTGTCTCACCCACGCACTGCCTTTTACAATCCAGGCAGTTAACTAAATACACCACACCTTGAGTACAGCAAGTGATGGAATGGAATATATATATATATATATATATATATATATATATATATATATATATATATATATAGATATATAGATATATATATTTCTCTAATTCGGCACTTAGGGGGAAAGTTGTTGTTGAAAAGTCGACCTTAAGGGGAAAAAAATTTTCGGGTGAAATATAAGTTTCGCCTTAACGTTTCCACACACTTTTTCTATAGGAATACGTAAACTTACAAGGGCGCCCTCTTAGATTACAAACTAGATGCCATTACTTCAAAGTTGTCAAATTTACGGACACCTAGCTGTTAACACGAACGGATGGCTGGCCATTGAAATAACGTTAATTTATATGTTTAGACGTTAGGGCGAATTTATTTCTTATGTATTTTATTATCTTTTTTTCGCCCTATGTACAAGCAGATATAACAATTTCCCCTTAAGGTGGGAATTAGCGTTATATATATATATATATATATATATATATATATATATATATATGTATATATATATATATGTATATATATATATATATGTATATATATATATATATATTTAAAATAAAGAAAGGAATGCAATAATGAGCATAACTGGTTGATTTTAAGAGTATAAAAGATACAAAATGTATTTCGAAATTTTCGGTCCCCCTGGAACCTTCGTCAGCGAGATTTTAAGGCAAAATGAGTACAATAGTTGCACAAGAAGCTGCATGTAATAACAAACAAAAGAAGGGATTAAATTGTTTGCTGGAACGTGTACTGATTTAGAAGACCAAGGTCTTTGTTAAGTCCGGTGATGTGTGATTTAAGCTTCATTATCCAAACAAGTTCGGTACGCTTTCGTTGTTCTGCGCAAATAAAGTTATTTGCAATGAGGATTACTTTGAGATTTTCGATGGAATGGTGGGGAAGGTTAAAGTGCTCTGCTACTGGGAATCCAAGAGTATTGTCACGGATTGACTGTTTGTGGTTATTGAATCTTAGACGGAAGGAGGTCCCAGTTTCACCCACGTAGAGCTTGTCTTTACATAGATTACAAAGGAAAATATAAACAACATTACAGGAATCACAATTAAGGTTAGGAGGAATGATCGGAAAATTTATGTTAGGGATGTTGATACGTTCTTCAGTCGTTTTATGCTTGCAGATTTGGCAGCGTTTTTTGTTGCAGTGAGCGTTGCCCTTAGAGGCGTAGTCTAAGGTCAGTAATTTGGAGGATGTAAGCATTCTCCTAAGGTTAGGGGGCTGGCGAAATGCTAGGAGAGGGGGGTCGGAAAAAATGCCTGAAAGGGCTGGATCGTCTTTTAGGGAGACAAAAGTTTGTTTTAAGGTGCTTGCAAGATTGGGAATTAGGGGATGGCACTTAAGCACAAGGGGTATACGCGTATTGGGGGTTTTATATTTATAGGATAAAAGGTCCTGGCGATTAATTGAAGCAGCTTTAAGTATACCTTGTTTGATAATGTGGATGGGGTAGCCGTTCGATAGAAAGTAACCGGTGAGGGAAGAAACCGAACGATCATAGTCAGCGGGGTCAGAGCAAATACGTTTGGTGCGAAGACATTGACTATAAACTATTGACTTTTTCAGTTTCTGAGGGTGGACACTATCGAAGTGTAGCAAGAGATGTTTGTCTGTGGGTTTGCAATAAAGGGAAGTCGAGATGGTTCCTGCGTCTAGTTTTACCAGTACGTCAAGGAAAGCTATTTGATGGTTTGAAACCTCAAAAGTAAACTTAATACTGTCATGGAAGGAGTTAACATGGTCTTTAAAAAGTTCAAGGGCATCCCTACCATGGGTCCAAATGAAAAAAATATCGTCGATGTAGCGATAGTAGTGAGATGGTTTTAAGGGGAAGCTACATAACATTCCAGTCTCGAGTTTATGCATAAAAATATTGGCATAACTCGGTGCCATTTTTGTGCCCATGGCGGTGCCCTTGATTTGATGGAAGAAGTCGCCATGAAAAGTAAAATAATTGTTTTTAAGGATGAAGTTAACAATTTTGGAAAGGTTGCATGAGAGGGTTCTATCTGAAGTGTGATCAAAAACAACGTTCTCGCATGCAAGGACGCCCTCCTCGTGTGGAATATTAGTATACAATGCCGTAACATCCATGGTGACAAGGAGAGCTTCTGTGGGGAGAATGCCTATTTTACAAATGGTTCAAAGAAAGTGTGTAGTATCCTGTAGATAACTAGGAATTTTGTGAAGCAAGGGGTTAAGAATACTGTCAACATATCCTGAAAGACCCTCAGTGAGGGTCCCAATACCTGGAATAATTGGTCTACCAGGTACTTTTACGGAGTGAATCCTAGCTAGGCGACAAATTTCGGCGCCTGACATATTGTCTAAATCTGGAGTGGAATCGATGAGATCCCTGTTACGGGAAAAGTGGCCGTGAAGTACCTTAGATAATTTGTGAATTTTAGGTATATATATATATATATATATATATATATATATATATATATATATATATATATATATATATATATATATATATATATATATATATATATATATATATATATATATATATTGAATTTTTGGCCGGTAGAAAAGCTACGAACCCATTTGGTTTCTTTTAGCGAAGCACATGTGACACACCGAGCGGAATGTGTCTTGAAACACCCCTTAATCTCACCTCCTGATGATTAGGTAACTTTGCTTTGACTAGCAGGGACCTCAGGTTGGGGCTGTCTTAAAATGTCTATATATATATTCTCACGATTCGTATTGATTTGGGCCCAAATGGAGTGTGATTTTTTTTTGAAAATAAAACACTTTTCTCATAAATTTATTGAAACTAGACATGTTGAAGTATAACTCCAGACAATTGGGAACACTAATATCTACAAGTTACCAAACTGTGTACAAGTCACGTGTACCGTCCCGTTTGCCTGTTACCGTAAGTATGCAGCTGTTTGCTGATTTCTGTGGGTAACCTAATCATGTTTTTATGATGAGGATTTATTTGCAAATAAATCATGTAGATAGTGGGTGATTACGGGTCCATGATATGTGTATATCCACTTTCTCTGTTTTATTAATACCTCCCACTAGTGGGAAATTCCACGGGCATTGAATATATACCTTTTCTGGTATGGTATTTATTGCAAGGATTTTATCAACACTGCGTACTAACGGTAACACATTTTCTCTAAAATGTCTGTTAAGATAATGAAAGTAATAATAACCTTCGCCAAGCATGCTTTGACTACATTATATGCGAGCTGTGGCCACCCCACACCTCAGAGATGAAGTCTACTGATATCTCATCTGTTAATTATCTATTGCAGGTGACAAATTAATTTCTGTGTAGTTTTTATTGATATTCTAATAATACACAGTTGTTTATTGATCTTGACTTATCTGCTACGAAGTCATTTCAATTGCTAAATCCATCTTTTCTCTTGGCATTCAATCCCAGGTACAGTATAAAGAGACAAAATTATTTTGTCTTCTGCGGTATATATATATGGAACCATTTTAAGCAAACTGTATCAACGGTAACATAATGGCGTACTAATGGTAACACATTTTCTTCTTCATAACCACGCTCATAGTACACCATACGCAGGTCTATATTACACACATTTGCTGCAGCCTTCACCTCTAAGCAGTAGCTTAAAATTAAATGATTAAGCGATGTAGCATCTTAATAGGTTAGAAACTGAGTCGTAAAACCTCATCTAACCCTAACTCTAATGATGTAGCATCTTATAATTGAAAATAGTTTGAACCATAAGTTTCTTCTAATGTTTAAATAAGTTTCTTTAAGCTCATTGACAAATGCTTCCCACAAGGCCATCAGTTAAACAAATTACTAAACAGAAACACTGCAAACTTGAGCTACAGCTGTATGCCAAATATTAAGAGTATTACTTCTATGTACAACAGATCCAAAGCAAACGAAAGTGAATCTACACAAGTCGACAAGGAACAAGCACTCTGCAATTGCCATAGCAATAGACAGTGCCCATTAGACAAAAAGTGTCTAACAAGTAGTATAGTCTACCAAGCCACCGTAACCAGGCAGGATAGTTTGAAAGTGGAAATTTACATAGTTCTTACAGAAAACAGTTTTAAATCACCCTACACAGGACATGTATCTAGCTATAAGGAAAAAAAGAAGGGATGCCACAGTCCTGGGCGAATACATCTGGAGGTTGAAGGAGAAAAACTTGCAGTACTTAAAAAGTGGAAAATTGTAAGCAAAGAAAAGCCTTACTCAACATCAAGCAAATTATGTAACCTTTGTACAGAGGAAAAGTTCTTTATAATTCATAAACTTCAAATGTCTTCACTCAACAAAAGAGATTAACTCATAAGTGCATGTCTTCATAGAAAAAAAAAACATTTTTTGAGTAGCTACAAGTAATCTATCCCTTGGAGCTTTCCTGACTGTAACTTCTGACCAGTGGGGTGTGACAAACCAAGGATTTAACTCCATTGTTTAACACAATAGTGTTTACTATTGGAGAGTGGATTTAAGGAACCAATTGATAACTCTTCCAGTCAGTTATTGTCAAATGTAGCTTGATCCTTTCTGCACCCACAACATGCCAAGACGAGCCCACATCGAGACTTGAACGTTACATTCTCGGACAGCGTTACATTCTCGTAACAAAGTAAACAAAACTGACCGCAGGATACAAAAACAGTCTCACACGGTCACACAGGAAATGAGATGTTTGCTTGTAATCTCCTCCCTGCAGTCTACAATAACAAGGACATTAACTAGTAAATCTAAAGGGAGTCTGGGTGTGAAAGAGAACAGCCTGTTTCTATTCTTCTGCACCTGCAGATGTAGTAAGTCATCACTATCAAGTGCAATCGTGCGTGAAATGATGATTCAACTCGTGCTTGTGCTTCGACATCTCATGAAAGATTTGGTATGAGTATATAGGCCAGGTTCATTCTGCATAAAACTTCTGATGATTGAGGCCCTGTACAGCCCTTACGAAACAACTTTGTAAAACAAACATGTCGTCTCAATTTTCTTGTATTTTGAATGTATATATATATATATATATATATATATATATATATATATCATATAGAAAACTACAGACGGGGTGTTCCTCCGATACAAACAGTGCTCAATACTATAACAGTAGAGCAAAATACAATGCGAATCAGCACAATTGGATATCAAGCACTACCAGTGGTTATATCTGTTTTTATGTAAAACAGATATTAATTCTGAACTACATTCATTGGCATGTCAGCTCAACATAGAGCAGAAAATCTCGCCAATGGCGGAAAGAGAAGCATTTGTCACAATAAAAGACGACAAACACAACTTCCCCAACAACCCATCATGCCGGCTCATCAACCCTGCAAAAAGTGAATTCGGTAAAGTGAGCCGCCACATTGTCAACAAAATTAACTCCTGTGTAAGAAGCAGGTTATCAGTAAACCAATGGAGGAACACATCATCAGTAATAGAGTGGTTCGAAAATATTACAGAAAAAGAAAGGCACGCTTTCGTTATATTTGACATCATAGACTTTTACCCGTCTATCTCGGAAGACTTACTAACCAAGGCATAAGAATGGGCCAACTCATACACCAACATATCCCAGCTGGATATAAACACAATCGTGCATGCCAGAAAATCACCACTTTTCCACAAACCCGAGCCATGGGTAAAATGAGATGGAGTTTTCCTATTTGACGTGACCATGGGATCATATGACGGTGCCGAGATCTGCGAGCTAGTTGGGCTGTTCATCTTAGACATACTGTCGAAAAACTTTCCGGCAACTAACGTTGGCCTCTACCGAGACGACGGCCTCGCGGTTTTCAAGAATCTTACTGCCAGGACAGCCGACAAACTTTAAAATACCTTTATAGATATATTCAAATCTGTTGGACTCAAAATAAGTGTAGAATCTAACCTAAAAATTATCAATTCCCTTGATGTAACTTTAAATTTAACAAATGGAAAATACCAGCCATACCGCAAGCCCGGCAATGATCCACTCTACATTAATATTAACTCTAATCACCCACCAACCGGACTTAAGCACCTTCCAACATCAAATGCCAAACGCGTATCCGAGTTATCATGCGACGAAAATGCATTTCACGACTCTTTAGGGCCAAACGAAAAGGCACTAAAATAAAGCGGATGCAGTGCTAAGCTGGAGTATCAACCAAAACCCCCAGTCCTCAACCCAAAAGGAAGAACAGAAAGAGAAAAATTATTTGGTTCAACCCACCATACAGTATTAATGTCAAACCAATGTTGGGAAAAGGTTTCTAGAGTTACTTGATAAGCATTTCCCTAATCAGCACCCACTACACAAGTTATTCAATAAGAACAATGTGAAAGTTAGTTACTCTTGCGTGCCCAGCTCTAAGCAGACAATACAGAGACACAACTTTAAGGTAACATCCAATAGAACCCCTCAGCGGACTTGCAATTGTACACAAAAAAGCAACTGTAAAGTCAACGGAGACTGTATGAAAGAAATCCGTATTTTACCAGGCTGACGTAACGTCTAAGGGCAGCACCATGACCTACAAAGGCATGACGGGGGGTTCGTTCAAATTAAGGTACAATAATTACCTTAAATCTTTCCGCCACGAAAAATATAAGAATGAAACCGAGTTGTCAAAACACATTTGGAATCTTTCACGGTCAAACTCATCGTACGACATAAAGTGGTCTATCTTATCGGTAGGGCCCCACAAGCTTCACGCAATCAATGCTCACTGTGTATTCAGAAAAGGTTTGTATCCTATCCATGAGAAGCAAGTGCAACTTGCTCAACTCCCGTTCAGAGCTAATCTCCGCTTGTAGGCACAATAAAATAAAATCCGGTCACAATAAAATGAAACCTGGTAGGCCATAACATCGTAAGCTCCCCGTAAAAAGGTTCATTCATTCACAACCGTTCGAAGAGTGCGTTAGCACGAAACCACTAGTAGTGGCTTGATATCCAATGGAACTGATTCGTATTATATTATATATATATATATATATATATATATATATATATATATATATATCTTAATCTTAAGACGGCATAAAAATGTAAATGAGCCCAGTATAGTTCGTGTACATTATATTGCAAAGCTATCTTTGTCTATACAATTTAGTACTTCGTATAAGTACGTCAATTTCCACGGGAATGGCCTAAGGTGGACAAAAGTGGGTTTACTGCCCCATTGATAACCTTCAAAACCGCTCCTGGAAGACTTGTGAGTGGCGAAGACTTTGGGGTGACAGCTGCAGGAGGTTCTTGTTATGTGTATGGGGTCATTTCTCGAAAAGGTTTTAAATATTTCCACGAATATGTGATTAAGGGGTACTTCAGACTAGGGGAGAACATCGACGATGTTTCCTGCCTGGATAGTTCTGGGAATTCCAATGGAGGGGGAGAGGCAAGCTGTGGGAGAGGGCCGGTCAAGTGACTTTAGGTTAAGGGTTAGGGGCTCACCTGAACATCCTGCTAGTTTGGCGTGTTAAGCACAGTAATCATCCATGAATGTTAGGCATCCCACCACACCCGCAATCCTAAATACATCTTACATTATTCTCACTGTTTCAGATTTTAGATCTCATTTTTCCTTCAAAACTAGAAGATATCTTACACATGACCAACCATATATATGTCTATCATCCCCTGTTGCTCATACAAGAATTGATCTGCTGTCATTCTGATATAACAGCGGGAAATATATTTCAATTTTTCATGGGAATTAACGCAATCTCGCAGTGATCTGAGAACATTTAAAAAAATCAGGTATTTGAATTCAGATGGATTTCCTCATGCAATGTCAACGGTATAAACGGATAAATGTTGAAAAACATTTCGCAAGATTCATCTTGTTGAAGCCCTTTGCACTTATTATTTATGTTAGAATTCTTGACTAGGGGCGCCTGTTGAAGGGCACAGGGGCTAGAGTTCCCCGTCGGGTTAGGCTGCTCCTCCTGTTGGGAAAATATAACTGGGTACGATAACATAAATAGTCCCCGACGACGTCAAGTTACCCAACTAGTTTTTGGTTACACTCTTAAAGAAGGAAAATCATCAATTAAAACCCAAATTGGTCAATCATTTTAGAAAATTTATGTTTTTTATTGTGTTTATGTAATATTCTTAATAAATTTTCAAGATTTTTAGGTATTTTTTTAGTAGGAGGTCCAAATGTTTTAGGGCGATTCTTGCGCTGCAAATTTCATTTCATTTTTATTTCATTTCATTTATTTGGTTCTTCACAATATTTTATAATAATTAAAACAATGCACACGAGCGTAGACAATATATAACATCATGATATTGTAAAAAGAAGCCCTCTAAAAACCCAAGAGGGCTTGTCGAGTAGGGTGCTCCCCAAATAATAGTAACGTAACTGAGAAAAGAAAACATGAGTTTAACTTAAAAAAGAGCAAAAAAAAATCTCCTCTGACATCTTTCAGGAACTATTTTCACAGCCTAGGTTTGCTCCCCCTTCCCCCCTCCGGAGAGCCTGAGTTCCCTGTAAAGTACGTTGTGGAGCTCAGAAGATTTCTTGATTTGTAAGACCTCCAAGCCATTTTTCAGTATTTCTTTCGACCTCCGTTCCTTACAAAAACTAGCAACAGAGATCAAAAGTGAAGAATCTCTAACATTCTACACTTTTCTCTAAAGAAAAGTATGTGTCTTGCCTGCTGTTCATCATTTTTCTCTAAAGAATCTGACTTTGTCACATCCACGGAATTCAAATGTTCTTAAAGACGGGGTAGCGTGAGTCCAACCGGCGGAGCCATTGCGTCTTTAAACGTATTCTTCTCTTCTTCAAATATTCAAAAATGTTATAGCGCCATCAATCGCTTTGCACTTGAAAAGTTCGCAGCACACGTCAATGATTACGTCATTTACACGTATAATCGTGCAAACTTGGAGAATGGAAGTAGCATACGTACTAGAAGGCCTGCTTAAGCCATCTATGAAAACTTACAACGGGACATCATCGACGATGACACGTAATACTTGGTGAAGATACCTGTACCTCAAATTAACAACAAATTGATGACTTTCATGGAACACTGTGTAAACGTTGCCAGACGAGCCCTGTGTGATGGGTGAGAGCTGCTAGAAGGTAAGGAAACTTGACGAAAGATATGATGGCAATTAGTTGATGGCAGCACTTCCGCGAAAAACAAGTAATTTATACGTTTAGTAGCCTGTAGAAGGCCATAGGAAACCACAAGTTAGTCTGAACTTTCCAAGACTGAGTGAACAAAATTCCCCAAAATTCCCAAGGTGCGATACAATACACCAAACATTAACGTGTGCAGCATACCGTACTTTCTCTTATAAATGCTCCCCCTCTAATTAACGCCCCCTGTAAAATTTTGAAAGATGAAACAGTTGTTCGGTGGCCGTTTGCCTAGGAAGAAGCTAAAGGTGATTTGGTTTTGTATTAAAAACAAAGGGACTAGACCTATAACAACAACAGTTACAGAGAAACGGCAACACTGCAAGGAAGTCGGGGGGGGGGGGCTAGAGGTGCTATCCTTCAACTCTACATCTAAGAAAGTCCCTAGCTCATTGGAAGACACTAGAGTAGGCGTTAGCAGTATGTTATTTTTTAATTAAAGCACACACTCAAATAAACGCCTCCCTTTTCAAAATTCAACGCCCCCGGGGTGTTAATTAGAAAATATACGGTATTTGAAAATGAAACTCACTTAGGCCTATACAAGAAACAAATTCAACAGCCATCTCAGCTTAACCTTAATTCATTCGTATGTACATATTTTTGTATGTACATGAAACATTCCTGCAGTTTACTGAGCGTAGCAACCATAGCTATAGTGATTTTTACTAGTGATACCCATGCATCTTCAAGGGAACATAGATAGGACCATGTGAACTAGGACAAAAACTTTGGCTACGCCATTACCGTATGAAACTAGTACATGCGTATGTGTGCTTGTATGTGATTTCTTTCCAGTAAAGTACTGTAAAATGGAACAGACTGAGAGTTGCAGACTGCAGACTATACTCTCAGCATGTACTGACCTAGCTATTACTGATATGAGTAAGGATCGATCCTCCAGCTCCCCCCCCCCCCCTCCCAAAAAATAAAAGAACAAAAACATGAATGGTTATGTAGGTGCACAAAAGTGGGCAGGGTCCACTCGATTAAAGGTTAGTTAATTAGATCAAAGGCTCACTATATGCCAAGAATCCTTATTCTTACTCTAACCATAACCCTTAATCAAACCCTTATCCTACCCGAGGATATGCCTAATCTTAAACCTTATTCTGTAACTTACAGGAATTCTGAGCCTACTTCTAACCCGAAGTACTGACTTTCATCCAAGGGAATCGTCAGTCCAGCGAACCTTTGACCTAGGGAAATTTTTGTCTAGTGGATATCCCCCCCCCACACCACACACACACACACACACAAACACACACACAAGTGTTGGATCAAGGCTGGAATTATGGACCATGTAGTGATACCCCTTTGAGAAATTTTTGTTAATTTAATGTTGCTTGGATGCAAAATGGTGCTATCTTTGGGGAATTTTTGAACTGATCATATATGGCTGGAAAATATCCATAATTTATTGAATTCTAGTTTTTGGTTAGGTGAAAGAAGAGACTCAGTATGTTTTCTTAGAGAAGCGTATGTTGTCAACAAACCTCCTGAAGCCCCCCCTCTTGACTACTTTAATGCCTTCTATTCGTAAACAGTTGTTAATACGTGCATGGAGTTCACAGAAACATTTTTGGACTATTGTACCACATTTATTTCGCAGCAAGTACATTGAAGAGAAAATTTTGGCTAAATTGCCTCCCAAATATCTGGAATGGAATTTGTTAGGGACCTTTTTGGATGCATCAAACCTGTTGGTATGTATTTGCGGGCATTTCTAAGAAGGCTTTTAAAAATATCAAGCAATGTTCTTTTATTATTAAGGTTATATCAGGTGGGGAAGGTAAGCAGTTGGAGAGGGTTTCTGAAGAGTTGTTGGGTTTCTGGAAAGGTGTGGAGCCCGCATGAGTGCCTTGCTAGCTAAGTACGCTAAAAAAAAACTTAATCTCTGTCTTCAAACCCTTCATCACTTCTTCCCACCTCAAATCATTAACAAAACATTCAACAATAGGATTCTATAATACGAGAATTTCTAGACTTTCCAAAGGTTTTGTGTAAGCTCTCCTGTAAAATTTCGATAGAATCTTATTTAGTCCATAATATCCACAGAATACCGTGGTGCTACGGTAGTTTCCCCCATACTGAGGAGATCGCCAAACAAGGTGCCTTCAAATATCGAAAAAAAGCAAGTAGAAATGATCGCGATTTGAAGAATTTTCACCATTTTTCTCGCCACTTTATTGGAAATCTTACAGTAAGATTTAAAAGTATAAGTATATCGTCACTGTGTTACTGCATTGCCGCCATACTTCCCCTATCCCGGTAAACACATAGTGAGTTTTCCTTCCATAAGTAATTCAATAGTCTGAAAAAGGTGCTTGTTATTAAAGCTGAAAGTTACAGAGTCCTGCATGGTAACATTAGCGAAACTGCAGTCAAATATCTAGAGATCCAAAATTCTGGTGCAAGACCAAATTAATGAGAAGGACTGAAGACTAAACTTGGAAATCATCAAAAAGTTATCAACATACCTAAAACTATAGAGTAAGTTTCCCGTTCAAAGCTATATGCCTAAATTTACAAAAAACAAACATCAAAGAAATATGTTGCTTACTTCTGCAGACAAAGTTCTTTTTACGAGCTCTACCAAAACATCTTGTTGCTCCTGTGATTGAATGGAAACCAGATGACCGGCTGACAGGACAGTTCCATCACAGTCATTTACCCTAAATGCATTGCAAGCATTCTCCGCCTCATCAAATGTTAACTTGAACTCGTAGAACAGCCTGATAATGTGATGCAAGATTTAAAAGATTAATGCATACCCAAAATTATTCTTGCTGTTTTCAATAAGGAACTTAAAACATGCATCTGAAACTTTTATTGAGTTCTCGTGCACAGCTATAAAAATATACGCAGTATTATAAATTCTACCAATTTCATCAATTTTAACTGATTGTGCTAAAACGCTGTTATTCCAGCCTCAATTGTCATTGTTCGTGTAGAGTACTTACCATTAGCGGCTCGTCATAGGGGCACGGGGGCACTTGCCCCCCCCCCCAAAAAAAAAAAGGTTCCAAAAAAAAAAAGGTTTGCAAAGCATGGTCTTCAATTTTCAAAAATAAAAATAATAAATAAAAAAAAAAGATGTAATTCCAGATGGGTTAGGCCCTCCCTTTTCCTTGAGTGGGCTTAAAATTAAAGAAGTGAATAACTTTCCAATGCAATGCATTAATAAAGTGCTTTCAAAACGACATTTTTTCGGGCGCTTCGCGCGTTTTCTCAGTTGCTTGTTTGCTACTATATATACTTCAGACACCACAAATAAACCTGCCGTTAGTGCGAGCTAAGGTAATCAATCAAAACAAATGATGATGCTGTGATATTTGTAATCTGATTAGCTTATTAGACATCGATAATGTCATTTACAGAGTGTAGCGGTAATGCTGGAGTTAAATGCCTATAGTTTTGCAGACACTTCAGAGCTTTCGGGGTCATTAGATACACAACCCATTAGCCGTGTTGATTATCATCCACGACTAAAAGCAGTTTTGCCAGGGTGTCACCTGACCAGATTAGCATAGGTATCAGTCTACAAAAAGTTGTAACGGGGATGTAGTCTAAAAGTATTGTGTTTCCCATAGAAGAAGAGGTTTCCCTTCCCTTGTCCAAATTGACAGCGCCGTTGGCCCACGAGCGGTCTTATGGCTGTCAAATGGCCTGTTATAAGCAAAAGGTTCTCCACCACTGTACTAAAGTATACCGTCGTTTCAATTGATTTAAAATAAACACACCAAACAGTCAATCTAAGCTCAGTGTGATGAGACTTTCGACTAGTGGTCTAGCTATTTGTAAATAGGATGAGGCGTCGTTCTGAGTTAGGGGAATTCCCCTTCCCCTTTAAAAAAAAATCGTTTCGGTACGATACTGAGATCCAAAATACTAGTGCTATCATTTCATCGTTTTCAAGTGTCTTCATGCTCGAAATTTTCGTTAGTTTAAGAGAACAATCCAGAAAACCAACATTTTATGGCTTCTTGGCAAAGCTGAAACATATTGTGACACAATGAAAAAAACATTAAAATATTTAAAGGTGGGTCTCATTTTATACAAATGGATCAAGCCGCCTTACCCATTTCACCTGCCTTTTACTCCACCCCTATGGTAGTAAGGTAGCGGTCGGTTGATATGGTTGTATTTATTTTTAAAGTAGTCAGCTCATGACTAACTGCCTGAAATGGTTTTTGAAGAGCTTTTGAAAACTACATGGGGCATCGCTCTAATACATAATAATAATCATACTCCCATAGGCGTAGGAGGCGGGGACTGGGGCGGGGGGGGGGGACTGCAGCTCCCCCAACAAAATATTTTGTGAAAATTCGGGCAATATTCTGAGTTTTTCGGGAACCCACTGAAAGAAAAATAATGCAATAATGTAGCTTAACGGAAATCGATACTTTAAAAAACTTCCTTGATAATTAAAATGTAGTTCTGATTTGGATTGCACCATCACCTATATATTCGGTATTAACTCACCAGTGTGTTTTTTAATGGTTAAACTCATATATTATGATTATCAGTGGTATATTTGCGGACCCATTAGGCCATGCCCCCGTCACTGACGCCGATTTTGTTTAGTACCTAAAATAAAACACAAAATTTTACTTCAAAGGTAGCATATGTGGCACCAGATTGCATGCAAGGACACCTAATTTTTCAAAAATTTTCAAAGGGTAGGGGGTGATGCGTATTTTTTCTTTTAGTACCTAAAATACGGTCTGTAATTTTTTTAACACAAATTTTACTTCAAAGGTAGTATATGTGGCACCAGATTGCATGTATGGACACCTAATTTTTCAAAAAATTTTCAAAGGGGAGGGGGTGTCCCCGTCCCCTTAGACCCCTCCCCCAGACCGGCGATCACACAACATAGTGCCTGCACCACCCCCATGAGAGAAATCTTTGGCTGACTTTCTTATTCGGCAATTTATTAAGCTTTTGTATCATTGGCTACGGTATCCAACCAGTAATGTTCTTACATCAACACAATATCTACACCTATCTGTCTATGGTGTTATAATTGTGCCATACTCAATAAACGTAACGCAAAATGCAGAGTGATTGCATTCTTAAAACAATTTTAAGGTGGTTTACTCTTTCGTTAAAAAGATTAAGATAGATTCGACGTTTATTTGCTTTGAAATCTAGTTAATACTCTTCAATAATAATTTTCAAATGAACTTTTTTTTTTTTGAAAATCTGATCTTTATTTTTATGACAAAATTAAGAGTGTCTTTTAGATCAAACTACATAAGAGTGCTTCTTAAAGAATCATCACTCACAAACTGAACGGAACACTAAAATATCTAAGCTTTCCAGCTTAACTATGAAAACTTTTAGAAAGAAAATGGCCTTACTTGACACAGGTATGCCCCAATGACATCCATGATAGTGGGCAGGAATCACAAGCTTTTGTAAAGCCAACTGTATAGGCGACTGCAAAGATCGTTAGAGCAGTGATCTTCCACATCATGGTCCCCAGTCTGACTGTTGCAGTTAAAATGAAGGACAGATGTGTTTAGGTATTTGCTTGTCCCTACTATGTGTATATTCATTGATACAACATTACCGGGTTTAGTCTGCGCTTAGACAATTGGGGAAGTTTCAGCCAATTCCGGTTACATTTTAAAGGGGTGGTAAGACATCCGAGTCCCACTTGAATAGTAATTACAAGATCACAATGCATGTCTACAACAAAGGTAGCTAAGTTCACTCTCCTTGTGGAAAACTAAAGAAATCGTAGAATTTGGGTTTCCGTAATTCCATGCCCATTCTCAGTTGAGAGTCAAAATTCTTTCTGTGTTTTACCAGGGCACAATTAATGAACTAATCTTATCTTTCTGCGCTTTGCGCTTCCGTTGCGGAACGGGTTGTCAAGAGTTTCTACATTGCTATAAACAGCCTTTACACTGGATCAATAGACATGGCCTCTGCCAAGAAGAAGGTATCTCCTCACAGGAGGATGTGCAATTGATCGAGAAAGTGAGGGAGTAACTATATACAACTGTTGTTTCACTGAATATAGAAACCCCAAATGGAGCGAACAGTCGTGGCTTGCGTTAGGCTACTTGTAAACCGTGACTGACCTCATAGACTGTCCTCGGTTGGAAGGGAGCTGAACGTTTTAGACCGCCGTCCTTGGAAGGTGTCTATAGGGGAAGAGGTATTTTACCACATGTGGGTTCTTTGACGCAATTTCATGCTAAAAATGGCAGAAGTACACTTAAGCCCCACTTTTGTTATTGGGGCTTCCCTCCAGCCCCTTTACCCCACGTCTTCCACTTATGATTGACCAAAAGGGGAGGAAAATCAAAAACAGGTAGAAATACTTTAGAAATCTATTCACGAAAACTGAATTACGATCTAGGCCCCGTATTCATCATGAGGGAGGTGGCATAACGGGTCGCAAACCTTCCCATTTTTTTAGTCACTGGAGTTTAAACCATGGAGATATGAATACAAATGTGGGTAATTAACGTGGAACGTATTACACCATTTGACCACCTCTCCTGCGAAACTCTCCCCCAGGATGCCTGAATCATCCTGCTTGAATGTGTCCCTCCCCAATCATTTGATGCACTTAATTTCTTAGCCAGACAAGGTACTGAATGGGCGAAATAGCTTCCAGGGGGACAAACTGTCTTAGGGGCGAGGCATAGTAAATTGCATAAAGGTACTGTAATTTTCAATTCTCCAGTGGTCCTAACTCCCCCTCCCCCATCCCTGGCTAAGGGTCTGCTTCGATAAATTACCAAGGGAGAGATGCTGGTAAAATGGTCAAATCCGGTTGGGCTCATTCAAAACTATCTTAAGTGAATCGAGGCATTATGACCCCTGGGCCGCATATCACCTACGGGACAGTAAACTTGGCTTCCTTGTAGGTCAGGGAAATATTAAATTGCGTTACGTACACCGATTCATCCAAAGGTAGGATAGAAAATTCCTCAACGGATCCATCTTGGATCGGTCTGTGGAGAGCGGGTAGGCAACTGGGCGGCAGATTATGAATTAGAACGCTGGTGAACGGGTGAGGAAAGTGTCCGCTTTACACTCGGCGACTAGTACACGCAAGGCGAGTTAGTATGAACGATTGACAAACTCTGCGCCGACTTCACTTGTCGAGTGTGGGAAGGGTGAGTTGGGCGGAGAAGTATGAACCTAGTTGAATTAATACGTACCTGAGAAGGTTTCCAAAGTTTCTCCTTCAGTCGATTAGTGAAAGGCTTGCAGTCGAAAGTATGTGTACAGTCTTTTTGCTTTAAGAAACCAACATTATTTCATGTACATGCGGTGCTCACGTAGAAGTCAGAACAGGGAACAAACTGATGTCCTTCGTGGATAGTCTACAATTCTCTTCACATAACCAAAACAATTGTTTACATAAATGGAGGACTTTCTTACACTTGATCTTTTTTTTTGTGGAATTGCCTTAGGAAGTTCCACACGAGTAGTTTCATGCTACTTGCTGAAACCGGGAATTGCTTAATACTGTTTTGTTTTAAGTCTGCAGACGTTCTGGACTTTCCAAAGCATAGGCGTACTTCTAAAAATGTCATGAACCTTAACATTCCATGTATTTGTCTCGAGTTTGTGCGTTTGTTAAGGAGTTATGTCTTACATACTTAGCATCGACCCGTGATTATGTATTAAGGTCATCAATGCAAAAAGATGTAGATAAATCGGCAAACCTTCCCCCATGCTGTATTGAACCCGTTAAAAATGTTAGATTTTCGACCCCACAAACTTGGACTTTCGTGGGGTATAGGATTTTATGTCACTCTCTAACGCCCGACACTATCTCCATCGCCGAGCCAATTAATTATCTCTTTCCAACAATCTGTATCTGTATCTGTATCTTGAGGCAATTGGTGTAATAGAGAAGGGGAAAGAGGTTTTTAGTAGTTTTAACGAGACCAATACCTCATGCCACGAAACAGTAGTTACACATGCTACATGACCATCGTCTTTGAGTTTAAGACATTTCCACAAGAGCAAGGTTGTCGAAGGCGAAAGAAAGCTACGCAATCACGCCGGGGAATTATGTTTGGGTGTGTGTATGAATGCGTATTTGTGACGCTTGGCTTGTAAACACAATCTATCGAGACAACAGTGATAGATACTTCTCATACTTGGAATATAGAATTATCATATTAAGAGAAAGAAAACTACTGTTTTTGGTGAAGGTCGAAGGTCATGTGATGTCACCAGAGGTCAGAAGCTGAAAACATTGCAAACATGATATTTCTAGACATGAAGCATGGATGGTTTTCATACTTGGCATGTGGATGCATTATAGTAAGAAGATGAGCCTTGTGGGTTTTGGTAGAGATCAACGGTTATCTGAGGTCACCTGAGGTAAAAACGAAATTCTTAAAAAACTGTTTGTCAACACGTTATCTCAAGATAGCACTGGTACACACTTTTCATACTTGGTATATAATTTTACCATATTGAGAGAAAGAACCCTATTGTTTTCAGTTGCGGTAAGAGGTCACTCGAGGTTATCAGAGGTCACAAACCAAAACCTTGACAAAGCAAGTTATCTCAAGACAGGGATGATGAATCCTTCTCAAACTTGGTATATGGATTTATTACTTTAAGAGAGAACCCGAGGGGTTTGTTGAAGGTCGAAGGTCATCTGAGGTAATCGGAGGTGACAATATGAAAACCTCGTAAACTAAATAGACAGTGGGTGGTACCTCAAACTTGTGCCCGACGTTTCGTAACCAACGAAAGTTAGGGCTGAATTTTAGTACCATTCCAAAGATAAAATTATAGAAAACAACATTTATTTTTTACAAATATAACTGTTACAGTAACAGTTCTAATTTATTTTCTAATTATGAACACGTTTAAAGTGAGATGTGACTATAGTATGATTAGAAATTCTATACGTTTAACGAGTTTTTTTGATGGCGTAGTGGTATAGTGATAGGTTTCTCGAACAGAAGCCCCTAGTTCGAGTCCTTCCTAAGACACTTTATTTTTCATTTTTTGTTATTCAGTTTTACGGGGTTCAAAGGTCATGTAGTGTCAGCAGAGGTCAAATTGTGGAAACCTAGTTAAAATGATATAGCCAAGAGGTATAAATTTGAAAGATGCACCTCAGTCCAACAAAGCACCTCTCTCGGCAAGGAAACACTAAGCCTTTGGACTTTCTGGTTTATGTATAAAAGCAATCCTTCATTTAGCATGAAACCTTTTAGAAAAACTTTGAGTAACAAAAGCCGCGTGCATGTGATACACAGCAAAAAGTCGAACCTCTACCAGTATTTTTAATTACAAAAGACAGATCTTGAAAGTAGACTCAGAAATAAAAGAACTACGTGGTGGAAAGGACCAATAAAGGGGTCCCCGAGATGTTCCAAAATTTCGGAATGAATTTAAAATTTTTCGTCTGCTGTTTTACGATCCAGCCGTCATTTATATACTACCAATGTTGCACATGAAGCAAACATGACGTGATATAATCATTCGACATTGTGGTTTGATTTTATTTATTCTATTTCCGATCCAGTCGTCCATTTCTGGTGCCTTTATAGTTAAATCCCGGGCACAGGTGGATTGAAGTTATGCAAAATACCCATAGCTTGTGCCTGGCACAGCTATAAGAGTCCAGATTGTTACAAAAACCGATGATGTGCAAAATTTACCGATAATGTAGTAACCACACCTTACAGATAGTGTAGTTAAAATTTACCACTTATGTAACATTTTTTGTTAACCATTAACGTAGTAAAAAATTCACGTATAGTGCAGTAACATTATGTTAACGCACATAGCGTCTTTTTACATTCATATTTCAAGTATTTACAAAGTTTGTACGAGCGTGTGCACATGTAAACGTATGTGGGTATATACGTAGTATTTATGCACATGTAAACGTAGGCTATGTGCCATTGGGTATATCCGTAGTTTGTACGCATGTTAGTTCGTATACAAGCACCTACTTACAAACGTATGTGTGTATGTAAGCCGACTGCATGGTCAAGAAGTTAGAGCATCCGACTTGCAGCCGGAATTTCTAGTGTTCGAATCCTGGCCGGGTCATACCTAAGACTTTAAAAATGGAACCTACTGCCATTGTGCTTTGTGCTCAGCATAAGCAATGGAGTTGGGAAAACAAGCCAGTGTGCCACAACTGGAAAAAGGCCGTGGCAGGCCCGACTTAAACCAATTGGTTAGAAACTGAGCGGTAAAACGTCATCTAACTCTAATTCTAACCCTAAGCATGTAGGTGGCGCCTTGGGTGGGCGTGTGTGGAAATGAGCCATCTCGGTCCAGAACCAACTCGGCCTCAGGTAAGTCAACTCGGATACACGTTCCACGGCCCGAATTGAAAAATATGACGATCCATCGAAACACTGCTTGCAAAATTTCAGATCGAAAATATATTTTACAACTAAAAGATTTCAACCTGCATTACTTTCAGAATCACATTTCTTAAAATATAAACCTATCAAGTAAGTTGGTTGTTTCTGTGTAAATGTGTATGTATGTATTAAAACGTGAGTAGGTATGTAGGTGAACATCCACAGGTGTATTACGGGAGTAGTCAAGTCGCCCCCTTTGCATGCAATGTCTCCTGAACAAACATGCTCTCCTCTTGCCAAAGTTACCCATATAAAGCTGGTTTCCATATGTACCTGAGTATCACAACATTTAGGAGAATTGAAAGAACTGTGAGATTTTTCCCTTGTGAGGAGATACTTTTCATTCTGCAAAAGTTTGCATGCAGCTCTGTAGAATTGTACGACTATGGTAGCACTAGTTTCAAGAGACCTGACTTTAGTAGGACGGTGTAGAGTGTACGGTAATGGCTACATGACTAGATTACTTATAGGCTCATGGCGGTTTAAAAATGCTAGCTACACTGCTCTCAGTCGCACGTATCGTAGAAAGCAAGTAAGTAGCAAAGGACGGCGAGCCCCCCTAGAAAAATTCAGCCCCTAGAAGATCGAAAGTACCATTGCCTTAATGCATTTCAGCATACCTCGCTCCCCTGAAAAAAATTCCCCCTGGAAGCTATCTGCCCCCCCCCCCCCTCAGTACCTTGTCTGGCTACCTGCCTGGTAGAAAAAAACGTTCATTAATATTTTTCATTCTTCTTAAACACATTCTGCTTTTGACACTGCAATGCAGTGTATTCGTGCATTATCAGTCCGGGAAATTTCAGTCTCCTGAATGGATCAAAACGTATGCAATACATTGTATAGGCTTGGTAGTCTAATTAAGGCAAGGCTTAGCAAGAACAAAAACCACTCAAAAACTTGAGTTTTTCTCAAAAACGTCGTGGTAAACAACCAATAAGGACATGGCTTTCTGTAGTTATGACAATACATCTACTTCCGAATATACATTTAATTCCATTACATTTGACCGAGAAATTTTGCACGGGGGTTCCAAACTCCATTCGCCACTGACAATGTTCACAAAGAACGCGTGTAATTGTGGGTAAACTAGACAAAATGGCCGGGCCACTGACCAATTTTTCTCCCCCCGATCAGGGAAAAAGTAGATTCTCCCAAAAGGGGGAATCTCCCGAACTGACTATTAAAACAGCGTATATTATAACATGACAGCTTTAATTGTGTTAATAACTTCCCTAAAACTAGGTCACTCTTGTCTACTCGACCGAAACTAACGTTTCTAGGCTTTATACATTAAGGGGATATCTTGTAGTTCCATTTTTGAAGAGTTTTACGCAATCTAACACCCAACTTCAATGGCGGTTTTGATGGACTAAGTGGCGTTTTGTAATGAGAGGGTTTGTAAGGGACAAACTTGCCAGCGGTGACCTGACTGGCAACCTTCAGGCTGACTATATATGTAGGTATTAACATGTAGTAGGTAAGCACACGTCGTAGACATGCACACCGTTATTTGATAGGTTAGTCTGACTTGCCGCATAATCTTCTCATATTCAAGGAATGTCTTTTTTTGAGAGGACGCCTAATGTAGCCTGAAATCTTCAATTGAGGAACATTAACCAGACCTCACAATTGAGGGAAAAAAGTTGATGGACCTTCATCTTTTCGAGTTGGCGTGGGTCTGAGTTGGCCTCTTTTCACATACGCTCACACACTAACAGGTGCACACATATATATCAATGTACGTACTCAATGTACGTTTCAATGTAGACATGCGTCAAATAAT